>JARYZH020000017.1:2400000-3600000 GCA_030021035.2 Notholithocarpus densiflorus
AATACAATAAAGCATCACCTCATCAGGATTGATGTAGTAACAACCATAAATGCTTCTCTCTCTCTCCTCCTTTTTTTTATAACTTTTTAAATTTTTCTTTATAATTTTTTCTTTTTAAAGGTATTAATTTAATTGTAAGAGATAGAGAAAGCGGAAGAAAAAAAGAGTAACACAAGGAACACACAAAGATTACTTGGTGTAAAGCCCTTGATGGTTACATCTTTAATATATGAGTGGAGTACAAAATACATAGAACCCTAGTAGGATTTATATAAGACCAGTGCAATAATAAACTAAATTGGGCATCTTGGGTAGTAAAATAATAAACTAAACAACTAAATATCTATAACAAAAGGAGTAATCCCTAAGTGGCCATTAAGGAGAGGGGTACACCGAGACTTGAAGGACATGTTTGGTAAATTGTAATAGATATTGTAATGTAATAGTTATGTCTATATATGGTTTGATTATTCTTTAATTTGGTTATATTTTTATTACATGAATAATCATTTTTTATGAATAACAATTCTTTAAAATGAAGAATAATTATTCCTCTCTAACAAGATTGTAAGTGTAGTAATTTCTAAAGTTAATATATTTTAAAACATACAAACTATCCATATGCACATAATAATTATATAAAAAAAAATCATAAAATTACCTCATTCTCTCAAATTTATAAAAGATTTATTTTTAGGACACTGTGTTAAGGACATATTTTATGTAATTGGCTAATCTTTTGACAAAACGCACTTTACTTGTATTTGGGTAGATCTAGGATGTGTTTAATACTTCAAGAAACATGTTGTTCAAGTCTAGTATTAAAGCCATGAAGATTGGACCAAGAAACAAGTGAAGAAAAGCTGTTCATTAAAGTTGGACAGATAGCTCGACACCTACGGACAGATAGCTCGACACCTCCTCGACAGCTAGTTATCTATCGAGCCTCTTAAGGTGTTTCTTATTGCAATCTCGACACCTTCTTGATAGCTGGTGGATCGATAGAGAAAGCTCCTGTTCCCTCGATAGCTTCTCGACACCTGGTGGATTGATCGAGCCTCATCTCTTGTGTCTAATGTTTTAAATCTCGACACCTGCTATCTATCGAGGTTACGGAAATCAGAATTTTCAGATCTGATTTTTGAGCCAAGCTTTTGTATTTGTGTAGGGTTTCTTTTCTCACAACCCTAGACCTATATAAGGTTTATTTTAGAGGCCGTAACATAAGAGAATACAAGGAGAACATATGCAAAAGGTGACCGATGCCTTATTCTCTCGGAAAGAAGCTACTGCGTCTTTGCACCTTAGGGTTTTGTAACCAAGTGCTTCTTGATCTTCATTGTTGATAAAGTGAAGAACTTTGCAGCCAATAATCTTCTTCTAGTTGGTGATTAAGTCACGTATTGGGATCCGCGCAATTGGTTAATCACGTACTGGGATTCGTGCATCATCAAAAGGGTGGCGTTCATATATTGAAGAGTACAGAGGTTCTGAAGCGGTAGAAGATTTCTGCTGTGAGTTCATCTACGGGGATTGTAGAGTCTAGGGACAAAAGTTTTGTACTAGATCTGAAACTTCTTTTCATTATAGTGGATTGCTTTTTGGGAAGGTTTCCCCCCAGGTTTTTTATTAGTGAAACTGGTTGGTTTCATTGGTTTTCCTGGATCATCATATCTTGTCTTATTTACTTTTCCGCTGCATTCATTATTGATATGATATTGATGTTTGTTTGTTTTAACAAGATTTATTCATAATTAATCTAATTAACAAATTGGGTTTAAAACTTGTTAATTCTTTCAACCAGGGTCTAAATTTCCCAACAAGTGGTATCAGAGCGGGTTCACTCTGATTGGATTAATTTCCTGAGTGTGATCCTTGGCCCCCCGTTGTCATGGATCGTGGACAATCTCTTTTGATTCCTCCTTTATTTGATGGAACTAATTATGCGTAATGGAAAGTTCATATGAAAGTTTTTTTTGTAGGCTCTTGGTGAACAAGTATGGCAAGCTGTTGAAGTTGGCTGGATTAAGCCAAAGGAAGCGTCGGTGGATTGGGATGATGCAACAATCATAGCGGCAAATTTTAACAGTAGGGCCTTGAATGCTTTGTTTTGTGGGGTGACCAATGAGAAATTCAAGAAAATATCATCCACAGAAGTTGCCAAGGAAGCATGGACCATTCTTGAGACCACCTATGAAGGTACCAAGGCAGTAAAGACTGTGAAGCTTTAAAGACTCACTAGTAGTTTTGAAGAAATAAGGATGGAGGAGGATGAGACCTTTGATGAGTTCTATGCCAAACTCAAGGATATTGTGAATTCTGCCTTCAACCTTGGAGAATGTTTTGCAGAATCCAAAATTGTTAGAAAAATCCTTAGGTCCTTACCTGAAAGATTCCATGCTAAGATCACTGCCATTGAAGAAGTCAAGGACATTGATCAAATTCCTTTGACTAAGCTTGTAGGGAATTTTCAAACCTATGAGATGGGATTAGGCTCAATGGGAAAAGGTGGAAAGAGTAAAAACTTGGCTTTTAAAGGTATAGAGGAAGAGATTGAGGACTCTGAAGATGAAGATGAAAGTGAAGATGAGGATGAGGATCTAACCTTCATAACTAATGAGATTATCAAACTTCTTCAGTTTAGGAAAAAGGATAAGGGCAAACCTCCTAGGAAACCTAAATCCTCAAGGAAGGGCAAGAATGAGAAACCCCTCATCCAATGCCATGAGTGCAAAGGTTTTGGTCATATGAGGATAGAGTGCCCAAACTACCTCATAAAGGAAAAGACCAAGAAGTTAGAAGATAAAGGGTTGGTTGCTACTTGGAGTGACACTGAGGATGACTCTTCTGATGAGTTTGTGGATGAATGTCGTCACGTTATGGCCTTTGTTGCCTCAACCGATAAGGTGATTGTGGAGAGTATTAGTGACAGTGAGGATTCTTCTGATGATGAAGTACCCAAAAAGATGATCCTTCAAGAAGCCTATGATAAGCTATGCATTGAATTCATAAAATCTGAAAAGACTTCTTATCTTTGTAGAAAAGAGCTTAATGAGGTAAAAACTGAAAAAGCTGATCTGTTAGTCAGGTTAGATGAGACTACAAAGTTAGTTGAGACTCTTATTGTGGAGAACACCTCATTAGAAGAGAAGGTCAAGAATCTTGAGGTTGAGCTTAGTCAAGCTAGAACTCAAATAGAGAGGATGTCTAGTGCAAAGCTTGATGAGGTATTGAGTGCTCAAAAGTCTAGTTCTGATAAGACTGGCTTAGGATATGCTGTTTCCTCCAGCACTTCCTCTTCCACGGCTTCTGGATCAAGGACTGTCTTTGTGCCCCAATCTGAGAAAGGTAATAAAGGTATGAAATCCAAATCTGATTTGACTAATTCTAAATTCTTTGTTAGACCTCATGTTTGTCACCACTGTGGTATTGCTGGACACATTCGTCCTAATTGCTTTAAGTTGTATCCTCATAAGCAATTGTCCAAATGGTCACAGGTTTCCTTTCAAGGACTTACACCTTTGTTTAGAGAGTTATTAAAAGCCTTGAACTTTTTAACTCAATTTCAGGAGAATTTTAATTCTTCTATGTCCTTTAGTAGACATACTTGGACACGTGCCTTTTTATCTTCACGGCCAAGGACTCATGCTATGTGGGTGAGAAAGGAGCCTAAGACTTAATTGTCTTTTTTGTTTGTCCTCTGCTTTAATTCTTTCTATCTAAAGTAGGACTTTCTTGCTTGATTTCTTATTTGTGTTTTGGAATCATGTTTTCATGCATCTGTATTTTTCTATCATGTCTTCATGCATATGCATCTTTCTTTCTGCTTTCATGTTGTTTGTCTGTTTTTGTTTGGTTGTTTAGTTTTTATTTTGTTTTGTTTTCAAAATAAAAATAAAAAGAAAAATTAGAAAAATACTAAAACAGTGTGTGTTTTGTGTACATTGGTACTTGTGTACCTTTGTATCTTTTGTAACTTAGATGAGCATCTCTATGCACAACTAAGCAAGTGAGCTTTGTGGCTCGTGTTTGTGATGAGTAAGATTAAGTTGTCTCTTACACTTAACACTCGTATCACTCTTTTTGACGGGAAGGATTAGAAAATCCTAAGAGAAAGGCATAAATAACTATTTCAACACTGTTGCCCGCCAATCATAATGACATTTGTGTGCTTAGGCATAGAAAAATTGAAATGTCAAATGCTTAACATAATTGGGTATTTCTTTTCTATCTCTTACATGTTTATGCATGATATGCTTAATAGAAAAATATGCAAAGAAAAATCAAAAGCAAAAAGATCAAAAATGCTTTTAAATATGATTGCAAACGTGTTTTTTAGGAGACGTGGGAGTTATAGAATGTACCTCAAAGGTGATAATCCCCATCAAACAGTTATGATTGTGTGTGAGTTAAAGTGATTTTCTCATATCTTAAATCGTCATAACATGTATACACTTATGAAATCTTGCGATGTTTTTCACACACAACACGCAATATTCTTTGCTACTCTTGATACATGTATAGGTACAATGTGATTTGGCCATCACAAGGTTTTACATGTGTTAATGTATGCTCACTAGACCGTCTTGACTTATTTTTGAAATATAAAATTGGTTAGACTTGTTTAGTGTGTGTGTGTGTGTTTTGAGATTTATGTGCATAACATTTTTCTTGTTGAGAGATTTTTTTTTCACATGTTTTGCATCATTCTATTATCTTGTCATCCATAGCATCTTGTTTCATTACATTCATGCATTTATATGGATTTCTTTGTACCCCCTTGATCATCCTTGATCATTTTTATGTTTCTCGGGTAAAGCTTTCTAATTTCTTGTACCCTTTGTCAATCATGACAAAAAGGGGGAGAAATTGTGATGTGGTTTCTTTTTTTTAAGATTCTACATGTTAGGGAGAGAAATACATGCCTTTGTAATGGGGAGATGTGTTTCATCTTGTTAGGGGGAGTGCTTACTTCCTTCTTCTTGTACCTTGGATCTTGTGACCATGTTTGCATACATTGAACTTATCTTTTTTATATGTTGATGTATGTCTTCTTTCACCTATCCTTACATGTGTTGTTTCTTTTCTATTTTTATACACATGTTTCTTTTTGTATGCAATCTATTATTTCTGTTTCACACAAAGATGCCTTGATGAGTTTTGTTTAAAGTGTTTCAGAAATACAGGTTGTCAAAGTCTACTTGTCATGAACTCTCTTCTTGCGAAGTTTTTCAAGAGTTTGTGTTAGAATAGATTTTATTGTATTAAACAAGTGAATATAAGTTGAGTGATTAATAACTTCTCTCATATGTTCATTTGTTTGTTGTGGTTTTGTCACGGATTGCCAAAGGGGGAGATTGTTAAGGACATATTTTATGTAATTGGCTAATCCTTTAACAAAACACACTTGTATTTGGGTAGATCTAGGATGTGTTTAATACTTTAAGAAACATGTTGTTCAAGTCTAGTATTAAAGCCATGAAGATTGGAACAAGAAACAAGTGAAAAAAAGCTGTTCATTAAAGTTGGACAGATAGCTCGACACCTGTGGACAGATAGCTCGACAACTTCTCGACACCTCCTCGACAACTAGCTATCTATCGAGCCTATTAAAGTGTTTCTTATCGCAATCTCGACACCTTCTCTATAGCTGGTGGATCGATTGAGAAAGGTCCTGTTCCTTCGATAGCTTCTCGACACCTGGTGGATCGATCGAGCCTCATTTCTTGTGTCTGATGTTTTAAATCTCGACACTTGCTCGACACCTGCTATCTATCGAGGTTACAGAAATCAGAATTTTTAGATCTGATTTTTGGGCCAGGCTTTTGTATTTGTGTAGGGTTTCTTTTCTCACAACCCTAAACCTATATAAGGCTTATTTTAGAGGCCGTAACATAAGAGAATACAAGGAGAATATATGCAAAAGGTGACCGATGCCTTATTCTCTTTGAAAGAAGTTACTGCGTCTTTGCGCCTTAGGGTTTTGTAACCAAGTGCTTCTTGATCTTTATTGTTGATGAAGTGAAGAACTTTGCAGCTAACAATCTTCTTCTAGTTGGTGATTAAGTCGCGTACTGGGATTCGCGCAATTAGTTAGTCACGTACTGGGATTCGTGCATCATCAAAAGGGTGGCGTTCATATATTGAAGAGTTTAGAGGTTCTAAAGCGGTAGAAGGTTTCTGCTGTGAGTTCATCTACGGGGATTGTAGAGTCTAGGGACAAAAGTTTTGTACTAGATCTGAAACTTTTTTTCATTATAGTGGATTGCTTTTCGGGAAGGTTTCCCCCCAGGTTTTTTACTGTGAAACTAGTTGGTTTCATTGGTTTTCCTAGGTCATCATATCTTGTCTTATTTACTTTTTCGCTGCATTCATTATTGACATGATATTGATGTTTGTTTGTTTTAACAAGATTTATTCATAATTAATCTAATTAACAAATTGGGTTTAAAACTTGTTAATTCTTTCAACCGAGATCTAAATTTCCCAACACACTGTATAAGTAAGATATTTCCTTAATATAGATCATAAGTTTTATTCTGATGTTAAGACTCACAACCAAACATGTGAAAATGTTTAGTCCTTTCGGACAAAACTTATGTACAGTACCTTTGGTGCTGTTCCTTAGGTTTCCCTCTTAAAATTTAGCTATGTGGCTACTTAACTAAAAAATGCACTTCCATCTCATGAGAAAAAATCTATATAGTAGAATTATAAGAGGGGAATTTAAGGAACAACACCTAATTACTGTACTTAAGTCTTACCCTAGTCCTTTCATTACATTTTATTTCCAATAATAAAGATTACCATTTATGTTGCAATTCTCATTCAATGTAACAAAAGATGCACTAAATTCCCTCTCATTTGTGAGATGAGATCCTCAAAACAAGCAAATTGAATTTCAGGTATGAATGATTTCCCCAAATCTAATGAAAAAAAAGAAAAGAAAAAAAAAAGGCAAATTGAATATCATGTATGAACCCATATCCAATGAAAATGAAGAAAAGAAAAATGAATTTCATGTATGAACAATGGAAATTCACAAGGAAATCTAGTCAAATCTTAATCTCAAATATTTATTACACTTCTGTTATGCACCAAATCTTTTCATTACTGAAGAACTTTGTCAAAGGAGATTTCCACATCAAAGTCTCACATTACGTAGTATTATTACAAGCTTTCCATGTTGACATAGACCAAAACATGGGACAAACTTGGACTATCTTATTTATTTCCATTATTTCCATCCTATATATTACAAGCGATGCACATAAACAAAGACAAGCTATGTACAATGTGAAAGAAAACCTATATATTATACTTTCTGGAATCATGTAGCCAATGGTGGGAGAACTCCTGGGAATCTGGCTATCGTTATTGCTTGTGAGTTGTGACATTAAATGGGTGGATAAAACTTGTGGCCGTCAGGCGCGGAAGGTTTTGCCCCCGAACGCCCATCAACTTTCATTTGGACAATGGTTGCTCGCTGGATACTGTTTTTCTCTGCAAACATAACAAGATATTGCATGAATATAAAATCTAACTGTGCATGAAAACGTTTAATCAGTCTAGCATCTGCCTGCAACAATGGGAAAACAAGGGACTTGCTCGTGGGACAACATAGTTGGGTTCGGCAACCACCATCGTGTACGTAGATGAGAGAAACAAAAAGACAATAAGCATCGGAATTATGATAATCCTAATGGAAGTCTTGGCACCCATTTTTGATAGCTACAAGAGACAAGAATAATTAACACATCATTACTTCTGTGATATATATAATCTAAATAGGACAGCTCTGTCTATTCTCCAAGTCAATTCAATGGAAGTCAAACACGTTATTCTTATTCTTCTTCTTCTTCTTGATTTTTTTTTTTTTTTTTTTGAAGAAATCAAACATTATTCTTATAAGAATAACGTGATTCCTTCAGACCAAAAAACTAATAATATCTTTTCTTAAACACTACCGGTGGTAGAGTCAAGATTTTTCTCCAAAAGACAAGGTTTGATTATAGAAAAACTGGTTTAGTTTGGTTTTGAATTAATAATATATAAAGGAAATCAACTTTGGGTTAATGGTATCAGTGTGTCTTAACGTATCATTACCATTTTTAACACAATATACATAAAAAGATGATTAAATAGGAGCGCATGGATCAGAGTAGTACACTGTTGCGAGAACCACAACCTGAGGGTGAAGGGTACGTCTATCAGGTACTGGTCCTCAAAATAGTTAACAGACAATGCCATACCCCTTAAATCGACGGTTTTACAAATGTTGTTGTCAATTAATTTAATTTAATGAAAATAAAAACTTTGAAAATACAGCATTATTCATTGAAAACTTGAATTTACTGAAAGATTACAAGGCTTTTGGTCTTGGTTATAATCTAAAGATAGAATTACATGGAAAATTACATAGTTTTAGAACCCCAAATATAAGCGCCGATTGAGATTAGGTTATTGAATGGAAAGATGTTAAGACACAATCCATTCAACTCAAAAATCAATTTTCTAAAAGAGAAATGCTATAACCACAACATTTTCATAACAAATCCTAAGTGATAGGTTGTTATGAGTTATTGTTGGTGGGGTAGAAAAAGTAATTTCAGTAGTAGGTTCAAATTAGAACCAATAACAACTAACTACCTATGTTTTGTTATGAAAATATTGTGAAAATGTTGTGAATGTTGCACCTTTCTTTCTAAAATTTAATGACCACATATTACTGTCACCGCATTTTCCGTCTTCTTGCTAAACATTCATGCTCATATATCATCATGCTAAGTTCTAATCCTGTCATGCATTTTTATCGTATTTCAACCCATCACATCTTTATAGTCATCACTTCAAAAGCATGCTTCTCGTAATTAACCCATATCATCAAAATTTAGTATGTTAGGATATGGAAATTTAATAAACAAAAAAAATTATATAATACAAAGAATTGTAAGGGTTAGAAACCATACCTGTATATTACACTTGGTGTAACTTTAAACAATATTACACCACTCAATATTTTTTTGAATATGATAAAAAAAATTATTATTTTGGGTAATGTATTTGTATTATTATTTTTGAGTTTAATCATGAATATTATAACTAAAAGCTAGTTCGATTTACTTAATTAACTTATTAAATTACATAATTGATGAATAAATTATTCATTTGTTAAATAGATTCAAAATTTAGGCTAATTTTGCTAAATAGCATAATTTTAAGAAAATTTAGTAAAAAAACACCTGACCAACATTCCTAGGTTTTTTGTGATTTGAAAATGTAGTACTCCCAAATTATAATAGATATAAATTATTAACATTTATCCAAAAAAATAGAAGAGCCTCTGAACAGGTGTGTAAGTGCATGGTCGGAAACCATTAGAAAACTAAATGGAAAACCACTGGGACCACACACGTTTTTTGGTTTTCAAAACACGTAACGGGTGCCAACTGCTAAACAAAAATTTGTGAAAATTCAAAATTGTGTTTTTTTTTTTTTTTTTTAATTAAAAAAAGGAATACTTTGGGGGAGATTTAACCGAGCATTCCACCAGAGGTATCTATCGTTAAGGAGAGAGAGAGAGACGGAGAGTGAATAAATCTATGCAAAACAAAGAAGAAGAAGGAGGCCGGTAGTTTGATACAGCCTGGGATTATTCTATGAAATTGTGTTCTTTTTCCTATTATTCTATGAAATTTTCTGTTTCTTTTCTGAGTAAGTAAATTTTAGATCTTTGTCATTCACATGCTTCTATTTACTTGGATCTCGAGTTTATTTATGTTTCTCTTTTGTAAATCTTCTGTTTGATTGTTTAGAAAGCTTGCGTGTTTGTTTAATTGCATCATCCAACTTACCAAGTACGTTTGACAAAGCATTAGTTAGAGCATCTGATATGCAGTTGGGTATGAACTATTTGATAAATGCCAAAGTACCAGTTTACTCTCGATCTTTGTCATTTGGTCGCACGGACTCTAGCACTAATGCACCATACATCTTGCTATACAGGTCAACTATAGAATTTCTTTGCGTTCTGAATTTTTCCCATTACTTTTTATATCGCCTCAGTTGGAATATATAAATGACTAAAACCAAAGATCACTATAATACGTCCCTATATTCTCTATTTTATTTTTTAAAATTTGATAAATTAGCTCATCAAACATGTAACTTTCCCTGAAATCTGTGTTACCAGCAGCAATTTATTGATTATTGCAATTAAACATCTAATAGTACTCTAGGAATTACATAATCTTAAACAAACGATTGCCTTCAGCGGCATAAATTTGACAAAATATAGTGTCCCGTATAATTCAAATCCCTGGTTGTTTTAGTCAGACTGTGTATGGCTCGGGGAAAGTGCACTTAGGCTTGTTAACACCTAAGAGACCATGAGCATAGTTGGTCTAGATTCTAGATTAGCACGTAAGCATTCAATTGCCAGCTTTATGATGAGTATCAGTTGATTCTCAGCCTGAAGCGTGGGAGGTGGGATGCATTGGTCTAACAAATCTTTCGACAATAATTCCTCCTCTACGGATGAAGTAGATATGATGGAGATGATTTCACCAAGATGCCTTCGTTTGATCACTTCAATAGCTAAAACTCCAAAGCTAAACACGTCGCATTTCTCAATTATCTTCATTGTATAAGCAAGCTCTATAGAAAGGTTGAATATAATGGCAATGTATACATATGATCTATGGTCTATATTGATTGAACAAATAAGTACATTACTTGGTGCAACATATCCATGTGTCGGTGAGTGAAGTCCAATTGGATGAGTTTTGATTAAGAATCTTAGGTATGCCAAAGTCTGAAACATGAGCCTCATATTCTGAATCTGGCAAAACATTTTTACTTGATATGTCCCTATGAATAATTGGTGGTGAGCAATCATGGTGCATGTAAGACAGAGCATGAGCCACACCTTTGATGATATTTACCCTCTTGTTCCAATCCAAATCTTTAGCTCCTTCATCATTGCTCAAAATTGTGGCCAAAGAAGGTACTCGTAAATCAAAATTGAGAATTGTGAATGTGAACAAAAGCCATGCAACTTTACAATATTTCAATGCCGGATTTCTGTTAATGCCCTTATCTCATTTAAGAACCCTTTCTGTTGTGCAATCCCACCATCATGCAAGAATCTAAGTTTCTCCACTACAACTATGTTTCCTAATGTTAGATTTGCTTTATAGACAATTCTTTGTCCTTCCTTCCTAATGCAAAACAAAGCATCAAAGCCTTGGGTCGCTAATTTGTGTGAAAACACAAGAGCTTGTTTAAACCCTCAATAAAAATTACGGCTTGGTTGCTTTTACTCCTAACTTAAACTAAGTGCAGAATAAGAGTAAATGCGTGCAAACTGTTAGGACATATGTGTTTCACATGTTAAGAACATATGTCATGATTTTATGTAATTGGCTAATCCTTTGACAAAACGCACTTTACTTGTATTTGGGTAGATCTAGGATGTGTTTTAAATACTTCAAGAAACCATGTTTCAAGATCAAGTGTTAAAGCCTTCAAGTCTGTCCAAGAAAACAAGCTGAAAGTGCAGAATTACTAAAGCTCGACAGTTGGCTCGACAGCTGCATCTATTGAGCTTAAGAAAGCTGTTTCAGCCCCGTGTGCTCGACACCTTCTCGACAGCTACTCGACACCTCCTATCTGTCGAGGTTTATGAATTTCAGAATCTTGATCTGATTTTCTTGGGATCCGTGATTATGTGTTTGAGCTTTCTTTTCTCCTAACCCTAAACATATAAAATGATTGTTTTAAGGGCCGTCAAAGAGTTCACAAGTTGCACAAGCATTGAGCAAACCTTGTTCAAGCAAATTGTGACCGGAGACAAAGTTCTTGCCCTTGTTCATCTCTTTCTCTTGAAGAAGTTGCTGTGTATTTGCACAATAGGGTTTTGTGACCAAGCATCTTCTTGATCTTCATCGTGTGGATGAACTGAAGAACTTTACAGCCAACAACCTTCTTAGTTGGTGATTGAAGTTGCGTACTGGGATCCGCGTATTGGTTAGTCACATACTTGGGAGCTGTTTATCAGAAAGGGAAATTGTCACTACAGAACAAGTCCAATTGGGTACTGGGGTAAGGGTTCAACTGTAGGTTGGTAAGGTACTTGGGATTTTTTTACTTGTAACCGCTTGTTGTGATAATAGTGGAGTTTCGGGAGTGGTGACCTGAAAATCATCCGATGGAGTTTTTGCCGTTAGGTTTTCCCCATTCGTAAACAAATCACCGTGTTATTTATTTTCCGTTGCATAATTAGTTTATTGGTGATTTGTTTGCGCTACCACATGTTTGCATGATAAATTGATTAATTAATAACTTGGCTAATTAATTAATTAATTTCTATCACAAGGGGTCAATTCAGTTTGTGGCCCATCAAGTGGTATCAGAGCAGACACACTCTGATTAGGTTTTAATCTTTGCTGTGTTGATCCATTGACCCCTGTTTGTCATGGATAGAGGATAGTCACGAATTATACCTCCTTTATTTGATGGTACTAACTATGTATACTGGAAAGTACGCATGAGAGCTTTCTTGCAGTCTCTAGATGAGAAGGTGTGGCAAGCTGTGGAGATAGGCTGGACTAAGCTAACAGAAGCGCCGGCCGATTGGGATCATGCGAAGATCAAGGCGGCAAATTTCAACAGCAGGGCATTGAATGCTCTATTCAGTGTAGTCACCAATGACGAGTTTAAGAAGATATCCTCTACTGAAACTGCCAAGGAGGCTTGGACCATCCTCCAGACAACCTATGAGGGTACAAAGGCTGTCAAGGATTCAAAACTACAGAGGCTCACTACAAGCTTTGAAGAGATTAAGATGGAGGAGGATGAGTCGTTTAACGAGTTCTATGCTAAGCTTAAAGACATAGTGAACTCAGCGTTTAATCTTGGGGAGACCATTCCTAAACCCAAGATTGTGAGGAAAGTGCTCAGATCTCTGCCCGAGAGATTCCATGCCAAGATTACGGTGATCGAGGAATCAAAGGACATTGACAAGATTCCTTTGACAGAGCTGGTTGGTAATCTGCAGACTTACGAACTAGGGTTAACAAGGATTGGTAAGTCAGGCAAGAGCAAGAGCATGGCACTGAAGGCCAAGAGCAGTAATACGGATGAGTCTTTAGAAGATGAAGATTCTAAGATGAAGTCCTACATCACTAGGCAGTTCAAGAAGTTTATGAAGAACGCCAATGGAAAGGGTTTTGACAAGGACTGTAGGCAATCCAGTTCTTCTCAGTTCAAGAGCCAAGATAAAGGGAAGAAGGATGCAAGGGATGACAGTCAGTACACTGTTCCAGCAGGACCTAAGTGCTTTGGGTGTCAAGGCTTTGGTCATATGAAACATGAGTGTCCTACTTATCTCAAGAGCATTGGGAAGAGCAAGGCACTTGCTGCTACTTTGAGTGACACCGAGCCTGAGGATGATTCTGACAATGAGGATGACGAAATCCTAAATGCCTTCACCGCCACTGTCAATCCTACTGAGGGGATTGTTGAAAATGTGGATGAAGAAGAAGAATTGGTGGATTCTAAATTTGAGAAGATGGATGATCAAGATGATATCCATACAGCCTATGAGAAACTATACAAGCTATCTGAGAAACATGAGAAACTCTATAGGCTGGCCACCAAAAAGCTTAGTGATGTGGAACTTGACCGTGAAGAGTTGTCCACAAAGTTTGATGAGGCTAATCAGACTATTGGAGCACTGAGATTCGAGAATAATTTCTTGGCTGAGAAGACCAAGAAGCTTGAAGTAGAGTTGTTTCAAGTCAGAGCTCAATTGGAGAGGACTTCAAGTGCAAAGCTTGATGAGATGCTCAATCTTCAGAAATCTACTTCTGATCGAACAGGTTTGAGGTATGGTCTCTCTTCCTCTAATATTGTTTCTACTAGTTCTACTGTTTTTGTTCCTCCTGCTAATAATGTTGAAATTGAGAACAATGATGTTAAAACTGTTTTAGCTAGTGAGAACTTAGACAAAAATAAATCTATCTTAGGAGCACCCCTTAAGCAAGATAAGAAAGAAGCTAAGAACCCTAGGGCTAAAAAGGCTAACTCTCATAAGCCTAAACAGAAGAAGCAGCATCTCTGTTATCATTGTGGAGCTGCCGATTATACTTGACCAAATTGCTATAAGTGGCTTGCCACTCAACAGAGCAACGGCATGATAGCATCTGGAAGCCAAAATCAGCTTCAATCCTCTTTTGCTCCCCTTGGAGATCTTCTCAAAGCCCTCATGTTCCTTTCGAACTTGAACGGTTTCAATTCTTCCCCCTCACCGCCGGTTCAAGGGTTTAATCAAAGGAAAGGTTCTTCTAGGGTGTGGAAGGAAAATGGCTCCAAGTGATTCTATCACTTTCTTCTCTCTTTTGTTTGTTTGCATTACTTGTGTGTTTTTCTTTCCTGTTTTAAGTCAGTCTAGTTTTTATGCTTTGCTTAACTTGTTTTTGTTTGGTTAATTTTTTTTTTCCAGTTTTTGCTTTGTTTTGCTTTTCATATAAAAAAAAAATTGAAAAATCAGAAAAATACAAAAACAGTGTGTTTGTGTACATTGGTACTTGTGTACCTTGGATGGCCATTGAAACAAAGTTTTCTAAACTTTGTATCTCTTGTAGCTTAGATGAGCATCTCTATGCACAACTAAGCAAGTGAGCTTTGTGGCTCGTGTTTGTGATGAGTAAGATTAAATTGTCTCTTGCACTTAATACTTGTATCACTCTTTTTGACGTGAAGGATTAGAAAATCCTAAGAGAAAGGCAGAAATAACTATCTCACCACTGTTGCCTGCCAATCATAATGACACCTGTATGCTTCGGCATAGCAAAAGTGCAGTGTCAATGACATTTGTGTGCTTAGGCATAGCAAAATTGGAATGTCATATATCATTGGGTATTTCTTTTCTCTCTCTTGTATGCCCATGCATGATTTACTTAAATAAAATATGCAAAGAAAATGAAAAAGCAAAAAGATCAAAAATGCTTTTAAATATGATTGCAAGCGTGTTTTCTAGGAGATGTGGGAGTTATAGGATGTACCTTAAAGGTGATAATCCCCATCAAACAGTTATGATTGTGTGTAAGTTAAAGTGATTTACTCATGTCTCAAATTGTTATAACATGTTGACATATTTACAATCTTGCGATGTTTTTCACACACAACACGCAATAGTCTTTGCTACTCTTGATACATGTGCAGGTACATTATGATTTGGTCATCACAAGGTTTTACATGTGTTAATGTATGCTCACTAAACTGTCTTAACTTGTTTTTGAAAAATAAAATCAGTTAGACTTGTTTAGTGTGTGTGTATGTTTTTGGGATCCATGTGCTTAAAAGTTATTGTTGAGAGATGATTTTGAGAGCTTATTATGTTGATTGGATCATTGGTTGAGTTGCATGCTTGATTGCATTCATATCTGTGTTTTTCTCTCCTCGAAAAACTGTTTTGAAAAGCTGGCTCGACACCTCCTCGATACCTCCTCGATAGCTGGCTATCTATCGAGCTACCTCAACTTTTTCTTATTGCAATCTCGCTAGCACCTTGACACTTGGCAGCCACCTGAACTACTTGTTGCTGCTCACTTTTTCTTTGCCCTTTGACATTACTACATATGAAAATTGTATAATGAGAGTAGCATTTAAAAATGAGAGTAGCATTTAGTAATTACACTCGGAATATGAACAACAAATCAAACACACATACAACCACGCTTATAAATGTGCACAACAGAATGAAACATGCTAACACTGGAAATGACAATGTAATACCATCAAATAACAAGGAATGCTGAAAATACTTTTTCATTACACCACCAAAAGTCTATAGTAAATACATTGTCTTTACAAAAAACAGAAAGAAAAAACACATATTACAATCATAGAAATCTAAATAAAGTACTACTCTCCACTCCTGGTATAATCAGACCACATAACTTGGCATATCTCATCTCTCTTAGCATTCCACGATCTACTGTCTTCAATGGACTCCCGATGTGATTGTGTTTCTTGTTGGGGGTCACTAGACTCTACTTGGTTCATTGCATCTTCCATAATATGGTCATTTGGTTCAACCCTCATAATGTGATTATGAACCACACAACATGCTAACACTACCTTCACTTGGGTTTCAAAAGACCAAAATGGTTCTGCATCCAACACTCGAAAACGTTTCTTCAACACTCCAAACCCTCGCTCAATGGTAGTTCTCAATGAAGAGTGTCGGAGGTTGAACAATTCTTGCTCATTCTCAGGAGGACGATCACTAAACTCTTTCAAGTGATATCGCACACTCCGATAAGGTGACAATATTCCATTTTTATTACCATACCCAGCATCACCAAGATAATATTTACCTACATATATTCAAAAATAAAACCAAATCACTACTATGCTTAGGAAAACGCACAATATTTATTAAACTAATAAACCAAAAGGGTGAAGTAATCGTATAATACTGTCGGGAATTGAAAATCCCCCTGGCCTAGCAAATGCATCATTTAACACACGTGAATCATGTGCACTGCCTTCCCATCCAGCCAATACGTAAGTGAACTTTAAGTCAAAACTAATGGCAGCTAACACATTTTGCGTGGTTCCATCTTTGCGACCACGAAATCTTCCTTGTATTTCAGGTGGCACAGATGCACGAACATGTGTACCATCTATTGCTCCAACACAATCCTAATTTTTGACAGACATAATGGTTTAAAATTACACAAATCTTCACAATTTATGAAAATATACAAGTCGCAATATTTACCTTAAAATATGGGTAGAACCTTCTGCTATTCCTTATCTCTGGGGGTGTATCTTCGCTACGCAGTCTTATTAGAGCTCTATATAATTTCAAAACCCCCCTAAGGACGACCTTGAAGTATCTATGAACAGTCTCAGTTGATCTATAGATCCGACTACCCATTACACGGAACCTCACATTATGACCAATAATGTGTAAGAAAATGAACACTTGCTCCGTAACAGACATGTGAATAGTCGGGCGTACGTGCTCCCCCTCAGTGAGGATGTGACATAAGTGGTGGAAAGCTATAGGCGTCATCCTAAGTTGATTCACACAATGTCTCTTAGTTCCGTGCAGAACACTATTTATGTATTCCTCTCTCTCGGCGGCATGATTAACATAAGGCGCCCTAGGCAGTTGTCTACGTCTACGCCGCAATTTCCTTAACAATGCAACCCCCACAAGGAGGACAGATGCAACTGAGGCAAGAATTGCGTCTTTGGTTTTTTTCTTCATCTAACAAAATAAGAGGTATGTAAACAAGCATGCTATTGATTACACAGTAAATAAAAACAGCCACAAACAGAAAACATCCAAACCACATTGATAATGAGTACCAAATCACATTGCATTCTATTTACAATCAATATTTACACCATCACAATACCATCACATTGATAACTGCACATTGATACCATCACAATACCATCACATTGCATTCTATTTACACTCAATATTTACACCATCACAGTACCAACATAAACCACATTGATAACTGCACATAATACCATCACAATCAATATTTACACCAAGGGCAGGTCACATTGCATTCTATTTCTTTATAACTGTACCATCAACACAGTAAATAAACACAGCCACGACCAGAACACATCCAAACCAAATAAACAGTTTAAAATATGTCAACCTGATAATTAGCATAACCCAAAACCAAATAAACAATAATACAAATAAATATTTCACAGATAACAATTGGCAAGACCCAACATGCACAATACAGAATCTATCCATCCATGAATAATACACAGTTTATAAAAAATGCATAATTAAAAAAATTAAATAAAAAAGTAAATAATTATATAAATAAATAAATAAATATTTATATAAATAAATATATAAATATTTATATACATAAAAAAAGAAAGAAAGAAAGAAAGAAATATATATATATAAATATATATAGATCGGATCCGAGAGGTGGGTTGGAGGATGGGTTGTTTATGCGAAGGTGTGTGGATTTTGGCAATGTGGATCGGACTTGTGTGGATCGGAGGTGTGTGGATCGGTGGTGAGGTGAGGTCGGAGGTGAGGTGAGGTGAGGTGAGCGGTGTGTAGATCGGAGGTGAGGTGAGGTCGGAGGTGAGGTGAGGTCTAAGGTGTGTGGATCGGAGGTCGGTGAGGTGAGGTGAGGATCGGAGGTGAGGTAAGGTGAGGTCAGACTGAGCCATAATCAACTGGAGAAGGAAAACTCACCGTGGGTCTGCGTTTGGCGGTGAACGAAGAGTGGGTGGAGGTCGGTGATCAGACTACCGTGAGGGAGAGGATCAGTGAGCTCGGCGTGTGTGGATCAGTGAGCTCGGCGTGTGTGGATCAGTGAACGGTCTTCTTTCTCTCTTCTTCTTTCTCTGGCACTCTCTCTTCTTCTTTCTCTCTTTTTCTTTCTCTGGCTCTCTTCTTCTTTCTCTCTTTTTCTTTCTCTGGCTCTCTCTCTTTTGCGCGTAACCCGGAAATGGTTTGAAGTGAAAATAAAAATGTAAAACCATTTCCGGGTCAAAGGCTTATTTTACACGGTCAACTGAATTAGTTTTACGGAAAATTTTATTTTCCATGCACTACCAAACACGCATTGACTTGTAAAACCATTTCCTGAAACCCTTTTCACCCAAAACAAACGCACCCTAAATCATATATTATACTCAATTCTTTTCCTGTGCATTGCACGGGGTGGTACCATTTAATACAAAATACTTTTTCCTCATTCTACCATAAATGGAACTTACTTATAAATAAATAAATATATATATATTTATATTTATATATATTTACCCGCCTAATCTTGTGTACCTAACAGAGGCATAAGTAGATGGTTATTGACTTATACAATTGTTTATTGATTTATACAATTCGAAACTGCCATTGTGTAAACCAAAACTTGATTATTATATTTATTAGCTATATTAAGTAGTGTAAGAGAATATAAGGCTATAAGAGTTAGCTATGAGATTACCTATGAGGTTTCCAAAGAGTTACTATATATATATATATGTGTGTGTTAAACGATAGAGTTTGGAATTTCATAGGTTAGAACGATTGGATATTCACGCTAAAGGCGAATTGGATAGCATGTAAATTAATGGAATATTTGGAAATATTAGTATTTTCGAGATTTATACTATTAAAGCATTAGACCAGATTTTACAGCGGTGATTCATGTGAATTGATATTTTTGTAATTGTTAGGTTCTAATTAGTGACCTTTGGACATGGTTTTGAAACCCGAACCGTTTAATGAACCGGAAAAGTGAGAGGTTCAAGGTTTTTGAGGTTGAACCGAGGTTCAACCGAGGTCAAACTGTGATGTGTCATTTAATTTTTTAATATATTTGATACTTAAATTGGTTTGTATTTATTAATTTTTCATTCCTGACCAACAAGATGTGCGATAATGTTGTGGGATGAGCTGAACTTTGTAATGTACTTATTTTAATCAATATACATCATAGATCGTATGAATACATTGGCATAATATTTTGCTTTTTTTTAGAGCTTGCTCATACGCTGAAGATAATTGAGAAATGTGACATGTTTAGCTTTGAAGTTTTGGCTATTGAAGTGATCAAAGGTAGGCATCCTGGTGAAATCATCTCCATTCTATCTGCTTCATTTGTGGAGGAGAATTTATTGTTGAATGATTTATTAGACATACGCCTTCCACCTCCCACTCTTGAGGTTGAGAATCATCTAAAACTCATAATAAAGTTGGCAATTGCTTTATGTACATATTAACCAACAAGATGTGCGCAACCCTGGCAACGGGGTGTTACACGTGAGGATTCATGCTCTCTAGACCCTATCTGAGTTTGGAGTGTTACACGTGGCCCCTTTGTCTAGCATGCAAAAAGGGGGAGACGCTGTGTTGAGGGGGAGACTTTTATTTGATTATGTTATATTTTATTTCTAAAACTCTTGTTCTTTTTTATGTGGGACTTGTACCTATTTTTTTAAATCTTTGATACAATATGCTTTATGTTTAGTTTTCGGTTGTTGGTTTAACAATTGGTATCTGGCTGCTTATGTTGATTCACATGCTTTTATTTATGTTTTTTTTTTTGGTAGTATATATATTTATATATTATTGTGATTAATATTGTTTATCTGTCTTTATTTCCACACATGCATTTATGCTTTATTTTAGTGTTTAAGGAAAAGATAAGTAATCTCTACACAAGACATTCAACCTCCTTCTTGCAGCTTCCTAGGATTGTGTAGTTTGTAGGGATATAAATTTTCTTTAGGTTGTATTGTATTTGAGTCTTTTGATGTAAAATTTTTTGTCATGAATTGTCAATGGGGGAGATTGTTAAGTCCATATTTTTAGGTTGACAAGCCATGAACAATTGTAATAGTTATAATCTAGGTTGGCTCTTAAATCGATATCGAAGTAATCATAGTACAAGACAAACCAAGGTTCAAAAAAAGAAAGACTCAAGAAACATAAACTGGACTACTACTGCACAAGATTTTGATACCAACTTGACTTGTCGAGAGTTGCTTAAGTTGAATGGTTGACTGTGTATCTCAACTGATTGAGAATCATGCTGATTGGATTCTCGGTATTTTCTGTCAGCCATTTGATCTAAGGCTACTTGGCACTTGCATTTTTAATATAGTATATAAGCAAGCCATAGAGCATGTTTTCTAAGACTACGAGAGAGTAGTTTATTGTACACAGATCTTTTTCCAACCTCTCTTGAAGCATCAACCGGAGACCTAAGTTTATACAAAAGTGGATTTGTTGACTTGGGGATTGATGATTAAGTCCCCCAAGTTTTTACTATGAAATAGTTTGTTTTGCCGGTTTTTCTAAGTCATCATTTTGGTGTCTTTTTGTGATCCATGTTTGTGTGTCGCTAATCAATTCAGATCTAAAGCATAAGTAATCTAATTAATTTCTTGGTTAAGATTTGGTTAACTTTGTTACAATTAGGGCCAAAAACCCTAACAATAGCTAATCAAACATGTATAATCACAATGCCCTTGAAATCTATGTTACTAGAAGCGCATTATTAATACTTGCAATTTAACATCTAGTAGTACTCTAGGCATTACATAATCTTAAACAAACAATTACCTTCAACAACATAGATTTGACAGAATATAGTGTCTTATTTCATATCCTTGCTTATCCTAGTCAGAGTGTGATTGCTCTAGGAAAGTGCACTTCAGCTTGATAAAATCTGAGAGACCATATGCATAGTTGGTCTGGATTTCGGATTAGCATGCAAGCATGCAATTGCCAACTTTATTATGAGTTCTAGATGATTCTCAACCTCAAGAGTGGGAGGTGGAAGGCGTATGTCTAACAAATCATTCAACAATAAATTCTCCTCCACAGATGAAGCAGATAGAATGGAGATGATTTCATTAGGATGACTATCTTTGATCACTTCAATAGTCAAAACTCCAAAGCTAAACATGTCGCATTTCTCAGTTATCTTCATCGTATAAGCAAGCTCTAAAAAAAAAAGCAAAATATTATGCCAATGTATTCATATGATCTATGATCTATATTGATCAAAGTAAGTACATTACCTAGTGCAAGATATCCATATGTGCCTGCAAGTGAAGTCCAATTGGATGAGTCTTGATTAAGAATCTTAGCTATGCCAAAGTCTGAAATATGAGTACTCTGAATCCAGCAATATATTTTTGCTTGATATGTCCCTATGAACAATTGGTGGTAAACAATCATGGTGCATGTAAGACAAAGCATGAGCCACACCTTTGATGATATTCACCCTCTTATTCTAGTCCAATTCTTTAGCTCCTCCATCATTGCTCAAAATTGAGGCCAAGTTACCCTTTTCAAGGTACTCGTAAATCAAAATTGAGAAACGTGAATGTGAACAAAAGCCATGCAATTTTACAATATTTCGATACTAAATTTCTGTTAATGTGCTTATCTCATTTAAGAACTCTTTTTGCTGTGAAATATTACCATCACATGAGGATGTGAGTTTCTTAACTGCGTATGCGTCTCCAGATATCAGCTTGGCTTTATAGATAGTTCCATATCCTCCCTCCCTAATGCAAAACTTAGCATCAAAACCCTGGGTTGCATCAATGATTTCCTGGTACATTATTCTTCCATCAAAAGTTGGTATTGTAAGCACTTCTTCCTTGTCCATGTCTTTTTTTTTTTTATTTGTCTGTGGATTTTGCCTTTTTTATTTTAAAGTGAAGTAAATTCCCAAGAATACCAATACAAGTGAAAGTGTTCCCAAGAGAGGGAAAATGGTTTTATTTCCCTTCTTTGAAATATGTCCTGCGCTACAAGGTTGCAATCCCGTAACATTTCCACATAGTCCTTTATTACCTTGTAATGCTTCAATGCGAGCATCTTGAAATGCTCGGCTATTGGGAAGAGGACCCTCCAACTCATTGTAGGATATGTCGACAGATGACAAGCCACGCATCTTTTCGAAAGCAGCTGGAATAGAACCTGAGAAGTTATTGTGAGACAAATTGAACAGCTCCAAGCTTTGCATATTGTTGATTTGTGAAGGTATCTCTCCTTCGAGTGAGTTAAGGCTCAAATCTAGCTGGGACAAATGAGTTAATTCACACATTTGAACTAGAATGTTGAGGATGAACTCATTGTTGCTCATATTCAAGTAATGTAGTTTCAAAAGGTTCCCTATATCTCTCGGGATTGATTTGCCAAACCTATTAGCGGATAGATCTAGATACTCAAGATTTATTAATGACCCAAGCTCCAAGGGTAAACCATCATAAAGTTTATTGCCATTCAAGCAGAGCTTCAACATGGAAGTCAACTTTCCAAATTCCTTTGGAACCTCCCCTACCAAGCGATTAGAAGAAAGATCAAGTAATTGCAGTTGAACTAAGTCTCCAATATCAAGTGGTATGCCACCAGAAATATTGTTTCCAGCAATCTTTAGACTAGTTAGTTGTGTGCACTTGCCCCAGTTGTGTGAGATTTCACCATAAAATCGATTGTAACTTAGGTCCATGTACTGCAAGTTTCTGTAGACACCAAAATCTTCAGATATATTTCCAAAGAGTTGGTTTCTTTCAAGGTGGACTCTAATTAAGTTTGTGCAATTTCTCAAGGTTTTTGGTATTGGACCTGTGAGATGGTTGTTGTCTGCCCTTAGTAATTGGAGAGACCCACTTTGGCATAAGTTTTGAGGCAAAAGGCTAGTGAAATGGTTGGCATCCAGCAATAGAGCAGTCAACTTCATTAAGTTCCCGATCCCTTGTGGAATGGGACTAGAAAGTTGGTTATCACAGAGGAATAAAGCTTTTAAGTCACTCAACCTACCAAAGGAAATTGGAATAGTACCATTCAACTGATTTCTACTCAGTTCAAGATCAATTATGGATGTCAAGTTTCCTAATTCTTCAGGAATGGTACCAGAAAGTTGATTGTTGTACAGGTGTAAAACAATCAAGTTTCTAAGAGAACCTAAAGATGTGGGAATTAAGCCAAAAAGATGATTTGTATGAAGGCTTAAGAATATGAGAGACTTCAAATTTCCAATTTCTAGGGGTATAGAGCCAGAGAACTGATTTTTGTTCATATGCAACAATTTTAGCTTTTCAAATTTTCCAACACTGTAAGGGATGGGACCTTTTAAACTATTGTTACTTATGTCAAGTTCAACTAAATTGGTTAGGTTTCCAATTTGTGGAGGAATGGAACCAGAAAGTTGATTATCATAGAGGTACAAATAAGCCAAGTTGCTTAATTGCCTAAAGATATAGGAATGGAACATGAAAATAAATTACTATTGAGAGAAAAGTCAATTAGATAGCTCAAATTACCTAATGAAGCAGGAATGCATCCATGGAAATTGTTGGCATACAAAGAAAGGTCATTAAGAGACTTTAAATGACCTATTTCTGTAGGAATTGAGCCACTTAACTGATTTTTAGCTAGGTGCAAGACCTCAAGGATGATCAGTAGGCCAATCTGGGGTGGGATTTTCCCTGATAAGTTATTATAGGATAGATCAAGATATATGAGTTTGGACAGCTGGCTAATATTAATAGGGAATGTACTAAAGAGTTCATTCATGCTGAGGTCAACAAATGAAAGGTTTGGGAGTGACGAGAAAGAAAGTTCATGGAGCGTACCTTTCAAGCCTGAGTTAGTCAGGTTTAATCTAATAACACTTCCTGCATGGTTGCAAGAAATGCCAAACCAATTGCATGGATTTGAGCTTGCATTTTGATTGTTGGAAGCATTGGTTGCATTATTCAGAAGAAGAGTCCATGAAAGCAGGAGTGACTAGTTTTCTTTTTGAAGTCTGGCTTTCCAATTGAGAAGAGCATCTGCCTCAGTTTTGTTATCCACAGAAACAGAATCAGCAATAGTAGAAAAATGTAACATGGACAACACAAATAGAGAAATAAGGGAAAGTACTTTTTTGAAGCTAGTGAATGCCATGGGTTTTTTGAAGCTAGTGAAGAGGATATGATTCAATATCTTCGTTTATCAATCTTCATCATTCTTTTTCTTTAAATACCAATCAAGTTTTGTCATTAATGGGATAGAGAATAGGGATTTCAACATGATCATTGACTTTGGCTGTTCTCTTGTGGAAAAAAGAGTTCTTCTTGTACTACACTATGATAGGTTGTCTGTCACTTTCATATAGGCCCACCACTTTTATCAACCAATCACTATTAGTCACATGGAAAATTGTGGCAAAAATTATGTATTTTTTTGTGATACCAAATTTTTTGGTGGAAAATTTTTTCCATTTTCCAAGTCAAGAAAAAGGAAAAGAGACCCATGGACTGTCTCGTTTCTTTCTTAACATTCTTAACAAATTCTCTCTCTCTCTCTCTCCCCGTTTGGCTTGAGTATGGCTCAACCTTTAATCCCCTTCACCTTTGCAGTCCACGAAGCTACAAGGAAAGTTCGTCCAAAATACGTGAAGCTTTTCCTCTTGCAATTTGTCAGCTTCTCTATTATTGACTTTCCGAAGAATTTTGCTTCGCTAGGTCATCAGGCTGTTGATATTTTACGCGGAAAGTTTGTCTTTTTTGGTTGAAAGTTGAACAGTAGTCGAATCTTGATGATGTGATAATTAATTTATTAATTATTTAAAATATAAATAAATACTTTTAATTAATACAAATTAAAATAATAATTAAAATAGTTCAATTAAATAAAAGATATATATTTATATTTTTCATATCATAATTTTGACAAGGCAAACAAAAAATATCAAAGCTTAAGCAAACATATATATAATATTTCTTTACTTATTTTTATGTTGATTAGTTAAACTAGTGATAATAATAATAATAATAATAATAATAATAATAATAATAGTTTAATAATTATAATTATAATTGTAATATAAAAATTATAAAAGAACGCTTAAAAAAAAAAAAAGAAAAAAAAAGAAGAAGAAGGGACACCTATTGTTTAAAGGGACATCAATATTGGCGAATGACACAAGTTAAAGGAGAACTTTTAGTTTTTATAGTTGGTAAATTTGCAATTCTAACTAATCTTTTTTTATTTTCTTTTTTTACTAGTGTAATCCCATGCATATGCACGGATACAATTAAAAACAATCACAATTACGCAGTTCAAATTATACATTTTTTTAGAAGATGTTTAAATTATATATATAATTTAATTGGATTGCACACAATAATTCACTTGTCATCAAAATTTAAAAACTAGGTGGACATGTGGCACAAAATTGGACTTCAATTGAAATCCAATTTAAAATCTAATTGGATTTGGACTCTTCAATTTTTATACTTAATAATTTACTTCGTACAAAAATTAAAAATTGGATGGGACACGTGGCGCAAAATTGAGAATTCAATTGAAATTTAATTGGATTTTCTTTGATATTTGGCTTTTAATATATATATATATATATATTTATTTATAGATGGGAGCAATTCTACGTACTTTGAATTTTGAACTTTGAACATTAAAAAATGTATTCAAACTAGTACTTGCGTTAAGGGTACATTAGTACACTGCAATAATTATTCCTGAGTATTATTTAGATTGGTTATGCTTTTATTATAGGGAATAACTATCCCTAGCCTTGTAAATTGTACTATAATAGTTAGTATTTCTTACACATTAACCTTATCAAACAAATTTCCTAAAATTTCTATTACTTGCCACTCCCCTCCCCCCAATTTTTTTTCCGCCAATCTACATTTTCCTCTTGGATTTGGATTTTCAAATTTGAAATGAAGAGTTTCCATTTGAAGGTTAGGATTTATTTGAGATGAAGGGTGTAAATTATGACTTCTTATTTAAAAGCTAATAACTCTGGCAACTTTAACCGCGGTTAAGCAAAAGAGAAGGATACCTAACTCAATTTTTTTCAATGCCTAACTCAATTTAAAACAACCAAACATAGATCTCCGTCCCATTGGACTGGTTTTTTTTTTTTTTTTTGAGAAGACCGTCTCATTGGACTTGAAGACAAATAATCGTGGCCGGCGAAGGCTGGAGGTGGCGGTGAATGGTCTTGTGGCGGCGGTGGTTTGAAGAGGCAGGTGCAGAGTCCAACTTTTTGCAAATATCGACCAACTTTTTTTCAATTGCTAATGACTCCATATGATAAACCACTAACAGTACCCATCGATGGTGCAATATCTTCTTGCGTGTAGTTACAAAATACTTCTTCCATTTGCGGCTTCTGTTAAGCAGATTGTAAGGCCTCCCATCAAGAACATGTAGAAATCTCTTCCCCTGGGGCACTGTTGCGATCTAAGTTCAGGTTGATCCAAACTTATATTGTTCCTTGAGAGTTGAGATTATTATACAGCAAAGTGAAGAAGTTCATAATTGACCTTCACATTGAAGGTGTCAAAATTATTTGGAACTCGAATCCAGGCCTTCGAGTCAAAATGTTTGCTTGCTTGTGTAAACGAGCCGAGCAATTTATCATTTTTTTAATGATTTTGTTTAATAAAAAAAATCTCAGCATTAATTCAAACAAAAGACATAGGTCATTTATGATTTAATTATTGCATTTTTTAACCAAAAAAGCGTGGAGGAAAAAAAAATTAGGGAACAATCTTGTATGTTTCAAACCCAGATTTCTTGAAATACCGAGCATTTACATCATTTCGTGCAAAAATTCTTATTTACTTCTTAACATAAAAACCTACTTTTTCTATTTTACATACTTATTTTTCAAAATACCTCACATCAAATAATCTATTTACACTAAATTTCATTAAAATATCAATTTAAAAAAAAAAAAACTGTTTATCTTTTTTCACACACAACCACTATCCACTCTTCTCCTTCATCCTCGAGATATGTAAAAAAAGAATAATTAACTAAATGCAAAATAAATAGTATCAGTGTAAATTTACATGGTTATTATAACAAACTTGTAAATTTACATAATTATAAACTGACTGATATAGGTCATTTTTAGGCAAAACTGTGTAAATTTTACATCTTTTTCTATTATACACGGACTGATGTGAATGCTCTAAATAGGACCACTCTTTAAGGAAAACAATACATATATGCTAAGCTTCAAACCATCACTGCTAAAAGACCATCCACTGCTATCATCAGCCTTCATCGCCATGATTCTTAGTTTTGATTATTTTGATTGGAGTTAGACATCTTTTTTTTTACCATCAGAGTTCATTAAAAAGAAATTTAAGTTTAACTTGACCTCAATTAAAGTTGTAGAATTAAGTTGTTGGATTTTTAAATGAGGTTTCATAATCTACACCCTTGAGTTATTTCTAATATATCCTGATCTTCAAATGGACACTCCGATCCGTTCCTGTCTCTGTGGAAAATTGATTGAAAGACCTTATGTATGGATCGAGGTGGTATACTTTGTTTCGGGTATATACAACATCTCTTTCACAGCAGGTGGATCCCACACATCTATGAGACTCACCAACTGTGAAAGAGATGTTGTATACACCCAGAACAAGGTATAATTTTCCCTACATATGAGTGCAAACTTTCAGGTTTTTCGTTGACAATATCTTGTCACGACCATCCGCGATATATCCAAACTTCTCCATTGACAAGCCGAAGCAGTTTAATTAGATTCCTTGTAGTTATTGCTAATGCAAAGAAAATTGTCTATTATTTTTTTACCACATTCTTTGGTTATCAAGAATTGTAGTTTCATGTTTAAGGGGGAAAAGAAAACCAAAAAACAAAAACAAAAGAATGGAATCTTATAGACGCCAAGGTAGCAAAAAATTGATATGGCAAAAAATTGAACAAAAAATCAATAATATTAGTTATACTTTTTTTTTTTTCAATTTATATATAAAATTATGTTAATCTAGAATCACAAAAAGTGAAAATATAACTTTATAAATAAGAATAGTTTAGGAAATTTTAAATTTCAAGTACAGATTCAGGGGTTTTATTCCGTATCTGAAACAGTGGAATAGCGATAATTGTTCCATTACAACCTCTTGTATTCCTTATAATACGATTCTTTTCCTATGTAATTTTCATTATGGTATATTAAATGTACCGTAAGATATAGTTGATGAAGTATAAAGTGGAACACAAAAAGTGAGACAAAGATTTGTATTCATCCTAATTTATTTATCTAATTTTTGGCAGATTACTTTATTTCTGCTGACTTAGACAATCCCCTTCAACTTGACCCTCAAAGCTCTTTGTGCATGAAGACTTTCGCTATTCGCTAGAAAAGAACTTTCATATTCTCAATCAGAAAATGTATAAAAAATCCATGAACATAAATTCCAAGACACAGTAAATAAATAGTACATTGGGGAAGGAAATTAATAGACACCATACTCTTTTATTGGTGGAAAAGTTGCAATTCTAACATCTGTTTGGTGATAACATAGGGAAGGAAATTGAGAACTTTTTCCTTCTATTTGGTGGAAAAGTTGCAATTGTATGCACTTTGAACATTGAAAAAATTTTATTCAAATGAGCACACCTAAATTTACGCGTTAATTATAGTCCTGATGGAGAATAAAGTAAAACATAAAAAAATGAGACAAAAAAGATTTTTATTCGTCTTGATTTTTGTTTCTAAATTTTGTAGCCATTACTTTGAGGCTCTTGCAACTCGAGCTAATCCCCACAAACCCCCAAGCACTTTGGAAAGAATTTTGGCTATTCATGTGGAAAGAGTTTTCAATGTTCTTAGTTAAGAAAAAGGTAAACAAAAGATCGAGCGTAAATTACGGGCACTATAATGAATGTTACACCGGGAAGAAGCGGGCCATTTTTCTTTTATTTGGTGGAAGAAGTTGCAATACTACTGCACTTCTTTTTTTTTTTTTTTTATGGGAGCAATTATATGGGCTTTGAACATTGAAAAATGTATTCAAATGAGCATGCCTAAATTTACACGTTAAGTATAATTCTTGATGGAGCATTAAATGATACAAAAAGAGTGAGACAAAGGATTTGTAGCCATCTTTTTGTTTCTAATTTTTGTGTTACTTTGACTGATTTCAAGCCCAATCCCTTAACCACTCAAACACCCGTGCATGGGAAGTACCATCCCACTTATAAGGATGGGTGGTCATTCAACCCCTATCAAATTTAATCATGTTATACATTTACTTACCTTAAAATAATCCATTTCTAAATTATTCATGATGTCATTTGAAAAACATAATATAACTAGTCAATAATTGTAAAAGTTTAACATAATATGATTTTTGTTTCTAATTTTTTGGCTATTACTTTGACTTTGCAATTCAGACAATCCCCTTAACCCTCAAACACTTCGTGCATGGGGAAGTACCATCCCACTTATAAGGATGGGTGGTCATTAAAACCTATCAAATTTAATCATGTTATACATTTACTTATGAAAATAATCCCATTTCTAAATTATTCATGATGTCATTGAAAACATGTATAACTAGTCAATAATTGTAAAAGTTTAACATAATATGATTATTTTTCTTTCTTTTATTTGTTTTGGTCTAAATATGAAATATGATAATTTTTGTAATTACTAATAGACACTTATTATGATTGTGTTTATATATAGATATCATTAGGAATTTACTATGATTGTGTTTTTATATGGAATTATATATTCTACTATTAAAAAATTGATGTGAATAATTCTAATGGAAGATTTAATTATGGAAAAGAATTTAAATTCAATTAAAAAAAAAACATGTGAGAATAATGATATTTAAAATTTTGAGTAGATTATAAATTTCTTTTCATAAAATTTATATTGTTTTTTGATATATTGATAGTTGGGGGCGGGGGGATCTGAATCCTAAATGTCTTCATTGGAAACATTAGGAAGTGCCAACAAATGGAGCTACAAGGCTCTTGGTGATTATAGATTACGTTAAATTTTTTTAATATAGAATATTAACATAATGTTTGATTTATCACAAATCTAATACTGTGGGTTTCTATCAATTAGCTCAACATCAACAGTTGGTAAAATCTATTGTCGTCTCATAAGGGACTTAAGTTTGAATATTGCCTACACTAAAAATCAATTGGTTTTTAAACCTAATGTAAAAAGAAATAATAAAAAAACAGGCATATAACAGATTTCATAAGTTCAAATCTTAGTGTATCAATAAAAAACAAAGTCCTATAGTCTCTATTGGAAACTTAATATGAAAGGAATTAATTAGATTATGAAAAATAAATTACATTCTATTCAATATAAAGAAAATATAAACAAACAAAAAAATTATTATTATACATTTCAAATGAACCATTTATCAAAATGGAACGATTTATTCTTTAAAATCCCACAAATTAGCTATGATTGATTTTATACTAAATTTCATAGTATTTCTTTTTCATTTTTTAAAAATTCATTTTAATGACCATCTTCCTTTTTATTGTGAAAGATAGTGTTGGCATTATTCATTACTAAAAGCACTCACTTCGCTTTGTCAAAAAATAAAATAAAATAAAATCACTGCATAGTTGCAGTAAAAACTAAAAAAGTAAGGCCACTCTATAGCTTATAAATAAGTTAGTATGTTGTTGATATTCTAATTCTTATAAACCATTTTGAACAACTCAAAAAAAAAAAAAAAAAAGAGTGTTGAATTGGACAAAACATGAGCTACCTCAAGGTAAGAATAAGAGATGGGATTCTACCATTAACTGAGTTGTGACCTAGGCGTGAGCTGGGTAAGTTGCGAGTAGGTCGCAACGTATAAAAAAGATGACTTCTTTTTTATCCACATGTGCAGCTCATAGGCAATATGTACGTTTTTAGACCCCTTAAAACACAAGTTGTTTAACCTAGTTATTTAGCCAAGTGATTACTTAGTCAAATTATCCAGATCTAGGTTAACACAAATATATCATATCATGTAAAGCAACGGAAAATAAATAACACAACGATATGATAACCCAGGAAAACCAAACCGGTAAAAACCTAGGGAGGATTTAACCTAGCTATCCTCAAGGTAAAACAGATCCACTATGAAAGAATTGAAGTTTACACAATAGCGACTTAGACCACTAACATCATATTGCTACCTCAAGTAGGAAACTTACTACCACGACCACGTGATAGCTCCAAGTCCACGGACTACTTCTTTCTTGGATTCACAACAACCACAAGTACTCCCACTTGTGTATCTTTAAGCTCTGTATGCAGCAACCGAACTGATCATCAAGCTCTTGACATAATCTTGATTCTTGATAACCCTAAGTATATGTGAAGGCAAAAGCCTCTAGATCTCACAAGAGATTCACATACACAACATAAACAACAACCTAAAAACGTGGCTAGGGTTTTTCCTTTTATACTTAAGGCAAAACATAAAACCCTACACGTCAAATGGGCTTGGGCTGAGTTGGAAAATCTGTAGAAAAAACAATCTGCACGAACTTCGATCGATCAAGTCTAATTCTCGATCGGTTGAGCCAAAAAGATTTACACAATAAATCCTGCAGTACACTCGATTCCAACTTTACACATAAACATACTTTGAGCAAGTCTAAAACAAGACTAAACGTTTTGATCATGGTTTGCCAACATTACAAAATGAAGTTTTAATACATTTAAACCTAAAATCTTAGAACTCAACAAACTCCCCCTTTGGCAATCCGTGACAAAACACAAACTAGACAAAGTGCTTAAAGTTACAAAAACAGCCCATTACAAAAACATTGCCCAACAAAAACAAATTCAACCTAACTACTATCTATTAGTTGCAAGTGTAGACAGCAGCACGACTGAATCAACTTGTATATTCCTGTAACACTCAACAAACGCATAAACGCATATGTGGAAAATACAAGTAAAACACAATAAATTCTGATTTCACATAATCATAAACTACAAGACATATATCATGAATAACCTCATAAATATAAAATCAATATTCAATGTAGCACAATGTGAAACAAGAAACATAAATAAATACAAGATGTCTCCCCCTATCATATACAACTCATCAAAATAAAGACATCAAATAATAAATACATCATGAGCCAAAAAATAAGTACAAGATGAAGCACCTAGATATAATCTAAAGCGCCAAAGCTCCAAAACAACAAAAACTCCCCATATCAACAAAATCTCCTATCCATATGTACTCCCCCTTTTTGTGACGAATTGCCAAAGGGCAATCATGACTCATCATCAAAAGGAGGTGGCGGAGGTGACCATCTAATGCTCGCCAAATCTGCTCTCAAGGCCTGAGGCTCGGTAAGCACGTCCACCAAAAGCTGACCATGAGCCGCCTGAACGATCATGACAGTGTCCAACGTACGACGAATGCTAAAAACATTCGAAGCAGAAGGTGGAGGATCAGTAGCAGCAGTCGGATCAACGAACGCATCAGCAGCTGGATCACCTGAAGAAGGAGGAGGAGGAGGTGCGACACCAGAAGACAACTCAACTCTAGGGCGTTTAGAGCTTGCTCTCATCTGAGTAGCCCTCTGCCTAAGGAAGGTGGCACCTATAGGAGCTATAATATATACGGGCTCAGACGCCGAAAAATCCTCTAAACCTAAATGAAACAAAATCCGATGAATAAAAAATAGAAAGAAAAGAGCATAAGCAGAAGAACTACTCCTATGAACCTCAACCAAAGAACGAATGAAAAGATGAGGAAAACTCATAGGAGCGTCTATGATAAGGGCATACAAAAATGCACATCTCTCTATAGGAGTAGTATGCAAATGAGAGATAGACCAGATCGAATGGCAAAAAATCCAAAAAAAGAGATAATGAATCTCGGTCAACTCGTGAGAGGTGATCTGAGGATCAAAACCCCACTAGATAGAAGTCCTAGTAAGATATGACATGATGTCATCAAGGGGAGGAGACTCATCGTAAGGATAGACAGGATGCTGGACCTTAGGCACCCCAAGAGCAGAGGCCACTACCGTAGGAGTAATGGTGTACTCTTCACCCCGTATCTAACTCTTCACATATTGAGTGTTGGAATCATTGGAGTGGACAGAGAGGTTCAAGTAGAACTCTCTGATCAAGGTAGCGGGAGAAGGATGGTCAACATCCAACAAAGGCAACCAGCCCTTACGCTCAAAGTTTCTCCTAATCTCCGAGTCAAGCTCATCTAAAACTACTTTCCTCTTAGCCCACACATTCCTAAGAATGTTCAGCGTCTCATAAGTTTCCTGGTTTTTCTCACTAAGAAACCTCTCACTATCAAAAGATGGAGCAGAAGAGGAAGAGGATGTCCTATGGGCTCTAATCTTCCTAACCATGATGCTAAAGAGTAGAAAGGACAGACAGAAAAGAGACAAAAGAAGAGAAAACAGAGAAAACCTAAGGGTAGACTGCATCAGACACAGTTAGAGTTAAAAACAATATAGAAAATAACAATCTATATGATGCATGAATAGAATAACCACATGATGCATGCTCTAATGCATTGAGAATAGTTCAATTACACTGTTAAAAACACAAAATTGGCTTGAACATATAGTTTATATCAAAAACCCCAAATTTTGAAAACCCACTTTCAAAAATCTCAACAAATTGATCAATTGATCATTACACAAGTTAGATAACAGAATATAATGACCAAATCAATCAATCAAACAAGCCAATCTCATCAATTAATGCTCAATTGAACAAAAACCCCAATTCGAGTAGTTTCAAGCCCTAGAAATTTTAATTTTTCCCAATTCATCAATGGATCAATTTAAACCACAAGGATCATGTTTATATCATCCCACAACAAAAACCCATTGATCAATTTTGAAAGAAAAGGTTGAAAACACCAAAAACCCCAAAATTTCATAGGTTCGAATTTCTCCCTAAAATGCATGAAAAAAAAAATGTATGAAACATGAAAATAAATGAAAAAGGAGGGGCAAAAGGGTCTTACCGGTCTTAGAAGACAAAAACATTGTAAAATATTTGAGGAAAAATGACAAAAATCTTGACTTTGAATCTGGATTGGTCGAAGAGAGAGAGAAACCTTTTTGAAAAAGTTTGAATAATGAAGAACATGTGAAAAGTTTATGATTTGAAAAAACTCTCTGAATGATTTTCGATTGATCGAAAAACAGGTTCAATCGATTGAAAATTACATTCGATTGATCCAGCAGTGATTGAGCATCGATCGAACCAGGTAGATTCAAACCAAAATTTTGATCGCAATTTCGATCGGTCGAGAGACAAATTCAATCAATCGAAAATTTGGAAAAAAAGAAAATTTTGAAAAACATAGCAATTTTATGCAGAAACTCCTCAAAGCAAGGTATTTTATGAAGAGAATGCATGAGTATGAGATGAAATGTTTTTCAAAAACACTTGTATTGAACCCAGATCTCCCAAAAATAAGATTTTCAATCAAGTTGTCCTTAAATCTCAAACTTCAAACACATTTTGCATTAAAATCAAGGAATTTTCAATCTTGGATGGCCACAACAAAATCACACACAATAACGTGTACAAAGTTTAGCAAAGATTAACTTGTGTAGTGTGTGCAACTAGCAAAAACTTGAGATACATGTGAGGTGATCTGTGAAAAGTAATCAATCACAATTCCTACAAAATTCATCACATAAGTTTGAAAGTGACTATCACCTAAAGAGTTACACCATATAACTCCCACATCTCCTAGAATACAAGCTTGCAATCATGTAAGTTTCTTGATTTGCCTCAAAATGTACACACCAATTTTATTTGATTTGAAATTTATTCAGATAGCCAAGATAATGTACACACCAATTTTATTTCAAATTGAATTTTATTATAAGCCGAGGCTACACCTTATGTTCTTTTTGTGCATGTGCTGCACTTTCTCGAGCACAAAATCTTATGATATGCAATAAGGTGTTCATGATTGGCTAGTAAACAGTGGTGAGATAGTTATTTATATCTTTCTCTTATGATTTTTTAGTCCTCACAATCAAAAGCATGTGACTTCAAGATCAAGATCAAGTGATCAAAAACTATAAACATCTTCCCACACAACATGCACTACAAAGCTCAAACTAGTAAAGTGCATTAAATAAGCTCATCCAAGCTAAACAAGGTACATAAACATGTTATGTAAAGATAATATGACCAACTTTGATTTCAAATTCAAGAAAATAATGCAAAACACATTTTGCTTCCCTTTTCCTCCTTATTTTATTATTATTATTATTTTTTTTTTTTTGAAAAGAAATAACAAAAGCAACCTAGATTGAAATGCATGAATGATATGCAATGCAAATAAAAAAAATTATAAAAAAAAAAGCAAAAACAACAAAGAGGAATGGTCACAAAGAATAGAACGATGAAGCACAAGGACCATGTCAAAAAGACTCAATTAGATCGAGCCTTTTGCATCCAAAACATTTTTGATGCAACTCTATCATTGGAGTTATTATTCACATTAGAATGATGACCAACTCCAGGATTGGAATAAAAGTTTAGAGCCTTTACCAACTCACCAATAAGTACCATAGGATTTTGTGCTTGAGGCACAGGTACTTTTGGCTTATTTGCTCGCTTAGCAGCTTGCAACTTGAAACAATTTGGACGAATGTGCCCAGACTTTCCATAAAAATGACAAACCCATGCAGGCCTATCATGCAACTTGTCCTTAGGAAGGTTAGGAGTCTTAGGTTTAGACTCTTGAAGATTAACCCTAATCTTCCTAGGAGGAGTAACTTCTGCTTGTTTGACAATCTCACTCACGGGAGGCTCAGAAGAAGAAACAAAGTTTGTGGAATGAGTTTCAGGCACAGAGATGCTTTCTACAAAACCTAAACCAGTTTTGTCTGAGGGTGACTTCTGAACACTCAGCATATGATCAAGTTTGGAACTAGCAGACCTATTTGTTTGTTCTCTAGCGACAGATAATTCAAGCTCCAAATTCTTAACTTTATCAAGCAAAAGCATGTTTTCAGTCTTCACATTATTTAACAATTCATTAGCATTAAATAATTTCAGAAGAAAAATTTTCTTATCAAGTTCAAGAGATGCAATTTTCTTTAAGCCTAAATCAACATTCATAGCATCCTTTGCAGCAACTTTGCAAAGCTTATTGTAGGCTTCTTGCAAATCTACATCCTCAGAGAGTTCCCTATCAGAAGGGTTCTCTTTAACAGCAACACTTTCATCAACTACAGCAGTAGCTATGAAAGCAATGAAATTTCCATCCTCATCACTACCAGACTCATTGTCAGAAACTTCATCATCACTAAGGGTTATAGCCATAGCCTTACCCATAGACTTCAAGAATGTAGGACATTTTGATTTCACATGACCATACCCTTGACAACCAAAACATTGTTGACCCATAGAATTATTAGAAGTTTGACCTACTTTCTCTTTAGGTTTTTCAGTGTTGTTCACTTTAGTGGGATCATTCCTCCTAAAATTTCTAGGTTCAGCATTGTTTTTACCTCTTGCCTTTTTGTTATTATTCCTAAGAAAGTTTCTAAAGTTCTTGGCAAGATAGGCAATCTCTGTAGCAGAGAGCTCATCATCAAATCAATTCACATCAACATCATCAACAGACTTAAGAGCCATTGATTTGGATTTGCTTGTCTTAGGTAAGTCCAACTCATAGGACTGAAGAGATCCTACAAGTTCATCAACAGGGATGGAGCCCACATCCTTGCTTTCAGTGATTGCAATCACTTTAGGTCTAAAGTCCTCAGTTAAAGATCTAAGTATCTTCCTAACAATCTTAGGTTAATCATAGATTTCACCCAAATTATAAGCAGATAACAATATCATTAAGCTTAGCATAGAATTCATCAAAACTTTCATCATCAGACATCCTAATGATTTCAAATCTAGTTGTTAACTGCTGCAACTTATTGATCTTAACTGCCTTTGTGCCTTCATGCACAGTTTGGAGAATATTCCATGCAGTATGAGCAACCTTAAAATTTGAGATTCTCTTGAATTCCTCCATAGAAACAGCATTAAAAATAGCATTCATAGCTTTGCTATTAAAAGTGGTTGCTTCTTTCTGAGAAGTTTGCCACTCACTAACTGGAGTAGTGGGCTTCTCCCATCCGTATTCAATGGAGTTCCAAACTCTCTCATCAATAGATTTTAGGAATGCTTTCATCCTTACTTTCCAAGAAGCATAGTTGTTCCCATCAAAGTGAGGTGGGATCACAAGAGAGTGACCGTGTTCCATGACAACAGGGGTCAAGGATCAACTCTTAGATCAAAGGATCTAAACACTAGAGCTAACCTGCTCTGATACCACTTGTACGTTTTTAAACCCCTTAAAACACAAGTTGTTTAACCTAGTTATTTAGCCAAGTAATTACTTAGTCAAATTATCCAGATCTAGGTTAACACAAATATATCATATCATGTAAAGTAGAAAATAAATAACACAACGATATGATAACCCAGGAAAACCAAACTGGTAAAAAACTTGGGGATGATTTAACCTAGCTATACTCAAGGTAAAACAGATCCACTATGAAAGAATTGAAGTTTACACAATAACGACTTAGACCACTAACATCCTATTGCTACCTCAAGTAGAAAACTTACTACCATGACCACGTGACAGCTCCGAGTCCACAGACTACTTCTTTCTTGGATTCATAGCAACCACAAGTACTCCCACTTGTGTATCTTTAAGCTCCTTATGCAGCAACCGAACTGATCATCAAGTTCTTGACATAATCTTGATTCTTGATAACCCTAAGTATCTGTGAAAGCAAACACCTCTAGATCTCATAAGAGATTCACATACACAGCATAAACAACAACCTAAAAACGTGGTTAGGGTTTTTCCTTTTATACTTAAGGAAAAACATAAAACCTTACACGTCAAACGGTCTTGGGCTGAGTTGGAAAATCTGCAGAAAAAACAATTTGCACGAGTTTCGATCGATCAAGTCTAATTCTCGATCGGTCGAGCCAGGCGGATTTACACAATAAATCCTGCGATACACTCGATTCCAACTTTACACATAAACATACTTTGAGCGAGTCTAAAACAAGACTAAACGTTTTGATCATGGTTTGCCAACATTACAAAATGAAGTTCTAATACATTTAAACCTAAAGTCTTAGAACTCAACACAATACAACTATACGGATTAGGATCCAGTGCAATACCGCATCCACTCTCACAAAAAAATTTCACTCTTCACTTTTTAATTTTCACTTTTTACTACTCTTAACTTTTTTTCTTAACCTTTTTTAATCAATGGTTGAGATTGAAAGTTACTTTTTGCAACAACCAATCTCAATCCACAACTATACAAGTCATAGATTGGTTGCATGCAAGTTGCGAGTTCCCTACTCAACAACTTTGACCAACTCTAACCAGGGCTCAAGTAGGTACCCAAAATACATCAAAATATAAGCAAAATTACAAGTAAATTTGGCATAAAATAAAACTAGCAAAACTTGGACTTTACAAAAGATAACCAATTTATTTTGATTATCTCCTTGCCAGAAAGAAAAAGGGGGTCATTTTGAATTATGTTTTGAATCTTGATCTTTGTTTCTTGTGTTCCATTATATGTATGAATCTCGGACATCATCTTAATGATTGAATAGGGTGGGTTTTGTCAATGGTTATTGAAATATTTGTGGGATAGCTCAAATGCTCTCTCTCTCTCTCTCTCTCTCTCTCTCTCTCTCTCTCTCTCTCTCTCTCTCTTTTCGTAATCTCACACACCTTCATACAAAAAACACGTCCAAAGAGAGTTCATTTATGAAAAATAAAAGGCTTTAACAACTAATCAAAAGTTGGCCACAGTGCTACACACATTTGAAAGGAAGTCCTTTTATAAAAAGAGAATTAGCAGTGTACTCTTTCTTTATAGTTTTTTTTTTCTTGGACAAGAAAGAAAAATTCATTGGGAACCAAAACTAGGCTAGCATGTAAATGAAGTCACAAAGTAAACCTCCTTTAGTTCAGATAAAACCATATTAATGGTTGCTAAGAATTTCCCTGCACCTAATATCCAACTATGTGTAAAAAGAAACCTCACAGAGGTTAGATGACCTCATGTTAATACAGCTTCAGAAGAAATGCTATCATACACAGCAAAAACATTTCGGAAATTAAAACAATGAACCACCTTTGTAAAACAGAGAATCACAATACATTAGATCGAATTTTGAAGTTGAAGCTACAATTGGTAACAAGACTCACATTGCTTCTGCAAACTGTAAAAAAGTCATAAAATTTGAGACTTGTATGGTCCAAAAGATAAACTGAATTAGAAAAAGGACTCCCAAAGCCGACGAACAGAGATGAGATTTTGGATATAAACATCTGAGATATTCATCTGCTGAGTAAAGCTCCATGTATTAACACCTATATGGATATTACAGCTCCACAGAGAAATTCCAAAATCCCTATCCTGGCACTATTAGCCGAACTTTGTAATACTAGACTGCCTGTTTCATCTGTTCAAATGCTTGTTCCATCTTTTCTGCAGATCCTTGTAATCCACAAGATGGTAACCAGATATTATAGGAATATATATCTAGTTTTATATTTTTCTCAGTCATTTCTGAGATCATCAAGTCAACTTTATCAAACTCCTTGAGATTCATATAGAGAGTCATCATCACATTCAAAGGAAGTGAGTGCGTGGCATAACCTTTACTTCTCATTTTTTCAAGTAAAGATTCTGCCTTTCCTCTCATTTTGGCTCTCACATAAGCATTGAGAAGAGCCCCATATATCCACCTGTCTTTCAACCCATCTGGTAGCTCCAGGAAGTAATCTTCAGCTCTAGAAATTCCATGAACCTTGCCAATTAGATCTAATTGAATTGCAGCATCACTAGCTGCTACTCTAAACCTCTCTCCTCTGTTGTTCATCCAATCATAAACCTGTAAAATGCATAAAATTTCAAACCTAATAATAATGCAAGCCAAGGCTTTTCATCCAAATGAATAAATATAAAAAGTAAGAAATGGTTAATCAATGAAAGAATTATAGAGCTATAACCCAATACATCAGTTTATGATGAAATCTACAGTGCCAAAATGCTAATTAGAATGGAAATACCCTTGAGCTTCCAATTAACAGATTATTACAAAAGGTCATGTTTAATTACACAGAATGGACTATTTTGTTCATGATAACTTCAGCATCTACCATTCATAACCCATATTCACGATATGCTTACCATCTGTCCAAGAAATTTATGTCCTCATTTAATAAAGAGGATCTTGTGAACAGAAAAAACCCAAGCACAATAAATGAAAATTTTAGCGTGTAGGTGCACAGAATGAATTTTTTCAATCAGGAATCAGGGTTTTCCATCATAGAACCCAACTCAGGGTTTTCCATCATAGATATTCTCTTGTATATAGCATTCCATTTCACAATGGGTCTACGCTCATAGTCCATGGTGCCATAGCTGTGGATTTGTGAGATAGAGCAAGTGACTGTGATTGGGACTCCTCTGTAATTTGCAGTCTTTGGGAGCGTTAGATTGGGGACTATGCTTCTGCATGGTAGAGGCAAGGAGTAGGAGAGGGATGATGATGTGAGAGAAGCGTTGTGGTGGTGAAGAGAAGGTTGGAGAAGCATTTTTTTTGGTAGAGGCTTTTAGAGAGTGTTTGTGTACTGCGAATGACTATGGTTTTGCTCTGCAATTCTCACTTCTCAGAAGGGTTTTTTTTTTTTTTTTTGGTCTTGCCCTTGTATGTATCTAACTAACTCTCACATGGAAGTACAGGTCACTGAGAATTAGTCCCTCTTATTGAGTTTGCATCACCACATACTGCAACTAGAACTTTCTTTTTTATGGTTTTGTTTTGGTTTGTTGAATAAGTAAGACCAGACAACAAAGCTGCAACAAAAACTACATCTTATAAAAAAAAAAAGACAAAGGAACTCCCCCACAAACTACACAACACTCTGTTTTTAATACTATCTCTTACATTCTTACACAAGTACAATCTATATCTAACATCTCAAGTAATAGCATAAATGATCTCATCCTCTGACCAAGCCTTGCCTCCATGAATTTTCGCAGTATGATCAATTCTAATATGATAAATGACTGAAGGGGTGTGTACTGTAAGAATTATGTTGTTGTATGTAAACTAGATTAATGAATTTTCTTTTTCTTTGCCACCTATTGAATGCAAATATTGATGGTTCAAGTTTGTTCTTTGCTTTTCTGTTGTGTAAGCTCTCTAAGTGCATATTAGGCCTTCATTCAATGTGAAAAAGGATTAGTATTTATTTAAAGTTGTGAAGTACTCATCTTTCATCTGGCTCACTCATTATGTAAGCCACATTTACATGGTAGCTACTACAAGTTGCTTCAAACTTTTCTCCTCATTGTCAAAAAAGCTACAAAAAAATTAGTTTTCTTTCCTCTCCGATGGTTTTTCCCTTCCCCAGAACAAATGATTGTCCATTTTAACCTCGAGCAAGGTGTTTTTAAAAGTTTGGAAGTTGTCTTGTTCTTCTGTTTGGTGTGAGCAGAACAGTATTACCGTCTCTATAGGTGTTATCATTCAAAAGTTATTTCTATTAATGTTTCTTTGTTAAGTTGGCTTTCTTAGTTTTAAGGTCTTTAAAGAGTATTCTGACCTGTGGTTGACAATTGTTCAAATTTTGGCTTCAATGTCATTTGTACTAATCTCAGTTGCACTCTTTGGATCATTGAAAGTAGATTTTTGACAAAAGAGAGCTGCGGTGTTTTTGCCTTTATACTCCTTACTTTGAAACACTAGCCTTCTTGCAAAGGAGAATCCAATGGCAGATTTTAATCAGCATAATTTACTAATTAGCCATGATCATGTACTTGGATCCATTGAGAGTGCTTCAAAAATTGGCAGTAAATTTATGATTTGCAAAGTCTTATTGAAATGTCTTTTTTAGCCTTGTAAATTTGTAATTAAACTCTTGACACTTAGATTTCCAAGAACAAATTCTTATTTAAATTAGAAAGGAATCCCAGAATGATTATCTTTTGGAACTTTATCATGTTCTGAAGAATAACTACCTAGAAACTCTTTGAATAACTTTTGCCTCATTTTGCCATCAATTGTCTCTACTCTGATAAACATTGGATACAACGCGGTTTTTTGTTTTTTGAGAATATTTCGTAGATTGTTTTTGTTTTTGTTTTCAATAATGTCTATTATGTGCTAATTGCTTATCATTCTTGTGCAGTATAGCTACTACAAATGCTGGACAGATTGACCATGCTCAGTCTAGCCCCATTGACCAGTCGATGTTGACCTTGCAAGCCAAGCATCGGTCAGAAGCTATTTGGAACGAGCAGGTAAAACACAACACTAAAGATTTAACGAATGTACACGCATTTAATTCATACAATGTACATGCACTTGCTGTCATATGTTAATCCATGGTTTTGTTTTGTGCAGGATCCAAGGTCCCTTACCTGCCGTAGCCATAGTGAAGAGTTCTCCAATCGAGAGCCAATGGTGGACGACCGAGTCGTTGACATCATTAAGGCACTTGGTTTGGAGGGACTCCTCAAGACCCCGGGTAGAGAGATTGACCATGGCCTAATAACGGCCTTAGTGGAGCGATGGCGGCCCGAGACTCACACCTTCCACATGCCACATGGTGAGGTCACCATCACATTGCAGGATGTGGAGGTTCTTCTCGAGCTTCCTGTTGATGGTGACGCTATAACAGGGAGCACGCAGAAAGTTTGGGCGACTGTGTGCCAAGAGTTCCTTGGCTTTCAACCTATAAATCAAGAGCATAGGCAACTTATTGGCCAGAGGATTCTCATCAAACGGTTTTTGGTGCAAGTTGCTGATCCATTGCCGCCTAATGCTGAAGAGGATCAGCTGCATAAGTACGCACGATGCTACATCCTAGCGCTACTGGGGGACACAATATTCATGGACAAATCCGGCGATAGGGTGCATCTAATGTGGGTGTAGCAGTTGGAAGACCTTCACAACCCACGAAGGTACAGTTAGGAAAGTGCTTGCCTTGCATGGTTGTACCGAGTTATGCAGGGCAAGCGATAAGGACACCAGTCAGATTGGTGGGTGCTTACTGTTGGTCCAGTATTGGGCATGGGCCAGGTTCCCCTATTTGTGCTCGGCAGTTAAACGTGGCCCACCAGTGGGTGCTTATGGTCCTCCAATGCGTGGTCCACTGTCCCTGAAGTAAGTCTCTACCTCATACACGTCATATACATTATGTGATCATTACCTAAACCCACAATCATGTAACTTGATTCTATTTATTTATTTTATAGGCTTTTAGGAATTATTTATGTCAACATAAAAAAATTTTAAATAGAGGTTTAATATATATGATTACGTTAATATACTCTAATTTTGTGACTGTCATATGGCTTGTATGTGCTCTGTTTTTTATAAGGATTGTTTCTTATTCTAGTGATATTATTAATAGAGTAAATATCTATAAGATTATCTTAGTAGTTATATGTGATTACATTATAGTTTTAATCATAACATTATCTTAATAGGAAAGTTCTGGATATTGATCCCTTGTTCTTGATTGTTGTAGGTGGTTGTGGGTCACAAACAAGAAAAACAGGCCCGCCCACATCTTCAGGGACAGGTATCGTGAGCAAATAGCTGCAATGTTGCCAGGCTAGGTATGAAAATGCCTTTGTTAACATGTTTAGGAACAAGATATACGTTTGGTGAACTTTGAAATATAAATATAGTTGCCTAATGTGTTGCGTACTTGTTTTTGGGTTGTTGTAAGTGGTGTGGCAGCCGTATGAAGCTGAATTAGAGGACCTTCTGCCGTGGTGCATTACAGGGAGGGCCGTGTGGACGGCAATGGTGCCGCTTGTATGTTTCCACCTAGTAGAGAAACATACACTGGATCGTGTCGTTCATCAATTTGGGATGATCCAAGAAATTCCCCGCAATGTTGACATTGACACAGTGCTTCATAAAATTGATTTGAGGGGGAAGGTCGGTGTTGATTGGATGCGGAAACATGCTGTGCATATCATGGAGTGGGGTAATCGCCTTCAACGGCGTTGTGAAGCAGTACTTGGTGATATGCCTCCACAGCATGAGTACTTCGACTAGTTCAAAAGGGTAACTCGGAGGTTCATCGATGTCCCCGGTGCTAGATTGATTCTAATGGTAACTTCTCCATGTCTTCTCCATCTCCACCCCACATCCATCCCTTAGCCCCACCATCCCTTCATCCACCCCACATCCATCCCCTAGTCCCACCATCCCTTCACCCACCCCACATCCATGCCCTAGCCCCACCATCCCTCCACCCACCCCACATCCATGTCCTGGGTCTGACATCCTTCCACCCACCCCACGGTCATTTCCTGAGTTGTCACCCATTCCATCCTTTGACCTGAGTATTGATCCAACCCTCCTAACATGCAGTAGGAGCCACCCTCCCACAGTATGTCTACTGGCCCTTCTTCGAGCATCAACCCACCACATGTTCAAGCTGACCAGGCTGTTGGGTTACCTGCAGTGCCAGAAGGTCGGCCGAAACGCATATCAAAGGCACCTCCTTGTGGGACGGGGGCACAAACATGGACACAAAGCTAGGCCCGAGGCATCTGACGAAGGACATGCAAGACCTCCTCCTCATTATACGAGACAGCGTAAGGTTCAAAAAAGGTAACTCAAAGCTTAATGTGAAACAACACACTTTATTCCCAGTAGTATTCCTTTTTTCATATTTCAATCTGGTGTTGAATACTTCATGATATTATTTTTGTTTTCAATATGGTTTTAACGTACATTATTGTAACTAGGTGAATGATACAAATAAGGACATTAGCTGGAGGTAGATATTCCAACAAGGATATTGTTGCTGCTGTTATCGTGGAGGTAGATATTCATGTGTTGGTTGTTATCTATGGTTCTTTTGTTATTAAGTATCTTAATTTGGGAAAATTCTTAGGTAGTCCCGGAGTATGGTGAAATGGTGCTCCCTCCTCTCACATTCATGGTGGACCCCACCATGAATTTAATGAGCGGACCCCACCATGAATGTGAGAGGAGGGAGCACCATTCTCCGTGCTCCGGGAGTACCTAAGAATTACTCCTTAATTTGAACCACAAGCTGAGTGCACAAGTTCTGAAGTCAATCTGACATGTTTAGGTATAATGCTTGTTGCTGCTGTTTTCTTTTATGCATTTTATTCATTCACCCTCTAGTGTATGCATTTAGAGTCCTTCTACATATAACTCAAATAGAAGTTATGAATTATGAATATGCTGATTTCAGGTATAATGCTTGTTGGCTTCCCTTGCTTGCTAAGCATTCCAAGTCCCAGATTTCTGAAGGGCCTTTGGTTGTGCCTCTTGATTGTGAATGGGTTTGTCATTGTCACAGGCTTAATCCAGTAGGCTTCTGAACTTAAAACATATAAATTCAGTATCCCTTTTCTATTCTTTGCTCAATGGAGTTGGATTACTAAGCTCTTTTTTGTTTGTGGTTTTTTTTTCCTGCTTTGTTTGTGGTTTTGTTATTAATCCTCTGTTTTGCGGTATTGGGTGTTTGACTAACTGGGTTTTGTTGATTGATATTGACTTATGCAGTATAGTCTTTCTGTGATGGGAGAGAGAATCCCACCTGGGAGTTACTTCCAGTACCCTCCTCCTGGAGTACCTGCTTCTCCTATTAGGTCTGCTTCTATCCCTACAGATCGAGAAAGGTTGGTTCAAGTGCTCAACACTTCAGAAAATTATGCTTTTTCTATTATTCATCTTGATTTTGTTATTTTTGTTGTCCTTTTTTGATGGGCTTTCATTGAAAATTGTAAAAATTAGTGCTTTCAAAGAAGTAGTTTTTAGTTTTCTAATTCCATAATTTTGTTGATTTTTATTTATGTAATTTTCCCCCAATGAGGTGGTAGACATGGTTGGAAGCTTGTCTGTAAATATAATTTTCAATCTTCTCTTTGAAATTGTCCCTCTATGCTCAATTTATTGTTTTTGGTTTATGAATTAGCTCAATTGTATTTCTGTATTTTAGTGTTCATTTAACGAACTTTTAGTTGAATATAAAATAAATTTTGAATCTTTTCTTTATGACCGCTTCTATACTGATATGTGGTGCCAATTTCCAATGATTCATTTATTCATAAACGATAAACTAATTGTTGAAGATACACGTTCCAAAGAAAAATGGCACATAACTTTGGTGGAAAAGCCTTGTTGCTTGGCACTGGAGGGCTGGATGTCAAACATGTTTCTCAGGCTGGCCCGTTGAACATCTAATCGGTAACCTAGCCAAAAAAGGAGGCAAAAGGAAAACAGAAAGAAAAGGATTATGCATTTAGCAGATTTTAAAATTTTAGAGTGAAACTGCTTCCTGTTATTTCATGACCATAGTTGGTGACTTGCTCTCTATACTGCTGCTTTCCTGGTTCTGTTTTCCCCCCTTTCATTTAGTGCCTGTTTGCTTCCCGAGAAATTGAGCAACTGAAAATAAAAACTTTTGGGGCCATGTTCTCTTTTCTAAAGTTTTAACAAAAAGGAAACTCTTTTTTTTTTTTTTGGGTGTGTGTGTGGCTAAAGATCTAATAACTCTCTTTAGAAGATTGCTATCTACCGTTGGATCAATAGTTAGGCTTTTACTTTATGGGGTATGATAGGATATAATACGTGATTCCACTGCTATGATGATGGCAGATACATGGCTGAATTGCTGGCAGAGAAGCAAAAGTTGGGACCATTAATGCAAGTTCTTCCCATGTGCAGCAGGCTTTTAAATCAAGGTTAGTGAATCCGCAACCTACCATTGCTGCAATGTGTGCTGCATTCTTCTGTTGTTTGTTTGCATACCTGGCTGATACCAAGTTATGATTTCCTGTACCTTCTAAGTTCTAATGCCAAGAAAAATTTATCTTAGCAATGTGCTGAGCGAGATAGTCTTTGAAACAGATTATAAGACAAAGTATGATGCTTAGGCAATGCTGACAATGTACTGTGCCCACCAAAAGATGTACTGCATATCAAATCCTCTTGTACTTAAAACTATGATAGCTATGTTGGTTGGATTGGAAGTTGATTAGCTTTAAAATTATTTTGGCTGTATGTAGACCATAGTTTTGGGTATTTTGCTTTGCTACTTAACTTGATTTGTTCTTTCATCCAACTGCAGAAATCAGACGGGTTTCAGGCTTCAATCAAAGTTTTGTGGATCATGAAAGACTTGAGCATGAGAGCCCACTTAGGTCATTCGGTCAACCCCCTAATGGTAGAGCAATGGATTTGGAGGGATGGCCTGCGATGCAAATGGAGGTAAATCTAGTTTAAACCTTTGATGGATGTTCATCTTTGTTGGAAAATTTTATGTTTAGCTGATGTGCCATTCATGGTTTAAGCATCACCTGAGCATTTAGGGCCGCCTATCAATATCATACAATAATAACACAAGCATACAATAATTTGAGATCAAATCCCTGTATGTCAGAGGCTTAAAGCTCCTTCTCAACTTAATTTTAGTTAGTGAAGCCTTAGGTTTAAGTACTTGAGTTCACTAACAAAACTAATAATTGTCCTTAAGCCTTAGGTCCATGTTTTCTAGGCAGTCATAGCCCATTATCTTTGTATGCTTACAACTTATAACTATGTAATGATTTATGGTCAAGGTTTATGGTAATGATTTGCATTTCCTGTGTTACCCACTGGGTTCAAGTCCTATACTTCCTTCTCATTCTCTTGAGGACCTATGTTTTTTCTGTAGGAAGAGAAACTGAAAGATAAACCTGGATATGAGCACCTTAATGAGCCGCTGCATGTGTTGGTGGAGGCTGAATTTCCAGAGGAAATAAATGCACGCTTGGATTATGCAATGACAATATTAGAAAACCTTTTGAAGCCTGTGGTATGCACTGGAACAAATGTATTGTTTTCACCCTTGCCCATTTTTCATGGCACGTGTTATAACCTATCTCTCTGTGTAGGATGAATGATTGGATCATTATAAGAAGCAACAACTAAGGGAACTGGCTATGCTGAATGGTACCCTAAGGGAAGAAAGCCCAAGTATGAGCCCTAGTATGAGCCCAAGCATGTCGCCCTTCAACAGTACAGGGATGAAAAGAGCGAAGACTGGAAGATAACCTCTAAAATGTTGGCAATGTGAATTTATGATTTGTTGGGGTTGGTTGTTGAAGAAATTGAAGACATGTACATTTTTCTCTCATCAAACACTTATTTAATCTCCATCTCTATTATAGATTAGCAGTGACTAATATATACATTGATCTTTTGGGATCAATTTACTCGAAACATCATGATGCCAATAGGATCGACTGTGGCTTTGACACAGGACATGGCTGTTAGAAGCATCATTAATAGTGCTAGAACCCCAACTATGACAGTCATAGCAACCACAACACTACCATTACGACTGATCTCCACATCTTTGATGGCAGTCAATAGTATTGTTTCTACTACAATTTAGTAGGAGGTTACGTAATAATAGCAATAACATGCATATGGGTATTAATAAGCAGCACAGAGATAATGGCTTTGATGTCTTTTTTTTTGAGAGGAACACCAGAAAAAGAATATGCCGCTCAACCATTTTTTTAAATGGATGACATTGATGATCACTACTTATGTTGTGATTTTTCTTACTTAAATACCTGAACTAAATATGTTATCTAAAAGTATAGTCATTAATGTTTTATGCTTCTGGAATTGCATTTGAAAAAAGTGAATAATGTGTTAACCATGTTAATCTTATTACCTTTTTGATATATGCTTCCTGCAGAAACTTGGAGTAGTCTAGGAATACTTTGCTGCCAATATATTGATTTGCGTGTGTGTTTTATGCAACGTGCTGGTAGCCTATATGACTAGCAAGGTAAAAATCATAATCATTGAATTGTTTGGTCAACAATGTTTGTGATTTTATAACTTAAAGTTTTTATCCTAAGTGCATTAATTACCAGAAATGGAGATAATAAAAAAAGGAAAGTAGAATTTGTGTCATATTGACTAATTTGCTTTCTCTTGCGTTTTTATAGGCACACTTGCTTGATGGCCGGGCTAGTGCTGGTGCAACTGTTGGAACGGCTAGACAAAACCTTGCTGGAACAGGGAATGTTCTTAAGGTATTCTTTTAAAGGCAATTTAATGATACCATTTGTAAATTTTTATAGTCCATTGCCAATGAGCTTTGACTCAAAAGGCTTTTCCTCAAAAATGGGTGGAGCTTTAGGTCGTGGGTTCACAATAATTGGGCAGTATGTGTAAATTACTTTTATTTGTTTTTTTGGTAGTAAATTATATAATTTATTAATTTCTTTTACTTGTCCATAGTAGCTGATAGTTTTCTCTGTGTAGGTTGGTGCATCTTCTGGGTCATTGTTCACAACATCTAGACAAAGGTGAAACTGACCATGGTCCTGCTGTGCTTGGAATTGCTATGGTTGCAATGGCTGAAGAATTGGGGCTTGAGATGGCAATTCGTTCATTAGAGCATCTTTTGCAGTATGGAGAGCAGAATATTCGCCGTGCTGTTCCTTTGGCTCTTGGTCTCCTTTGCATATCAAACCCTAAGGTATTTATCTTTCTAGCCCTTGCTGATTACACTTTGGTTGGAAATGCCTGCTCATGCCAAGTGCCTTGTAGCTCAACTGACACATTTTGGTGTTTCCAATGGAGATGTCTTTGGTTCAAATCCCCCATCCCCCAACAATTAAAGTATAAAAAATTAAAAATTAAAAGGAAAGAAAAAGAAGAAATTCCTGCTAATCAGTCTCAACTGGATTGACTTTAAATGGCTTTTGAAATGCGTCCTAAGTATTGGATAAGCAAATTAACAAAACTCATCTATACAAAATTGAATTCACTTGACACCCAAATTCAAGGAAAACCTGTTTTGGAAGTCTACTTTCTGCATTTTGCTTGTAATCTGAGTATTTATCCCCTTGTAATTTAAGGAAATTATATAACGATGATGTGTGCAGATAAGCTGTTTGAATCTCTTTTAAGCTGAGGACAAATAGTATTTCTCCGTGAGTTTGCTTTGCTTATCAATTTGTTGATTGGTTGATCTGGTCAGGTCAATGTTATGGACACATTAAGCAGACTTAGCCATGACACAGATTCAGAAGTAGCAATGGTAATATGATATTAGAACTTCTATATCTATTTGTATTGTTATTTCTTCAGTTACCATTTTAAGGCGAAAAGTATGTATTTGGATGCTACAGGCTGCAGTAATGTCTACTAAGGTATTTGGATGCTACAAGCTTCTACTAAGGTTGATTGACAATAGAGCATTTCAAGTGGCTTTGGCTTTGTGAGATGTGAGCGAAAAGTGAGGAAAGGAGTGGAACCAATGTAGTCGTATAGTAGTTGACTCCTTTTTGGGAGATATCATCAGCAGCAATGACAGTCAGTCTTGATTGTATGGCTTGGCATGTTGATGTAGTAAAGAGTTGTGGCACATCCAAGTTATAGGAAGCTGTCAGTTAACAAGATCCTGAAGTCTGAACTTTGGGATGTCAAAAAAAAGGGTGGCACCAATATGATTTTGGGATGGATTGCATGATCCCACTGTACTTCTTACCCCCAAAATGTTTGGACAGAGTATAGGAACTTTTTTCCATTAAAAAAAAAATTCCAACCATGTATGGCATGAATTTTACTAGCAGGGGAAGAGTTGCTTTATGATGTCATTTTGTACCTCATTTAATGTAGAATGCTGAAGCTAAACTAGTGCCATGTTCTAATAATAACAAGTGAGATCAGTTTTCATGTAATGGGTAATCCCATGTATTGGAATTTTACTCTTTTGTTGCTAAATGCAACCTTTTAGTACAATGTATTCTCTCCGTTGTAGATTTTGATTTATTGGTTTAATAAGATGATGATGCAAAAGCTTTTGTTTAGTAGTTAAATTGTTGCTCTCCTAGGAATTTTCTCTTGGGGTAATACTAGTATATAGTTTCTGTCTTACAAGGTAAAGGCATGAATTTGTAGATGAGAAGATGCAGGGAAGTGTTTGAGTTCTGAAATTGAAAAAAAATATATATATATATTCCAGAGGAACTCGAGTTCTATTATGTAAAATAAAAAAATAAATAAAAAAAGGCAAAAACTGGTATAAATCGAGCATGAGACACTCGATTTCCATCCAGTACTCAAGTTCCCTAGCAGCGAGTACGCCAGGCCGAGAGTTCAAAACTATTTACGGCCAACTGCCACTGGAAAAATGCCCAGTGGAAATCGAGTCTCTAAAACTCAATTTCCATTTCAGTGGCATTATGGTAAATAAGTCCAGCATAAATCAAGTCTTTGAAACTCGATTTGTTTGGCAATTTTTTTTTTTTTTTTTTATGCTGGCAGGTTATTTACGAACATGCCACCCAAATGGAAATCGAGTTTTAAAGACTCGATTTCTACTGGGATTTTTTTTTTCCCCTTCCCCCACCTGTAGCAGTAAACCAGAATTTTTTTTTTTCTTCCCCTACAGCAGTAAACCAAATCCAGAACACATCACATGGGCTATAAACAACTAAATACATGCATAATATATATATATATTATGATACTAATCAAAGGGAGAGTACATCAGATGCAAAAAACTGGATTAAAACAGTTACTGTTCATGGGCATACATAGTTGGCCTCTTAGCTACAAACCAGACAGATTTAACCACTACATGAGGCATACAGAAAACATTACTAGCTATGATTGAACTTGCCAAAGTACTAGCTACTAATGCCAAAGTACTATCATTGCTGACATTATAGGCAAACGCTGCACAACGCAACTAATGTAACGAGTACAATGGATAGCGAATAGTTCAATTACAACAACATTCAGCCATAAACAAAATAACAACAACATAGTCTACATAGTCGCCTAGCACTTGTCCATACTGAAGATTACAACAACTCCCACGTACAATGCCATTCCAAAATCGAGTCTCCGCTCACCTGACAAACATTAAAATACGGTCGTTAGTTCCCAAATGCGAAGAACAACAAGCAAGTGAAACTCTGAGCATATTATATAAAAACAGCAATAGCACTTGCCTAGTTTATAGCACTACCGCTTGTCGAATCCCCACGAGAACCACTTGTCGAAGCCTCACGGGAATTGGGACATCTTCTGCAGTTATGCCCCTCTTCATGACACTCTCCGCATCGCTACCTCGGTTGAATCTCCCTCAAGTCTGAATCTTCCCTCTAGCTTTCCGGTTCTCGCCGTACCCCATCCATTTCATTCCTTATTCTTGACTTCACAGGATGACCTTTTGGCCTGCAACAACTTTAGGTCAGGCACCCACCGTGGTCCGCGAATGTCCCTCCACAATGACTCTGACTTTGGCACCACAAATTGATGTGCATATGTATGAATGGCGTTGTCCAAACTGTAACATGGGTCAATATAGCTAGTCGCATCGAGATGTAGACCTTGAAAAATTTTAATTGCATGTGAACAATGGATCTTAATGTTTTGCCACTTTCCACAACCACATGTTTTAGCAAATACGTGCACTTCATGACTGTGGTTTCCCCCTCCACCTCTATGGTCGCTGTACGGGGTAACCACTTGATATATACCAATTTCATGATTAAAATTCCTCAGAATGTGTCCTGTAATTTTCTGCGCATTTTTGGTATAGATCCCTATTGCATAATCAATCCACACCTTACCTTGAGAGAGATCAGATGTAATTTTTTTTATGTCGATCGTGGAAATATGCAACAAGTTTGCATCAAGTGAACTCAACCATTGCAGCAATGGGCAAACCGCGGGCACCTTTAAGTACCTCATTAAAGCACTCAGAGATATTGGTTGTCATTGCCCCGTAACGTCTTCCACCATCATGTGATTGGGTCCATTTATCCAGATCCTCACTCATTAGATATGTGTATGGCATATAGCGTGCAACATGGGGATCATCAGGGTCTACACTCCTTAGTGCATTAATCTCGACATCCTTAATGGTTTGCATTATGAACTCAAATTTAGCTTCATGAGTTGCATATCCAACTTTCAAGGCCAATGCTTTTAGAGTCGGGTCATCAAAGTGTGTGTTGAAGTTGCTAGCAACATGTCGAAGGCAATATCAGTGAAATACCCGTAAGCTTCCGTCATCACCTCTAGGCCACTCTGCAATGGCACATTTGATACCTTTATGTCGGTTAGAAATAATGCAAATGCCCTCATCAGGTATCACATGCCCTATCGAAATCCTGAGACATTCTAAAAACCACCCCCAACTAGACCCTGACTCCTTGTCCACAACAGTAAAGGTGAGAGGCAAAACCTTTTGGTTAGCATCAGTTGCCATTACAATCATCAACACCCCTCGATATTTACCATACAAATGAGTCCCATCAATACTGATCACTGGCCTGCAATATCTGAATGCAACAATGCATGGAGTGAATGCCCAAAATACATAGCGCAGTAACGTAGTACCAGCTATGTCCCTAGGTATGGTGTAATAGTTGTATTGGGTACCTGAATCCTGATCCAAGTATGCCAACAACAACTTTCGCAACCTTTGGTAAGACTCCTCTTAATCCCCAAATATCTTAGCAATTGCCTTTTGTTTTGCGTCACATACCTTATAGTAAGAAAGCTCATGATTATACTTAGTATGTATGATCTCCCAGAGCAAATCAATACGAGCAATGTGATTTTGTCGCAATTTTCCCAAAATTTTTGATGCAACAAAATTAGAATCCATCATTTTACTGTCTCTTCGTAGGCCAAAGGGTATACAACTGTGTGGACCCACATAAGACGTGACCATCCACAGACCATTAAGTTTAGCCTTCATGAATGCCCCAACGTACCACTTGCAGTTGGTGTCAATGCATGCGGCGCACAATTTAGTTTTGGTCGACCTCCGAATAATAAAATTTCTATTATCCTTTGCTGCGTATCAATGCACGCTTCACCGCCTCTTTATTTGCAAAAGTCAACCCTTTACTAAAATGCATTCCATCTTCCCAAGTAAAAAAAAAATGGTATCTGAAGACATGAAGGATCAACCATATTTTCCCAAGTATTTGCGTAGAATGACTCAACAGGAGGTGTGTAAGCAGTGGTCATATTTGTATCATGCTGGATGCCAATATTATTGTCTGCATCACTTTCATCATGGTACTCCATATTTTCCTCTTCAAAATTGGGAACGAGTTCATGGTCATCCACATCCCTGTCAAAGTCGTCTCGCTCAATCCTCTCTTCGTACTCATCCATATCATCAAGATTTTCACCATTATTCGTAGCATGATCTTCATCTTCGTCTCCCTCCCCTAAATGTGTCTCTTGAGGTTGGAGTATTTCACCAGTATTAGCAGCATGATCTTGAGATGGGAGCATATAATTTCCCATTGTAGTGCATCCATCATTTAGGGCTGTAAATTGTAAAGATGTAGTTGTTTGTTGCACCTCCTCAGTATCAACTTCTGCAAGCAGTTCTGAACTTACGTACAACTCAGCAGCATTTACTTGGAGCATTTTATGGATCCTATTAAACATGATCTTTACATGTTTGTCTTCTTTGATCGCCATATACCCGTAATTTATCCGTTCATGAAGGACTTCTTGTGGATAACGATAAATAATCTTTATGTCATAACAAGCAGGGTTCAAATTCAATTCTTCAATTATTTTCCTCTTCAAATCATTCAACGTCTTCAACTTACAACATATCATCATATAGTAGCATTCAATACCCGGCCCTCTAAATGGGAATCTGTCAATCTGTTCAGAATTGACAAGGAGTCCACCCTAGTATACATTTATATCAATATTCTTCAGAGATTGTGAACCTATTAAAGTCAAGTGTAATATGTTAGTGACATATTTTATCTCTTTCATTTAACATCAATTGCAAAACCTTTTCTATCTACTCAAAGTACAAAAATTACAACTTGTCACCCCACATTTGCATATACTCTCCCCACATCACATACAAACACACTCAATCATTATCATTTCGTACTCAAACAAATAAAAAAACTAAAGACAAAATTCACCCCATTACAAAATTTCAACTCATTCTAACAAAAAAATAAAGAAAAATATTAAACTCAACAAAAAAAATAGTCATGATAAAAACCCTAATGCTGCATGCAATAATCATGGGAAAACAAGGGGCTTACTTGATCGTCGGACGACATTGTTGGGTTCGGCTACCACCATCGTGTAGGTAGATGAGAGAAACAAAAAGATAATAAGCATCGGAATTATGATAATCCTAATGGAAGTCTTGGCACCCATTTTTGCTAGCTACAAGAGACAAGAATAATTAACACATCATTACTTCTGTGATATATATAATCTGAATAGGACAGCTCTGTCTATTCTCCAAGTCAATTCATTGGAAGTCAAACACGTTATTCTTCTTCTTCTTCTTCTTGAATTTTTATTTTTTATTTTTTTTATTTTTTATTTTTTATTTTTTGAAGGAATCAAACATTATTCTTATAAGAATAACGTAATTCCTTCAGGCCAAAAAAATAATAATACCTTTTCTTAAACACTACCGGTGGTAGAGTCAAGATTTTTCTCCAAAAGACAAGGTTTGATTATAAAAAAACTGGTTTATTTTGGTTTTGAATTAATCATATATAAAGGAAATCAACTTTGGATTAATGGTTTCAGTGTGTCTAAACGTATCATTATCATTTTTAACACAATATACATAAAAAGATTATCAAATAGGAGCGCATAGATCAGAGTAGTACACTGTTGCGAGAACCACAACCTTAGGGTGAAGGGTCTAACAGGTACAGGTCCTTAAAATAGTTAACAGACAATGCCATACCCCTTAATTCGACGGTTTTACAAATGTAGTTGTCAATTAATTTAATGAAAATGAAACTTAATAAAAACTTTGAAAATACAGCTTTATTCATTGAAAACTTGAATTTACTGAAAGATTACAAGGCTTTTGGTCTTGGCAATCTAAGATAGAATTACATGGAAAATTACATGGTTTTAGAACCCCAAATATAAGTGCCGATTGCGGTTAGGTTATTGAATGAGAAGATGTTAAGACACAAAATCCATTCAACTCAAAAATCAGTTTTCTAAAAGAGAAATGCTATGTTCACAATATTTTCACAATAAATCTTATGTAGTAGGTTGTTACGGGTTGTTGTTGGTAGGGTAGAAAAGTAATTTTAGTGGGAAGTTCAAATTAAAACCAATAACAACTAATCACCCATATATGATTTGTTATGAAAATATTATGAAAATATCGTAGAGGTAGTACCCCTCTTTCTAAAATTTAATGACCACATATTACTGCCACCGCATTTTCCATCTTCTTGTTAAACATTCATGCTCGTATTTCATCATGCTAAGTTCTACTTTTGTCATGCATTTTTATCATATTTCAACCCATCACATCTTTATAGTCATCACTTCAAAGCAAGCTTCTCATAATTAATCCATATCATCAAAATTTGGTATGTTCGTATATGGAAATTTAATAAACAAAAAAAAAAAAAAAATTATATAATGCAAAGAATTGTAAGGGTTAGAAGCCATACCTACATATGGTCAAAATCTTTGAAATTTCCATTGTTGTTGACTTTCTAAATCTTTGAAATTTCTTAAGAAGGCTAAAATTTTTATACATCAATTCACATATTTTGATATTTCTAATAAAAAAATTTAGAATTCAAATCCTTCAACTATTAAATTATTAAAATAAATAAATAAATAAAATTTTTTAAGAGGGAGTGTCGCAGTGGCGACTCCAGGAATGTTTTTTAGGGTGATCACTAAGAAATTTAAATTATACAAAATTTAATAGAGAGATGACTTGAATATATCAACATCACAAAAAAAAAAAAAAAAAAAAAGAAGTATTACAAGTGTTTCCTACTAACAAGGAGAAAAAGGAAAAAATAGACTGATGAGAAATAAAATGAGAATTGAGAATGCTGAGATAAGAGTAATAAAGTAAGAGAATTGAAATGATAATAGAAAAGAGAATGAAAAATTGATGATTTTTGCTGCGACTATGAGCTAAGACGCTAAGGAGAGCAAAATTATTGCAATTGCAAAGTCTAAAAGAGCATAATTGCTGGCACTGCCAAGGAAAACTCATGAACTACAATATTTTTCTTGAGTCCTTTTTTTGAAAAAAAAATGAAATTAAAGATTATTTATATGTAATAAGTTGAAAGAGTTAAAAATTTGAATGATTATTTTTATTTTTATTTTTTAATAAGCTTTTTGTTGAATAATTTGTTAACTCCTTTTTTTTTTTTTTTTTTTGTTGTTATTTGGGATTTTTTTATTGTTATTTACGTGTTATTTTTTGGGTTTAAGGGGTTAAGGAATTTTTTTTTTTTTGTGGGGACATTATTATTTTTGGAGTAATACTACATCTACAACATTTTTAAAACAAATATTATACAATAATTTGTTTATTAGTGGTTAATAACTTATGTCAATATTGAGCCAAAATTAGAATTAGTAACCGCTTTCCGCTTATTACATAAGATTTATAGTGAAATTATTGTAAAAATGTTGTGAGTAGCACTATTCTTATTTTTATTGAACTGAAATTCTAATAATTTTCAAGTCAAGGTAGTCAATATTTTTTATTAGAATGGCCCAAATAAATTAATTTTGTGTGTGTGTGTATATATATATATATATATATATATATATATATATATTTGACAAGTCAGGTGGTCACGAAATACAAGCAGCGCTTCCCCTGGAGTGTCGTTTTATAAAGATAAAGAGGCGGTGTTACTATTTCGCAAGACCTCAACGAAGGAGCTTGGATGTTATAAGGAGAAAAAAGTAAATAATAATAATAATAATGTACGTAAAATATTGTAGTGTAGTGCCCATTGGCCGTTGCCATTGCCCAGGATATCTGCATTTTCTTTGGTTATTTTGCATAAAATTTTGTGCTGTGGATAGGAGGTCTGCAAGTCTTTTCAATGAAGTACGTTTTAGAGGCAAGAGGAACGTTCTTGTATGCATTATCTCTAACTCTTTTGACTTGCTCCACTTTATATCAATTGAAATTATGTTTAGAATGTACTAATTCCTCAAAGCAGGCATTGTTTTTGTGTGATGCTCTAGATTCAACTGGATGTTGGTTAAGTGTGTGTTGTGATAGTTGTGTGGGTGTATGATGAATCTTATATCAGGCATATGTTACGTTGATCTGAATTTTATTAACAACTACAAAAAGTTTCAATTTTAATGAGTCATTTTGAGATATAACATAAATGTGATTACCCCTTTTTCCTTAGGTTGTTATAGTTTTAATAACTAGACCGAATAAAAACCGAAAAGAAAAATGGTTCTCGATTTTTTATCTGATTGTGGTTGGACCGGTGGTTGAATTGCTGACATTATAAATATTAATTAATAATTATATAATTATTAAAATAAATACATAATAAATCATTAAAATTAAATAAAATATCTAAAAATGTGGCTTATATTTGTAACTTTGGGAGAAAGTGGCTAATAATTGCTACATTTTGTGCTTACAAATTACAATGTACACGTGTGTCTGTTTAAGAATACTAAAGTATACTTGTACTTTGAAAAAATGAGAAAAAGTGAAGTTTAAAAAAAATTTACATATAAGCTAAAAGTTGAGCTCATGAGCTCAAACCAAACAAATTAGTGAGACAATAATCAAAGACTCAAATGGCAAGCCTAGAGCACTAGCATAAGATGTGTCAAATGCTAAATTTTTAGCATTTAGCATATTAAACACAAAAAATCACCTCCATGAAATGTGTCAAATACTAAATAAATTTGGCATAAACTACAGTGATGATGTAATTATAAAAGTGTATAGTAAGATGTGCTATTAATATTTGGTATTTTTTTAATTCAAACTTTTTTTTTTCTCTTTTGTGACATTGGGAACAAAAAAGAAAGAATAAAATAAGAATTAAAAGGAATAAAGAAATCATATTTAAATAAAGTGATAAAAGAATAGAAGATGTGATGTAAAATGTATTGTTAAGTGATGTATTAAAACAGGCGACGAGTAGGGCTAAGCTTGATGATAAGTGCAAGAAGCACCCAAACAGGCCAAAACACAAATAATCACCGAGTGTTACATGTTTGTTCACTTGTCTTGAACAAAGTTTCTCTCCAAACTAGTTTGGAGAGAAATTTTTCAAACTCATAATATATCTTTATATTGAGTGTGAATTTTGAAAATCTAACTGTTGGATTGCATGTTCTTATTATATACTTTATGCTTGCAAAATTTAAAAAGATCAAAAATCAATTGCTATGTCATCAAATAAATGTTAAAATTTCAAGTTTTTATGATCTAAAATTGTGTATAAAAATAAGTTTATTGATCAAATAGTAAATAATATTTGATTTGAATGAAAGTTGATATGCATGTTAAAAATATAAAGAACATGAAATTTAACGGTTAGATTTTCAAAACACACCCAAAAAAGAGATATATAAGAAGTTTGAAAAGTTTTTCTCCAAACTAATTTGGAGAGAAACTTTGCTCCTTTGTCTCGGTGAAATACTCTCTCAACTATCAACTAGTAGTTCATGTAAAACCTCTCTGCAACCGCTGGTTCTTGTTGTTGTCAAAGAGGTGTACCATGTATCCACGCTCCTTCGTGTAGTGCCTCCATCACTGCCATTGCTGAGTCCACGGTCCCTTATTTCCGATCTAAAGGGTTGGATCTAGAAAAAAAAAAGTAGTGATTTATTGAAAAAAAGCATGTTCCTATCATCCTCACCTATTCTTCAAAATGGGTTAAATCTTACCCTTTTTTTTTAATATATTTAATACTTTTGGTTTTTATATGAACCACACTAGAGTGGTGTTCAGTTCACGGTCCAATCCGTTCCCATATTTAAACCATGGAAGCAGGAAGTTGTGCTGTCTTTTGTAAAGAAAAAAAGCTATGTTTTAGGCTCTATTTGGATTGAAGGAAAAAGGGCGGGAATGAATGAAGTTTTTATGACACCTACTATTTTTCTTTGTTTGGTTTACACTTTCCATGAGAAAAAATGTTATGTTTACAATATTTTTATAACATATCTTAAGTGGCAAGTTATTATTGACTATTATAGGTAAAAAAGTAATTAAAGTAGTAGATTCAAATTAAAATTAATAATAACTTAACATATATGATTTGTTTATTGTGAAAATATTGTGAATGTAACACTTCTTTTACATTAAAGAACAGAAAGTGGACTAACTTGGAGGGATGAAATTTCGTGAGATCCACTATTTTGCTATCAACAAATTTTTTTTTTTTCTTCATAATTTTGATATGAGAGACTATAATTAGTTGCTTATTATTTTCACATAAACTTAATATTTTTTCTTTATTACTCAATGTCAAATTTAAATTGTGACAAAAATTATGGTACAGAAATTGAGTCATAGAAAAATATACCAAACGTTTGGTAAGACTTTAAAGAGGTTTGACTTGAGAAATCAGTGCTTTTGCAATTATTCTAAATGACCAATCCAATTACATAGACATTTAGTACTCAGGAGAGGAGAAAAATTAGAGAAAAGCTTTGAATGTCAGACATTTGGGTTTGTTCGGTAGAGGTGTTTGGGTATTGTTGTTTAAAATGATGTGAAAAATGTGGTTTAAAAACTGTTTTGAAAATATGTATTTAAAATACTTAAATATTGCAAAAAATGTGTTCGGTACTATATTTTTAATAACGTATTTTCAAAAGTGAAAAAACATAAGAGAGTGCCTAACTCAAGGAATATTTGCATTTACAATTATTTTAAATAGAAAAAGTTAATGGATGTACTAAAGATATTAATTTAAGAAATATTTTTAAAAACTTTTAAGAGAAAAGAAAAAAGTAGTTGATTTTTTTATAATTTTTTATATTTTTCATAAAAGTGATATTAAAACTTTTTAAAAATAATCAATTAACAAATGTCTTAAGGTTATCTATTACTCGACCTTAAAATACCAATCAAATCACTTACTTTAAGATTGGATTTTTCTAACTGTGTACAAAAAATCAAGTCAAAATTGGAAGTTTTTCACCAAAAAGAGCCTTTTATGTTTCCTCGAACATAATGATGTTTTCTCCTAGACACAATAAAAATAAGAGAATAGCTTTGAATGTGGAACATTTGGTAAGAGGTGGCTGGAAAAATTGGTGCATTTGCAATTATTCCAAATGGCCCACAAATTACCTAGGCATTTAGTTGGTACTCACCAAAAAAAAAAAAAAAAAAAAAAAAAAAAAGCTCTGAATGTGGGTCATTGGACATTTGAACGTGATGAAAAGTAGGCAAGACTTTGAACTTGGAAGTTACTATGCGTGTACAGGAAATTGATTCAGTTTTAACTTTTATGTAATTCTGCTTCGCCTTGACTTTCTGCTCGGATTCGCATGGAAAATTAGTAGTTAATTTCCTCTCTGCAAAAACACGTGTTTCGAAAGACTTTGATATTTCAATTTTTGGGACAACTGTCAACAAGCAATCTAGAATTTTTTTTTTTAAATCATAAAAATTTAATAAATCGTCTAAATATTAAATTGTTATTAGCATGCAAAGAAAATGAGACAATGACAGTCCTATAAGAAATAGTGAGAATTTTGTCGATTCAACTGTTATGAAAATTATTGTGTTTATAACATTAATTTTTAAAATATAGGATAAGTCAAGTCAAAAGACTTGGAAGGTGTACAAGAATGGTGAAGTTTTACGCTTAATTCAATCTCACCTTGACCGTGTGCTTGGATTCACACTAGGAAAATGTAGAGCTTTTTTTTTTTTTTTTTTAACATGGAATATACTGATTTATCTTTTATAATTACTATATTTTCTATAATCTTTTTATGTAACAACTAGTTAGAGTATATTAGTAAATTTATTTAAATAATATATTTTATCTTCGCCACTTATTATTATTTTTAGGGTCAAAAGTTAGTTCTAGGTATTGGATTGCTTTTCTAAAAAAAGAAAAAGAAAAAAAAAAGGGTATTGGATTGCTTGGATTCCTTAATAAAATCTTGCAGACAAGAAATGTTACCATCATTGGCCTGGAAGGGATTGGTTGGGGATCCAAATATGTGATTTTTACAACAGGAATATACAGAGCATATTGAAACAAAAAACTTCCCGAATACTTTTTTTAAATTTATTTTAAATACGGCTTAGCTAAATCAGTTGGAATATTTTTTTGAGAAGAAAATCAGTTGGAATATTAATGAATAAAACCAAAGATCTCTATAATACGTCCCTAATATTAATTTAACATTCGAAATCTTTATAATGCATACTAAAAATACCAATCAAACATGTACAGTGACCTGTGTTACCAGCAGCAATTTATTAATACTTGCATTTAAAGATCTAGTGGTACTCTAGGCATTACATAATCTTAAACAAACAATTTCCTTCAGCAGCATAAATTTAACAGATTATATTGCATTCCAAACAATTCACTATATCTTTGCTTGTCCTTGGGAGAGATTGTGGCACTAGGAAAGTGCATTTGGGGTTCAGTTGAGAATCCATGTGCATAGTTGATCTAAATTCTGGGTTACGAGCTTCCAATAAATTATTTGGGGATGTTAATTACATCTAATGGTTTTTAGACTCCTTAAAACACAATTGAATTACCTAGTTAATTAGCCAAGTGATTACTTAGTCCAAATTTCAGATCTAGGTTATCACAATCAAACAATCATACCATGCAAAGCAGCGAAAAGATAAATAAGACAATGATATGATCACCCAGGAAACCAAACCGGTAAAAACCTGGGGAGGATTTAACCTAGCTATCCTCAAGGTAAACCTGAATCCACTATCTTGAAAGAATCGAAGTTCATACAATAAGACTTACAAACCCCCACGCTCGACTTCTTATTGCTACTCACCAGTAGAACTTACTGACACGACCACGTGCAAGCTCCGAATCCACGGACTCCTTCTTTCTTGGATTCACCACCAGATACAAGCACCCACACTTGTTTTTCTTTAGGCTTCAATGGCAGCAACTGAATTGATCATCAAGGTGTAGATAACATCTCCTTCTTGAAAACCCTAAGCTTTGCGTAAAGGAAAGCTCCTCTATATCTCACAAGAGATTTACACAAAATAGCAATATATGCAACCTTAGAGAGGTTTTAGGTACAAAACCCTAAATACAAAGGAGGCACAAGAGGCACTCAAATCTCTCTCTCTTCAGTCTCAAAAACGTGGCTTAGGGTTTCCTTTATATAGTGGGAGAAGTAGATCTGAAACCCTAATCCTTAATGGGCTTGGGCTGAGTTCGAAATTCTGCAGAAAATGCCTCTGAATCGATTTTCGATTGATCGAGCCTAAGCTTCAATCGATCGAACCAGGCCGAGAAGCATAAATGAATCCTGCAACAGCTTATTCCAACTTTACATAAATGAATCAACTTTGAGCAAATCTAAACACGACTAAACATATTGTTTTGATCATGGTTTGCCAACAATACACATTAGAGTTCTAAATACATAAAATCCTAAGTCTTTAGAACCTAACAAACTCCCCCTTTGGCAATCCATGACAAAACACAACTAGAAGCTTAAAGTTTACAAAGAAAAGCCCTTTACAAAAAATATGCCCATTATAACAAATTCAACCTAACTACTATCCATCAGTTGCAAGTGTAGACAGCAGCTCAATTGAATCAACCTGTATATTTCTTGAAACACTAAACAAAACGCATAAACGCATGTGTGACAGAAAAACAGGAAAACAACAAATATGCAAACTAACTCTCCCCCTAAGTTAGATACATCAAAAATAATGTTAACTCCCCCTAAACAAAACAAACAGGTCAACTATGTCTCCCCCTTTTTGTCACGTATTGACAAAGATTACCAAATCAGAAGGTAGACAGAAAATATACGCAACAGAGTAAGAGAAAATAGAGACAACTCCCCCTATGAAGAGCAACAACTCCCCCTAAGAACCACAAAGGTTAAAAAAAAATTCTCCCCCTATAAAAATAGGAAAAACAAAACAAGTTTCGGGAAAAACAGTTTTGGGGAAAAATAAAGGGGGTGGGGATAAATAAAAAGACACAAACCAAGTTAAAAAAAAAAAAAAAACTAAGTTGAGGATACACATGAAGAAAAAATATTCTGTCTTTCAATAAAATGCAAACATGGCACTATGTGACCCATAAACAGTTGCATGAGTAGAGAAAATATTTGCACATTGATTATCCATCATATCTCTTAAGAAAAATATTTTCTACAGTTCACACATAAAAAAGGCATATACTAGAAAGTACATAACTCAAAAATTAATCAATCAATTTTTTGATCAAGTTGAGTACCCAATGTAGCAAAGTGTATGCATGGTAGGTGTGAAAACAATGAGAGATATGACTGCAAAACTACAAGATGGATACAAAAAACAATGCAATGCATGTGAATCCTAAACATAAATGATGCAAAAAAAATAGATTGGTCGAATACTTAAAAACTGAAAATTTTTCAGTTTCGATCGATCGAGCATTGATCGAATACCAATCGAGTCAGGCAGAATCAAACCAAAAAATTTTATCGCAATTTCGATCGGTTGAAAAATAGGTTCGATCGATCGAAAATCTGGAAAAATCAGTTTTTTGAAAAACAGAGCATTTTAATGCAGAAACTCCTCAAAGCACATTGTATTATAAATAAAATGCATGAGTATGAGATTAAATGTTTTTCAAAAATATTTGAATTCAACCCAGATCTTCCAAAAACATGATTTTCAATCAATTTGTCCTCAAAGCTCAAACATTAAACACATTTTGCATTAAATCAAAGAACTTTAATCTTGGATGGCCACAACAAAATCACACACAATATAATGTACCAAGTTTAGCAAAGATTAACTTGTGTAGTGTGAGAACTTAGACAAAAATAAATCTATCTTAGGAGTACACCCTGAGCAAGATAAGAAAGAAGTTAAGAACCCTAGGGCTAAAAAGGCTAGCTCTCATAAGCTTAAACAGAAGAAGCAGCATCTTTGTCATCATTGTGGAGCTGCCGATCATACTCAACCAAATTGCTATAAGTGGCTTACCACTCAACACAGCAACGGCATGATAGCATCTAAAAGCCAAAATCAGCTTCAATCCTCTCTTACTCCCCTTGGAGATCTTCTTAAAGCCCTCATGTTCCTTTCGAACTTGAACGGTTTCAATTCTTCCCCCTTACCGCCGGTTCAAGGGTTTAATCAAAGGAAAAGTTCTTCCAGGGTGTGGAAGGAAAAGAGCTCCAAGTGATTCTATCACTTTCTTCTCTCTTTTGTTTGTTTGCATTTCTTTGTGTGTTTTTGCTTTACTGTTTGAGTCAGTCTAGTTTTTATGCTTTGTTTAACATGTTTTTGTTTGGTTATTTTTCAGTTTTGCTTTGTTTTGTTTTTCATATAAAAATAAAACAAAAAATTTGAAAAATCAGAAAAATACAAAAACAGTGTGTGTTATGTGTACATTGGTATTTGTGTACCTTGGATGGCCATTGAAGCAAAGTTTTCTAAACTTTGTATCTCTTGTAGCTTAGATGAGCATCTCTATGCACAACTAAGTAAGTGAGCTTTGTGGCTCTTGTTTGTGATTAGTAAGATTAAGTTATCTCTTGTACTTAACACTCGTATCACTCTTTTTGACGGGAAGGATTAGAAAATCCTAAGAGAAAGGCATAAATAACTATCTCACCACTGTTGCCCACCAATCATAATGACACCTGTATGCTTCGGCATAACAAAAGTGCAGTGTCAATGACATTTGTGTGCTTAGGCATAGCAAAATTGGAATGTCATATATCGTTGGGTATTTCTTTTCTCTCTCTTGTATGCCCATGCATGATATGCTTAATAGAAAAATATGCAAAGAAAAATCAAAAGCAAAAAGATTAAAAATGCTTTAAATATGATTGCAAGCGTGTTTTCTAGGAGATGTGGGAGTTATAGGATGTACCTCAAAGGTGATAATCCCCATTAAACAGTTATGATTGTGTGTGAGTTAAAGTGATTTTCTCATATCTCAAATCGTCATAACATGTATACACTTATGCAATCTTGCGATGTTCTTCACACACGACACGCAATATTCTTTGCTACTCTTGATACATGTGCAAGTACAATGTGATTTGGCCATCACAAGGTTTTACATGTCTTAATGTATGCTCACTAAACTGTCTTAACTTGTTTTTGAAAAATAAAATCGGTTAGACTTGTTTAGTGTGTGCGTGTGTTTTTGGGATCCTTGTGCTTAAAAATTATTGTTGAGAGATGTTTTTGAGAGCTTTTTATGTTGATTGGATCATTGGTTGAGTTGCATGCTTGATTGCATTCATATCTGTGTTTTTCTCTCCTCGAGAAACTGTTTTGAAAAGCTGGCTTGACACCTCCTCGATACCTCCTCGATAGCTGGCTATCTGTCGAGCTTCCTCAACTTTTTCTTATCACAATCTCGCTAGCACCTCGACACCTGGTGGATCGATCAAGAAAGCTCCTGCCTCCTCGATAGCTTCTCAACACCTAGTGGATCGATCGAGCCTTACTTCTTGTTTTTGATGTTGTGTTCCTCGATACCTTCTCGACACCAGCTTCTGTCGACGGCCATTTTCTCGACACCTACCTCGACAGATGGTTCGACACCTCTCAACACCTCTATCTGTCAAGATTTACTGATGCTCTATTTAAACACCTCGTGCAATCCGTTTCTCATTTCTGTCGATCTCTCTCTCGATTGCTTTGACTGTTCATCTCCCAAACTCTCTCATCTCACTCCAATCGTGTTCCTCAAGGTTTCCTCAAGCTTTTTCAAGTTTTTCTTCACTTGGTAAGCTTCTATTCTCTTTCATTTTCATGCATTTCATGTTTTGAAACCTAGGTTTTTGGGGTTTTTGAAAAATTTTGGAGTTTTTCAAAATTGATGAGTTATTGTTGAAATTTTGGGATGAGTTTTCACTTATATGAGTTTAAAATCTCATGCATTGCATCAATTTAGCATTATAATAGTATTTTCATGCATTTAGATGTGTGCAATATGTTTGTGTGTTGGTAGGATTGGATTGGGCTGAGCCCATAATGCAATTACTTTTGCATGTCACATGCTCATGCATTCTCCATGCATACGTACTTCTTTTCACATATTCTTAATATTGTGAACTATTTTGGGACTTTTCTGATTGTCTCTTTTTCTCTCTCCCTCTACTATTGGTTACGTTAGTAGTGTCTATGGCACCAAAACGTAAATCCACTCCGTCCCGGAACCCTCTTCGTTCCAGGGCATCCTCTTCGTCTTCAAATTCTGCCCCCTTATCTCTTCGGTTCCGTGATGATGATGCCCCCAAGGCATTTTTCGGAGAACTTTTCTAAACGAAGTGTTCATTTGGAACGCCAACTTATTTTGGTAGACTTTGCTGACACCAACCTTCCCGATGTCATTCACAGTCGAGAATGGTAGTCTCTTTGTGACGAGCCTATCACTTGTCCTTTCGTGCTTATTCAGGAGTTCTACTTCAACATGCACAGGATTGATCGGCCCTCACTTCTTCACTCGTGTTAGGGGTGTTAGCATTCCTGTCACACCGCAGCTTGTTGCGGATGTGCTTCGGATTCCTAGGATAGAGTTTCCTGACTATCCTAGTTGTGAGCATCTGCGGACTGTGTTCAAGGATAAGCTTATTTCTGCTTTTTGTGAGCGCCCTTCTAATTGGGGTGAGTGTCAGTATACACCATGTAAGGCTTTTGCTAAAGGTCCTAGATTCTTAAACATGGTGATGACTTTTGTACTCCATCCACTCTCTCACTACAACTCCATCACAGAGCCTCGTGCTCGATTTTTGTTGTCTCTTCTTGAGCATCTTCCTATAGATTTCCCTTCTCATTTCATTCTTTCTATTATAGATGTTCATTTGGATTCGGCGTCCTGTGATAAGCTCATCTTTCCTTTCGCTATCACGAGGATTCTACGCCATTTTTCCATCCTTTTTCCAGCGTCCGACCATTTCACTTTCATGTGTGCCATAGACGCCGCTACCGTAAAACGTAGTAAGGTGCAGTTTAGGTCACGACAGATGGATTCAGCAGCTCCTCCCTCCCATCCTGCTCTATCCAGATCTGCTCTTTCCACATCCGCTCCCTCCTCTTCTACGAGTGATGTGTCACTAGGAGACATCATGGCGCAGTTGCAGCGCATGGATACTCGCCTCGATACACTTTCTACGGAATTGTATTAGGTGAACGTTCATGTCGGTCGTATTGCATAACGACAGGCGTCCATGGGTGGCTTTGCTTCTGAGGCTTCTCCTCCACCACCTCCTCCCGTGGCTTCTGATTCTAAGGATGAGGCTGATGATGATGGTGATGACGATGATGTTTCGAATGATGATGATGGAGATGCTAGCTCTACTGATGAGATGTCTACTTGACACTTTTACCCTTTGTCACTCGTGACAAAAAGGGGAAGTAGTTTTGGATATGAGAGTAGTCACTCTTAGGGGGAGAGTTAGTATAGGACCGTTTTTGTTAGGAGGAGTGTTGTTTTTCTTTTTGAGGGATGTAGTATAGGATATTATGTATCTTTTGCTATTTCATGTATCTTTTCTTTTCTTTCTATTTGAGATACATTGTTCTTGTACATTAGGTCTTGTGACCATATTTATGACATACATTGTACTTATCTCTTTATATGATGATGTATGTTGTTTCTTTCACCTACCTCTTCATGTGTTGTTTCTTTTCTCTCTTTATACACATGCTTCTTATATTTGTATGTAATCTATTATTTCTGTTTCACACAAAAGATGCCTTGATGAGTTTTGTTTAAAGTGTTTCAGAAATACAGGTTATCAAAGTCTACTTGCCATAAACTCTCTTCTTGCAAAGTTTTTCACGAGTTTGTATTAGGATAGATTTTATTATATTCAACAAGTGAGTATGAGTTGAGTGATTTATGACTTCTCTCATATGTTCATTTGTTTGTTGTGGTTTCGTCACGGATTGCCAAAGGGGGAGATTGTTAGGACATATGTGTTTCACATGTTAAGAACATATGTCATGATTTTATGTAATTGGCTAATCCTTTGACAAAACACACTTTACTTGTATTTGGGTAGATCTAGGATGTGTTTTAAATACTTCAAGAAACCATGTTTCAAGATCAAGTGTTAAAGCCTTCAAGTCTGTCCAAGAAAACAAGCTGAAAGTGCAAAATCATTAAAGCTCAACAGCTGGCTCGACAGCTGCATCTATCGAGCTTAAGAAAGCTGTTTCAGCCCCGTGTGCTTGACACCTGCTTGATAGCTACTCGACATCTCCTATCTGTTGAGGTTTATGAATTTCAAAATCTTGATATGATTTTCTTGGGATCCATGATTATGGTTTTTGGGCTTTCTTTTCTCCTAACCCTAAACATATAAAAGGATTGTTTTAAGGGCCGTCAAAGAGTTCACAAGTTGCACAAGCATTGAGCAAACCTTGTTCAAGCAAATTGTGACCGGAGACAAAGTTCTTGCCCTTGTTCATCTCTTTCTCTTGGAGAAGTTGCTGTGTTTGTACACCGTAGGGTTTTGTGACCAAGCATCTTCTTGATCTTCATCGTGTGGATGAACTAAAGAACTTTGCAGCCGACAACCTTCTTAGTTGGTGATTGAAGTCGCATACTGGGATCCGCACATTGGTTAGTCACGTACTTGGGAGCCGTGCATCAAAAGAGGGGAACTGTCACTACAGAACAAGTCCAATTGGGTATTCGGGTAAGGGTTCAACTGTAAGTTGGTAAGGTACTTGGGATTCCTTTACTTGTAACCGCTTGTTGTGATAATAGTGGAGTTTCGGGAGTGGTGACCTGAAAATCACCCGGTGGGGTTTTTGCCGTAAGGTTTTTCCCATTCGTAAACAAATCACCGTGTTATTTATTTTCCGCTGCATAATTAGTTTATTAGTGATTTGTTTGTGCTACCACGCGTTTGCATGATAAATTGATTAATTAATAACTTGGTTAATTAATTAATTAATTTCTATCACAAGGGGTCAATTCAGTTAAGTTAGAGTAAAAGTAATTAAGCCGTATTTTAAAATTGGGGGTCTAAATTGGCTATAGTGTTTTACACTATTTAAGCTTTCAAAATGCAATGGCAATGTTGTTGCTCATGCTCTTGCTAAGAAGACTATTTTTATTTTTTTGTTTCATATTTACAAGTTTCGCTTGAAGATATTCCTGAGAATATAGTTCTTATTGTTTTGTATGATATTTCATTTAATACGAATAAAAATCAAAGTTATTTTAACCATCTACCTTTGTCATTATTGTTTAAGATGAGAGTTTATTCACATTGAAGTCCCCTTGTAATAAAGATTACCTTTTTGTCGCAATCCTCATTTAATGTACAAAACGTGCCCTAAATGTCTTCATTGGAAACAGTGGGAGATGCCAACTAGTGGAGTTACAAGGCTCTTGGCAATTATAGATTATAGATTATGTGATTCAATTTTTTAATATAGAATATTAACATAATCTTTTATTTATCATAAACCTAATATTGTGGGTGTCAATTAGCTCAACAACAACAGTTGGTAAAATCTATAGTCCTCTCATAAGAGACCTAAGTTTGAATCTTGCCTGCACAAAAATATCAATTGGTTTTTGAGCCTAATGTAAAGATCAATAGTCATAAAATAGGCATAGAATAGATTTCATAGGTTCAAATCTTATTGTATCTATAAAAATAATAATAATAAATAAATAAAAAAGTTCTATTGTCTCTATTGGAAACTTAATATGAAAGGAATTAATTAAATTATGAAAAATAAATTACATTCTATTCAATATAAAACAAAAACAAAAATAGTTATTATATATTTCAAATCAAGTAATTTATAAAATGTAACGATTTATTCTTTAAAATCCCACAAATTACCTATTTTTGATTTTGTACTAAAGTTTTGTAGTATTTATTTTTCATTGTAAAAAAAAAAAAAAAAAAAAATCATTTTAAAGATCATCTTCTTTTTCATTGTGAAAGATAGTGTTGGTATTATTCATTACTAAAAGTACTCACTTCGTTCTGTCAAAAAAAAAAAAAAAAAATACTCACTGCATATGTAAGCGCAAGCGCTTGTGGCAAGCACCCAGAATGTCGCATTGGTCATGCGTTGCTGCTTATGTTTGGGAGTAACCCTCGGCTGAGCTGAGTGGACTGGGCGAAGGATGAAAATGGATTTGCCACCTAGATTAGGTCTAGGAACTATATGTATAGCGTCCATATGTGAAGGACTGGTCTTACCAGAGCACGTGTTCAAAGTTTAGATATGGGGATGGGAAGGTGTTAGACACCTAACCTCACCCGATCTGTGGGTCAGCCTCTAGTCATTGTGTTTCACATCCTAATTCCATCAAAGGGTCCTCTAATTTGCATCTACCAACCAACCTAGCATTCACCTATATGACAACATCTTTAAGAATCAATCATCAACATGCACCCCTTCAAACTTAAACATACATCTAAACATGACATCCACACATGTGCTAATATACATCTAGGCATTGCATACCCTACCATTCATCTATCATCTCATGCTTTATATAACCAAGGGCAATAAACACATCACATGACAGTTGTTGGGAAATTTAGACCCCGGTTGATAGAATTAACAAGTTTTAAACTCAAGTTGTTAATTAGATTTATTATAAATAAACCTTATTAAAACAAACAAACATCAATATCATGTCAAAATAATGCTGCGAAAAAAATAAATAAGACAAGATATAATGACCCAGGAAAACCAATGAAACAAACTAGTTTCACAGTAAAAAACTTGGAGGGAAACCTTCCCGAAAAGCAATTCACTATAGTAAAGAGAAGTTTTAGATCTAGTACAAAACCTTTGTCCCTAGACTCTACAATCCCTGTAGATGAACTCACAGCAGAAACATTCTACCGCTTTAGAACCTCTGAACTCTTCAATATATGGCCACCCTTTTTGATGCACGGATCCCACTACGTGACTAATCAAAGATACACGGCTCCCAGTACGTGACTAACTCACCAACTTGAAGAAGATGTTGGCTGCATAGTTCTTCACTTCATCAACAATGAAGATCAAGAAGCACTTGGTTACAAAACCCTAAGGCATAAAGACGCAGTAGCTTCTTTCAGAGAGGATAAGGCATCGATCACCTTTTGCATATGTTCTCCTTGTATTCTCTTATGTGACAGCCTCTAAAATAAGTCTTATATATGTCTAGGGTTGTGAGAAAAGAAACCCTACACAAATACATAAGCATGGGCCGAAAATCAGATCTGAAAATCTGAATTCTCGTAACCTTGATAGATAATATCTGTTGAGCCTCACTAAACCTCGATAGATGGCTATCTGTCGAGCAGCTGTCGAGCTTTAATGAATCAGCACTTCTTCACTTGTTTCTTGGACAGATTTGCATGGCTTCAATACTAGACTTGAACTCTTGTTCTTTGAAGTATTAAACACATCCTAGATCTACCCAATTACAAGTAAAGTGTGTTTTGTCAAAGGATTAGCCAATTACATAAAATATGTCCTTAACAACAGTAACATCAACAAGGTAGTAAGCATAACCACATGCACAAAACATTTAATCTAACAAATGAGTCATGCATATGAGATGCATGTTCATACTCATATGCATGACTTACCCTCACTTACCTCTTTGCATCGTATCACATCACCTATACATCACTGCTTGTTCATATGATCTATTGCATGTTCATATTGTTCATCAAAGCATATAAACCCTAATTATCAATTTAACAAACAAATCATGTAAAACATGTTATTCTATTAACTCTAAACTTAAACATATGAAATCTAAAATAAGTAGACTCCAAATGTATTTAAAACAAAGCAAAGCAACAAGAACATCAAAACCCTAAGATCTGGATTTCTAGGCACGAACATGTGCGGGAATACATGAAGTATGTGTACGCATGCATAAAGCATGCACTCGCATCCCCGCCCAAAAACATAATCTCAATATAGCATATAAAATGAAACAGAGATTAACATAGCATGCTCCTAACCATGGAAGCAATAAAACCTAAATACAAAACATATATATTAAAGCAATAAACAAAAAATAAACAAAGATTAAACCTAATTAGAGTGTGCCCGCTTTGATACCACTTGTTGGGTTAAAATGAATTGACCCTTTTGCAAATTAATTAATTACCCAAGTTAATAAATTAGTCAAATTACATGCAATGGCGTGGTAGAACAAACAAATCACCAATTATACTAAATGCAACGAAAATTAAATTTGACACAGGTGATTGGTTTACGAATGGGGAAAACCATCGAGGCAAAACACCATCGGGTGAATTTAAGGTCACCACTCCTGAGAATCCACTATTATCAATCACAAGCGGTTACGAGTATAAGGAATCCCAATACCCAATACCAACCTACAGTTGAACCCTTACCCCAATACCCAATTGGACTTTTATTGTAGCAGCAATCTCTCCGTTCAATGCATGAATCCTAGTATGTAACTAACCAATGATGCACGGATCTAAGTACGTGACTAACACACCAACTTGAGGAAGATGTTGGCTGCAAAGTTCTTCAGTTCATCAATAATGAAGATTAGGAAGCTCCTTGGTCACAAAATTCTTGGCGTAAAGACGCAGTAGGTTCTACAGAGAGAATGATGAACTAGAGCAATTTCTGCCTCCAGTCACAATATGCATGTATTATTCTTTTGCAACACCTTGCATCCCTTGTGACGGCCCTTAAAATAATCCTTATATATGTCTAGGGTTGTGAGAAAAGAAACCCTACACAAATACTCATGGATATGCGCGTAATCAGATCTAGAAAACCTGATTTCGTAATTCTCGATAGATACAGCTTGTGTCGAGCTTCTGTTGAGCTTCAACATTAAATCTCGATAGAAAGGATTCTGTCGAGATTTTTGTCGAGCTTTAATGAACAGCACTTCCTTTACTTGTTTCTTAGTCAGATTTGCATGGCTTCAATACTTGACTTGAACACTTGTTTCTTGAAGTACTAAACTCATCCTAGATCTACCCAATTACAAGTAAAGTGCGTTTTGTCAAAAGATTAGCCAATTACATAAATATGTCCCTAACATATCCAATTTATTTTGATTATCTCCTTGTTAGAATGAAAAAGGGGTCATTTTCAAATTATGTTTTGAATCTCAATCTTTGTTCTTGTGTTCTATTATATGTATGAATCTTGGTTGTCATCTCAGTAACTGAATAGGGTGGGTTTTGTCAATGGTTATTTTGTGGGATAACTTGAATGCTCTCTCTCTCTCTCTCTCTCTCTCTCTCTCTCTCTCTCTTAGTGTGTTGTGTGTCTAGTGCCAAGAAAGTGGTAGAAAATTGGCACATGGTTGGAGATTTTCAATGTATTGATATTTTCTCCCTGCTTCTCTTTCTGTTCCTTTTAATTAAGCATTGTTTGGTTACCAAAAAAAATAAGGAAAAATCAAACTAATACTATAAACAATGAAGGAGTTAGGATTTCAATTTCAGGGACAAGCTTAAAAGGAAAATTAATTTAGAATATATTAATTGATATTAACAACAAGATAAATAAACAATTGTAGACTAATGTAATTTTCAAACAAAATATAATATAAATGTAAAATATAGTTCATTATGTTTTTTTCATACCTAGTTTAAGTTACTCAGTGTTTTTTCCCCCTCTTCTCATTTTGAAACTGCTACATGCTTTCATTCCTAATAGTCTTGAATTCAATCCCTATGAAGATTTAAAAAACCTACTTCAATACGAGTTTGTTTAGAATTCACTTTGAACTTATTACTATGCTTATATTTTTCCATAATCTCATTTAACTATGTATAAGTATATATTTCATATGATTAAATATATATCTATATATATCTATATATATATAATAACAATCAAAGTTAGAAATTAATCTAAATACATAAAGTTTATATATCTAATTTGATTCTTCAAAATAAATTGAGAAAATAAATCAATCTAAAAAATTAAGAATAAAGCAATATACAAGAAAAGAAAATTAATTTAATTAAAAGCATGTGTAAATGGGCAAATAAAATTGAAAGCATGGGTGAACAAATTAAACGGGTACTGATCTTGCATCGAAATATGTGATTTTGACAATAGCGCAAACTATGAATAAAAATTTTTCCTTTACTTTTTATATCACCTCAGCTGGAATATAAATGACTAAAACCGAAGATCACTGTAATACGTCCCTAATCTCTATTTTATTTTTGAAAATATGACAAAATAGCCAATCAAACATTAAGTTGGATACTTGCAATTATTGATACTTACAACTAAAGATCTAGTAGTACTCTAGGCATTACATAATCTTAAACAAACAATTTCCTTTAGTTGCTTAAATTTTACAAAATTTAGTGTCCCATATAATTCATATCCTTGCTTGTCTTAGTCAATCTGTGGATGGCTCTAGGAAAGTGTACTTAGGCTTGATAACACCTGAGAGACCATGAGTGTAGTTGGTCTAGATTCTGGATTAGCATGTAAGCATTCATTTGCCAGCTTAATGATGAGTACGTGTTGATTCTCAGCCTGAAGCATGGGAGGTGGAATGCATTGGTCTAACAAATCTTTCGACAATAATTCCTCGTCCACGGATGAAGTGGATATGATGGAGATGATTTCGCTAGGATGCCTTCCTTTGATCACTTCAATTTCCAAAACTCCAAAGCTAAACACATTGCATTTCTTAGTTATCTTCATCACATAGGCAATCTCTACAAAAAAGCATAATATTATGGCAATGTATACATATGATCTATATTCTATATTGATTGAACAAATAAGTACATTACCTGGTGCAACATAACCATATATGCCAGCAAGTGAAGTTCAACTGGATGAGTCTTGATTAAGAAGCTTAGCTATGCCAAAGTCTGAAACATGAGCCTCATATTTTGAATCCAGCAAAACATTTTTACTTGATATGTCCCTATGAACAATTAGTGGTGACCAATCATGGTTCATGTAAGACAGAGCATGAGCCACACCTTTGATGATATTCACCCTCTTGTTCCAATCCAATTCTTTTGCTTCTCCATAATTGCTCAAAATTGTGGCCAATCACCCTTTCAAGGTACTTGTAAATCAAAATTGAGAATTGTGAATGTGAACAAAAGCCATGCAGTTTTACAATATTTTGATTCCGGATTTCTATTAATGTCCTTATCTCATTTAAGAACTCTTTTTGCTATTCAATCCCACCATCATGCAAGGATCTAAGTTCTTTCACCGTGACTTTGTTTCCTGATGTTAGATTTTCTTTATAGACCATTCCTTGTCCTCCCTTCCCAATGCAAAACAAAGCATCAAAGCCCTAGGTCACTTCAATGATTTCCTTGTACATTGTTCCTCCATCAAAAGTTGATATCGAAAACACTTTTTCTTCATCCATGTTATGCATTTGGTCTGTATGAGGGTGCTTCAATTTTTAAAGAAAAATGAAGAAAATTCAAGAAATATCAATACAAGTGAAAGTGTTCCCAAAAAAGGGAGAATGATTGAGAGAATAATTTTGTGTCCCTCTTTCGAAATATGTCTTCCTACTAGACAGGGTGCAATCCTGTAACAATTCCACACAACACTTTATTACCTTGTAGTGCTTCTATGTGAGCTTGTTTAAATGCTTTGCTATTGGGAAGAGGACCCCCTCCAACTTATTATAGGATATGTCTACATATGACAACCAACGCATTTCTTCAAAAGCAATTGGAATAAAACCAGAAAGGTTATTGTGTGAGATGTTCAACATCTCTAAGCTTTGAAATTGCCAATTTGTGAAGATATCTTTCCTTTGACCCAGTTATGACTTAGATCTAGCCGGGAAAATGAGCTAAATTACATATTTGAATTGGAATGTCATGGCTAAACTTCTTGTTTCTCATGTTCAAATAGTTTAGTTTTAAAAGGTTCCCTATATTTATGGGGATTGATTTGTCAAATCTATTATTAGATAGATCTAGATGCTCAAGATTTGTTAATGATCCAAGCTCTGGAGGTATATTTCCAAAAAGTTGATTTCCATTTAACATCAATGCCAACAAAGTAGTCAACTTCCCAACTAAGTGATTAGAAGAAAGATCAAGTACATGAAGTTGAATGGAGTTTCCGATTTCAAGGGGTATGCCACCACTAATATTGTTCCCAGCAATCTGTAGGGTACTTAGCTGTGGACACCTACAATTGTGAGAGATTTCACCATAAAATCTGTTGTAACTTAGATCATTGTAATGCAGGTTTCTATAGAGACTAAAATCTTCAGATTTCCAAAGAGTTGGTTTCTTTCAAGGCAGACTCTAGATAAGCCTATGCAGTTATTTAAGGTTTATGGTATAGGACCTATGAGATGATTGTTGTTTGCAATAAAATTTTGAAGAGAGCCACTTTGACATAAGTTTTGAGGTAAAAGACCAGTGAAGTGGTTTGTATCTAATTGCAAAACAACCAACTTCATGAGATTTCCTATCTCTTGAGGAATGGGACCAGAAAGTTTATTACCCAAGGAAATTGGAACATTACCATTTAACTGATTTTTGCCTAGTTGAAGACTTGTTATGGACTTCAAGTTTCCTAATACTTCAGGAATGGTGCTAGAAATTTTATTGTCGTATAGGTTGTTAGGTTTTAGACCCCTTAACACAATATGTTTAACCTAATATTAAGCCAAGTTTATTAACAAGATTGTTAATTAAATCTAGGTTAAACCAATATGTGTAAAACAAATATAATTCGAAAAATAAAGAACACACAGATTTGATGACCCAGAAAAACCAAACTGGTAAAAACCCTTGGGAGGATTTAACCTAACTATACTCAAGGTAAAAATAGATCCACTATGAAAGAATTGATGTTTGTACAATAAGACTTAGACCAATAACATCCTATTGCTACCTCATGTAGAAAACTTACTACCATGACCACGTGACAGCTCCGAGTCCACGGACTACTTTTTTCCTTGATCTGCAGCAACCATAAGTTCTCCTACTTGTGACTGTAAAGTTGTGATTTACAACTATGTTTTATGTTGGATTTATTCCATGACAAAAAGTGTTGTAATTGCTTTAATTTTGTTCCTTGTATTTTGTGAGATTTTATTGTATTGAGTTTAGTATTAAGTTGGTGAAGAATTGAGCATGAAATGAAGAATCAGTGCAATTTGGCGACTAGCTCGTGAGAAGAGTATCTCGCAAAAAGGGCACGTAAGAAACACATGCTGGAAGTTGAAGAGTCATGCCAGGCTATCATTTTCGCAAGTGTCTCGCGGGTAAGGCCTTCCCACGAGATACCTGTGAAACTCTCTGCTTGGAGGATTTTAAGTGTGACTTTCTTACCCTTCACCCATACTATATATACCCTTATTACCCACAAAAGTATGCAGGAGGCCATTCAGAGAGAAAAACCCTAGATAGGTTTTCTACAACACAACACACCCATCTTTTAGAGAGAGAGCTACTTATCCTTAGTGAGAAATCATTGTAGCCTCTTCTCCTTCCCTCTCCCATTGTCATACCTTGAGAGTAGATTTGTACCCAAACACAACCCACACCTTTTTAGAGTGTAGAGAGTGTTTTGGAGCTTGGGAAGCTTTGAGGATTTGCCAAAAGAAGCAGGTAAGGCTTGGCAGATGCAATCGGGCATATAGCGGGATCCGAAAAACTAGAGAAGACATAACTCCGAGAAGACCGTTGGTAGCAAGAGCTTGGAGGGCTCAAGTACATTGGGTAGACTAAGCTTGGAGGGTCTTTTTTTATTTGTGTACTTTAACTTTATTCTATAGTGGATCAATTTCGACTTGGAGGGTCGCAGAGAGGTTTTCTGCCGAGTTCTTCGGTTTCCTCTTCGATAATACGTCTTGGTGTTATCTTGTGTTTGCATCTCTCTTCCCTTACTCTTGTGCTTTACTTTTATTGTTTGTTGTTCATGTTTATGCACTAGAGTAGTATCGGTTCATTGTGCACATTTACTTTTCTTTCTGCACTTTGATTAAGTAAGAGTAAAAGCAACCGAGCCGTAACTTTTTATTGGGGGTCTAAACAAGCTCTTGTTTTTATACACAAATTTGAGCTTTCAATTGGTATCAAAGTGAGTACACTTGTTTTGGTTTCATTACCTAAGTGTGATCCTTGACCCCTTGTGTGTTTTGCCATGAATAGTTTTTTGTATGCTTCTATGGATGTTTTGGATGTTGTTGAGTGTAACATGCCATGTGTTTGTGAAAATGCCTCTATGAGTGTTAATCCTCATAATTGTGATGACATGTTACATGAATCTATGGGTGTTGTTAATATTCCAAATGTCAAACTCTTGAAGAAAAAGGCTAAGAAGTTTCATGAGAATTTGAGCAAGTTCATTTGTGAAAAGGATGATTTGATTGCTAAGCTCAATGAATCCAATAAATTGGTTGAAAAGTATAAGAAGCTTGCTGAAAATTCTCTTGAAAAGTTGAAAGAGTTTGAATGCTAAACTTGGATGCTAACAAACTAGTTGATGAGCTAAAATGTGAAAATGAATCTCTTAAGATGCATGCCAAGTGTTTGATTGCTGAACCTATTGCTAAAAATGATGAAAATATTTGTTGCAATCATGTTGTGGTACCCAATTTTGTGCCTATTGTGTGTTCTACCTCAAAGGACAAATTGGTGTACATTCCTCCACATAAAAGAAATCAAAAGGTGGAGAGAAAGGCTCTTAAGCTAAAGCCTCCATTTAGGTCTCAACCTAAGGTTTTGGATGGATCTAAGTTTGTTCCAACTTGTCACCATTGTGGTGTGATTGGTCATATAAGACCTCAATGTCCAAAGTTGAAGAGAGAACAAAACCATGTTGCTAGATCCCTTCCCAAAAAGCGTAGTGGATCTAAACACATTATTTGTCACCATTGTGGTGCCTTTGGTCATCTTAGACCTCATTGCTCAAAGTTTCAAGCTCTTAAAAGAATCCAAAGAAAAGAGAAACTTGAGCTTCTTGGAAGTTGTGCTTTGCAAGCTAAACCGGTTTTGGGGGAAAATGGTAAGTTGTTGAAGAAAGTTTTTGATGTTCTTACCTTATTGTCCATGTGCATCTCCGATTCTCTTTCTTCCAACCCTCGTCTCACTTCCCATGAGACACTCATTCTAAACAATCATTCCGTTTGGATGAGGAAGGGTTCCTATGGTTGAGCTTATGCTCTTTTGGTCCCTGATCTAATTCTTTCGATCTTTGTAGGACTTTTCATGCATTAGATGCTTCATACTCATGCATTTGTGCATCTTACATTTCTTTGTATGTATTGTTTTTGTTTTTTATCTTACTTTTATGTCTTTGTTTTGTGTGTGTAAAAATCCAAAACCACATAAAAAGTGAAAAACTTAAAAAGTTTGATTGTATATGTTTGAGCACATATCACATGTGAGTTTGGCCTAGTATCTTCGTACTAATGGCGTAGTGCATTTACAAGCTTAGCTTGTTATGTATGCACATTTTCTAAGTGTGAGCAACATTTAGAAATCTACGCTTGATTTCAAGCTTGTTATGAATGATTGGTCAATAGACTTGCTTGATCTTGATACATGCGTAGACTTGTACCTATATATCTCCTTGTATATTTTTTTTCAAAGAGCTCTACAAATGTCAATCTCGAAAAGAGAAGTTTGAGCTAAAAAAGTCATCGCACATACTAGTATTTGACTAGGAAAAAGGGAAAGCGATTTGTACTAAAGTGTATGATGCCAAAGCCAAAGGCTAAATCGTCAAAGTTCATTCAAAATGTTTATGGCATCGATTCTATAAAATTTGAGTTGTTTTGATCAAAAGTATGTAAATGGAAGCAAAACAAAAATCTTTAAATCAATTGTAATCACATTGGTGAGGGGTCATATATGTTCATTTCTACAAGTGAGATAGGTCACTTGACTTCGTACTAGTCGTGTATGACTTGATTGAATTGATCATTGAAACTTCATATTAGACTATAGACTAATTCATACTTGATCCACACATACAACACACAAGTTTAATGTTCAATGAATGCCTATTTCATTTGTGTGTTTGTACATGTTCAAATGTGATGTGATGTGTGTGTGCTCAACCATATGTGGATCAAACTAAAAAGATTTTTGTTCTTTTTGTTTGCTTTTGGAAGTGATTTGTATCAATCATGTTTTTCAAAGTTTTTCAAGTTGTTTTTGTGTGAAAAACATGTTTTCTGGGTGTTTTCATGACTTATTTCATGAGTAAGCTCAGTCGTGAGTTAAATGGTCCAATTCTCAAGTTTTTCAACTTTGGACAAAGACTTTCGCGACTGTTTCATGACTGTTTCGCGAGTAAGGCTTACCCACGAAAATTCTTAGTTTCTAGCGAAAATTTTCAGATCAGCTTTTTAAAAGGCATTTCGTGGGACATTTGTTTTAAACGTCTCCCATCTTTTCCCAAACCCCTATTTTAATGCTTCAACATCAAAACCCAACTAATTTCAAGTGTTTTACATTCCATAAACATCTCTAAGGTAATCTTTAACTCTTTTCATTGATTTTGATCCTTAAATTATGTTTTTGGGGGTTTTATGTTCATAATTGGGATTTTCTCAAATGGGAGTTGGAAAACTTAATTTTTGTCAATCTTTTTTATTGGGTTTTGTTTTAAATGATCATTTGCTTTGGATGTTGACCCTTTGTGGCAAAAATAACATGTATTTAGGCAAGATTTTCATATGTTCATACATTGTTTAACATACATGTGTAGTGTATGTGCACTCTAAGTGTTTGATAAAATGCCCAAATGGCATTTGCTCGTTGTTTTGGACTCCGATGAGTACTAAACTTTGGGGATTATCATGATTATGCATGTTTATCATGTTTTGATCATTGGTTGTGTGTTGTACACACTTTGCCCCATGAGTGCTTGCTTATGCATTGGTCATGCATCTCACATGCACACTAGATGCACCTTTGCTGCACACACTCTAACACTTGACATGCTTTGTATTTACTCATGCTAGTTAAGTCTTTTTAGAACTTTTAGCACATATAACATGTTCTTGTGTCCTTTTCATGCCTTAGTCTACACTTTGTTCCATCTTCCTTAGCATGTCATGTTTACTTTATGCTTTGTAGCATTTTTTTAATGTTTTTGTCTTTTGTTTGAGCTTCATTTTCTCATTCATCTCGTACCCCTCATGCATCATCTTTTACCCTTGTTCATATCTTTTTTCTTTCCCTCCTTCCTCTTGATTCATTTGTCTATTCCTGACAAAAAGGGGGAGAGTATACTAGAGAGTATATCAGAGTGTATCGTCATTTCTATATGACTCATGTGCACATTCTTAGGGGGAGAAAATCTACCTTGTGCACATTCGTAGGGGGATAAATCCATAGGGGAGATGTATATACCAAGGGGGAGAAGACATCTTTTATGAGAAAACCTTGTTTTATCTTGTTTTACTTTATACCTATTTTCTCGTTGCTTTATGGTGCTTTGAGATATGTTTAGTATCTATGCTTAGTTGTTCTCATTGCATCGTATTTATGTATTGGACATGCATACATCCTTATGCCATTGTGCTTCATTGGTTGCATGTTCGGATGATCATTTGCTTCACTATATAATCATTGTAGTTGTACATTTTTAGACCCCTTAAACACAAACAGATTAACCTAGTTATTTAGCCAAGTGATTAACTTAGGTAAATTATTCAGATCTAGATTAACACAAGTAAATCAAATCATTGAAATTGTACGGAAAATAAATAACACAACGATATGATAACCCAAGAAAACCAAACTGATAAAAAACCTGGGAAGGATTTAACCTAGCTATCTTCAAGGTAAAACAGATCCACTATGAAAGAATTGAAGATTTACAATAGCGACTTAGACCACTAACATCTTATTGCTACCTCGAGTAGAAAACTTACTACCACGACCACGTGATAGCTCTGAGTCCATGGACTACTTCTTTCTTGGATTCACAGCAACCACAAGTACACCACTTGTGTTTTCTTTAAGCTCTTTATGCAGCAATTGAAACGATCACCAAGCTCTCGAAATCAATCTTGAGATTGGAAACCCTAAGTATGTATGAAGGCAAATACCTCTAGATCTCACAAGAGATTCATACACATAACATAAACGACAACTATAAAACGTGGCTAGAGTTTTTCCTTTTATACTTAAGGCAAAACATAAAACCCTATAAGTCAAACGGGCTTGGGTTGAGTTGGAAATTCTATAGAAAAACAATCTGCACGAGCTTCGATCGATCAAGTCTAATTTTCGATCGATCGAGCCTTGCAGATTTACACAATAAATCCTGCAGTACACTCGATTCCAACTCTACACATAAACACACTTTGAGCAAGTCTAACACAAGACTAAACGTTTTGATCATGGTTTGCCAACATTGCATAATGAAGTTCTAATACATTTAAACCTAAAGTCTTAGAACCTAACAAACTCCCCCTTTGGCAATCCATGACAAAACACAAAATAAACAAAATGCTCAAAGTTTACAAAAATAGCCCATTACAATAACATTGCCCAACAAAAACAAATTCAACCTAACTACTATCTATCAGTTGCAAGTGTAGACAGCAGCACGATTGAATCAACCTGAATATTCCTGTAACACTTAACAAACACATAAACGCATGTGTGGAAAATAAAAGTAAAACAAAATAAATTCTTGATTTCACATAACATAAAATAAAAAATATATATCATGAATAACCTCATAAATATAAATCAATAATCAATGTAGCACAATGTGAAACAAGAAACAGAAATAAAAACAAGATGTATCCCCCTATCATATACAACTCATAAAAAAAAAAAAATTAAATAAAGACATCAAAATAAAACATCATGAGCCAAAAATAAGTACAAAGTGAAGCACCTACATACAATCTAATGCTCCAAAGCTCCAAAACAACAAAAATCTAAACAACAAAAATCTCCTCCTATCTCCATCCATATGTACTCTCCCTTTTTGTGACGAATTGCCAAAGGGCAATCAAGACTCATCATCAAAAGGAGGTGGTGGAGGTGACCATCTAAGACTCGCCAAGTCTGCACGCAAAGCATAAAGCCTCGTAAGCACGTCCACCAAAAGCTAACCATGAGCCACCTAAACGGTCATGACAGTGTCCAACGTACGACGAATGCTAGAAACATCCGATGCAGAAGGTGGAGGAGCAGCAGCAGCAGTCGAATCAACAAACTCATCAGCAGCCGGATCACCTGAAAAAGGAGGAGGAGGAGGTGCAACACCCGAAGAAGACTCAACTCTAGGGCGTTTAGAGCTAGCTCGCATCTGAGTAGCCCTCTGTCTAAGGAAGGTGGCACCTATGGTAGCTATAATATGAACAGGCTCAGAAGCAGGAAACGCATCTAAACCTAGATGCAACAAAATTCGATGAATAAAAATCAGATAGAAAAGAGCATGAGCAGAAGAATTACTCCTATGAACCTCAACTAAAGAACGAATAAAAAGATAAGGAAAGCTCATGGGAGCATTAGTGACAAGGGCATACAAAAATGCACATCTCTCGATAGGAATAGTGTGCAAATGAGAGATGGGCCAGATAGAATGGCAAGAAATCCGAAAAAAGAGATAATAAATCTCGGTCAACTCGTGAGAAGTGATCCGAGGATCAAAACCCAACTGGATAGAAGTCCTAGTAAGATATGACATAATGTCATCGAGGGGAGGAGACTCATCATAAGGATAGACAGGATGCTGGACCAGAGGCACCCCAAGAGCAGAGGCCACTAATCCAACTCTTCACCTGAGTGTTGGAATCATAGGAGTGGACAGAGAGGTTCGAGTAGAACTCTCTAATCAAGGTGGCCAGTGGAGGATGGTCAATATCCACCAAAGGCAACCAGCCCCTATGCTCAAAGTTTCTCCTAATCTTTGGGTCAAGCTCATCTAAAACAACCTTTCTCTTAGCCCACACAGATTTAAGAAGGTTCAGCTTCTCATAAGTCTCTTGGTTTTTCTCACTTAGAAACCTCTCACTATCAAAAGAAGGAGCAGAAGTGGAGGTGGATGTCCTATGAGCTCTAGTCTTCCTAACCATGATGCTAAGGTAGGAATAAGATAGACAGAAAAGAGACAAAAGACAAAACAAAAGAAAAAACCAAGGGTAGACTGCATCAGACACAGTTAGAGCAAAAACAATATAGAGAATAACAATCTATATGATGCATGAATAGAATTAACACATGATGCATGCTCTAGTGCAGTGAGAATAGTCCAATTACACTTTAGAGACACAAAATTGGCTTAAACATAGAGTTTATATCAAAAACCCCAAATATTGAAAAAACCACTTTCAAAAATCCCAACAATTTGACCAAATTATCATTACACAAGTTAGATTATAGTATATAATGATAAAATTAATCAAGAACACAAGCTAATTTCATCAATTTTACTTAATTGAACAAAATCCCCAAATCGGGTAGTTTCAAGCCCTAGAAAATCCAATTTTTCCCAATTTATCAAATTGATCAAATTAAACCATGAAGAACATGTTAATAGCATCCAACAACAAAAACCCATTGATCAATTATGAAAGAAATTTACTAGAACATCAAAAACCCCAAATTTTATGAAGTTCAAAAATTTCCCTTAAATGCATGAAAAATGAAAATAAACAGAAAAAGGAAGGGTAGAATAGTCTTACTGGTGCTAGAAAACAAAAACCCTTGAAAAAGTTTGAGGGAAAACGACAAAAAAAAAGGCTTGAGATGGATCGGTCGAAGAGAGAGAGCCAAAAAGTTTTTGAAAAAGTTTGAAATAGTGATGAACACGTGAAAAACTTAAGTTTTTAAAAAACCTTCTGAACAATTTTCGATCGGTCGAAAAATAGGCTTGATCAATTGAAAATCACATTTGATCAGTCCAACATCAATCGAGCCAGGCAGATTCAAACCAAATTTTTAATTGCAATTTCGATCGGTCGAGCAACAGGTTTGATCGATCGAAATTCTAAAAAAAAATAAAAATAAAATAAAATAAAAAATTGAAAAACAAAGCATTTGAATGCAGAAATTCCTCAAAGCACAATATTTTATGAATAAATGCATGAGTATGGGATGAAAAGTTTTTCAAAAACCCTTGAAATTAACTCAGATTTTCCAAAAACAAAATTTTCAATCAATTTGCCCCCAATTCTCAAGCACAATTTTTACAAAATTCATCACATAAATTAGAAAGAGACTATCATCTAAAGAGTTACATCATATAACTCTTACATCTCCTAGAAAACAAGCTTGCAATCATTTAAGTTTCTTGATTTGCCTCATAATGTACACACCAATTTTATTTGATTTGAAACTTATTAAAAGGAGCCAAGATAATGTACACACCAATTTTAATTGATTGAATTATTTATAGCCCAATAATGTACACAACAATTTTAGCATTAAATTGAGGCTACACCTTATTTTCTTTTTGTGCATGTGCTATACTTTCTCGAGCACAAAATCTTATGATATGCACTAAGGTGTTCATGATTGGCTAGTAAACAATGGTGAGATGGTTATTTATGCCTTTCTCAATAAGTTCAAGTCCAACAATTAAAGGCATGTGACTTCAAGATCAAGATTAAGTGATAAAAAACTATAAACATCTTCCCACACAACATGCACTACAAAGCTCAAACTAGTAAAGTGCACTCAAATAAGCTCATCCAAGCTAAACAAGGTACATAAACATGTTATGTAATGATAATATGGCCAACCTTGATTTAAAATCCAAGAAAAAATAATGCAAAACACATTTTTCTTCCCTTTTTTTTTTTAAATTTTGAAAATAATAACAAAAACAAACTAGAATGAAATGCATGAATGTTATGCAATGTAAATCCTAGAAAAACAAAGAAAACAAAACAACAAAGAAGAAAGGTCACACATAGTAGAGCGATGAAGTACAAGGACCATGTCAGAAAGACTCAATTAGAACGAGCCTTTTGCATCCAAAACTTTTTAGATGCAATTCTTGCATTGGAGTTATTATTCACGTTAGAATGATGACCAACTCCAGGATTGGAATAAAGGTTTAAAGCCTTTACCAACTCACCAATAAATACCATAGGATCTTGTGCTTGAGGCACAGACACTTTTGACTTATTTGCTCGCTTAGTAGCTTGCAACTTGAAACAGTTTGGACGAATGTGCCCAGACTTTCTACAAAAATGACAAACCTATGCAGGACTATCATGCACCTTGTCCTTAGGAGGGTTAGGAGTCTTAGGTTTAGACTCTTGAAGATCAACCCTAATCTTTCTAGGAGGTGTAACTTCTGCTTGTTTGACAATCTCACTCACGGAAGACTCAGAAGAAGAAATAAAGTTTGTGGAATGAGTCTTAGAAACAGTGACGCTATCTTCAAAACCTAGACTAATTTTGTTTAAGGGAGACTTCTGAATACTCAACATGTGTTCAAGTTTAGAACTAGCAGACCTATTTGTTTGTTCTCTAGCAACAGATAATTCAAGTTCTAAATTCTTAACTTTATCAATTAACAACATGTTCTCAGTCTTCACCTTATCAAGAAATTCATTAGCATCAAAAAGTTTCAAGAGAAAATTTTTCTTATCAATTTCAAGAGAAGCGATTTTCTGTAAGCCTAAATCAACATTCATGGCATCCTTTGCAGCAACTTTGCAAAACTTATTATAGGATTCTTGCAAATCTGCATCCTCAAAGAGTTCTCCATCAGAAGGGTTCTCTTCAACAACAACACTTTCATCAACTACAGCAGTAACTGTGAAAGCAACGAAGTTTCCATTCTCATCACTACCAGACTCATGGTTAGAAACTTCATCATCACTAAGGATTACAGTTATAGCTTTACCCTTTGATCTCAAGAATGTAGGACATTCTGATTTCATATGACCATACCCTTGACATCCAAAACATTGTTGACCCATAGAATTATTAGAGGTTTAACCTACTTTCTCTCTAGGTTTTTCAGTATTATTCACCTTAGTGGAATCATTCCTCCTAAAATTTCTAGGTTCAGCATTGTTTTTACCTCTTGCCCTTCTGTTATTGTTCCTAAGAAAATTTCTAAAGTTCTTGGCAAGATATGCAATCTCTGTAGTAGAGAGCTCATTATCAAATCCATTCACATCAACTGACTTAAGAGCCATTGATTTGGATTTGCTTGTCTTAGGTAGGTCTAACTCATAAGATTGAAGAGATCCTACAAGTTCATCAACAGGAATGGAGTCCACATCCTTGCTTTCAGTGATGGCAGTCACTTTGGGTCTAAAGTCCTCAGTCAAAGATCTAAGTATCTTCCTAACAATTTTAGGTTGATCATAGATTTCACCCAAAGTATAAGCCGAATTAACAATATCATTTAGCTTAGCATAGAATTCATCAAAACTTTCATCATCAGACATCCTAATGCTTTCAAATCTAGTTGTTAACTGCTGTAACTTATTGATCTTAACTGCCTTTGTGCCTTCATGCAAAGTTTGGAGAATATTCCATGCAGTGTGAGCAACCTCAACATTAGAGATTCTCTTGAATTCCTCCATAGAAACAACATTAAAAATAGCATTCATGACTTTGCTATTAAAAGCGGCTGCTTCTTTCTGAGAAGTTTGCCACTCACTAACAGGAGTAGTGGGCTTCTCCCATCCGTATTCAACTGAATTCCAAACTCTTTCATCAATAGATTTCAGGAATGCTTTCATTCTTATTTTCCAGTAGGCATAATTGTTCTCATCAAAGTGAGATGGGATCACAAGAGAGTGACTATGTTCCATGACAACAGGGGTCAAGGATCAACTCTTAGATCAAAGGATCTAAACACAAGAGCTAACCCACTCTGATACAACTTGTACGTTTTTAGACCCCTTAAACACAAATAGATTAACCTAGTTATTTAGCCAAGTGATTAACTTAAGTAAATTATTCAGATCTAGGTTAACACAAGTAAATTATATCATTGAAATTGTGCGGAAAATAAATAACACAACGATAAGATAACCCAAGAAAACCAAACCGGTAAAAAACTTAAGGAGGATTTAACCTAGCTATCCTCAAGGTAAAACAGATCCACTATGAAAGAATTGAAGTTTTACAATAGCGTCTTAGACCACTAACATCCTATTGCTACCTCGAGTAGAAAACTTACTACCATGACCACGTGACAGCTCTAAGTCCACGGACTACTTCTTTCTTGGATTCACAACAACCACAAGTACACCACTTGTGTTTTCCTTAAGCTTTTTATGCAGCAATTGAAACGATCACCAAGCTCTCAATATTAATCTTGAGATTGGAAACCCTAAGTATGTATGAAGGCAAACACCTCTAGATCTCACAAGAGATTCATACACACAGCATAAACGACAACTATAAAACGTGGCTAGGGTTTTTCCTTTTATACTTAAGGTAAAAAATAAAATCCTACACGTCAAACGGGCTTGGGCTGAGTTGGAAATTCTGCAGAAAAACAATCTGCACGAGTTTCGATCGATCGAGTCTAATTTTCGATCGATCAAGCCTTGAAGATTTACACAATAAATCCTGCAGTACACTCGATTCCAACTTTACACATAAACACACTTTGAGCAAGTCTAACACAAGACTAAACGTTTTGATCATGGTTTGCCAACATTACATAATGAAGTTCTAATACATTTAAACCTAAAGTCTTAGAACCTAACAGTAGTCATTTCCATATAACTGTTTTGTGTTTGATTAAGTTGCTCATATGTTTCACATCATGTTTACTTGATTGCTTTTTACTTGTTACACTATACTTGTCATTTTATTACTTACTTTACCTTGAGGGTCTAATCCGTTTTGTGCAAGTGTTTCAGGTTACAGGTATATATGTTCCAAGTTCATCACAGGTTTTAGATTTAGGTGTAAGTGAGTTTTGCCATTATTCCCAAATTCACGTTTAAGTCTAGAGTCTGTTATAGGGTGTTTTGTCACAGAATAGCCAAAAGAGGAGATTGTAAAGTTGTGATTTACAACTATATTTTATGTTGGCTTTATTCCATGACAGAAAGTGTTTTAATTGCTTTAATTTTGTTCCTTGTATTTTGTGAGATTTTATTGTATTGGGTTTAGTATTAAGTTGGTGAAGAATCGAGCATGAAATGAAGAATCAGTGCAATTTCGTGACTAGCTCGCGAGAAGCTCGCGAGAAGAGTATCCCGCGAAAAGGGCACGTGAGAAGCACATGCTAGAAGCTGAAGAGTCATGCCAGGCTGTTATTTTCGCAAGTGTCTCGTGGGTAAAGTCTTCCTGCGAGATATCTGCGAAACTCTTTGCCTGGAGGATTTTAAGTGTGACTTTCTTACCCTTCACCCATACTATATATACCCTCATTACCCACAAAAGTATGCAGGAGGCCATTTAGAGAGAAAAACCCTAGATAGGTTTTTTACAACACAACACACCCATCTCTTAAAGAGAGAGCTACTCATCCTTAGTGAGAAATCATTATAGCATCTTCTCCTTCCCTCTTCCATTGTCATACCTTGAGAGGGGATTTGTACCTAAACACAACCCACACATTTTTAGAGTGTAGAGAGTGTTTTGGAGCTTGGGAAGTTTTAGGAATTTACCAAAAGAAGCCGGTAAGGCTTGGCGGATGCAATCGGGCATATTGCGGGATCTAGAAAGCTAGAAAAGACATGACTCCAAAAAGTCCGTTGGTAGCAGGAGCTTGGAGGGCTTAAGTACATTGGATAGACTAGGCTTGGAGGGTCTTTTGTTATTCTTGTACTCCAACTTTATTGTCTAGTGGATCGATTTTGACTTGGGGGGTCGCGGAAAGGTTTTTCGTCGAGTTCTTCGGTTTCCTCTTTGATAACACGTCTTGATGTTATCTTGTGTTTGCATCTCTCTTGCCTTACTCTTGTGCTTTACTTTTATTTTTTGTTGTTCATGTTTATGCGCTAGAGTATTATCGGTTCATTGCGCACATTTACTCTTGTTTCCACATTTTGATTAAGTAAGAGTAAAAGCAACCGAGCTGTAACTTTTTATTGGGGGTCTAAACAAGCTCTTGTGTTTACACACAAATTCGAGCTTTCAGTGACTTTGAGACTCCACTCAAAGGTTTTAGATCTTCTTGAAAGTTCTTTTTGCAACAACTGAAACAACCATCAAGTTCTTGATGTGAATCTTGATCTTGATAGCTCTATGTGTGTGTATGAAGGTAAACGCCTCTCAGATCGCACAAAAGGTTCAACACATAACTCAACAAAGACTTCTAAAACGTAGCTAGAGTTTTTCCTTTTTATACTTAGAGTGAAACACTTAACCCTACACGTCATATAGGCTTGGGCTGGTTTGAAAATTCTGCAGAAAATTCCTGATTCACGATTTTCGATCAATCGAGTCTAATTTTCGATCGATCGAGCCTTGCAGAAATTGAATAGTAATTTCCTACAATTACTCAATTCCAACCTTACATTAAACCAAACTTTGAGCACGACTAAACCTAGACTAAATGTTTTGACCATGGTTTGCCAACATATACAAAGTGAAGTTCTAATACATTAGTTCCTAAAGTCTTAGAACCTAACATAGGTGTAAGAAAGTTTGGTTGCGGAGTGTACCTAATGATGTAGGATTTGAGCTAGAAAGATTATTTCTTTCAATCTTAAAGAGATGAGGGATTTTGAGTTCCCTATTTCTGGGGGAATGGAGCCTTAGAGTTTTTTCTTGATATGCTAAGAGTTGATTGTTGCATATATGCAACAGTGTTAGCTTTTCTACGTTTCTAATACTAGAAGGGATTGGACCTGTTAAACTGTTGTTGTTTATGTCAAGTTCAACTAAATTGGGGAGCTTTCTCGATTTCTGGAGGAATAGAACCAGAGAGTTGATTATCTAAATTGCTTAAATTACCTAAAGAAATGGGAATGTGACCATTGAGATGGTTGGCATAAAAAAAAAAGGTTATTAAGAGACTCTAATTGACCTACTTGTTGAGGAATTGAGGACAGAGCAAGATATATTAGCTTGGATAGGTAAGTAATTCAATAGGGACTGTACCATAGAGTTCATTCATGCTAAGATCAACACATGCAAGGTTAGGGAGAGATGAGAATGAAAATTCCTTTTAAGCCTGTGTTAGTCAGGTTTAATTTAATTACACTTCCTGCATGGCTGCAAGAAATGCTGAACCAGCTGCATGGGATTGAGCTGGTGTTTTGATCATTAAAAGAACTAGTCGCTAACCCGTGCTATGCACGGAAAAGTTTGAAAATTTTATTTTAATAAATTATACATGTTTGTTTTCTTTATTAAGTACTAATAAATAAATAAATGTCAATTAATTTCATATTAACATGATATAATATTATATATGTTATCTCTAGAGTATATATGAACAAATAAATCAAGGTTAATAGTAACTTGAGGGTTATTTCATAGGTTCATATAACAATTTCCACATTAAAATTGCAATAATATAATAGCAAAAACTCACATACAAATAAATAAGAAAATAATTTGTTTATGCTTGTATGCTTCCACTTCTCAGGGATGGAAATCTTCATTTGTGTATACGGTTGTATCTCTATATTGTTGTACATTCTGCAGAGGGATTGTATTTTTGTATGATGCAGTCTCATTTTTCACCTCAAGGCAAAGTTAAACATGGCCCCAAAGAGCAACAAAAAATTGTTTTTAGGCCCTTAGCAATGTTCTTTCTTTTCCATGGTACTCTAGATACTCCCCAAAGTGCAGCTTATATGCCTTGAAAAAAGAAATAACTTATTAACTTCCTTGACAATAACAAAGACCTCCCTATGAAAATGTCCACTTAACAAAATAATAATCATATTCTTTAGTTTCTCTAATCCGTAGTTGAAGAAAAGTGAGGTTTTAATCTTAGAGAAAATACCTTTTCCACCAGTCTCTTCCTTCACCCTTTTAACAAAATCCTCCATCTTGTAATTGATGCAAACATTAGCTCCACAATCCTTGCAAACAACTAATTTTTCATTATTCCCTGCCAAACACAATCTAAAATGTATTATACATGGAAACTAAACTTATGCATGCATTAGAAGAAAAGTGATATTGGACTGTTAGCAACAATACTGAATTGCAAATGTACCAATACTCCCATGAAAATATTCATCTGTTATGCATTGGAGGCACCATATATCATACATAGTTGTTAATACCATCATTAATCACATATATTGTCTAACTCCTCTTATCACAGATACTTCAGATTTTATGGGGGAAAAATTAAAAGAGAAAATGTGTTTTTTTTTTTTTTAGAAAGAGCTACAACGACAACCTTCTTAGCTGGACCATGTTGTCCTTTATTTTATGGTTGTAGTCAATGAAATCAACACTAAGCAAGCAAGAATTTTAGTTCAAGTTGATCAAATGATGCATGTGAAGAGTAGCAGAAAAACATCTTTGAATGTAAAATAGGATTCCACTCATCAAATCATGACTTAATATACAAAGAAAACAGGAACTTGGAAAGAGAACAACTTCTTGATAAAATAGTATTAAAATTACTACAACTTGAATCCACCCAAAAATTACACCCATGACAAACTAAACACTTTACAATTGAACAGATACAACATAGCCTCCTCTAATAATACTTCACCACTAAACACCCTTGCATTTTTCTAAATCCAAATATATATATATATATATATATATATATATATATATATAGGCAGCCCAAGCCAACTTGAATAATGAGGAATTACATTTAGGATGTAACCAACTGAGATTTGAGGCCTAATTTGTACATGAGTTTTGACATCTGACATGATTTATATTTATAAACCAATAACCCACAGGGGAAAGTAACTTATTCAAGGTAGACAATGCCATTGTATATCAAAGCTCCCCCAGGAATTTCTTACACTACTATTTACAGGATCTAAGATTTAATAAGTCTCTGAGGTCAATTTCCATTGTTAAATGGCAAAGAGAAACAGGGATCTGACATAATGGATGACTTACTTTTTGACTGTTTTGATGTGGAAACCCAGTCAAGAAAAAGGAAAGATCCAACGAGAAAAGTCTCCAAAATCTTTTTCATTATATCTCAATAACTAGAAAGAAATTCCAAGCAAAATATACGATAGAATTGCCAATGAAGCATAAAAATGAGGAAGCTTGTATTTCAAGTCATTGCCTGGGAGTTCTCTCTGGAAAATTTGGAACCATATGCACTTGAGCATTGAAAAAATGGATTTAATGGCCACATGTTTTCCGTATGGTGCTTTTTTCTTTTTCTGTTCTTTTCCCTTTATGATGTTGAAGAGGTGTCATATATGTTGCTTGGGTTAGGTAGGTAGAAGTAGAAGTTGAATAAACTCTATTGTCCTGTAGAATGTTTAAATTATTTAGTATTTCTTTTCATAGTGGCAACCGGCGAAACCGCAAAAGTGAATTTCTGAATATGATAATTCATCAGTTAGGTTGAGACCCTTATTTGTGTGTCTGTCCCACCACAAAATATCACACAGAAGTTTTCCAATGCTAATCATACGATTGCCAACCATATAACAGCAATGTTTTCCAATGACTATATATCTCATTCTTCAGGAGATCTAAAAATTAAATGCTTGAGTGTTGAAACAAGAAGTTCAGAGAAATGTAACCACTAACCACCTTCTGCAACCTATTTCTCTAAGTAAGAGAAACAAAGACAAACTACAGTTGTTTCAGTCATTAGAAGGGTTTACAAATTGAAGTCTACCATTCGTCAATTAACAAGTCCCTTATTCATTTAACCCAAAATGTAACACTATTGGACTTAGTATCCTGTTGTTTACCCATGACATGAAGTATGTCAACAAAGGCTATGACCTATGAAGCTGGTGCTCATGCTCATGACAAGAACTACATTGGGCATCATCTGTGTAGAACTCGAGCATAGTCTCAGCTGCCCCTCCAGCGCGCCACCACTCGTTCTCCACCTCCTATGCTTTCCCTTAGGGGAGCTGGTCCACTCAAAGCCATTTCTGCAACAGCCCTTCAAAAAAATTTAGAGGGAAAAAAAAATTATATGAACTATAAGATTTCCAAAACATTATTATAATTATTTGATTATAATACTGATTTAGTTTGTATAGGAATGGACAAACAATTAAAGGGTAGTTGCCTTATACTTGGATCTATAGGATAAGAACAGCTTGACAGACTATTATAGAGTGGTTGACTTATGGGTGCACATATAAGAATCAACCTCTTGAATAGTTTGGAATTTCAATTTTTATTGCACAATTGTTTTTATACTTTAAATTGAAATTTTTTAAAAGAAATTCCAAGATTGGTCTGGGTAAATTTTATATTATATTTATTTTAAGTGTATTAAAAAGTTAAATATTTAGATGATAAAGTGTACCTAGTTAAAAACGTATCCTATAGATCAGAGTTTTGAAGTCAAAAACTCTAATTTTGGGAGGATAGAGTGGTTTGAAAAGAGAAACAAGGAATTTATACTATCACTTTACTTTATTGTTTATATATATATATATATATATATATATTTTGAAAGGTAAGAAAGTGTTGGGGTTTATGCTCTAAAATCCAATTTATTGGTATGTCATAAATAATTAAATTATTTAATTATATGAGACTATCAATAAATAAACTAATGGGACATTATCTGAGTCCATGAGATGCATAGTATGTGATTTATGTGATTTAGTCACAGAAGATATAAATCACAAGTTCTTTGTAAACTCAGAATTTTAGTTCGTAGTCGGTTATGAAATTGGGCGTTTCATCTGCGAAGACTATAACATATCAACTAAGATGATTTGTCTTGATCATAGAAGTGGAGACTTCTAGTTGATATGTTGATATGTTTTAAGAGTTAAGACATATTGAACTGGACTGCTGTGAGATTTATTATTCTCCTAATGACTATCAAATGAATAATAAATCTCACGACTTCTATTTACATTAACTCTAAATCCTGAGAGAATAATGGATCTGATCATGAGGTGTAGGTTGCTTTGATATATCAGAAGTGAGATCTATAAGTCACGATCAAAACCTCAGTATGTTGGGCAGCCGCATTTAGTGTTGATGGAACATATATTCACAAGATGGAATTCATAATCTCTTAACAAAGATATAAAATATTTCCTTGAGATAAGTTTAATGAGTTTGGTTATTCAAAGTGTTGGGCCCAACCACTTTAGTAAGGCGTTACTAAAGTATATATTTATGAAATTGGATTTCATAAATATATGATGAATAACATAAAGGATTAAACCGGGTACTCAATGAGTAAGATGTAGTAATCTTTAAAGTAGCAGCCAACATTCATGACTTTATGTTATTACGAATATTTTAATGAAGGGGTTGCATGTATAATAAAGTCTTGGGATATAATTTATTAATAAAGCCTAGAGTGCAATTATATTCATATAGTGGTATTGAATATAATTAATGGTAACTTTGGACTTGTCAAAAAATTGACAGAAAAGCCCAAGGCCCATTGGAGCTAGAGTCTTATTTGTTCCTTTTTGGTCCCACTCCAAGCCACACACTTAAGCCCAATTGTCAAAGCCTAAAAGGCTAGCCCAATTAGATAATCAGTAAGATATAAAGGAAGAAACATATAGAATTTTGTAAGTAACATGATAGAGAGAAATCTTTATGAAATGGTTTGTATGTGTGAGTGAAAGCCACTCTCTTATTCTCCCTTGAAAATTGATTGAGAGACCACACTTCTTGGGCATTAAGTGGAATTGGAGTGAAGATTAAAAGTGTTCCCAAGTACTTCTGATCTTTTGTTTTGAATTTCACCGCACCAAGGAACGCTTTCTTGTTCTTAAATTCTAAAACTTACATAGTACATGTTATCAATTGCGAATGAAGTAGATCCGTTAATTTTCCGCTGCGTATGTTTTGTATGCGATACAAACATGTATATTCAAAAAACTGCTAAATGCAAAATAGCACCAGCATATCAAAAGTACAAAAAAAAGATGGAAAAGCAAAAACAAAAAAAGGCACTAATTACAAATAAGAAGAGCTCTAAGGAATAAAGGAAGAGAGTCACTAAATGTGAATCCCCAAACCCTAGCCCAATAAAAAAGGGAACTAGAAAAGAGAGCAAGCAGTTGGTCATCGATTCTATCCAAATCCTCAAACGTCCGTCAATTTCGTTCCTTTCAAATACACTACATCAAGCACAACGGAACTAAATTCCAAATGTAAGATGACACCGTACATGAAGGGACCCATGAAATCCCAAAAATTCTAATGACAAAGCACCACAGCCGATAAGCATTTCCACAATGTAACAACAAATGATCCATTGTCTCCCCACAACAGCGACACATAATGCACCAGTCAACCAAATCAGAGCCCCTAAGTCGCAAGTTATCTCCCATGAGAATCCTATCCCATACGGCTATCCAAACAAAGAAAGAGACACGTTGGGGTGCCTTAACCTTCCAAATACCTTTCCATGGAAACACAATAGAAGAAGAACCATGTAACTTATGGTAATATGAGCAGATAGTAAAACCCCCGTTTTTTTGTCAACTTTCATCTCAGACGATCACCATCAGTCAATGAAGGTAAATTGGATGCCAAGAATTGAAAGAAATCATCCACCACATCTGCCTCCCAATCTTTAGGACCCTAAATGAAACGAACATCCCAAGTTCTCCTATCCCTTGCTCCTTGACATATCAAAGATGATTCTACGGAAGCCTCTTTGTTTACAGCAAAATTGTACAAGACTAGAAAAGCCAAATGGAAAGGGAGATCTCCACACCACCTGTCTGTCCAAAATTTCACTCTATCCCACACCCCAACCTTAAACTGGACATTTTTATGAAAAACTTCCTCGCCCATCCGAATACTTCTCCACAAACCACACCCATGAACACCCCTTCCCAACTTAGAGGTCCATCCCCCCTATTCTTCCCCATATTCAGAGCTACCACCCTCCTTCAAAGCCTATTCTCCTCGATCCCAAAACGCCAAAGCCACTTTCCTAGTAAGGCTTTATTGAAAGTGGTCAATTTCCTAATACCCAAATTTCCATTAGCAATAGGCATTCACACCTTATCTCAACCCAACAAATGTGTCTTAGAGTCACCCCACATGAAGTCCATTTGCAGCTTCTCAATTATGTTTGCCACATGTGTAGGAATGGTGAAAAGAGATAAAAAAATAAGTAGGAAGGCTAGATAGCGTACTTTTAAGCAAAGTCAGTCTACCACCTTTCGACAAATACAACTTCTTCTACCCTGCTAACTTCCGTTCAATTTTTTCCAATATAAGGTTCCAAATAGAGGGGGGCTTATGGGACACCCCCAACGACATACCAAGATAAGTCATTGGCAAGGCCCCAACCCTACAACCCAATATCTCTACCAAAGCATGCACATTATTTACCTCCCCAATAGGAACCATTTCACTTTTAGCTATGTTAACCTTCAAACCGGTCACAGCCTAAAAACAAAGTAGCAGCAATCTAACATGTAGGATTTGCTCCACCTCTACATCACAAAACAAAATAGTATCATCACAAACAACAAATGCGAAACACATTCCCCTCTACCCAGTCCTACCATCTGCCCTAAAGCCACTAATAGACCAAGAATGTATTGACCCCTTGTGATAAATTAACCAATTAATTTAGCCAAGTGAATTAATTAAGTTAATTAACATGCAAAGCGCGTGGTAGCACAAACAAATCACCAATTAACTAAAGTGCAGAGGAAAATAAATTGACATGGTGATTTGTTTACGAATGGGGAAAACTTACACGGCAAAAACCTCACCGGGTGATTTTAAGGTCATCACTCCCGAGAATCCACTATTATCAAAACAAGCGGTTACAAGTAAAGGAATCCCAGTACCTTATACCAAACTACAGTTGAACCCTTACCCCAATACCCAATTGGACTTGTTCTGTAGTGATAATCTCTCATTTTCAATGCACGACTCCTAGTACGTGACTAATCAATTGCGCGTGTAAAGTTGTAATTTACAACTAGTTTATGTTGGCTTTAATTCCGTGCCAATTGTAATATTGTTCAATCTTATGTACCCTGTATTTTATGTGAGATTTATTTGTAAGGGTTTTGTGAGAGAGAGAGTGTGTGAAGACTCAAGGTAATTGAAGACTAAAGCAGTTTTTGCGGGTAGCTTGCGAGTAGGCTTCCTGCGAAGTAAAGCATGTGCCCTGCACTTGACTGGAATGTAAAGAGTCGGGACAGGATGGAGACAGCTGGTTTTCGCGAGTGTCTCGCAGGTAAGGCCTACCCACGAGATACCCGCGAAACATTCTGTTTTGATGAACTGTCATATTTGATACACACTATCTGTACCCACACTATATATACCCACATTACCTACAGATGTTGAGGAGTGCTTCTAAGAGAAAACCCTAGCCACTATTATTGAGAGTTAAAGATTGTTATACCCACATTTCTCTACACATTCCATTGTGATTTTTCCTCAACTCCTACCTCTCCATTTTCATATCCTTGAGAGGTTGATAGCCCAAACATTTACCACACCATTTCAGAGTGTCAAGTGAAATTTTGGTACTGTTAGGAAGCATTGGAAGAAGCCAAGTTTTGGCGGATGCAATTGGGTGTATTGCAAGATCCGGATAGCTAGACAAGACACGGTTCCGAGAAGCCTTGTTGGAGTAGGAGCTTGGAGGGTTTAGGTGCATTAGGTAGATTAGGCTTGGAAGGTCTCTTGCTACTCGTGTATCCCAACTGATTGTCTAAGGGATCGATTTACTGCTTGGAGGGCGGCGGAGAGGTTTACACCGAGTATTTCGGTTTCCTCTTCGATAACACATCGGCGTGTTATCTTGTGTTTGTATTCTTCTTCCCTACTCTTTTAGCTTTCATATTACTACTATGTTTTATTGAATATTGTTTAGAGTAGTTATATTGTTTATCCACTCGAATTTACTCTATTCCGCACTTAGTATAAGTTAAAGTAAAATCAATCGAGCTGTAATTTTTAATTTGGGGGTCTAAATAGCTCTTGTGTTTTAACACATTTTCGAGCTTTCATATTACTGCTATGTTTCATTGAATATTGCTTAGAGTAGTTATATTGTTTATCCGCTCACATTTACTTTATTCCGCATTTAGTATAAGTTAGAGTAAAATCAATCAAGCTATAATTTTTAATTTGGGGGTCTAAATAGCTCTTGTGTTTTAACACATTTTTGAGCTTTCAGCGCGGATCCCAGTACGCGACTTAATCACCAACTTGAGAAGGATGTTGGCTGCAAAGTTCTTCAGTTCATCTAGACGATGAAGATCATGAAGTTGCTTGGTTACAAAACCCTATAGTGTACAAACACAACAGCTTCTTCAAGAGAAAGAAGAACTAGGGCAAACTAGGTTTCCAGTCACACTTTTCTTCACACTTGTGGAATTGTGTTCTTGTGCAACTTGTGTCACCTTTTACGGCCCTTAAAATAATCCTTATATATGTTTAGGGTTGTGAGAAAAGAAAGCCCAAACATACACCCACAAATTGGATTGAAATCAGCTCTGAAAAACTGAATTTCATAAGCCTCGATAGATAGCCATCTATCGAGCTAGCTGTCGAGCCACAGGCTTCAGCAGCTTTTAAACCTCGATAGATGCTAGCTATCGAGCTTTAAAATCTGGCACTTCATTACTTGATTCTTGGACAGACTTGCATGGCTTTAACACTTGAACTTGAAACCTTGTTTCTTGAAGCATTAAACACATCCTAGATCTACCCAATTACAAGTAAAATGCGTTTTGTCAAAGGATTAGCCAATTACATAAAATGTTGACATATGTTCCTAACATTGAATCACATATGTCCTAACAATCTCCCCCTTTAACAATCTGTGACAAAACCACAACAAACAAATGAGATATGAGAGAAGTCATAAATCACTCAACTCTTATTCTCTTGTTGAATACAATAAAATCTATCCTAACACAAACTCTTGAAAAACTTTGCAAGAAGAGAGTTTATGGCAAGTAGACTTTGACAACTTGTATTTCTGAAACACTTTAAACAAAACTCATTACGGCATCTTAGTGTGAAACAGAAATAATAGATTGCGTACAATTTATAAGAAGCATGTGTATAAAGAAAGAAAAGAAACAACACATGGAGAGATAGGTGAAAGAACTATAATAACAACCTCAAATATATATATATCAACAAGTACAAGGTTTGATATCATAATATGATCACAAGATCTAAGGTACATGAACAATGTATCTAACATAGAAAGAAAAGAAAAAGATACATAAAATCTTCACTACATCCCTCAAAATAAACACTCCCCCTATCTCCTAAATTAACCCTCCCCCTATGAGTATGACTACTCTCATCTCAAAACTATTTCCCCTTTTTGTCACGAGTGACAAAGGGCAAGTAGATCAAGTAGACATCTCATCATCACTAGGCGAGCCATCATCATCATCATCCTCAGCATCATCAGCACTGCCGGAGCCATCACCCTCATCCTCAGATGCCTCGAGAGAGGAAGCCACTGTGTAACCACCCATCACAGCCTGTCGTCGTGCAATACGACCAACACGGGTGTTCACCTGACACAACTCATCGCTGAGAGTGTCCAGGCAAGCATCCATACGCACAAGTTGTGCCATGATGGCCTCAAGTGTCACTCCACCCACTGAAGAAGAAGGAGCAGAGGTGGATGGAGCAGTAGAAGCTGGAGGTGCGGCCGTCTCAGTCCAGGGCTGCCTCGAGCGAAGTTGTGCAAGACTTCGCTTAACGGTAGCGGCGTCAATAGCACACATGAATGAGAAGTGGGGAGACTCTGGAAAGGAGACAGAAAAATGGCGAAGGAGCCTCGTGATAACGGAAAGAAAAATGAGCTTATCATGAGTCGCCGTGTCCTTATAGACATCTATAAGGGAGAGTATAAAGTGTGAAAGGAAGTCAATAATGAGACCCTCAATGAGGGATAACAAAAACCGAGCATGAGGCTCTATGATAGTGTTATAGTGAGACAAAGGATGAAGAATAAATGTCATCACTATATTAAGGAATCTCGGACCTTTAGCAAAGGCCGAGCATGAGGTGTTTTGATGGTCACCCCATGAAGAAGGTGTCTCACAGAATAGAGACGAGAGTTCGTCTTTGGACACTGTCCTCAGACGCTCACAGCTAGGGTAGTCAAGATGCGCTACCCTAGGGACATGTAGTACCTCGGATACAATACCTGGAGTAACTACCATGCGTATACCCCTAACGCTAGTGACAAACTAGGGTATAGAGTAATCAAATCCGTACATATTGGAGTAGAACTCTTGTATGATCATGAAAGGGCACATGACCGAGGTGCCACATAGTGACTCCTAACCCCTATTGTAGATGACAGTAGGTAGGTCAATGTTAGAAAAATCTAACACAACGACTTGGCGTTCCGAATGAATGCCGCGTCGTGAGAAGTTCTCAAAGAAGTCTGATTTGGCCTTCTCATCACGGAACTGAATGTGAGAGGGAGTGGGGTCAGATGGAGAAGAAGAAAAAGATGCCCCGAAACAAAGAGGGTTCCGGGACAGAGTAGACTTACGCTTAGGTGCCATGACGTAACTAACGTAAGAGGGAGAGAAAGAGAGAAAGAGAGGGAGACAATTAGAAAAGTACCAAACAACAATTATATCAAAATATATAGAATTGAAGGTACGTATGCATGAGAATGCATGAATATGTGACATGCAAATATAAATTCATTATGGGCTCAGCCCAATCCAAACCTACCAGCACACAACATAGCAACAAAGTAAACACACATCTAAAATGCATGAAATATTGTTATAATGCATATGTGATGCAATGCATGAAGTTTTAAACTTATTTTGACAAAACCCATCCCAAAAATTGAGCAAAAACTTCATTGATTTTGAAAAATTTCAAAACATCCCAAAAACTCCCAAAGTTAGGTCAACCATATGAAATGCATGATGAAGAGAGGGATTAAGGACCTTACCAGTGAAGAAAAGCAAGATTAAGGTTAAAGAAAGCTTGGGAATGAAGTTTGAAGTGAGTGAGAGGTGTTTGGGAAGTGAAAAGACTCAAATCAGTCGAAATAGATCGAGGAAATGAGATCTGAAATCGCGAAGCGCGTATATATAGAAACTTCATAAAGCTCGATCGATCGAGAGCTATCGAGCTTTAAAAACGCGCCTTTTAGCTGTTGAACCAGCTATCGAGGATCTAACAAGAGGTTTTCTCAACAAAGAAGCTCGATGGATCGAGGTAGCTATCGAGGAGACAGAAAGTTTCTCGATTGATCAAACTAGCTATCGAGAGCTGTCGAGAATGCATAAAAAGAAGCTGAAGAGTTTCGATAGATAGCTTATCTATTGAGAGCTATCGAGAAGCTATCGAGATTGCTTAAAAACAGTTTTTCAAAGGAGAGAAAAACACAAATATGAATGTAATCAAGTATGCTACTCAACCAGAGATCCAAACAACATTTTAAGCTCTCAAAAACATCTCTCAACACGAAAAATGTCAAGCACAAAGATCCCAAAACACACACACACACACTAAACAAGTCTAACCAATTTTATATTTCAAAAACAAGTTAAGACAGTTTAGTGAGCATACATTAACACAAGTATTCCTTGTGATGGCAAAATCACATTGTACCTGCACATGTATCAAAAGTAGCAAAGAATATTCTGTGTTGTGTGTGAAAAACATCGCAAGATTGCATAAGTGTCTACATGTTATAACGATTTGAGATATGAGAAAATCACTTTAACTCACACACAATCATAACTGTTTGATGGGGACTATCACCTTCTAGGTACATCCTATAACTCCCACATCTCCTAGAAAACACACATGCACTTCACTAGTTGTCGAGCTTTAATGAACAGCACTTTCTGGCTTGGTTCTTGGACAGACTTGCATGGCTTTAACACTTGAACTTGAAACCTTGTTTCTTGAAGTATTAAACACATCCTAGATCTACCCAATTACAAGTAAAGTGCGTTTTGTCAAAAGATTAGCCAATTACATAAAATAGTGACATATGTTCCTAACATGTGAAACACATATGTCCTAACATTACCTTTACTAAACTATAAAAAAATCTCTTCAGTTAAACTTTATTATTTTAGTTTTATTTTCTTGTGGTTTGCTAATCAATTCCCTTTTCCCTGTGGATTCGACCTCGGACTTACCGAGTTATTACTTTGCGACAATCCTACACTTAGGAGCATTATTTAAGTCGCCACAGTTTAGTTTCAAAAGGTTCCCTATATTTCTAGGGATTGACTTATCAAGTCTATTATTGGATGGATCTAGATAGTCAAGATTTGTTAATGATCCAAGCTCCGAAGTTATATCACCAGAAAGTTGATTTCTGTTGGGTTAAAATGAATTGACCCCTTACAATTAATTAATTAATTTCCAAGTTAATTAATTAGATCAAATTTCAAGCAATAGCGTGGCAGCACAAACAAATCACCAAATTATCTAAATGCAGCGGAAAATAAATTTGACACAGGTGATTTGTTTACGAATGGGGAAAACCACCGAGGCAAAACCCCACCGGGTGATTTTAAGGTCACCACTCCCAAGATTCCACTATTATCAATCACAAGCGGTTACAAGTATAAGGAATCTTACCAAACCCTTTGGCCTATTCCGAAATACCAACCTACAGTTGAACCCTTACCCTAATACCCAATTGGACTTGTATTGTAGCAGCAATCTTTCCCTTGATGCACGAATCCCAATATGTGACTAACCAATGAGCACAGATCCTAGTACTTGACTAACTCCAGCAACTTGAAAAGGTTGTTGGCTACAAAGTTCTTCAGTTCATCAACGATGAAGATTAGGAAACTCCTTAGTCATAAAACCCTTGGCGTAAAGACACAGTAACTTCTTCAGAGAGAATAATGAACTAGGTCACTTTTTGCATGTGCGATAGCCTTTAAAATAAGTCTTATATATGTCTAGGGTTGTGAGGAAAGAAACCCTATACAAATATTTTAGCATGGGCCGAAAATTAGATTTGGAAGTTCTAAATTCGTAAGTCTCAACAAAAACAACTTCTGTCAAGCTTCTGTCGAGCTTCGACTATAAATCTTGATAGAAGTCTTTCTATCGAGATTGCTGTCTAGATTTAATGAACAACTTTTCTTCACTTGTTTCTTTTTCAGATCTTCATGGCTTTAACACTTGACTTGAACAACATGTTTCTTGAAGTCCTAAACCCATCCTAGATCTACCCAATTACAAGTAAAGTTCATTTTGTCAAAGGATCAGCCAATTCCATAAAATATGTCTCTAACAATCTCCCCATTTGGCAATCTGTGACAAAATCACAACAAAACAAATAATCATGAGAGAAGTCTTAAATCACTAAACTCATAACCACTTGTTGTATTACATAAGAAATCTATCCCTACTACAAACTCTTGAAAAACTTTGCAAGATGAAAGTTCATAGCATAATAGACTTTCACAACCTGTCTTTCTAAAACACTTAAACAAGACTCATCAAGGCATCATGTGTGAAATAGAAATAAAGATTGCATACATAAAGAAACATGTGTATAAAGAGAAAAAAAAAAAACAACACTTACAGAGGTAGGTGAATAACACATACATCATCATCATCATATATATAAGAATAAAGTACAATGTATGTAATAAAATGGTCACAAGACCAGTATACAAGAGACTAATGTAAATAGAGGAGAAAAGAAAATATATAAAATCCTCACTACATCCCTCAAAACTATATATACCCCCCTATCAAAAATGCCCTATACTAACTCTCCCTCTAAGTACAAGACTACTCTCAAAACCCAAAACTACTCCCCCTTTTGTCACGAATGACAAAGGGTAAGTCACTGAGAGGTCGTCATCTCGTCATTACCAAGAGAGCCAGCATCATCCTCATCATCCTCAAAAGGAGAAACTACAGGACGCTCTGGAGAAGGAGAAGGAGAAGGTCCATAGCCGCCGATGTAAGCCTGTCGGCGTGTAATGCATCCTATCCTAGTGTTCATCTGACACATCTCATCAATGAGATAGTCAAGACGACCACCAAAATCAGCATGCATCCACTGTAACTGCTCCATGATGGCATCGAGAGTGACACCAACTACGAAGGAGGAAGGAGCGGAGGAAGAGGGTGGAACAGCAGAAGCTGCAGGATCGGTCGTCTCCACTCGTGGCCACTTCAATCGAAGCTGGGCCTCGCTCCACTGGACAGAACCAGCACATATGGCACCTATGATGGTGAAGAGAGGAAAGAAAGGAATGAGAATGGAGAAGTGCTGAAGGATTCGCATGATAGCTGAAGGAAAAATGAGCTTATCACGAGTCGTATCCATATACAAATCTAGGATAGATGTGATGAAGTGAAAGGGAAAATCAATGGTAAGACCCTCCATCAAAGAAAGAAGAAAACGAGCACACGGCTCAGTGATGGAGTTATAGTGAGACAATGGTGTGAGAGTAAATGTCATCACCATGTTAAGGAATCTCAGGCCTTTAGCAAAACCCGAGTATGGAGTGTTTAGCTTACCACCCCATATGGAAGGAGTCTCACAAAAGTGAGAGATAAGCTCATCTCTGGACATAGTTCGTAGATGATCATAACCAGGGTAGTCAGGATGCGCTACCCTAGGGACGCGTAGTACCTCGGATATAAGATCCAAAGTAACTACGATATGTGTACCTCTGAATGTAGTAACAAATTGAGGCACAGCAGTATCGATGCCATGTATGTTGGAGTAAAACTCCTGAATAAACACAATGGGACACCTCGTAGGTCTCCCAAGTAGAGATTCCCAATCTTGAGTCCCAATGACTTTAGGTAGAGGAGTGTTGGCAAAATTCGATAGAATAACCTGGTGTTCTAGATGAATGCCACGGCCTTGGAAGTTTTCAAAGAAGTCCGTCTTGGCCTTCTCATCACGGAACCAAATGTGAGATGGAACAGAAGGAAGAGCAGAAGAGGATGACCCAGAACCATGACGAGGGTTCCAGGCCAGAGTGGATTTCTTATGTTTGGGTGTCATAAGGAGGTTCTATTCGAGAGAGAGAGAAAGAAAGAACAGAAAGAAACACATATTCAGAGTAGATAAGAAAAGAACGTATGCATGAAAAATGCATGAACATGTGACATGAGAATTTAAGAGTATCATGGGGGTCACCCAATCCAAACCTAACAGCATTCAACAACAATAATCAATCACACACATCTAAATATGCATGAAACATTGTTATAATGCAATGAGGATGTAATGCATGGTCATATAAGATCAGATTCACATACCCCAACCCACAATATTCACAAAAATCTCAAAAACCCTAAAACCTAGGTCTAATGTGTGAAATGCATGAGAGAGAGAGAGAGGAAGGATTTGAAGTTCATACCACAAGATTGAAGCTTGATTAGGCCAAAATCTTGAAAGGAGTGGAAATTAGAGTGAAAGGAAAGTGTTTGGTTGAGAGAGAAATGGATCTATATCACGTCTAATCCTTAAATAGAAAATGCAGCTCAATGGATTGAGATTTCTATCGAGAATCTGCCGAGCACTAAATCTCGACAGAAGAGAGTCTATCGAGGATCTGTCACGAATTTGTCGACGGCTAAAGGATGGTCTCGATGGATCGAGGATCTATTAAGAATCTATCGAGCAGACAGAGAGCACAAGAATTTTGCTCGATGGATCGAGGAAACTGTCGAGAATCTATCGAAAGATAACCCAGAAATCTCGATGGATCGAGAATCTGTTGAGATCACAAGATGAAGGCTCGATAGAAATGATATATGTCGAGGATGTGTTGAGCTTGAAGAAATGAGGTTTTTCAAGAAGGGAAAAACACATAGAGATGAATGAAACGATCAAGCTATTCAACCAAACATCCAAGCACCATTTTAAGCTCTCAAAAACTCAACTCAAACAAGATGCAAAGCATATAGATCCAAAAACACACACACACACACACACACTAAACAAGTCTAACCAATTTTATATTTTAAAAACAAGTTAAGACAGTTTAGTGAGCATATATTAACACATGTATCTCCTGTGATGGCCAAATCACATTGTACCTGCACATGTATCAAAAGTAGCAAAGAATTTGCGTGTAATGTGTGAAACATAGCAAGAGTGCATAAGTGTCTTATGTTATGAAGATTTGAGATATGAGAAAATCAAATACATTCATACACAATCATAACTACTTAATGGGGACTATCACCTTCGAGGTACATCCTATAACTCCAACATCTCCTAGAAACACACTTACAACCATATTAAAAGCATTTTTTATTCTTTTTGCTTTGATTTTCTTTGCATGTTTTTCTTTTGATCATAGCATGCATGGGCATATAAGAGAGAGAAGAAGGTACCTAATTATGTAAGCTTAAAACATCACACTTTTGCTGTGCCAAGGCACACGGATGTTATACATGATTGGCGGGTTTTAGTGGTGAGATGGTTATTTATGCCTTTCTCTAAGAATTTTCTAGTCCTTCCCGTCAAAAAGAGTGATATGAGTATGAGATATAAGAGACAATCTTAATCGTACTCATCACAAACACAAGCCACAAATCTCACTTGCTTAGTTGTGCATTGAGAAGCTCATCTAAGCTACAAGAGATACAAAGTTTAGAAAACTTTGTTTCAATGGCCATCTAGGGTACACAAGTACCAATATACACAAACACACACTGCTTTTATGTTTTTCTGATATTTCAATTTATTTTATTTTATTTTTTGTAAAACAAAATAAAACAAAACTGAAAACAAACAAACAAAAACATGTAAACATACAAAGCATAAAACTAGACTGACTCAAAAACAAGAAAGCAAAACAAACAAGTAATGCAAAAACATAAAGGGAGAGAGAGAAAAAGTGACTGAATCACTTTGAGCCTTTTTCTTTCCAAACTTTGGTTTTGGAGGAAGATCATTTCCTAGAGTTGAACCTTTGTTCCGGAGGTGAGGGGGAAGAATTGAAACCGTTCAAGTTCGAAAGGAACATGAGGGCCTTGAGAAGATCTCCAAGAGGACCCAAAGATGGTGGAATATGACCTTGACCACCAGATGATAACATACTATTGCTCTGTTGAGTGGCTAACCACTTATGGCAATTTGGAAGAGTGTGTCCTGAAGCTCCACAGTGATGACAGAAATGCGGCTTCTTTGGTTGAGACTTCTTATTTTTAGCCTTATTGCTTTTAGGGTTTCTAGTCTCTTTCTTCTCTATCTTAGGGGGTGCCCCTAGAATAGATTTGCCTTTGTCTAGATTGTTCTCACTAGCTATCTCAGTTTTAGTTTCATTTTTCTCAAGATTTTCATTATTAGCAGGTGAGACAAAAACAGTCTTACTAGAGGAGGCAATATGAGAATAGTTAGAAAGTTCATACCCCGAGCAGGTTCTGTTGGAAGCTGATTTCTGGAGGTTCAGCATTTCATCCAACTTTGCACTAGAAGTCCTCTCCAACTGAGCTTGAACTTGGAACAATTCTATTTCAAGCTTCTTGGTTCTTTCAGCCAAGAAGTTGTTCTTGAACCTCAGTGCTCCAATGGTTTGATTGGCTTCATCAACCTTTGTGGATAGCTCCTCTTGTTCCAGCTCCACTTCACTAAGCTTCTTAGTAGATAGCCTATACAACTTCTCATGCTTCTTAAATGCCTTGTATAACTTTGCATAGGCTGTATGGATGTCATCCTATTTATGCATCTTCTCGAACTTGGATTCCACCAAGTCCTCTTCTTCATCCACTGCTTCTACGATCTCCTCAGTAGGATCCACTGTGGCAGTAAAAGCACTCAAGATTGCCTCGTCATCACTGTCATCTGACTCAGTCTCAGGCTTGGTATCACTCGAGGTAGCAGCAAGAGCCTTGTTTTTCCCAATCGACTTGAGATATGTTGGACATTCTTGTTTCATATGTCCAAAACCTTGACATCCGAAGCACTTTGGTCTGGAGGGAATAGTATACTGACCACCATCCTTAGCATCCTTCTTCACTCTGTCTTGACTTTTGAATTGAGAAAAACTGGATTGCTTACGGTCTTTGTCAAAACCTTTCACATTGGCATTCTTCATGAACTTCTTGAACTTCCTAGTGATGTAGGACTTCATCTTGGAATCTTCATCATCTAAAGACTCATCAGTCTCATTACTTTTGGCCTTCAGTGCCATATTCTTACTTTTGGTTCCTTTCCCAAGTCTAGTCAAACCCAATTCATAGGTTTTCAAGTTGCCAATTAGCTCCATCAAAGGAATAGTGTCAATGTCCTTTGATTCTTCAATCGCTGTTATCTTGGCATGAAATCTCTCAGGGAGAGATCTGAGCACCTTTCTCACAATCTTGGGCTCGGGAATATGATCACAAATGTTAGGACATATGTGATTTAATGTTAGGAACATATGTCACTGTTTTATGTAATTGGCTAATCCTTTGACAAAATGCACTTTACTTGTATTTGGGTAGATCTAGGATGTGTTTAATGCTTCAAGAAACAAAGTTTCAAGTTCAAGTGTTAAAGCCATGCAAGTCTGTCCAATAATCAAGTGAGAAAGTGCTGGATTTTAAAGCTCGACAGCTAGCATCTATCAAGGTTTAAAAGCTGCTGAAGCCCGTGCCTCGACAGTTAGCTCGATAGATGGCTATTTATCGAGGTTTATGAAATTTAGTTTTTCAAAACTGATTTCAATCCAATCTGTGAATGTATGTTTGGGCTTTCTTTTCTCACAACCCTAAACATATATAAGGATTATTTTAAGGGCCGTAAAAGGTGACACAAGTTGCACAAGAGTACAATTCCACAAGTGTGAAGAGAAGTGTGACCGGAAACCTAGTTTGCCCTAGTTCTTCTTTCTCTTGAAGAAGCTGCTGTGTTTGTACACCATAGGGTTTTATGACCAAGCAACTTCATGATCTTCATCGTCTGGATGAGCTGAAGAACTTTGCAGTCAACATCTTTCTCAAGTTGGTGATTAAGTCGCGTACTGGGATCCGCACAGTTGGTTAGTCATGTATTGGGAGCTGTGCATTGAAAATGAGAGATTGTCACTACAGAACAAGTCCAATTGGGTATTGGAGTAAGGGTTCAACTGTAGGTTGGTATAAGGTATTGGGATTCCTTTACTTGTAACCGCTTGTTGTGATAATAGTGGATTCTCGGGAGTGATAACCTTAAAATCACTCGGTGGGGTTTTTGCCATGTAGGGTTTCTCTATTTGTAAACAAATCACCATGTCAATTTAATTTCCGCTGCATACTTAGTTTAATTGGTGATTTGTTTGTGCTGCCACGTACATTACATGTTAATTTGATTAATTATTAAACTTGGCTAATTAATCAATTAATTAATCACAAGGGGTCAATACATTCTTGGCCTATCAACCAAGATTGAATGTTGAGTTCACTATGTCCTTCATCTTAGCATAGAACTCATCGAACGTCTCATCCCCCTTCATCTTTATCTCCTCAAAGCTAGTCGTGAGCCTTTGGAGCTTTGAATCCTTAACAACCTTTGTCCCTTCATAGGTTATTTGGAGGATGGTCCATGCTTCCTTTGTAGTTTCAGTTGAGGATATTTTCTTGAACTTCTCATTGGTCACCACATTGAAAAGGGCATTCAATGCTCTGCTGTTAAAGTTTTTCGCTTTGAACTTGGCCTTATCCCAATCAGCCGGCGCTTCCTTTGGCTTCACCCAACCAATTTCCATAGCTTGCTAAAACTTCTCATCTAAAGACTGCAGGAAAGCTCTCATGCGTACTTTCCAGTATGTATAGTTAGTGCCATCAAATAAATGAGGTATAATAAGAGATTGTCCTCTATCCATGACAAATAGGGGTTAATGGATCACACAACAAAGATTAAAACCTAATCAGAGTGTGCCTGCTCTGATACCACTTGTTGGGTTAAAATGAATTAACCCCTTGCAATTAATTAATTAATTACCCAAGTTAATTAATTAGATCAAATTTCATGCAATAGAGTGATAGTACAAACAAATCACCAAATTATCTAAATGCAACGGAAAATAAATTTGACACCGGTGATTTGTTTATGAATGGGGAAAACCATCGAGGCAAAACCTCACCGAGTGATTTTAAGGTCACCACTCCCAAGAATCCACTATTATCAATCACAAGTGGTTACAAGTATAAGGAATCTTACCAAACCCTTTGGCCTATCTCGAAATGCGAACTTATAGTTAAACCCTTACCCCAATACCCAATTGAACTTGTATTGTAGCGGCAATCTTTCCCTTGATGCACAAATCCCAGTACGTGACTAACCAATGTGCACGGATCCTAGTATGTGACTAACTCCAGCAACTTGAAGAGGTTGTTGCCTACAAAGTTCTTCAATTCATCAACGATGAAGATTAGGAAGCTTTTTGGTCACAAAAGCCTTAGGGTAAAAACGCAGTAGCTTCTTCAGAGAGAATAATGAACTAGGTCACTTTCTACATGCGCAACGGCCTTTAAAATAAGCCTTATATATGTCTGGGTTTGTGAGAAAAGAAACCCTATACAAATATTTCAACATGGGCCGAAAATCAGATCTGGAAGTTCTGATTTTGTAAGTCTCGACAGAAACAGCATGTGTCGAGCTTTTGTCGAGCTTTGACTATACACCTCGATAGAAGTCATTTTGTCGAGATTGCTGTCGAGATTTAATGAATAGCTTTTCTTTACTTGTTTCTTGGTCAAATCTTCATGGATTTAACACTTGACTTGAACAACATGTTTCTTGAAGTCCTAAACCCATCCTAGATCTACCCAATTACAAGTAAAGTGCATTTTGTCAAAGGATTAGCCAATTACATAAAATATGTCTCTAACAATTTCCATTCAACTTCAACTTCACCAAAGAAGTTAACTTCCCAAATTCCTTTGGAGGCTTCCCAACTAATCCATTATAAGAAAGATCAAGTTCCTGGAGTTGAATGAAGTTTCCAATATTAGGTGGTATGCCACCACTAATATTGTTCCAAGCAATTTGTAGGGTAGTTAGTTGTGGACACCTACCCCAATTTTGTGAGATTTCACCATAAAATCTATTATAGCTTAGGTCTGCGAACTCGAGGTTACTATAGACACCAAAATTGTCTGATATATTTCCAAATAATTGGTTATCTTGAAGGCAGATTCTTATTAAGCTCGTGAAATTCCTCAAAGTTTTTGGAATTGGACCTATGAGATGATTGTTGTTTGTGGAAAGCTTTTGAAGAGAATCACTTTGGCATAAGTTTTGAGGCAAAAACCTAGTGAAGTTGTTTATATCTAGCTGTAGCACAGTCAACTTCGTTAGATTTCCTATCTGTTGAGAAATGGACCAGAAAATTGGTTATTGCGGAGGGATAACCATTCTAATTTGCTCAAATTGCCCAAGGAAATTGGAACAGTACCATTTAATTGATTTATGCTGGGATCAAGATCAATTATGGACTTCAAGTTTCCTAATTCTTTTGGAATGGTGCCAAAAAGTTGATTGTCATATAAATAAAAGATAGATATGTTGCTGAGAGTTCCTAACGACTTGGGTATGGAGCCAGAAAGATAATTTGTATAAAGACCTAAAGATACAAGAGACTTCAAATTCCCTATTTCTGTGGGGATGGTGCTAGAGAGCTTGTTGTATGCTTCTCCAAATCTTTTTCTTCTTTAGATATTTTTTCTCTCCTTGTTAGGTCTGCTTTTCCTTCTTCTATCCACATGGATTATTTATTCACATCAATTTGGAACTCAACTCTTAGACACTCAAGTTCCTTTAGTAAACTTGAGTCTTAAAGACTCGAGATGATACTTTGCAAAATTGTTTACAAAACCTGTTAACTAACAAAATTGTTAGTAAATTCATATTAAAAGCCAAAAAAATCCAACAAAACTACAAAATTGTTTTCTTCCTATATCATTTGTATTCATATATATTTCTATATCATTTGCATCGCAACAATATAATTTATAATAGGGTTGAAATTCTTGGTCCAAAAAATCTGTCATAGGAGAAGCTCATAATTGTTCCAATCACAGATTTTACTTTGCTCGCATATATAGCCATCTCAAGCAAGAGAATCCCACTCTAAAATCTAAATACTTCGCTTCTCCCTCACCTAAGGGATGTGAGAAATCTGGTTTAGATCCCACTAAATTTTTTTTTTTTTTTTTTGATAAGAGACCCCACTAAAGTTGATTATGCAACAGAATTTTGAATTAACTACCCCTTAAACCAATTATGTGCTAACAAAAACTAATTATTTATATAAAACATACTAAGTAGAAAACGGCTGGGACCCATACACGTTTTTTGGTTTTCAAAACACGTCCTTTTTTAAAATGGTTGCCAAACAAAAATTCGTGAAAATTGTGTTCCTTCAAAATTTAGAAACAAAAAAAAAAAAAAAAAAAAAAAAAAAAAAAAAAAAAAAAAAAAAAAACCAATAGTTTGGGGGAGATTTAACCGAGCATTCCACCAGAGGTATCGTTAAGTCGAGAGACTGAATAAATCTATCCAAAACAAAGGAGGAGGAGGTAGGTAGCGCTCTCTCTCTCTCTCTCTCTCTCTCTCTCTCTCTCTCCCCGATTATTCTATGAAATTTTCTGTTTCTTTTCTGGGTAATTAATTTTCGATCTTTGTCATTCACATGCTTCTATTTACTTGGATGTCGAGTTTATATATGTTTCTCTTTTGTAAATTTTCTGTTTGATTGTTGAGAAAACTTGTGTGTTTGTTTAATCCAACTTAACAAGTACTGTTCGACAAAATGCTAGTTAGAGCATCTGATGCGCAGTTGTTGGGTATGAACTATTTGATAAATGCCGAAGCCACTAGTTTACTTTGGATGGACTTTTTTCGTAACCAGTCCTTTGAATGGCCAATAGACTCATTTGGTCGCACGGACTCTAGCACTATAACATCTTGCTATACAGGTCAACTATAGAATTTCTTTGCGTTCCGAATTTTCCCATTACTTTTTATGTCGCCTCAGTTGGAATATAAAAGCAAAGATCACTATAATACGTCCCTAATCTCTATTTTATTTTAGAAATTTTAATTGTAGGGAATTAACACAAAATTTCCAAAACCTGTGAGAAACAAAAATAAAGAAAACACACACCAAAGAAAAATAATCACACGCACAAGACAGGATTTACGTGGTTTGGCAATTTACTTACGTCCACGAAGTTGCAGGGATTTCACTATTATCAGGGAAAAATACAAAGTGCGGCAATACAGTTTTTCTCTCGCTCAAAAAACTACAACAAGAAACCCTAATCACCAAAACAACGTTTTCTACATCCTACGCACAGGATTCACAATGGGCTACAAAACGAGCCAAAAAATTTTCCCGAGGGCGTTGCCCTCGGACCCAAGCCGTAGCGCTCATGGACTAAGCTTCAAAAAATCTCCCATTAAAAGCCACGCAACATTATTCGGGTGGGGTCGCCATCCGGATCAAACACAACTAAGCTCCATAAAGCCTAACAGATCTCCCACTTAGAGACTAGTTCAATCACCAACGTCAACCGCAATCCTCCAAAAAACAATCCCTCATCCTTGCAACTCATCCTCCTGTCCTCAAGCTAGAAGACCAACTGAAGCTGCACACAGCTTCAGCTTCTCAATAGTGACACCCTTAGTCAACATGTCTGTCGAGTTCTTAGATCCACAAATCTTCTCAAGTATTACCAGCTTATCTTCAACAAGGTAACGGATAAAGTGGTATTTTGTCTGTATATGCTTCGACTTTGAATGAAAAGCCGAATTTTCAGCAAGAAAGATTGCACTCTGACTGTCACTGTGTAGAATGCCCATCTTCTGCTTCTTACCCAATTCATCTAAGAAGCCATGTAGCCAAATCATCTCCTTTCCAGCTTCAGTTGCTGCAACATACTCAGCTTCTGTAGTAGACAAAGTAACAATCTTTTGTAGATTTGAAGCCCATGATATAGCTGTACCACTCAGAGTAAATACAAACCCAGTAGTACTCTTTCTACTATCAATATCACTAGCAAAATTAGCATCTACATAACCCTGCAGTTTCAAACTTGCACCTGTGAAGCAAATACATGTATCTGATGAATCCCTCAAATATCTCAAAATCCACTTGACTAGCTCCCAATGCTGCTTTCCTGGCCTACTCATGAATCTGCTCATAACTTCCACTGCATGTGCAATGTCTGGCCTTGTACACACCATAGCATACATCAAGCTGCCAATACCTGAGGCATAGGACACCTTGCTCATATGGTCCATTTCTTCTTCTATCTTTGGTGACTTTTCTTTGCTTAGTTTGAAATGACTACCCAAGGGCGTGCTCACTGGTTTAGCTTCATTCATGTCGAACCTGCTAAGAATCTTCTTCACATACTCTAACTGTGAAAGCTTCAATGTACCATTAGCCTTGTCTCTAATGATTCTTATACCAAGGATTTGCTTTGCAGCTCCCAAATCCTTCATTGCAAATTGTTTTGACAATTGCTTCTTTAGATTATTAATCTTCTTAATGCTAGACCCTGCAATGAGCATATCATCCACATACAACAGTAAAATGATGTAAGAATTGCCAAAGAACTTAACATAGCAACAGTGATCAGCTTCACATCTCTTGAACCCAATTCTATGCATAAAACTGTCAAATTTCTTGTACCACTGTCTTGGAGCTTGTTTTAGGCCATACAAGCTCTTTCTCAGTTTGCAAACTAGATTCTCTTATCTGTGAACAATGAACCCTTCTGGCTAAATCATGTAAATGTCTTCCTCCAAGTCACCATGAAGGAATGCCGTCTTCACATCTAACTGCTCAAGATGTAAATTTTCTGCAGCCACCATTCCCAGTACCATTCTGATTTTTGACATCTTCACGACTGGAGAAAATATTTCTAAGTAGTCAATGCCCTTCTTCTGCTGGAACCCTTTGACAACTAATTTGGCCTTGTAACACTTGCTACCATCATGCTCATTCTTTATTCTGTATACCTACTTGTTATGCAAAGCCTTCTTTCTTACTAGTAATTCAGTCAATTCCCATGTCTGATTCCCCAACAAGGAATCTATCTCATCCTTCATGACTAACTCCCACTTGCTTGAATTTTCATCCTGCAAGGCTTCATCATAACACTCTGGCTCACCACCATCAGTCAACATGAGATAATTTAGAGTGGGTGAATAATGTTGTGGAGGTCTAATGGTCCTGGAAGATCTACGGACTTCAGCTACAGGTGTACTCTGATCTACCTGTGAATCTACATTCTCCTTATCTTCTTCACCCCTTTTCTGGACAATACTTTCAGTCAATTCATCTAAGTTGACAAACTCAGATTTCTTTTGATCTATCTCTATAACATCTGGCACTACAGTTGACCTGTCTTGTACATAACCTGTTCATTAAATATCACATCTCTACTTCTGATAATTTTTCTGTTCTGTTCATCCCAAAATCAATAGCCAAATTTCTCATCACCATAGCCAATGAAAAAACATATTTTAGACTTTGCATCAAGTTTACTACGAGCAACAGAATCAATATGAACATAAGAAACACAACCAAAAACTTTTAAATGGGAAAACTTTACCTCTTTACCACTCCAAACCTCTTCAGGAAGTCTGAACTCCATGGGAACTGATGGTTCTCGGTTTATCAGGTAAGTTGCAGTACTAACAGCATCAGCCCAGAAAGTTTTTGGTAATCCAGCATGCAACCTCATACTCCTAGCACGCTCATTGAGAGTTCTGTTCATGCACTCAACCACACCGTTCTGCTGTGGTGTCCCAGGAATAGTCTTCTCCATCCTGATTCCATATGTAGCATAATACTCACTGAACCCTCCATCTATGTACGCTCCTCCATTGTCTGACCTCAAACAATTTACTTTCAGACCTGTTTCTATCTCAACCATAACCTTCCACTTCTTAAAAGTCTCAAATACATCAAATTTATTTTTCAGAAAATAAACTCATACCTTTCTGCTTGAGTCATCAATGAAAGTGATGTAATACCTTAGACTTCCAAGAGATGCAACCGAAGAAGGCCCCCACAAATCAGTGTGTACTAACTCCAATTTTTCAGCCTTCGGTGTCCTGCCAGTTTTCAAGAAGCTCACCTTTTTCTGCTTTCCTAAGATGCAGCTTTCACACATGTCAAAATCAACGAACTTCAATTCTGGTAGTTTCCCTTTTGACAGCAGCATCTTCATCCCTTTCTCACTCATGTGACCAAGTCTGCGGTGCCATAGGCTTGTATCAATACTTGCTTTAACAACTGCAATTGTGTCTCTTGGACTTGAGGTCAAATATAGAGTACTAGTCTTCTTTCCACGGGCCAATACTTTAACTCCCTTTGTAACCTTCTAAGTACCACCAACAAACAGTATTGCATGCCCTTCATCATCAAGTTGTCCAACAGAAATCAGATTCCTCCTCAGGTTAGGAATATGTCGAACCTTCTCCAGTAACCAAATAGACCCATTGGGCAACAATATCCGGACGTCTCCTATACCCACAACATCCAAGGCTATGCCATCAACCAAATACACCTTACCAAAATCACCTACAACATAGTTCTGTATGATTTCTCAGTGTGGAGTGGTATGAAACGAAGCTCTTAAGTCCAAAATCCAATCATCAAGTGGACTGTCTACTACAAGAAGTAATGCATCATGTACCTCTTCTGTTACATCATTAGCAGAATCATTTTCATTCTTCTTCTTAGGACTTTTGCATTGCATCCTAAAGTGACCCGTTTTCCCACAGTTCTAGCATTGTACTTGTTGGCCTGATCTAGATTTACTTCTGTTCCGATTAGAATTTCTGGATTTTGATCTACCCCGATTTAAATTTCTGTCATTACCTCTACCTCTTGTCTCAAGGTTTAGGGCAGAACCAGATCCTGAGGTTTCACCTGCATCTCTTCTGTGAATCTCCTCAGCCAAAATTAAATCTCGTATGTCATTGTACTTCAGCTTTTCCTTTCTTGTAGAATTGCTTACTGCCATCCTCATTGCCTCCCAACTGTTTGGCAAAGAAGCCAAAATAATCAGTGCACGGATCTCATCATCAAAATCAATTTCTACAGACGACAATTGATTTGTGATAGTGTTAAATTCGTTCAGATGTTGTGCTACTAATGCATTCTCTACCATCTTCAAATTGAACAGTTTCTTCATCAAATGCACCTTGTTGTTTGCTGACGGCTTTTCATACATACCAAACAAAGCCTTCATCAAATCTGTTGTGGTCTTCTCCTTTACAACATTATGTGCAACAGACCTAGATAGAGTTAACCTGATGACTCCCAGCACCTATCTGTCAAGAAGAGCCCAATCCTCATCCTTTATAGTTGCAGGTTTTGCCCCTAGAAGCGACAAATGCAACTTCTTCCCATAAAGATAATCCTCGATTTGCATCCTCCAAAATCCAAAGTCTGTGCCATTGAACTTTTCTATTCCAAACGCCGTTCCTACTTCCTCTGCCACTGTTCCCACTCAAACCTAACCCTAGGCTCTGATACCAATTTGTAGGGAATTAACATTAATAAATTAGCCCATCAAACATGTAACTTTCACTAAAATCTGTGTTAGCAGTAACCAGCAGCAATTTATTGATTATTGCAATTAAACATCTAATAGTACTCTAGGCATTACATAATCTTTAAACAAACGATTTGCTTCAGCAGCATATATTTGACAAAATATAGTCTCCAATATAATTTATTGATTGTGGATGGCTCTAGGAAAGTGCACTGCAGCTTGATAATACCTAAGAGACCATGAGCGTAGTTGGTCTAGATTCTGGATTAGCACGTAAGCATTCAATTGCCAGCTTTATGATGAGTATAATTTGATTCTCAGCCTAAAGCATGGGAGGTGGAATGCGTTGGTCTAACAAATCTTTCTGTTTGTTTATGTTTAGGCCCCTACAAACCAAATTAGTTTAACCTAATGAATTAATCAAGTATTTACTTAGGTTAATTATTAGAGCTAGGTTAAACACATGCAAACATATTATTTAGTGCGGAAAAGTAAAGAAGACAGTAATATGATGACTCAAGAAAACCAATGAAACCAACTGTTTCAAGGTAAAAACTTGGGGAGGATTTAACCTAACTATCTTCAAGGTAAACAAATCCACTATGATAGAATAGAAGATTACAATGAATTTAAACCCTAAATCTAAAGCTACCTTATGTAGAACTTACTAACACGACCACGTGTAGTTCTGACTCCACGAACTCTTCTATCTTGGATTTGCAGAACACAAACTCCCCGTTTGTGACTTTGAGATCCCACTCAAAGGTTTCAGATCACCATTAGTAGTAGATCTTTATGCAACAACTTGTTTCCACCAGTTCTTGATTGTAGATCTCGTTCCGGTAGATGCTTGTAGAGTTAGAAAGTACAAAAACCTCTCAAATCTCATTGGATTAACTCACAGGTCTTCCAAAATCTTCTAAAACATAATTAGAGTTTTCCTTTTATACCCAATAGTGTTGAACTGAAACCCTAAACGTTTTCACAGGCTTGGGCCTGATTTAAAATATGCAGAATTAACTTTTCTGCGATTTTCAATCGATCGAGTCTAATTTTTTATCGTTTGAGCTTCACAGAACTTGAACTCTCCTTTCTACAGCTTGAGTGTTCTTGAATCTTGATTTGTGCAATCTTGAGCAATGTCTAACACCTAATCTAGACATGTTTTTGTTCTCAGTTTGTCAACATACACAAAATGAGAATCTAAACATTTAATCCAAAATATTTAGAACCTAACACTTTCAACAATAATTTTTCCCCCGCCGATGATGTAGATATGATGGTGATGATTTCACCAGGATGCCTTCCTTTGATCACTTCAATAGCCAAAACTCCAAAGCTACACACGTCGCATTTCTCAGTTATCTTCATAGTATAAGCAAGCTCTACAAAAGAGTAGAATATTATGGCAATGTATATATATGATCTATGGTCTATATTGATTGAACAAATAAGTACATTACCTGGTGCAACATACCCATATATGCAGGCAAGTGAAGTCCAATGGGATGAGTCTTAATTAAGAATCTTAGATGTGCCAAAGTCTGAAACGTGAGCCTCATATTCTGAATCCAGCAAAACATTTTTACTTGATATGTCCCTATGAACAATTGGTGGCGAGCAATCATGGTGCATGTAAGACAGAGCATGAGCTACACCTTTGATAATATCCACCCCTTGTTCCAATCCAATTATTAAGCTCCTCCATCATTGCTCAAAATTGTGGCCAAGCTACCCCTTTCAAGGTACTTGTAAATCAGAATTGAGAATTGTGCATATGAACAAAAGCCATGCAATTTTACAATATTTTGATGTTGGATTTCTGTTAATAGCCTTATTTCATTTAAGAACTCTTTCTGTTGTGCAATCCCACCATCATGCAAGGATCTAAGTCTCTTCACTACGACTTTGTTTCCTGATGTTAAATTTGCTTTATAGACTGATAGGGCAAAAATGAATTGACCCTTTGCAAATTAATTAATTAGTCAAATTACACGCAATAGCGTGGTAGCACAAACAAATCACCAAATAACTAAATGCAGCGGAAACTAAATTTGACACAGGTGATTTGTTTACGAATGGGGAAAACCACCGAGGCAAAACCCCACCGGGTGATTTTAAGATCACCACTCCCAAGAATCCACTATTATCAATCACAAGCGGTTACAATTATAAGGAATCTTACCAAACCATTTGGCCTATCCCGAAATACCAACTTATAGTTGAACCCTTACCCCAATATCCAATTGGACTTGTATTGTAGCGGCAATCTTTCCGTTCAATGCATGAATACTAGTACGTGACTAACCAATGATGCACGGATCCTAGTACGTGACTAACCCACCAACTTGAAGAAGATTGTTGGCTGCAAAGTTTTTCAGTTCATCAACAATGAAGATCAAGAAACTCCTTGGTCACAAAACCCTTGGCGTAAAGACGCAGTAGATTCTACAAAGAGAATAATGAACTAGGCTACTTTTTGCATTCGGTCACACAATGCATGCGCGACGGCCTTTAAAATAATCCTTATATATGTCTATGTGAGAAAAAAACCCTACACAAATACATAAGAATATGCGTGTAATCAGATCTGAAAAGTCTGTATTCGTAATTCTCGACATATATAGCTTGTGTTGAGAATCTGTCGAGCTTCAACATTAAATCTCAATATAAAGGATTCTGTCGAGACTTCTGTCAAGCTTTAATGAACAGCACTTTTTCACTTGTTTCTTGGTCAGATTTGCATGACTTCAATACTTAACTTGAACACTTGTTTCTTGAAGTACTAAACCCATCCTAGATCTACCCAATTACAAGTAAAGTGCATTTTGTTAAAGGATTAGCTAATTACATAAAATATGTCCCTAACATAGACAATTTGTTGTCCTCCCATCCCAATGTAAAACAAAGCATCAAAGCACCGGGTTGCTTTAACGATTTCCTTCTACATTGCTCTTCCATCAAAAATTGTTATCAAAAACACTTTTTCTTCATGCATGTTATGTGTTTGATCTGTACGGGGGGAAATGAAGAAAATTCCAAGAAACATTGATATAAGTGAAAGTGTTTCCGAAAAAAGTGAGAATGATTAAGAAAGTGATTTTATGTCCCTCTTTCGAAATAGGTCTTTCTACCAAACAAGGTTGCAATCCTGTAACATTTCCACCCAGCCCTTTATTATCTTGTAGTGCTTCTATGCGAGCATGTTGAAATGCTTTGCTATTGGGAAGAGGACCCTCAAAATTATTATAGGATATGTCTACATATGACAAGCCATGAATTTCTTCAGGAGCAAATGGAAGGAAACTAGAAAGGTTATTGTCGGAGATGTTCAACATCTCCAAGCTCTGAAGATTGCCAATTTGTGAAAGTATCTTTTCCTCAAGCCAGTTATGACTCAAATCTAGTTGGGAAAAATGAGCTAAAATGTGTATTTTAATTGGAATATTGTCATTCCCAAACTTCTTGTTGCTCATATTCAAATAGTTTAGTTTCAAAAGGTTCCCTATATTTTTGGGGATCGACTTGTCAAATCTATTACTAGATAGATCCATATGCTCAAGATTTGTTAATGATCCCAGGCCTAGAGGTATATCACCAGGAATTTGATTTCCATTTAACGTCAGTGCCAACAAAGATGTCAACTTCCCAAATTCCTTTGGCAGCTTCCCAGCTAACCGATTAAAAGAAGGATCAAGTACATGGACTTGAATGGAGTTTCTAATTTTAGTGGATATGCCACCACTAACATTGTTCCTAGCAATCCGTAGAGTACTAAGTTGTGGGCACCTACTCCAATTGTGAGAGACTTCACCATAAAATTTAATTGTTTCTTAGATCAATGTACCACAAGTTTTTATAGATACCAAAATCTTCAGATATATTTCCCTAAGTTGGTTTCTTTTAAGGTGGACTCTAAATAAACTCATGCAGTTTCTTACAGTTTTTGGTATAGGACCTATGAGATGATTACTATTTGCAGTGAAATTTTGAAGATAGCTACTTTGGCATAAGTTTTGAGCTAAAAGACTAGTTAAATGGTTTGCATCGAATTGCAGCACAACCAACTTCATGAGATTTCCTATCTCTTGAGAAATGGGACCAGAATGTTAGTTATCATGGAGGAATAAAATTTCTATGTCCCTCAAATTACCCAAGGAAATTGGTATATTATTATTACCACTTAACCTATTTTCGCCTAGTTGAAGTCTCATTATGGACTTCAAGTTCCCTATTTCTTTAGGGATGGTGCCAGAAAGGTTATTGTTGTATAGGTGTAAGAAAGTTTGGTTGGTGAGTGTACCTAATGTTATGGGAATCAAGCCAGAGAGTTGATTGTTATATATATATAAATATATATATATATATATATATATGCAACAATGTCAGCGTTTCTAAGTTTCCAATACTAGAAGGGATTGGACCTGTTAGAATGTTGTTGTTTATGTCAAGTTCAACTAAATTGGGGAGCTTTCCGATTTCTGGAGGAATGAAACCAGAAAGTTAATTATCATGGAGGTACAGATAAGCCAAATTACTTAAATTACCTAAAGAAATTGGAATGTGACTATTGAGATTGTTGGCATACAAAAAAAAGGTTATTAAGAGACTCTAATTGACCCACTTGTTGAGGAATTGAGCCATTTAATTGATTTTCACCCCAGATGTGGGACCTCAAGACTTCTCAGCAGGCCAATCTGTGGTGGGATTTCTCTGGATAACTTATTAGATGACAAAGCAATGTATGCAAGGTTAGGGAGAGATGAGAATGAAAATTCATGCAGCATACCTTTTAAGCTTGAGTTAGTCAGGTTTAATTAATCACACTTCCTGCATGGCTGCGCAGTGCATTTTGATGAATTTTATAAGAAATTATTTATGACCCGTTGATTTCATGAATACTATGTTAAAAATCTATGAAGTTTTCTACTAAAATTAATTTCAAACTAAGTACATTAGGGAAAAAAATTCCTCTAATTCATGCAACTAAAAAATGTCACCAGATCACTGTTTCACATTGTCACCCACAAACCTGTTATTTATGACCCGTTGTCAGTATCGTACGATACGCAATACGTATTGTACGATAAGTATCATATCATGTACAAAAAGTTTCGTATCATAAGTGCATATCGTAAGTGCTCGTAAATCGTCCGATACATAGGTGCGTATCGTATGAATCGTATCGTACGATACATAGACATGTGGGTTTAAAATGGGTTTTTTTGTTAAAATTTGTGGTTTTATTTGATTTAAACAAGTTGTTAGACTTTTCTAAAACAAAATTATTGGGAAACTTAATTGAGTCTAATTCCCATGAGTTTTTTTTTTCCCTCCTTTCTCTTTCTCCTACAAAATTTAGACTATACTCATAACACTCACTTTCTTATGTGCAAATTTATTTTCTATGCTATTAATAATGTATTAAATGACAATATAATTATTTTGTTATTTTGTTATTATTATTATGAGTCTAAAAAGCTAGAATGCCAAGAAAAAATATAAAGAAAAAATTATTAGAATAAAAAAACAAAAAAAATTGTAAATGTTGATAATAATGAAGAAAATGTCTATGAAAAAATAATTTTGCAAGATGCTGAACATGATGATAACATTGACTTAGATGGAGTTGATTAGATAAGATGATAAAAAGATATTATATTTTGGTTCATATATCATGCATTATCACTTCTGAGTTTAATCAATTTGAACGTGCATGTTATAAACATAAGTTAATATGATTTATTTAGTTAGCTTTGTTAAATTTTATTGCATAAGTAATGATTAAATTGGTATTTAATTGAATATATTTCAAATTTATAATAAGTATACATTTTATATATGTATATCTATAATTATTTTATAATTTTATTAGATGTTTGTGTATCTTACAATACACGATACATAAAAATTAAAAATCGATACACAATACGATTCACGATTTGACAACTATGCCTAGGTGTCTTTCTTGTATGATTTATGCTTTATATATCAATTAGCTATAAAAACTGCTAGAATTTCATTATACAACAATAGAAAAAATAATGTCATAGTGATGCAATAATATCGCAATTTAACCTCCAAATTTTAATTGAACTAAAAGCAGCCAAAACAAATACAAATCCTTACCAAGCATATGCATCATACGAAAAACCAAAAATCTAAATTAGCACATAATATGAAAAAATAAGCCTAAACACATGACAACGCTACATAAATAAAAACTTATACATAAAATCTAAAAAAAATATTTAAGATGAACATAATATTTTGAAAACTAACATACCTCTCAAAAAAAACAAAAAAACAAAAACATAAAAAACCAAGATATTATGAGAAAAATTATGGAAGTTTATTTTTTAAGTCCAAAGGAAATGGGGATTTATATTGGACAAACGTGGAGACAAATAATCATATTTCTCAATTCATTGAATCCGACTCTTGCAATTCTTCATTGAAGTTAATCTAATGCAGATAATTGAAAAGTTTTCTTAATTCCTACATTTGCCATAACTTTTTAGATCCATCCGTATCTATCCAAAGCATGTAAAGTTATAAATGTATACGAATTCTTTGAATTTTATTAATACATTGAAATAATGCATCTGTCATTACTTAATAGTTTGACATAAATGCTAAATTTAGATGAGGTGAAAGCTTAATGAAAAAGATGTCATACAATGTGCCACTTGGCAGAACTTCATGCTTCTCCACATGAGGTATTTGCTTTATATATATATTGGTTGCATTATTAGGAGGGAGAGTCCATGAAAGCGGGGTGGCTGGGTTTCATTTTGAAGACTGACTTTCCAATCGAGTAAAGCATCTGTCTCCGCCTCTTTATTTACAGAAACAGAATCAGCAACAAATGAGGAATGTAACATGGCCAATACGACTAGAGAAACAGGGGAAAGTAACTTATTTAAGGTAGACAATGCCTTGATCTTTGTTTTACAAATTGCATACATATCCAACCGTTATATATCAAAGCTCCTGACATAATGGATCTAAGATTTGGTAAGTCTCTGAGGTCAATTTCCATTGTTAATGGCGAATAGAAACAGGGATCTGACATAATGGATGACTTACTTTTTGACTGTTTTGATGTGGAAAGACTTCGTCATTTTCCTAGTCAAGAAAAAAGAAGGAAGATCCAACGTGGAAAGTCTCCTAAGTCTCTCATTATATCTCAATAACTGGGAAGAAATTCCAAGAAAAATATACAATACGATATCCAGTGGAGCATAAAGATGAGGAAGCTTGTGCATATTATGCATAATTACTTACAGTACTTGAATTCCTCTAAAAGTCCTGCTAAAACATCCTTCAAAAAGTCTAAAAAAACTCTTAAATAGGACCTATAATCATCCATGAAAATTACTTAATATTCTCTACAAAAGATAAAGCTTATCGAATTATACAAACTGACTTACTAGGATTATACTTAGCTAGACTAATAATACTTGACATTGATGCAAAGTTTCTCTAACCAAAAATGTTTCCTTGCATTGGGTCGAATCTCATATTACTATCAGAGAGGCAGTAGCCAATATTTTCTAGACATAGGATTTAATATATCCCCAATGAAAACGTAAAGTCATGCATAAATTAAGCTTTGTAAACATGACTTCTATTTTAGAATACAAACTGAAGGCAACTTTACGTAATAGTGTAAACAAAGATTCTAGGACTGAAATTACCCTTTTAAACAATCTAACATCACTAACTGATTCCATGATAAAATTATAACCTTTTTAATTTTTTGTTTCTAACAATGAGAAATCATACCTCGAACCAATTGGTTGCTTCTTCAATTGTATTCCTTCTAAACTCCAAGGGAAAAAATCCACCTCCTACCCTCTTAGCTTAATATACTTTTCTGATTTTATAGTTTCTAATTAACCTTAATTTAAGGTTTATTAACTGTTGACTTGTTTAGATAAGCTGGAACTCCAGGGGACTTTAATAACTCTTAAACTTCTTCTCCAACTAAGTTTTATTCTCTTATCTTTTCACTAATTGATAAGAATGAAATTTAAAGGTATTATATGCATAACCGGAAAAGTAGCCCTCCACATTACATCTTCATTTTTATTTTAAAAAGCCGTACAAAATTGTATGCAATAGAACTTTAATTTTCTCACAAATTTTGTAGCATCACAAAATTGTCTACTTCCATCTTACTGTGCACGAGTATAGCACCACAGCCCTATTATAATAATAATGATGATATGATGATCATAAAAATTGGGGTATTACAAGCTTGACTTGTTGAGAGTTACTTAAGTTGATTGGTTGAACTGCATAGCTTAACTGATTGAGAATCATGTTGATTGGATTCTCAAAATTTTTCTTTAGCCATTTGATCTAGGGCTACTTGCATCTCAAGTACACTATATAAGTAAGCCCTAGAGCACATTTTCTATGACTACAAGAAAGTAATGTATTGTACGCAAATCTGCAATTTTCCAGGCTTTCTTGAAGCATTAACCTGAGACCTATATGTTTATACAAAATATCCAGTGATCAAAGTGAAGTTTATGCATCCAGTTTACATCCAAGTTACTGGTAAAAATCTTTGAGAGGTGTTGTCGAAGTTGTGAGGGGTCATTCATGTGCAACAAGTTTAGAATAGAAGAGTTCATGGTCTCAGAGCCTAGTGTGGTTACATCAGTAAATACTACAAGAGGTAGCATTAGATTTGGGTTTAAATCTTTTTTTACAAACTTCAATTCTATTCTAGTGGATTTATTACCATGGAAATTGAAGATTAAATCCCCCAAGTTTTTACAGTGAAACTGCTTGTTTCATTGGTTTTCTTGGGTCATTGTTTTGGTGTATTTATGTGATCCATGTTTATGTGTTGTTATTTAATTCAGATCAAAAGCATAATTAATATAATTAATTACTTGGTTAAGAATTGTTAACTTTGTTACAACCAAAGCCTAAAACCCTAACCATAGGCAATCAAACGTGTACAATCACAATGCCTTGAAATTTGTGTTACCAAATGCACATTATTAATACTTGAAATTAAACATCTAGTAGTACTCTAGGCATTACATAATCTTAAACAAACAACTTCCTTCAACAACGTGAATTTGACAGAATATAGTGTCTTATTTCATATCCTTGCTTGTCCTAGTCAGACTGTGATGGCTCCAGGATAGTGCACTTCAGCTTGATAAAACCTGAGAGACCATGTGCATAGTTGGTCTAGATTCTGGATTAGCATGCAAGCATGCAATTGACAACTTTATGATGAGTATCAATTGATTCTCAACCTCAAGAGTGGGAGGTGGAAGGCGTGTGTCCAACAAATCATTCAACAACAAATTCTCCCCCACGGATGAAGTAGATAGAATGGAGATGGTTTCACCAGGATGCCTACCTTTGATCACTTCAATAGCCAAAACTCCAAAGCTAAACATGTCGCTTTTCTCAGTTATCTTCATCGTATAAGCAAGCTCTAAAAAAAAGAAGAATATTATGCCAATATATTCATATGATCTATATGTTCTATATTGATTGAACAAATAAGTACATTACCTGGTGCAACATATCCATATGTGCCGACAAGTGAAGTCCAATTGGATGAGTCTTGGTTAAAAATCTTAGCAGTGCCAAAGTCTGAAACATGAGCCTCGTACTCTGAATCCAACAAAACATTTTTGCTTGATATGTCCCTATGAACAATTGGCTGAGAGCAATCATGGTGCATGTAAGACAACGCGTGAGCCACACCCTTGACGATATTCACCCTCTTATTCCAATCCAATTCTTTAGCTTCTCCATCATTGCTCAAAATTGAGGCCAAGTTACCCTTTTCAAGGTACTCATAAATCAAAATTGAGAATTGTGAATGTGAACAAAAGCCATGCAATTTTACAATATTTCGATGTCGGATTTCTAATAATGTGTTGATCTCATTTAAGAACTCTTTTTGTGATGAAGTCTCACTGTCATGCAAAGATGTGAGTTTCTTCACTGCGACTATGTCTCCTGATATTAGCTTGGCTTTATAGACGATTCCATATCCTCCCTCCCCAATGCAAAAATTAGCATCAAAACCCTGGGTTGCGTCAATGATTTCTTGGTACAATTTTCTTCCATCAAAAGTTGATAGTGTAAACACTTCTTCCTTGTCCATGTCTTTTGTTGGCTTTGTCTGTGGATTTCGCCTTTCTCCTTCTAAAGTGAAGTAAATTCCCAAGAATACCAATACAAGTGAAAGTGTTCCCAAGAGAGGGAAAATGATTTTAAGTCCCTTCTTTGAAATATGTTCTACCTTACAGGGTTGCAATCCCATAACATTTCCACATATTCCTTTATTACCTTGTAGTGCTTCAATGTGAGCATCTTGAAATGCTCGGCTATTCGGAAGAGGACCCTCCAACTCATTGTAGGATATGTCAACAAATGACAAGCCACGCATCTTTTCGAAAGCAGCTGGAATAAAACCTGAGAAATTATTGTGAGATAAATTGAACAGCTCCAAGCTTTGCATATTGTTGATTTGTGAAGGTATCTCTCCTTCAAGTGAGTTAAGGCTCAAATCTAGCTGGGACAAATGAGTTAATTCACACATTTGAACTGGAATGTTGAGGATGAACTCATTGTTGCTCATATTCAAGTAATGTAGTTTCAAAAGGTTCCCTATATCTCTCAGGATTGATTTGCCAAACCTATTAGCGGATAGATCTAGAACCTCGAGATTTATTAATGACCCAAGCTCCAAGGGTAAACCACCATAAAGTTTATTGCCATTCAAGTAGAGTTTCGACATGGAAGTCAACTTTCCAAATTCCTTTGGAACCTCCCCTACCAAGCGATTAGAAGAAAGATCAAGTAATTGGAGTTGAACTAAGTCTCCAATTTCAAGTGGTATGACACCAGAAATATTGTTCCCAGCAATCTTTAGACTGGTTAGTTGTGTGCACTTGCCCCAGTTGTGTGAGATTTCACCATAAAATCGATTGTAACTTAGGTCCATGTACTGCAAGTTTCTATAGACACCAAAATCTTCAGATATATTTCCAAAGAGTTGGTTTCTTTCAAGGTGGACTCTAATTAAGTTTGTGCAATTTCTCAAGGTTTTTGGTATTGGACCTGTGAGATGGTTGTTGTCTACCCTTAGTAATTGAAGAGACCCACTTTGGCATAAGTTTTGAGGCAAAAAGCTAGTGAAGTGGTTGGCATCCAGCAATAGAGCAGTCAACTTCATTAAGTTCCCGATCCCTTGTGGAATGGGACCAGAAAGTTGGTTATCACGGAGGAATAAAGCTTTTAAGCCACTCAACCTACCAAAGGAAATTGGAATAGTACCATTCAATTGATTTCTACTCAGTTCAAGATCAATTATGGATGTCAAGTTTCCTAATTCTTCAGGAATGGTACCAGAAAGTTGATTGTTGTACAGGTGTAAAACAGTCAAGTTTCTAAGAGAACCTAAAGATGTGGGAATTAAGCCAGAAAGATGATTTGTTTCAAGGCTTAAGAATATGAGAGATTTTAGATTTCCAATTTCTAGGGGGATGGAGCCAGAGAGCTGATTTTGGTTCATATGCAACAATGTTAGCTTTTCAAATTTTGCAATACTATAAGGGATAGGACCTTTGAAACTGTTGTTACTTATGTCAAGTTCAACTAAATTGGTAAGGTTTCCAATTTGTGGAGGAATGGAACCAGAAAGTTGATTATCATAAAGGTACAAATAAGCCAAGTTGCTTAAATTACCTAAAGATATAGGAATGGAACACGAAAAGAAATTACTATTGAGAGAAAAGTCAGTCAAATGGCTCAAATTACCTAATGAAGCTGGAATGCATCCACAGAAATTGTTGTCATACAAAGAAAGGTCATTAAGAGACTTTAAATGACCTATTTCTAGAGGAATTGAGCCACTTAACTGATTTTTAGCGAGGTGCAAGACCTCAAGGTTGATCAGTAGGCCAATCTGGGGTGGGATTTTCCCCGATAAGTTATTAAAGGATAGATCAAGATATATGAGTTTAGACAGGTAACTAATATCAATAGGAACTGTATTAAAGAGTTCATTCATGCTGAGGTCAACAAATGAAAGATTAGGGAGTGACAGGAATGAAAATTCATGGAGAGTACCTTTCAAGCCTGAGTTAGTCAGGTTTAATCTAATAACACTTCCTGCATGGTTGCAAGAAACACCGAACCAACTGCATGGATTTAAGCTTGCATTTTGATTGCTGGAAGAATTGGTTGCATTATTATTAGGAAGGAGAGTCCATGAAGGCAGGAGTGACTGGTTTTTATTTTGAAGACTGGCTTTCCAAATGAGAAGAGCATTTGTCTCGGTTTCTTTATCCGCATAAACAGAATCAGAAATAAAGGAAAAATGTAACAAGGCCAACACGAATAGAGAAACGGGAGAAAATACTTTTTTGAAGCTAGTGAGTGCCATGGTTTTTTGGAAGCTAGTGAAAATAGATGATATGATTCAGTATCTCTATTTATCAATTTTCATCATTCTCTTTCTTTAAATACCAATCAAGTCAAGTGTTGTCGTTAATGGGAAGAGAAGGGTTTCCACATGATCATTGACTTTGAAAGGGGTAGAGCTAAGAATTTTTGTTTGAGGACCAAGTTCCGTCATTAATATATTTATCAAGACAATCTTACACACACATATATACACACACGCATGCTTTTTTATTATATACACTTTTTTTTTTTTTTTGAATAAGTTATATATATACATATACCCAACAATAAAAGAGCTTAGTATTTTTAATCGAAATTATGTTTGATAGATATTTCATAAAATAAAATTTATTTTTACCATTTACATAGTAAAATTCTTAAAATAAAAAGTTTCATTTTGTATTCCAAATTATCAAATTTTATACTAAAGTAATTAAAAAAATCCTTCAATTGAACTAATGACATTTTCAAAAACATGAATTATCCAAAACTTAGAGGAATAAGTTAGGCTCCAAATATATTTGAAACTATTTTATTTTAACTGATTATATAGCAACTAAAGATACATTTCATGTGTAGTTTTTGTGATAAGATTTTTTTTAATAAATTAATAACGTGTTAATTGCTACATAATGGGTTTAAAAAAATAGATTCAAACATGTTTGGTGCCAAACTCTTTTATATATATATTAAGGAAATTTTCAAAATTTGGAAGGGCCCCATCAATGTATATAGCTCCACCTCTAGACTTTGGCTGTTCTCGCATGGAAAAAGGAGTTTTTTCTAAGGCCACAAACAATCATAGAACTATTACTATAGCTCTCTTCCGTAACTGACGGGTTGGTTGTCAATTGCTATGTGTTGGTAGCCAGTTTCACGTATACCTACCTTTTGGAAAATTTTGTGGAAAAGTTGTATATATTTTTTTGTGGTTTCATATTCCAAGTCAAGAAAAGAGGAAAAAAAAAAAAAAAAAAAAGACCATGAACATAAATTCCAAAAGAAAAAAGGACCCGGGGAAGGAAATTAAGCACCTTTTGTTTTTTATTGTAAGTTGCAATTCTATCAACTTTTCCAACAATAAAAATCATATTATGCAAAACAGCGAAAAATAAATAACACCATGATATGATGACCTAGGAAAACCGATTAAACGAACTATTTTAAGGTAAAAATCTGGAGAGGATTTGACCTAGCTATCCTCAAGTTAAAGTAAATCCACTATGAGAGAATTGAAGTTTTTACAATCAGATTTAACCCTAAATCTATTACTACCTCATGTAGTAACCTACTGACATGACCAAGTTCAAGCTCCAAATCCATGGACTCCTTCTCTTCTTGGATTTACACCAACACAAGCACCCACGCTTGTTTCTTTGAGATCTCACTCAAAGGTTTAGCAATACAAACTCTCTAGTTGTGACTCCAAGACCACCATTGAAGGTTTAGATCATCAGCAGTTGTTGATCTTGTTGTAGCAATTTCAGATCTACCAAATTTGATGATATGAGAATGATTTCCAGTAGTGACTTTGAAAGAGGAAGGCACAATACATTTTAGATCTCACAAGAGCACCTCCAAAGTCTCTTAAAAGCTCTGAAAACGTAGTTAGGGTTTTCTTTTATAGACTAGAAGTGTTTCACTTGAAACCAAAAACGTTTAAGCAGAGTTTGGGTTGAAATAGAAATCTACAAAAATTTCATGTCTGCAATTTTCGATCGGTCAGATCTAATTTTCGATCAATTGGATTTCACAGAATTTGAATACTTCTTTCTGCAGCTTGTATGTTCTTGTGGTCTGACTTGTAACACCTTGAGCATTGTCTAATAAACTCTATACACTCTAAGATCTATACATAGACAAGTTTGTGCTCACAGTTTGCCAATTGTTCTAAACTTTTAGAACTTGACATATCTCTTTATTGGATGCGAATTTTGAAAATCTAACTATTGGATTGTATTGCATTTTCTTTATGTTCTTAACATGCACATATTAAATTTCTTTTAAATTGGATATTATTTACTATTTGATTAATAAATCCATTTTTTATGCATAATTTAATATCACAAAAATTTGAAATTAAAAAATTTGATTGATGATATAGCTATTGATCTTTAATTTTTTTTTTTAAATTTCGCAAGCATAAAAGATATAATAAAAACATGAAATCTAATGTTAATTTTTAAAATTCACATCTAATAAAAAGATATAGGAGGATTTTGAATAGTGTATCTACAAACTAGTTTGGAGAAAAACTTTTTCAAATTACCAATCAAATTACTTACTTTAAGATTGGATTTTTCTAACTATGTGTAAAAAAAATCAAGTCAAAATTGGAAGTTTTTCTTCCAAAAAAAAAAGACTTTTATGTTTCCTCTTAGTGATCTTTTCTCCTAGACACAATAGAAATTAGAGAAAAGCATTGAATGTGGAACATTTGGTAAGAGGTTGGCTGGAAAAATTGGTGCATTTGCAATTATTCCAAATGGCCCACAAATTACCAAGACATTTAGTTGGTACTCACAAAAGAAAATGTAGAAAAAAGCTTTGAATGTGGGACATTGGACATTTGAACGTGATGAAAAGTAAGACTTGGAACTTGGAAGTTACGACGCGTGTACAGGAAATTGATTTAGTTTTAACTTTTATGTAAACTAGTTGCTAACTTATGCGATGCATAAGAATAACCACTGGATGAGTTTTAGGAAAAGAAAAAACCTTTATTTTTGAGTTGGAGTAGTAAGCAAAAATGTATTAAAAAAAATGATATTGAAAGAAATAGTACATAGTTTTATTAGTTAGGTAGAAGAAAGCAATGTTATTTTATTTATTAGTGTTTTGTGAGAAGGAATAAGAGATAGAATCTTGTGTCTCTAGTTTAGTTTATGTCGTATATATAGATATATACAAGGTAAGTTGTAGTATATATAGCAATAGGTGCCTATTAAAAGGTCATAACATTTCAAATTAGATATACTAAAAAGTGCTAGTTGAAATGTCATAACCTATTGGATAAGGTCATAACCCTTCATATTAGATATATATGAAAGGTGCCTATTAAACGAAAATGTGTCTATTGACCGAAAATGTACCTATTGAATGGAATGTCTATTGAATCAAAAGGTACCTATTGACCAAAAATGTGCTTGTTGAATGAAAATGTGTCTATTAACCAAAAATGTGCATATTTAATGAAAATATTCCTATTAAAAGGTCATAATCCTTTGGCTATAAATAGTGGTTCATATTCATTTGGTAACTTCTTCTCAATTTCTTTTCTTTCATCTTTCTTAAAAATACAAAAAATCTATGGATCTTCTCCAAAATTGCTATTTGTAGAACCCAATAAACTTGATTGTATATGTGCCTGTTACTTTGAAGTAGTTCGTTCATTGCCATAGAAATTAATTATCCAATCAGATTTTCGGCATTTCATTCAATTTTTCATAACTCGTTTCCTATTAATTAATTGTATGATCAGTTGGTCAATAACTTCAATTTTGAAAAATAATAATAATAATAATTGTGGGTACCCTTGTAATTGTAGTCTGGAGTCGGAGTGTATGAAGGAAATTGTTGAAACCATCCCATCGTCACATTGATGTTCCTGCTCAAGACTCTTCAACGGTCATCCCGCAAAATGAAATGATGCTTTAATTGGTCAAAATTCTATTACTGAGTGGACTCCCTTTCTTTCTTTTTTTAGTTCTAACTTTTTTACTGCCACTCCCCTTTTGTCTGCCACTTTAATGGCCTATTTGGAAGTTTAGAGAGGGAGGAGAGTAGAGGGAAATAGTTCTCCTCCACCTTATTTGGATGTTTTTTAAATTAATAAGGGGGAAGGGAGTAATTAGCTCTTCCCCTTATTTGGATGTTTTAAAAATTAAGATGGAGAGGAGAGAAAATGATTAAAATAGACAAATTTACCCCTATTTGAAAATGGACTTACAACATTGGTCTATTATTAATTTAGAAAGGGTAAATTGGAAAATTTATCTAGTCAATAATTTATCTACTCTACTCTCCCTCCAAATCTCTCCAATTTGGGGGAATTAAAAATGAGGGGTTAGAGGTGGTTGAAACCCCTCCAAACCCCTCCAAACTCCTCCCCCTCCTTTAAAAAACTTCCAAACAAAGTAATTGAATTACTCTCCCTCCCTCTACTCTACTCCCCCTCCTTTTTTAAACTTCCAAACAAGCCATAACATTTTTCTTTGTTCCGTAGTTGAAGCCAACGTTAAATTTTCTTTTACTTTTCTAATATGGGTCAGTGGAGTGCGTGTCCTTGTTTTCTTTGTGGGTTTTTTTTCTTTCCGCTCCTTGTTTTTCATGTCATTCATCTGTTTAGTTTGGGCAGTTTTTTTTTAGTCGGTTTTTTTTTTTTTTGGTTAAATAGTGAAAATGTCTAAGAATCAAACCACACAACTGTTTGGTTTTTTTAGATGTTTACGTCGCAGTAATTTGTGAGAGAAACAGAGAAATAGAGAGGTGTTCTGTCAGAAACAGAGAGGCATTCTCTTCTTTCTCCATGTCCCAGGATCGCCTCTCCCTTTTTCTGTTTCTCTCCGTGTCTTCATCGCCTCTCTCTATTTCTATTTACGTGTTCTCTTTAATTTTAACCAGTTTTTTTTTTTTTTTTGTTATTTATAATGAGAGGATTTTAAATAGTGGTGTAGCATTGTCAAGCAACATAAGTTATCGTTTTTTAACTAATAAGTGGCAGAATTTTAAGTGGTCATTTTTCCTACATGGCAGCACACCCTTAATTGTAGGAAAAAGCTTCTGCTATTATATATAGTATATGATATAGATTCCGCTTCACCTTGACTCTATGCTCGGATTCGCATGAAAAATTAGTAGCTAATTTCCTCTCTGCAAAAACATGTGTTTCAAAAGACTAATATTTCAATTTTTGGGACAACTATCAATAAGTAATCTAGAATAAAATAAAATAAAAATCATAAAAATTTAATGAATCGTCCAAATATTAAGTCAGTGTTGGCCATATAATAACTAGTGAAAATTTTGTCAATTCAACTATTTTGAAAATTATAGCTTCAAGGGTTTGACTTAGTAGTTCCTAAAGCCTCATGATATATATATCTATAAGATTTTGAATTCGAAACCTCTTGTCAGCATCTTGGGGCCACTCCCATGGGATTCTTTTCTGTAATAACTCGGTATGTGTGGGACGGGGGGACTGCACATATCCAACGGATTAGTTAGATACTCGAAGAGGTCTGGATATTCTTGTTTGTTAAATTTATAATAAAAAAATAATAATAATAATAATAAAAAAACTAGCTGGCAATTCCTTTTCTCTGCCCCGGTCCACTCACCTGAGGCGTACTCCCTAAGCGACCACGCACGTTGGTGCCCATAACACCAACAGCCCCCCTTTTCATCACCCTAGCTAAGATTTTGGAATTTCATAGGATCTGATTTAGTATCTTTGTTTATCAATTTTTATCAATTTCTTTCTTTAAATACCAAGCAATTCAAGTGCTGTCATTAATGGGAAGAGAAGGGTTTCAACATGATCATTGACTTTGGAAAGGGCAGAGCTAAGAATTTTTGTTTGAGGACCAAGTTACGGCATTAATATATTTATCAAAACAATCCTACACACATATATACGCACACGCGCGCTTTTTTATTACATACACATTTTTTTTATTTGATAAGTTATATATATACACATACTAAACAAAAAAAGAGCTTCTTATAAATAAATAAATAAATAACAAAAACAAAAAAAGAGCTTAGTATTTTTAATCAAAATTATGTTTGTTGGCAATATTTCATAAAATAAAATTTATTTTTACCATTTTCATAGTGAAATTCTTAAACAGTTTCATTTTCATTCCAAATTTTTAAATTTTATACTAAAGTAATTGAAAAATCTTTCAATTGAACTAATGAAATTTTCAAAAACATGAATTATCTAAAACTTGGAAGAAGAAATTAGGCTCCAAATATACTTAAAGCTATTTTACTATAACTCATTATGTGGTAACTAAAGATACATTTCATGTATAGTTTTTATGACAAAATTTTTTTAATGACTTAATAACTTGTTAATTGCTACATTAAAAAATAATAAATCCAAACATATTTTGGTGCAAACTCTTTTATACATGTTAAGAAAAATTTCAAAATTTGGGTGGCCCCACCCATGTATCAACCCTAGACTTTGGCTGTTCTCGCGTGGAAAAAAGAGTTTTTTCTAGTGCCACAAACAATCATAGAACTATTACTTTAGCTCTCTTCCGTAACAGATGGGTTGGTTGTCAGTTGTTACGGGTTGGTTCTCAGTTTCACGTATACCAACCATTTGGAAAAATTTGTGGAAAGTTGTATATATTTTTTGTGGTTTCATTTTCCAAGTCAAGAAAAAGGAAAAAAGAAAAGACCATGGACATAAATTCCAAAAGAAAAAAGAACCCGGGGAAGGAAATTAAGCACCTTTCGTTTTTTATTGTTGGAAAAGTTGCAATTCTAACAACTTTTTTTGATTGGAGGAAGTCTATGTACTCTGAAGTTTGAACATTGAAAAAATTGTATTCAAAGTTCTGGAGTTGATTGGCCAGAATTTTTCGTACCGGTATAGGCCGGTACAGAAACACAGCTGTTTCATGCCGCTCTAAATACCAGGATGTACCGGGTTATTCCGGAAATATCATGAAAACATCGGATTCCGGCCGAAACAAGTAAATTGGCTGGTACAAAAAAAAAAAAAAAAAAAAAAAAAAAAAAAAAAAAAGCCAGCTGAAAAATATACCAAAGAGAGCACACCACCTTCGTTGCCGCCAAGTTTTCAGTGTAGCCTCCGTATATGTGATCATCCCCGCTGCCCTTCTTCTTCTTCTTCGCGTTTGCTTTACCCAGACGTTGCCTCTCTTTTGCTTATGAATTTTCTTATAACGATGCCTCTGTTTTTTTTTTTTTCTTCTTCTTTGATAAGATGCCTTTGTTTTTTGTAATTGTGCTTTGTTGTCTTTTTGTTTAATTAGTGTGCCTAACCCTTGTCTGACACCCATGTGAATGGCTGATGGCTCAAACATGCATTTAACTTTGTTGTACTTTTTTATTATATATTATTATTATATTTTCTCCATATATTAATACGATTCTAAAAAGTTAATTACTCTTTCTTCCTTTTCTTTTTTTAATGTTTTGAATTGTGTTTCGGTAGTTATTTCGGTTTGGTAACTAAAACTAATGTATTAAATCCGTTCCATTTTGACCAGAACAATCAGAATATCCCATACCAGGATGGGATTCAAAATGCTAATTCCACCTGTTCCATCTCGAGTCCAATTCTGGACAGTTTTGGGTCATTCCGGCCCTTCCGGTCAATTTCGGCTAAAATATAAATTTCGGCCGGTACTGGAGAGTGAACTGAGAGAGAGAGAATGAAAGAAATAGTTTAGAAAATGAAACAATGGGATACCTGCCTTTACTCTAGATGTGTTGTTGCATACGTAAATTGAAGGGAAGAAAAAAAAAATTGGTGTGAATTGCAAACTGGAAGTTGCAGTGAGGAAACTACTTTGGAAATGGGAAGTAAACAGAAGAAGAAGAAAAAAGAAAAGAGGGAGGGAGAAGTAGATGCAATGCAGATATTTTTAAAGATTGTGTGGTGTTCATTGAACTTTGGAAATTGGAGCCTTGGGAAATAAATAATAATAATAAAATAATAATAATGTTTCGTGGCCTATTGTTGGCAGGTGAGGCGGGGGATGGAATAAAAAAGAAAAAAAAAAGATTTTAAATTTATATTTGGTAAGACTTAGGTTTAAGTAACGCTACATTTATAAAATTTTTATAATAAATTTTATGTGGCAACTTTGAAACGGTACGATAAAATTGATCGGTATCAAAATATATTATTTTAATAGATAAATTGAAACAAGTTTTGAAATGGTATTCATAACATTGACTAGAACAAAATATTTTGGTACAAATACATGCCAATGTACCATTTCAGAATGTACCATAATATATATTTATATAATAAAAATATTATTATATTGTAAGAAATAGCACAAAATTTTATAAGTTAAGCAAAAAAAAGCAATGTTGTTTTATTTATTAGGTTTTTGTGAAAATGAATTAGGGACAAAATGTTGCGTCTCTAGTTTAGTTTATGTTGTATATATAGGTATATACACGATAGGTTATAATATATACAAAAAGTTGTCTATTGAAATGTTATAACCTTTCAAATTATATGTATCTAAAGGTGCCTATTGAAAAGTCATAACCCTTCATATTTGATATATATTAAAGGTCTCTATTGACCGAAAAGATACCTATTGAATAAAAATGTGTCTATTGACCGAAAATGTGCATATTGAATGAAAATGTCCTATTGAATGGTCATAATCTTTTGGATATAAATAGTGGTTCATAGTCATTTGGTAACTTCTTCTCTTTCATCTTTCTTAGAAACACAAGAAACTTGTGGGTTTTCTACAAAATTGATATTTGTAGAACCCAATAAACATGATTGTATCCTGAGAATAAATTTGTAGTAACCCTTGAGCAATTCTTGTGTAGGGGCAAATATTATTTAAGGATAACATTCAATTATACCTCCAAGTCAATCAAATTTTCTGTTTGTCTACTAGATCATTTTGTTATTTCATTATATTACTCCTCTAAATTCTCAATAGTTTGGGCAGTTCATTTTTTGTAAGTCGGTTTTTTCGGGCAGTTCATAACAAGTTATATTTTCCATTTTAACATATTTCAAGTCAATTTAGAATCTGTTGGGCCCTAAATCAACCTTGGGTCTTAGAATTTCAGTATCATTGGGGAATGGGGGCCCAAGTCGTAAGGAGTACAAAATGTGGTGTCTATATTTACCTAAAAAAATTTAAATTTTTTTAAGGGAGCAATTACATGTACTTTGAACATTGAAAAAAATGTATTCAAACCAAGGAAGTCAATATTGTACCGGTATTGGCCGTACTAGGGAAATATACCATATTGGCCATGAAATCGATACCGATACTTCTTCAAAATGTACCGAAAAAAATACCGGGTTGTACCGGCCTATTTTGGTTGTATCGGCCTAAATCGGCCTGTACCGGCCGATATTGGCATTTTAGCTAGTACAATAAAAATAATAAAAAATAATAAAAAATTATTAATTTTTTTTTATTTAATCTAATATATTGGTTAATATACTTAAGCTAATATATTCCATTGCCCTTCGTTAATTCCATGGCTTCAAGCTTCCTAGTTAGACTAGCCACCCTAGCACTAAGGTCATCATCTTCCCTAAGTTGGTACTTACAACCCCTAGAGGGGTTGGTGGATGCTCTAGACCTATCTGAGGTATCAGTGGTATCCCAAGATTGGGCATTCTCAGCTAAGAGATCAAAATAATCAAAAGCCTTATCAGGATCTTTATTCAAAAATTCTCCATTGCACATCATCTCTACAAATTGGCGCATCTTTGGAGTTAAACTTTCATAGAAAAAACTAATTATATGCCAAGTTTCATAGCCATGATGTGGACAAGCATTAAGCAAATCTTTAAACCTTTCCCAACATTGATAAAATGTCTCATTATCTTTTTGTGAAAAATTCATTATTTGTCTTTTAAGTGCATTAGTCCTATGAATTGGAAAAAATTTCTTTAAAAATTCAGTTTGCATCTCTTACCAAGTACCAATTGACCTAGGTCTTAAAGAATTAAGCCAAGTTTTTGCCTTGTCTTTAAGAGAAAAAGGGAACAACTTCAACCTAATGGTCTCTTCATTACATGATTGGTCATGGAAGGTAGAACATACCTCCTCAAATTCCTTAAAGTGTAGGTAAGGATTTTCAGAATCTAAGCCATGAAATTTAGGAAGCAATGAAATCATACCGGGCTTAAAATTAAAATTATTTGCATTAGTTGGAAAAATGATGCATGATGGTGCACTACTCCTAGTAGGTTGCAAATAATCCCTGAGAGTTCTAATGGGTTGGTGAGCATGGAAGTTTTCATTATTAAAATTATTTTCATCACCATGAGTACTCTCTAAGTCCGCCATGATATCAAGTGTGTGAGAATGTGTGAAAGAATCAAATAAATTGCTAAACAAATTATTAGACTCAATTCTAACCAAGCGATTATCACTATCACGACACCAAACACGCATGCAATAGTAAAGCAAGAAAGAAAATGAAAAAGAAAAAGAAAAGAAAACAAATACCTTTAACAATAAAAAGAAGTAAAAATAAAAGAAAAACTCTAAAAGAAAACTAAACTACTTAAAAAGAAAAGAGTTGGAGAGATATTACCAAATATGTGAAGAAATTTAATGCCGAAGACCTCTCCAAACAAAGTGGAACGCTTCTCTAATCGCCTAATCCCCGGCAACGGTGCCAAAAACTTGCTGCGACTTAAATAATGCTCCCAAGTGCAGGATTGTCGCGAAGTAATAACTCGGAAAGTCCGAGGTCGAATCCACAGGGAAAAGGAAATTGATTAGCAAACCACAAGAGAATAAAACTAAAATAATAAAGTTTAATTGAAGAGATTTTTTTTTTTTATAGTTTAGTGTAAGTAATTTAAATTGAGTGAAAATAACAATATATTAAGGCGCTAAGGTTTAGGGATCCACACATAGCACATCTATTGGTAGTCTTAACAATATTTATTTTATAACTCAACTAAAATTCATACGAAGGATGATCTTAGTCGGATGATTTAACAATAAAAACTCAAGAATTAATTGTCTAAGGTAGTTTCATGCAATTGATTGATTTTAGGCAAAACAAAACTAGTGAATTAGTTCGCAGGGAATACTAAGCATTTAACGTGCCCGGAGTCTACGATAAATCAAAGGATTACATAGAATTAAACACTTTTCTAGATGAGTAAAACAATCAAAAACATAAAAACATAAGCATTAAAACCAATAAATAATTGTTAAGAACATACCAATAAACGGTTGGGTTTCACCCCTTGCCTTAGCAAGCCTTCTAGCAAGCCATAACACAAATAGAACTCTAAAAACTATAAAGAAACTTTAAGAAAACCTAAATTATGTTCTACAGCAGCTCCCCTCTGAATTTTTCCCTAAAGAGCCTTTAAATAGGTCAATGAATCCTATTACAAGTTGAATTCCCGTTTGGAGGAAATCCCAGGTTTTTAGGCTTCACTTAACCGATGTTGTTGGCCCATTTAACTTCAGAATTCTGACTTTTGGTAAACTACAAAGTTGTATCCCTTTAAGTTAGCTTTCCAGCCCAACTTGAATCATCTCGATTGGACATCTGAACCAAAAGTTATACTCCAAATACTAACTGGTGCGCAAGCTGGAATCCTAATCCGAATTGGACTTGGATTAGGTGCAAATTTCCTTTGATTCCTTACTCCAATTGGACTTGAATTTAATTGGGTTGGCCTTCTTTGACTTCATCATGGCCCTTGTAAAATTAAAGTCCATTAGCTTTCTTCTTTGCACAAATCCACTTATTTATTTCATTATCCTACAAAAGACAAATTCACTCATTAAAATTCAATTAAGCACAAAATTGATTATTCAGCATTATTCCAAAATCAACTATAAAATTCTTGAATTAACTCAAAATAAGTATGATAATGCTTTCTAATAATGATATAAATATGCAAAATTAAACTATTATCACTCCCCAGGTTTTTACCTTGAAATGGTTTGTTTCATCGGTTTTCTTGAGTCATCATATCATGGTGCTATTTACTTTACCGTTGCTATGCATGATATGATTTATTATTGTTTAACCTAGATCTGAATAATTAATCTAAGCAATCACTTGGCTAATATATTAGGTTAAACAATCTAGTTTAAGGGGTCTAAACATAACAAAAAAGTATTTTATTTGATAATATCAATATAGTTAAGTTCTTTTTTATATTAAATTCTCTATAATTTAAATTTTTTAATGACTATTCTAAGAAAAATTCTTAAAGCTGCCATTGCTCTGTGGTCCACAAACACATGAGTAAAGGTACACTAATCCCACGATATTATTCCAACATTGTTCTTGTTCTCAAATTATTGCGCGCTGAGAGAGAAGTAGTTCAATGCTTGCCTTTCATTTTTTTGGTGTAACCTACCTAGCTTTTTTACGCCGCCAGCCCCACAAAAAGCTTGGACTCCACACCATCTCTCCACTCATCACAACACATTTAGTCCTTCATTTCAACTTTCCAAATCTCCGGACTCTCAAAAAAGAAAATTTTAAGAACAAACAAAGAAGCTCACTTGAACTATCATAGAAACCTCCAAAATATATATATTAATACGTTTTTTCTATCTTAAAAAAAAATCCTTGAGTGCCAAACTTGACAATTCCAAAAATTTTGGTTTAATAAATATATTTTTTGTCCCCCTAAATATAATCATTAACCCCTTAAACAAAATAAGTAAAAGCCCAAATAACATAAATAAAAATTAGAGAAATTTTACAGACACAACAAAATTTCACAACATTTTCAAAAGACCATTGTTTTTAACTATGGTGAGTTCCAGTCTAATATTTTATTATTTTATTTTGAGATATGAGGGATTAATAACTTAGTTAACTTAGTTGTTGTGTCCTTAACACAATTCTAAAATTTTGCCCAAATATTAGCAAACATAGTCAAAACAACAACAAGATTTGGCTAAATAATAGCAAATGAGCAAAATATTCAACAAAAGGCCCATTAAAAAATAAAATAAAAACCCTAATTATTCAAATTCATACTCGTTCAACTCATTCTATAAAAATAATATTTAACTTCCTTTTTTCCTAAAAAACAATACTAAGGGAAATATTGTGGCCATAAGTTTCTCTCGGTGGCTCAGCTCACGGTAGCAATAGGTATCATCCATTGCTCTCTCTCTCTCTCTCTCTCTCTCTTCTTAATTTATCATCATTTCAAACTCTCACTTTATTACTCTCATCTCAGCATTCTTTATTTTCATCCATTTATCTCTCATAAATATCTTTTTGTTTTTTCAATTTTTTAATAAAATAAAATTATAAAACATCATGTAACTGCATATTTTATTTGATAATATCGATATAGTTAAGTTCCTTTTTATATTAAATTCTCTATAATTTAAATTTTTTAATGACTATTCAAAGAAAAATTCTTAAAGCCACCATTGCTCCGTGGTCCACAAACACACAAGTAAAGGTACACTAACCCCACGATATTATTCCGACATCGTTCTTGTTCTCAAATTTGAATTTCTTCATTTTCTGATAAATGAGGTTCACCAAGACATTGTTTGTTGCGTGTTGAGAGAGAAGTAGTTCAATGCTTGCCTTTCATTATTTTGGTGTGACCTACCCAGCTTTTTTAGGCCAACCCCAAAAAAGCTTTAGACCCCACTCCATCTCTCCATTCATCACAACGCATTTATTCCTTCCTTTCAACTTTCCAAATCTCCTAGACTCTCAAAAAAGAAAATTTTAAGAACAAACAAAGGAGGTCGCATGAACTATTATAGAAACCTCCAATATATATATATATATATATATATGAAATAAGAAAACCATTCATTTCCATGAATAGTATCATGTAATGTGTATATTGTATGTAAAAATGTGGCTAGCATTTGTCCGTTTGACATTACCTTTAAGATTTATCTTTTTAGCTTTCATCTTTTATATACAGTTAATTAAAACCTCATTTTCTTTTCTTATGTTTTCTTAATTTATCAAATTTTTTCAAAGTACAAGTGTATTTAAGCATATTTTCATAATTTTTTTTTTAATAAATAACTAAATAAGTTGTTTTCAAATTAACACAAAAATATAGTCAAGTAAACTAATAATTATCATTTATAATGTTCACCAACACAACCACATAGCGAGACTGTTAGAAATACTGAATAAATTTATTGAATTTCTTAAGTAATAAAATATACAAGAGTGCCTTTATATAAGAGACAGAGTGTGAAGTACAAGTATGCGTGTAGTACAAGTAAATAAGGTGGGCCTAAAGCCCACAACCTATTACACGTTAACAGCCTCACTCAAACTCAAGGTGGGTGTGAGACCAACTTGAGATTGTCAACCAAAGCACGAAGGCGTCCCTTAGGATGTGACTTGGTGAAGATATCTACAAGTTGATCTTTAGAGGAGATCGCGAACAACTTGAGAGCACCATAGACAAAATGATAACGGATAAAATGACAATCAATCTCGATGCGTTTAGTCCATTCATGGAAGACATCATTGTGAGTAATATGAATGGCACTCTGGTTCTCACAATAAAGAGAAGTAGCAGAGAATGTGGACACACCTAAGTCCTTAAGAAGCCATCGTAGCCAAATGAGCTCATATGTGGTATCAGCAAGGGCATGATATTCTGCTTCAGTACTGGAATAGGCTACAAGGGTTTGTTTCTTGCTTCGCCAAGAAATTAGTGAAGAACCAAGAAGAAAGCAATAACTAGTGGTGGACCTGCGATTAGTGGGATCTCTTGCCTAATCAGCATCAAATAATGCACGGAGAATAAGAGGAGACTAAGTAGAGTAGAAAAGGCCATGGAAGAGAGTGCCCTTTAGGTATTGAAGAATACGCAGAATAGCAGCATAGTGAGTCTATCGTGGTGCAGATAGATACTGGCTCACCTAGTGAACAGCATAGGAAATGTCTAGACGAGTGATAGTGAGATAAACTAGGCTGCTAACCAATCGTCTGTAAAGAGAGGGATTAGACAATGGTTCCCCCCCCCCCCCGAGAGAGTTAGATGCGCATTAAGTTTAACTAGAGTATCAACAGTCTTGCTATAAGTGAGTCTAGTTTGAGACAAAAGTTTAGAAGCATACTTGGCCTGAGTAATACAAAGACCATCTATGGAATGAGTGATTTCAAGACCCAAGAAGTAGCTGAGATGTCCAAGATCTTTCATCTCAAACTGCTGACTGAGAAAATCCTTGAGTTCTTGAATGCCACCAAGGTCATTACCAGTTATGATCATATCATCCATATATAGGAGAAGCAAAATGGTGCCTTTGTCGGTGTGATGAAGAAATAAGGCAAAATCATAATGACTGGCAATGTAACCCAAGTGAGAGATGGTAAAGCTGAAGTTGGCAAACCAAGCTCGTTGAGCTTGTTTAAGGCCATAAAGTGCACGTCAAAGGTGACAAACCTTGTTTGGTTCAATAGAGAGACCAGGAGGAGGTTGCACATAAACTTCTTCACTTAAATTCCCATTAAGGAAGGCATTTTTAACATCCATTTGAAAAAAGTCCCATCTACTAGCAGCGACAATAGCTTAGAGTGCTCGAACAGGTGAGATTCAAGCAACCAGAGCAAAGGTCTCTTTATAATCAATCACATACTCCTGTGTAAAACCTTTTGCTTAATCGACCCATCAGAGTGAGTCTTGATCTTGTAGATCCGCTTACAACCAACCACAGATTTCCTAGGGAGGAAAGTCACCAAATCCCAAGTATGGTTTCTAGATAATGCATCAAGTTCCTCTTTCATTGTGATTTGCCATAAAGCGTCAGTGGAGGCCTCACGATAGGTGTGAGTCTCGTGCAGTGTAGCAAGTGCAGTATAACAATGATAGTCAAGTAAATGTGCAGGAATGGATCTTCACCCGAGTTGAGTGATGAGGTGGAATGTCTTGTGCAAGATCTTCAGGCAGAGCAGGAGTAGGGGACCTAGGCTCAAGGTTGGGTGGCTCATCTTCGACCTGTTCATCTTCCACCTGTTCATTAAAGGGTGATCTAAGAGAGTCATCAAAAATATCTAGTGGTTGGACAGAGAAGTCTATAGGAGGATCAGGAGTAACTGTAGAAGGAATATGTGGCTCACTTGGAAAAAGATCTAAGACAGAGGAAGTAGATAGGGAGGCACAGAAGTGAGAGAGCTCGTCAAAGGAGCGATGTTCCCAAAAGATAACATTGTGGGAGATACGAAAATAATGAGAGACAAGATCATAACATCGATGTCCCTTTTGAGTTTTTTCATAGCCAAGAAAACAACAAAGTCTAGACTAAGGCTCAAGTTTGTTATGCTCATGTGGCTGAAGAAGAACGAAATAGGTAGAACCAAAGGAGCAAAGGTGGTGATAGTCTGGAGGTGACCCAAAAAGGCACTCATATTGAGTTTGATTTTGGATGACAGGAATGGGAATGTGATTAATAGCATAAACAACATGAAGAGCAGCTTCGCCCTAAAAAGGCACAGGAATTTTGGTAGAGAGAAGGAGAGCACGAACAATGTCAAGAATATGACAAAGTTTTCATTTGGCTCTACCATTTTGTTGAGAGGTACTTGGACAAGTTAATTAATGAACAGTGCCATAAGAATGCAAAATAGCTTGGAAAGCATATTGAGTGTATTCAAGAGTATTATCAGATCGAAAGTTTTCATACGTTTGGAAAATTAAGTTTCAACCATTTTTGCAAATTTAGAATATACTTACAATAATTCAGAATGATGTTTCATATGAAAAATCTAGCTATAGTGAGAATAATTATCAACAAAGATAACAAAATATCGAGATCTACCAATACTAGAGACAGAGGAAGGCCCCCAGATATCAGAATGAATTAGGTCAAAGATATCAATAGACATTGATTCACTAGTATTGAAAGGCAAAGCTAGTTGTTTTCCTAACTAACATGAAACACAATCAAAATTTTCTATGGACATTGAACCTAACAAACCTCTAGAAGCCAAGTGTTCTACCTAAGAGGAAGATGCGTGACCAAGTCGGGCAAGGTAAAGTGCAAGGGAAAGAATAGAAGAAATTGCAGTAGCTGCAATAGCAATAAAAATAGGAGCAACAAGTGGAAGACGAAGGTTGTCCATGGGAAACATACGCCCAACTATGGGACCGGTCCCAAGCTCCTGTCCCGTCCTCAAATCCTGCAAAATACACCTAGAATAATCAAAGGTAATGTGATAAACTAACTCAACTAATTGTCTCATAGAAAATAAATTGTAAGAAATGTTAGGAACATTAAAGGCCCTAGAAACTGAGAGGTTGGAAGCCAAGATATAACCTATATTATGACTAAACATTGTGGAACCATTAGCTATGCGAATATTAAGAGGGTGTGGTGTAGGATTAAGATGAGAAAATAAGGATGAGTGAGATGTCATGTGGTTGCAAGAAGTAGAATCCATAAGCTAAGAAGAAGGAGACATACCAGATAAAACTGAGAGAGAAGAAGAATAAGATGCATTTCCAACCATATGAATGGTATTAGCGATGATGTTTTGAATGTTGATAGGCCACAAATGTATTGACCCCTTGTGATTGAAATTAATTAATTAATTAGTCAAGTTATTAATTAATCAATTTATCATGCAAAGCGCGTGGTAGCACAAACAAATCACCAAACAACTAAATACGTAGCAGAAAATAAATAACACAGTGATTTGTTTACGAATGGGAAAAAACACACGCACTTTGTCACGAGATGTCTCAAAAACATCTCTCAACTAAGATTTTAAGCACATGGATCTTCAAAAACACACGCACACACTAAACAAGTCTAACCAATTTTATATTCAAAAATAAGTTAAGACAGTTTAGTAAGCATACATTAACACATGTAAAACCTTGTGATGGCCAAATCACATTGTACCTGCACATGGATCAAGAGTAGCAAAGAATATTGCGTGTTGTGTGTGAAAAACATCGCAAGAATGCAAATGTGTCAACATGTTATGACAATTTGAGATATGAGTAAATCACTTTAACTCACACACAATCATAACTGTTTAATGGGAATTATCACCTTCGAGGTACATCTTATAACTCCCACATCTCCTAGAAAACACGCTTGCAATCATATTTAAAAGCATTTTTGATCTTTTTGCTTTTGATTTTTCTTTGCATATTTTCTTTTTAAGCAAATCATGCATGGGCATATAATAGATAGAAAAGAAATACCCAATTATATTAAGCATTTGACATTCCAATTTTGCTATGCCGAAGCACACAAATGTCATTCATGATAGGCAGGAAACAATAGTGAGATGGTTATTTATGCCTTTCTCTTAGGATTTTCTAATCCTTCCCATCAAAAAGAGTGATACGAGTATTAAATACAAGAAATAACTTAATTTTACTCATCACAAACAAGAGCCACAAAGCTCACTTGCTTAGTTGTGCATAGAGATGCTCATCTAAGCTACAAGAGATACAAAGTTTAGAAAACTTTGTTTCAATAGCCATCCAAGGTACACAAGTACTAATGTACACAAAACACACACTGTTTTTGTATTTTTCTGATTTTTCAATTTTTTTTATATGAAAAACAAAACAAAACTGAAAAATAACCAAACAACAACATGTTAAACAAAGCAAATATAAAAACTAGACTGACTCAAAACTTGAAAGCAAAACACACAAGTAATGCAAACAAAAACAAGAAGAGAGATAAGAAAGTGATAGAATCACTTGGAGCCCTTTTCCTTCCACACCCTGGAAGAACCTTTCCTTTGATTAAACCCTTGAACTGGCAGTGAGGGGGAAGAATTGAAACTGTTTAAGTTCGAAAGGAATATGAGGGCTTTGAGAAGATCTCCAAGGGAAGCAAGAGAGGATTGAAGCTGATTCTGGCTTCCAGATGCTATCATGCCGTTGCTTTGTTGAGTGGCAAGCCACTTATAGCAATTTGGTCGACTATGATCGGCAACTCCACAATGATGACAGAGATGCTGCTTCTTCTGTTTAGGCTTTTGAGAGTTAGCCTTTTTAGCCCTAGAGTTCTTAGCTTCCTTTTTATCTTGCTTAGGGGGTGCTCCTAAGATAGATTTACCTTTGTCTAAGTTCTCACTAGCTAAATCAGTTTTAACATTATTGTTCTCAATTTCAACATTATTGCTAGGAGGAACAAAAACAGTAGAACTAGTAGAAGCAATATTAGAGGAAGAGAAACCATACCCTAAACCTGTTCGATCAAAAGCAGATTTTTGAAGATTAAGCATCTCATCAAGCTTTGCACTTGAAGTCCTTTCTAATTGAGCTCTGACTTGAAACAGCTCCGCTTCAAGTTTCTTGGTCTTCTCAGCCAAGAAATTGTTCTCGAACCTCAGTGCTCCAATAGTCTGATTAGCCTCTTTGTGGACAGCACTTCACGATCAAGTTCCACATCACTGAGTTTCTTGGTTGCCAGCCTATAAAGTTTCTTATGTTTTTCAGAAACTTTGTACAATTTTTCATAGGCTGTATGGATATCATCTTGATCATCCATCTTCTCAAACTTAGAATCCACCAATTCTTCTTCTTCATCCACATCTTCAACAATCCCTTCAGTAGGATTTACAGTGGCAGTGAAGGCATTCAAGATTCCGTCATCCTCATTGTCGGAATCATCCTCAGGCTCGGTGTTGCTCAAAGTAGCAGCAAGTGCCTTACTCTTCCCAATGCTCTTGAGATATGTAGGACACTCATTTTTCATGTGACCGAAGTCTTGACACCCAAAGCACTTAGGTCCTGCTAGAATAGTGTACTGACCGCCATCCCTTGCATCCTTCTTCCCTTTATCTTGGCTCTTGAACTGAGAAGAACTGGATTGCCTACGGTCCTTGTCGAAACCCTTTCCATTTGCGTTCTTCATAAACTTCTTGAACTGCCTGGTGATGTAGGACTTCATCTTAGAATCTTCATCGTCTGAAGACTCATCTGTGTCACTGTTCTTGGCCTTCAGTGCCATGTTCTTGCTTTTACTTGACTTACCAATCCTTGTTAACCCTAGCTCGTAAGTCTGTAGATTACCAACCAGCTCTGTCAAAGGAATCTTGTCGATGTCCTTTGATTCCTCGATTGCCGTAATCTTGGCATGAAATCTCTCAAGCAAAGATCTGAGCACCTTTCTCACAATCTTGGGTTTATGAATGGTTTCCCCAAGATTGAACTCAGAGTTCACTATGTCCTTCAGCTTGGCATAGAACTCATCGAACGACTCATCCTCCTCCATCTTAATCTCTTCGAAACTTGTAGTGAGCCTTTGTAGCTTCGAATCCTTGACAACCTTTGTTCCCTCATAGGTTGTCTGAAGGATGGTCCATGCCTCCTTAGCAGTTTCAGTAGAGGATATCTTCTTAAACTCCTCATTTGTGACTGCACTAAATGAAGCATTCAATGCCCTGCTGTTGAAGTTTGCCGCCTTAATCTTCGCATCATCCCAATCGGCCGACGCTTCTGTAGGCTTAGTCCAGCCTATTTCCACAGTTTGCCACACCTTCTCATCTAGAGACTGCAAGAAAGCTCTCATGCGTACTTTCCAGTATGCATAGTTAGTGCTATCAAAAAAAGGAGGTATAAAACCATATTCCAAAAAGCTGAAACATATCCTTCAATTCAAAAAAAAAAAAGATAGAAGCGAAGAGAGGAAACAGAAGCGAGTAAATAAAAAAAGGAAAAGAAAAAGAAAGGAAGTGAAGAAAAAGGAGAAGAAGATAGAAGCGTAGAAAGGAAAGCAGGAGCTAAGTAAAAAACAAAAAATAAAAGAAGAAGAAAAGAAGTCCAAAGTGAATAAAGGAAGTAGGTGGAGCGGAGAAGGAAAAAAAAAGGAAGAATGAGTAGCGAAGCATCAAAGACCAAATATTCTTTTTCATATGCACAAAAGTTTTCTCTCTTGTTTTCACTCTATCTTGGAGAGATTGTAATTTGGTGGACCCAAAGAGAAAACAGTCGGTCCCCACCAGTTTTTTTTTTTCCTCTGCCTTCCAACCAAACACATGTCCCAACTATTTTCTCTAATATTTTCCTCTCATCTTTTTTCCATCTTTCCCAAAATCATCCCAACCAAACATACCATTAGTTAGTAATCACAAGAAAAATTAGAGAAAAGTTTTGAATGTGGGACATTTGGTAAGAGGTGCCTGACTCGAGGAATTAGTGCTATTGCAATTATTCTAAATGAGAAAAGTTAATGAATGCCCTAAAGGAATTGGTTTAGTAAGTAATTTTATAAACTTTTCAGGAGAAAAGAAAAAAATAATTGATTTTTTAATAGATTTTTATATTTTCTATAAAAGTGATATTAAAATTTTCCTAAGAATAAAGTTTGACTACAAATTAGGTTGTACTCTAAGACTACAACTTTCCTCAATATCTTTTTATTATTTATGACAAATCCATCATTGGGTTCTATTTTCTTCTTATATCCTACATGCTTGCAAACTTTCCAAAAGATCAATAATTATGCCATCAATTAATTGTTTAAATTGCAAGTTTTTGTAGTCTAAAATTATGTATTAAAAATAAGTTTATGGATCATATAGTAAATAATATCCGATTATCACAAAATTTGACATGTGTGTTAAAAACATAAAAAACATGTAATCAATGGTTAAATTTTCAAAATATGTAGTCATGTTAAATTTTTTAACGGAAGTTGTAGCCTTAGTCTACAACCAAGTTTGAAGCCAAACTTTGTTAATTTCCTAAAATGAACTATTAATAAAAGCCTTAAGAGTACCCATTAACCAAACCCTAAATTACCAAGGACAAGGTTTCTTTCCAAACTAGTTTGGAGAGAAATTTTTCAAATTCCTTATATATCTCTTTATTGGATGCGAATTTTGAAAATTTATCCGTTGAATTGTATTGCATTTTCTTTATATTCTTAACATGCACATATCAAATTTTGTTTAAATTGGATATTATTTACTATTCGATTAATAAATCCATTTTTTATGTATAATTTTATATCACAAAAATTTGAAATTAAAAAACTTGATTGATGATATAGCTATTGATTTTTAACTTTTTTGAAATTTTGCAAGCATAAAAGATATAATAAAAACATGATATCTAACGTTAATTTTTGAAAATTCACATCCAATAAAAAGATATAGGAAGAGTTTGAAGAGTGTATCTCCAAACTAGTTTGGAGAAAAACCTTTTCAAATTACCAATCAAATTACTTACTTTAAGATTGGATTTTTCTAACTATGTGTACAAAAAATCAAGTCAAAATTGGAAGTCTTTCTTCCAAAAAAAAGGACTTTTATGTTTCCTCTCAGTGATCTTTTCTCCTAGACACAATAAAAATTAGAGAAATCTTTGAATGTGGAACATTTGGTAAGAGGTTGGCTGGAAAAATTGGTGCATTTGCAATTATTCCAAATGGCTCACAAATTACCCAGACATTTAATTAGTTGGTATACTTACAAAAAAAAAAAATTAGAAAAAAGCTTTGAATGTGATTCATTGGACATTTGAACGTGATGAAAAGTAAGACTTGGAACTTGGAAGTTACCACGCGTGTACAGGAAATTGATTCAGTTTTAACTTTTATGTAAATTTCGCTTCACCTTAACTCTCTGCTCGGATTCGCATGGAAAATTAGTAGCTAATTTCCTCTCTGTAAAAACACGTGTTTCAAAAGACTAATATTCCAATTTTTGGGGTAACTATCAACAAGTAATCTAGAATAAAAAAAATCATAAAAATTTAATGAATCGTCAAAATATTAAGTTGTTATTAGCATGCAAAAAAATTAGTCAGTGTTGGCCATATAATAACTAGTGAAAATTTTGTCAATTTAACTATTATGAAAATTATAACTCCAAGTGGTTGACTTAGTAGTTCTTAAGGCCTCATGATATATATCTATGAGATTCTGAGTTCGAAATCTCTTGCCAGCATCTTGGGGCCACTCCTATGAAATTCCTCCCTGTAATAACCCGATATATGTGGAACGGGAAAACTGCACATGTCCAAGGGATTAGTCAAATATTCAAAAAGGTCTGGATACCCTTATTTGTTAAAAAAAAAAAAAAAAAAAAAAAAAAAAAAAAACCTGTGACATTACTCTATAAAATATAAGATAAATCAAGTCAAAAGACTTAGAGGGTGCATAGGAATGGTGAAGTTTTACTTTTAATTCAATTTCACCCTGACCTTGTGCTTGGATTCAAACGAGGACAACGTAGAGTTTTTTTTACATGGAATATACTAATTTATCCTTTATAATTACTATATTTTCTATCTTTTTTTATATAATAACTAGAAAGGGCATATTAGTAAATTTATTCAAATAATATATGTTATCTTTGCTTCTTCTTATTATTATTTTGAGATTAAATTCAATAAGGACGTGGTGTAAACACCTTTTTTTACACCAACTAATCAAATGGTTCCACTTTAGTTTTTTAAACTTGATTTCACTTAAAAGATTACAGCCTAACACACATGATTGCCATACCCTTAAATATATTCAAATATTAATTTTATATAAAACAAAAAACAAAAAAAAACAAAGATAAAACAAAAATTTTAGATCCAAACAGCTGGAGACTTCACCGGAGTAAGGAGCTGCCACCGTCAATGATGTCATTCATCCCAACCCAAGAACAAATCTTATAACAAAAAATAAAAAAGAGAAATTTCACACACACAAGAAAGCAACTAACTTTACTTAGTTGAACTTGACATCAAAAATCTTGATACCCAGATCAAAATTCAAAGAACCCAATTGAGGTACGCAAAATTTGAAAGAAAAGGATGGAGGATCTGAGCTTCTAAAGGAAAAAAGTTGACCAATCAAGAGAAAAAGTATTCATAGAAACTAAAAAGAGAAGGTGAAGAGAGGGAGTTGAAGAAGGAATCTTTATGGGTTTTCCATAGAGAGGCGGCAATTGGAGAGGACTTGAGAGTCAGTGGTGGCGGTTGTTGTGGCAGCGAGTGTGGTTTGGTGATGATGGTGCAAGAGATGTGGTGGACATAACAAAGAAGAAGACAGGGAGACCAAAGCACATTTCTTTTTTATAAAATTAATATTTGAATATATTTAAAGGTATAGTAATCATGTATGTTAGGCTATAATCTTTTAAGTGAAATCAAGTTTAAAAACTGAGGTGACACCATTTGAATAGTGGGTGTAAAAAGGGTGTTTACACCACGTTCTTATTAAATTTAATCTCTATTATTTTTAGGGTGAAGTGTATTTCTAGGTATTGGTTGTGTGTGTTAGAGTTTTAGTCTTTATAACCCTAGACTACTATGATAAAGGTTAGGCCATTTTGTAGTGGTACTTTGGTTATGTAATATATTATAAGCCTGTTTAAAAAATTCTATATATTACTTTCGTGTTCGTGTGTTCTAATAAGTATTACTGTTTCCTAAAAAAAAAAAAAAAAAAGGGACCGGATTGCTTGAATTCCTAAATGAAATCTTGCAGACAATAAATGTTACCATCATTGGCCTGGAAGGGATTGATCTACATCCAAATATGTGATCCTTTTCACAAAAGCGATATACAGAGCATATTAAAACTAAAATCTTCCCGATTTTTTTTTTTTTTTAAATTTTAAATGCGCTTTAACTAAATCAGTTGGAATATAAATGACTAAAACCGAAGATCACTATAATAGTAATACGTCCCTAATATTTATTTAACATTCAATATCTTTATAATGCATTCTAAAACAACCAATCAAACATGTACAGTGCCCTGTGTTACCTGTAGCAATTAATTTATTAATACTTGCATTTAAAGATCTAGTGGTACTCTAGGCATTATATAACCTTAAACAAACAATTGCCTTCAGCAGCATAAATTTAACAGATTATATTGCATTCCAAACAATTCACTATATCCTTGCTTGTCCTTGTGAGAGACTGTGGCACTAGGAAAGTGCCTTTGGGGTTCAGTTGAGAATCCGCATGTGCATAGTAATTGGCCTACATTATGGGTTACCAGCTTTCAATAAATTGATTTTTTTGGGATGTTATCTCTGTCTCTCTCTCTCAGATTTGTCACACCATATAAAAGGAATTCACAAGATTTCCCAGATTCACTATTTATAGAATTCTAGCTTAGAATTAGTTGTCAGGCCCTCTAGATTAGGGAAAAAGTGCTCAAAAATTCAAACAAATATGAATTTAAAGAAAAATATTTATGCACATAAGCTCTTAATCAACATATAGGAAAACCACTTAATCTAAAAGCTCAAGCTTCAAATTATAGCAAAACGATCCAATTTTTGCACCCTACGATCATGTGCTTAAAGACACCTTGGGGGATGGTATAGAGATGTTACTCCACTTTTTCTCATGTAAAATGCAATGGCAATGCCATTCCTCATGCTCTAGCTAGGAGGATTATCTTTATTTTTATTTTTATTCTTTGTTTCATATCTACAAGTTTCACTTGAAGATATTCCTGAGTACAGTTCTTCTTGTTTTGTATAATATTTCATTTAGTAGAAATAAAAATCAAAGGATTTTTTTTAATTAAAAAAAAATTGTTTTAACTATCCACATTATTATTCAACGTAAGACTTTAATCACATTGAAGTCCTACTAAAATATATTTTAACTATTTCCGTCACCATCATGCGATAGGCATACATTTAGCAACTGTGAGGTCCCTCTAGCTAAGTGTTGCCTTAATTGTTCATTTCAACTTCGGTCTAATTTTGTTACTATAAAGTTCGTTATCTACTGTGCATATATTAGAAATCATATAGCAACTAAACCACTGGATTGTGCAGTTGTGCGACATGTAGCTTAGGCTCAATAATGTTTGATTTTTACTACAAATCAATCGTATTAGTGTAATATTTTATACATGTGCAGATCCGTGATTTTCAAGTCCTTGATACACATGCATGTCAGTCCCTAATTGGAAGTTAGTGGGGTTAGTTATTTCCGTGAATACTGTATAACGGTAAATCGTCCTATTGCAGCGTTTTTTCCCAGGGCTTTTAAAAACTGCTATAATAGAGGAACCTGTAGTAGTGCTTTTTAAAACCGCTGGTATAGGAAATCTTATTACGGCATTTCAACACCGACGCTTCATAAATCGCTGCAATAGGAGACCTATAGCGACGGTTTCCAAAACCGCTGGTATAGGAAGCCCTATTGCAACGTTTTCAAACCGCTGCTATAGGTTAGAATTACCGATTTTTTTTAAATTATTTTCTTATTTGAAAAGATCCTATCCCAGCTCTCTCGAAAGCGCTGGGATAGGATTACTCTATTCCCTTATGGGGGAGACTTATCTCGATGCTTTTAAAAGCGCTGAAATAGGGTTAACCTATCCCAGCACTGTTAAAAGCGCTAGAATAGGGTTACTCCATTCCATTATGGGGTATAACTATCCCGGCAATTTTAAAAGCAATAGAATAGGGTTCACCTATACCAGCGCTATAAAAGCGCTGGGATAGGATTACTCTATTCCCTTATGGAGGAGACCTATCACGTCGCTTTTAAGAGCGCTGGAATAGGGTTAACCTATCCCAGCGCTATTAAAAGCGTTGGAATAGGGTTACTCCATTCCATTATGGGATATACCTATCCTGGTGCTTTTAAAAGCGCTGGAATATGATTACTCTATTCCTTTATGGGAGAGACCTATCCCGGTGCTTTTAAAAACACTGGAATAGGGTTTCTTCATTCCATTATGGGGGAGACCTATCTTGGCACTTTTGAAAGCGCTAGAATAGGGTTTACCCCATTCCCCTATGGGGTAAACCTATCCCGGCGCTTTGAAAAGCGCTGGACTAGGGATTTCTCATAATAAATGACCAATACCCCCCTAAAACTTGAGCAATGACCAAAGTACCCCCCAAAACATCGAAAAAGACCAAAATACCCTCAATTACTTGAATAAGACCAAATTACCCCCATAAATAAAAAAAGTGACCAAAATGCCCCCGTAAACGCAAAAAAATGTCCAAAACATCCCTGATACGTAAAAAAAGAACAATACACTCTCGAAACCTAAAAAATGACCGAAATACCCCCCAAAACATCGAAAATGACCAAAGTACCCCCTGTGCCTGAAACAGACCAAAATACTCTCAATTACTTGAATAAGATCAAAATGCCCTCGTAAACACAAAAAATGTCCAAAACACCGCTGATACCTAGAAAAAGACGGATACACCCCTGAAACCTAAAAAATGACTAAAATAACCCAAAAAACCTAAAAATTGACCAAAGTACACCCCAAAACATCGAAAATGACCAAAGTACCCCTATGCCTAAAAAAGACCAAAATACCCTCGATTACTTAAATATGACCAAAATGTTGGGATTTATGCCCTAAAATCCAATCTAATGGCATGTCATAAATAATTAAATTGTTTAATTATATGAGACTATTTATTAATGAACTAATGGGACATTATCTTAGTCCTTGAGATGCATTGTATGTGATTTATGTGAATTAGTCACAGAAGATATAAATCACAAGTTCCTTGTGAACTCAAAACGTAGTTCGTAGTCGGTGATGAAATCAGGCGTTTCATCTGCGAAGACTATAACACATCAACTAAGATGATTTATGTTAGGACATATGTGATTCAATTTTAGGAACATATGTCAACATTTTATGTAATTGGCTAATCCTTTGACAAAATGCACTTTACTTGTAATTGGGTAGATCTAAGATGTGTTTAATGCTTCAAGAAACAAGGTTTCAAGTGTTAAAGCCAAACAAGTCTATCCAAGAATCAAGTCAGAAAGTGCAGGATTTTAAAACTCGACAGCTAGCATTTATCGAGGTTTAAAGAGAGCTGTTTCAGCCCGAGGCTCGACAGCTGCTCAACAGATAGGGTATCTATCGAGATTTATGAAGTTCAAACTTTCAATTCTGATTTTCATCCAATCCTTGAATGTATGTTTGGGCTTTCTTTTCTCACAAACCTAAACATATATAAGGATTATTTTAAGGGCCATAAAAGATGACACAAGTTGCACAAGAGCAAATTCCATAGTGTGAAGAAGAGTGTGACCGGAAACCTAGTTTTCCCTAGTTCTTGAAGAAGCTGCTATGTTTGTACACCATAAGGTTCTGTGACCAAGCAACTTCATGATCTTCATCGTGTGATGAACTAAAGAACTTTGCAGCCAACATCCTTCTTAAGTTGGTGATCAAGTCGCGTACTGGGATCCGCGCAATTGATTAGTCACGTACTAGGAGCCGTGCATTGAAAAGGAGAAATTGTCACTACAGAACAAGTCCAATTGGGTATTGGGGTAAGGGTTCAACTGTAGATTGGTATAAGGTACTAGGATTCCTTTACTTGTAACCGCTTGTTTTGATAATAGTGGATTCTCGGGAGTGGTGACCTTAAAATCACCCGGTAGGGGTTTTGTCGTGTAGGTTTTTCCCATTCGTAAACAAATCACCGTGTCAGTTTATTTTCCGCTGCATACTTTAGTTAATTGGTGATTTGTTTGTGCTACCACGCGCTTTGCATGTTAATTTGATTAATTAATAAACTTGGCTAATTAATCAATTAATATATCACAAGGGATCAATACATTCTTGGCCTATCAATTTGTCTTGATCATGGAAGTGGAGAGTTCTAGTTGATGTGTTGATGTGTCTTAAGAGTTAAGGCATATTAACTGGACCACTGTGAGATTAATTATTCAATCAACAACTGTCACATGAATAATTAATCTCACGACTTCTAATTTCATAGACTCTTAATCCTGAGAGTATAGTGAACCCAGTCATGAAATGTAGGTTACTTTGATATATCAGGAGTGAGATCTAATATTCACGATCAAAACCTCAGTATGTTGGGTAACCACACGTAGTGTTGAGGGAACACATATTCTCAAGATGGAATCCATAATCTCTTTTTATAGAGACATGAAATATCCTCTTGAGATAAGTTTAATGGGAACTGGTTATTCAGGGCGCCCACTTTAGTAAGGAGTTACTAAAGCTTATATTTATTGAAATTGGTTTTCAATAAATGTGAATAACTAAAAGATTAAACCGGCTACTTAAGGATAAAATAGTTGTTTACAAAGTGACAGTTTATTATGACTTTGTTTACTATGAATATTTCATAGAGGGGTCAAATGATATCATTAGAGTCTTGAGATATAATTTATTAATAAGGCCTAGAGTGCAATTATATTTATATAGTGGTATTAAATATAATTAATGGTAGCTTTGGACTTGTCAAGAGTTGACAGAAAAGCCCAAGGCCCATCGGAGTTAGAGTCTTATTTGTTCCCTTTGGTCCCATCTCAAGCCACAAACTAAAGCCCAATTGGGTAGGCCCAAAAGGCTAACCCAATTAGATAATTAGTTATGTATAAGGTGAGAAACATACAAAATTTTCATAAGTGTGAAGATGGAAATGGTGTGTATGTGAGTGTAAGTCACTCTCTTATTCTCCCTCGAACACATACATAAAGACTGATTGAGAGACCACTCTTCTTGGGCACCATGTGGAATTGAGATGAAGATTAAAGGTATTCTCAAGTCCTTGTTTTGAATTTCACAGCATCAAGGTACACTTTCTATTCTTTGTTCTAGAATTCAAGGTTACAAATTATCTCTCTTGAATGAAGTAGATCCATGATTGTTGCTTCCGCTGTGTGTTTTGTATGAGATGCAAAACCAGATTTTCCAACAATTGGTATCAGAGCGGTCTTCAATATCATGCTTGTATAACATGTGATTGAGTTTTAGAATTAAAGAAAACTGTTTTCTTGGTATTTTGAAAATTACTACAGTAAAGTTTCTGCATAATTTTGTTTTAGAACTATTGTTTGTTAAAACCAGATGCCGTGTGTTTCTAATCTTTGCATTAAAGTTGAACACGGTGGATAAGAATTGCTATGTTTCTTATCAACGTAGATCGTCAAGATGGGTATACAATTATTATAAAGGATATACACATGACACCGTTGGTTACGTGTTTGATTACACTTTATCTATATATAGAATAACGGTTTGACTTCTTGTCTTTATGTTATATTAATATTGTATCAGTGAGTTCGTTTATCTTTTGATGTTTAACGTTCTTTCATTGATATTGCTTATTAATATACATATGTGAATTCATGTGAGTATATAAGTCTAAATTATAGATTTTCACATGATGTTCCTTTCGAAATTGGTTCTTGGTAATTGGTTCTTGGTGTTTTGTATATGCATGATGTTATTTTGAGAAAGATAACTATGTAAACATACAAGGAATTCTCTTTTTCAGTTTTAATACAAATTACTGATAAAGATACTCTTATGTTAATGCTAGGATTATGAAATTTATTCCTAATGAGATTAGGATTATGTTTTCAAGGTTTCTAGCATTATTATGGTTCTTGATCTTGAAAACCTTAATGTTTGATCTGTAAATCTTCATTGATAAAATCAAAAGGTGTGTTTGATGGAAGAAAACAATGAAGATGTCAAAAACGGTTGCTAGAAAATTCTGAAAAATTCAGTTATGCGAGTTTCGATCGATCGGGAATTCCTTTCGATCGATCGAATGTACTTTTCGATTGATCGAAGAGGAATAGAGAACCGATCGAGTCAGGCAGAAACTCCATGATGAAATTCTTCATTGTCTCGATTGATCGAGAATTCCTTTCAACCAATCAAATGTTAATTTCAATCGATCGAACAAGAATCAAGAATCAATCGAATGAGGCAGAACCTTTGTGATGAATTTCTTCATTTTTCGATCGATCGAGAAAAGGTTCGACCGATCGAAGGCACTGAATTTTGAATTTTCACTTGTTTTTTATTAAGTGTTAAAACTTTGATAAAAGGCAAGGTAATGTGTGATGAGATTACACATGGTTTTATATATAATGATTAATTTTATAGTTCTTAAAAGTTAAGGACATTTATTAATCATTATCTAACTAAAAGACCTAATGAGATCAAAGATGTTAGTTAAATAGAACTCTTAGAATTATTGTATGATTGACAGTCCTTAATTTATTTTAATTAGAGGTTTTTAATGAAATTAAAATTCTAATTAAAGTTATATAGTTTCTAATGAGATTAGAATACTTTATCTAGTAAATTAAGGATAGAGTTCTATATAACTAATTTTTTATTCATTAGTGTTTAAGGAATCCTAAAAAGTTTAGGACTTCCATTTTAGTTAGTGATTCTAATGAGATTAGAGTCTTCAACAAGTGCAAGGTTATTAGTTGTGATGGGATCACAATTATTTAAGAAAAACCCAAATAACGAGTGGGAGTGCTGAAATAACCCTTTTGTTAAGTTTATTGTAATGTGAATAGATACCTTGTCTTGACTTCAAGTCTTGCATTCCATGCAGAGGGTATTTACTTCATGGATTACATGATTAAACTTCTTTGTGATTATGCGAATGTTCGTTATACTATTGTGACGTGACTTAGTAAGATCACATCGAATTTAAACAATTAAACACATTTGATATGTAGGGTTAAAATTGTGATGAGATTATAATGATTTCAATACAATCCATTTGTTTTAAAATTTCTAGTGGGAGAGAGATACAAGGGTTGGATCTCACGGCCTCCATTGTCGGTTCATAGTAGTGGGGTAAACATCTCGTCTTGGCCTCGAGCCTTGCGTTCCATGCAAAGGGTGTTTATTTCATGGTACTACAAGATTGAACTTCCCGGTTTATAGTGGTGTGGGCAAGCACCTCGTCTTGGCCTCGAGCCTTGCGTTCCATGCGGAGGGTGTTTTGCATCATGGTACTACAAGATTAAACCTTACAAGGGTAGAGTTGTGTGGCTACACATGAGTCTAGGCAATGGTGTACACTAGACTAAGTTTAATATTATCCTCTATGCTGAGTTCTTGCTATTATTACTTAGAGGCTAAAGGAAAAGCGACAAATTATTTTTGTTTAGTAAGAGTTACCATGATAGCATTAATAATGAGAATAGTTCTCGCCTAATCATAGTGGTTGGTATTCACTCTATGTTGAGGAATATTAATTGCGGGATTAGGTTGTCGTTGCACCTAGTATATTATGGTTTTCGGATTCCATATTATATGGTTGTGGTTGCAAAATATAATGTCCTTGTAATTAAGTTCATAGTCTCTCAAATTGAAGTTGTCATAAATTTGTGTCCTCTAACTACTATTTTAATTGAATCACATTAACTAAGAAACAATTTTGGACATGGTGTTTAAAGGAGCTGAAGTAGATAAATATGTTTCGATTCAGCATTGTCATAATTTCCTATACATGATGCATTTATGGAAGATAGCTTATGATGTGATCATAGTTTCCATGGAAATGCTAAAATGTTATATTGGCTTCTATCTCAATTGTGCTACAGCATGAGATGTAAGAGTTAGTACCAGAGTTAGACTTTATATTAAATCTAAATAAGATGTTTGGTATGAATCATATTAAGTGCTAAGAAAGGCTTAAGAAGTTCCAATTCTATATCATTTTATAAAAATATTTTATTTTTAAATGAATTGGAATTCTTTGATGAAGAGATTAAATGTTAATCTCATATGGATATAATCCACAAGTTCTTGTTAGAATCATTTGATCAATTCATATTGTTTTGAAAATAAATTCTTTTTATATTATCTGAGTTGATAAATGAGTTCTACACAACGGAATACATCCTAAAAGCTAAGGCTAGGATCGTAAAAGATGACAGAAGTTGCACAAGAGCACAATTCCACAAGTGTGAAGAAAGGTGTGACCGGAAACCTAGTTTGCCTTAGTTCTTCTTTCTCTTGAAGAAGCTACTGTGTTTTGTACACCATAGGGTTTTGTGACCAAGCAACTTCATGATCTTCATCGTGTGATGAACTAAAGAACTTTGCAACCAATATCCTTCTCAAGTTGGTGATCAAGTCGCGTACTAGGATCCGCGCAATTGGTTAGTCACGTACTGGGAGCCGTGTATTGAAAAGGAGAGATTGTCACTACAGAACAAGTCCAATTGGGTATTGGGGTAAGGGTTCAACTGTAGGTTGGTAGAAAGTACTAGGATTCCTTTACTTGTAACCGCTTGTTTTGATAATAGTGGATTCTCGAGAGTGGTAACCTTAAAATCACCCGGTGGGGTTTTTGCCGTGTAGGTTTTCCCCATTCGTAAACAAATCACCGTGTCAATTTATTTTCCACTGCATACTTAGTTTAATTGGTGATTTGTTTGTGCTACCACGCATATTGTATGTTAATTTAATTAATTAATAAACTTGACTAATTAATCAATTAATTCATCACAAGGGGTCAATACATTCTTGGCCTATCAATATGATCTAGGGCTCCTTTTTTGTAAAGGAATAAAGTTTCAATGACTTCTTCAAGTCAATGCATAGATAAAGGAGGACTGGGGCTCTTTTAAAGGTAGATTGTTCTAGAAGAAAAATGTCAGTATTTGTTGTAGGACAACTATAAAATACATTTAGAAATGAGATGGTTGTATTAGATATACCACAAGACATTATTCTATAGATAACTATTACACTGGTACAATATCGTAGTGGGAGGATTATCTATTACCATATAAATTCATACTTTTGGGATAAACTTTTAAAGTCATTCCATAAGGATATGAATTTGATCCTCGGTCCTATGTAAAGGCAATAGATGATATGAATATGGATTACTGGATCAAGGTTATGTGAATAGAATTGGATTCTATTTAAAGTCTAGAACTTGTAGAGGCGCCTAGTGGCATTAAGCCTATCATTTTCAAATAGGTCTACAAGTAAATGAGATTGATAGATTTGAAGGTGCAAACTTTCAAAATCAAAACTAGTGGCGAAAAGATTTATTCAAAAAGAAATTGTTTGACTATGAAAATATTTTTTCACCAATAGTCAAGTTTGACTCTATCTAGATTCTCTTATTCATTATATTTCATTTGGATGAAATATGACAATGGATATCAAGAAAGCTTCTTTTAGTAGCAATCTTGAGGAAGACATTTATATGATGTAACTAGACTTATTCATAGCAAAGAACCAGTAGTGTTAAGTATGCAAGTTGCTTAAAGTTCATTTATGGACTAAAGCAAGCATCTGAATCATAAAATATTATCTTTGATCAAGCAATCAAGTTGTTTGATTTTGATCAAGCATTAAAGGCCTTATGAGTGTAAAAGTTATATAGAATAATAAATTTCTTAATGTATGTTGATGACATTCTAATCATTTAGAATGATGAAGAGTTGTTGTCATCAATGGAGTTTTTGGTTGTCTAGTCCAGTTTGATATAAAGTACTTGAGAAAGACTGGTCACATCCTAAGAATTAAACTTTGTTAAAATTCAGAAATTAGGATGTTGGGTTTATCTCAAACTGTTTAAATAGATTAGATTCTAGCCAAGTATAGCATGTAATACTTCAAGAAATGATTCTTTCCTTTTAAGTTTGAAATTCCTTTATAAAGGACTATAGTCCTAAGACATATAAAAGGAAGAGCATATTAATACGGTTCCTTATACCATATCAATAGGAAGTCTTTATGCTATGCTATATACTAGGCTAAATATCTATTTTGCGGTGGGCATGGTAAGCAAATATCAATTGAATCTAAGATCACTTAATTTAGTGGGAGTAAAGCAAATACTCAAATATCTTAGAAGAATGAGGGATTATATGCTTGTCCACCAAAGTGAGGATTTGATGGTTACTGGTTGTTCAAATAATGACTTGTAGTTTGATTGTGATTCATGAAATTGGACTTCAAGATATGTGTTCATCCTAGGTGGTGAAGATACACGTTAAGCGTAAGTATTATCTTATTAGAGAGATATGAGTACTTGAGATGTAGTAGTAGAAAAGATAATTTATACAATAAATCTGGCTGAAACTTGTTTCCAAACCTTGCCTTAGAGTGATTATGTTTTACTCTAAAGAGAAATAAGTGTTGGATATATGGTAAATTGTCTTTGAAGGCAAGTGGGAGATTGTTGGGGTATATGCCCTAAAATCCAATTTAATGGCATGTCATAAATAATTAAATTGTTTAATTATATAAGACTATTTATTAATGAACTAATGGACATTATCGTAGTCCTTGAGATGCATTGTATGTGATTTATGTGAATTAGTCACAGAAGATATAAATCACAAGTTCCTTGTAAACTCAAAACGTAGTTCGTAGTCGATGATGAAATTGGGCGTTTCATCTATGAAGACTATAACACATCAACTAAGATGATTTGTCTTGATCATGGAAGTGTTGATGTGTTGATGTGTTGATGTGTCTTAAAAGTTAAGGAATATTAAACTAGACCACTGTGAGATTAATTATTCAATCAACAACTGTCACCTATAAAAGCTCGAAAATGTGTGAAAACACAAGAGCTATTTAGACCCCCAAATTAAAAGTACGGCTCGGTTGATTTTACTCTAACTTAAACTAAGTGAGGAATAGAGTAAATGCGAGTGGATAAACAAAATAACTACTCTAAGCCATATTCAACATATCACAGCAGTAAAATGAAAGCTTAAAAGAGTAGGGAAGAAAAATGCAAACACAAGATAACACGCCGATGTGTTATTAAATAGGAAACCGAAGAACTCGGCGAAAAACCTCTCCGCCGCCCTCCAAGCGGTAAATCGATCCACTAGAGAATAAGTTGGAGTACACGAATAACAAAATACCCTCCAAGCCTAGTCTACCCCATGTACTCGAGCCCACCAAGCTCCTACTACCAACTGACTTCGCCAAGCCTTGTCTTCTTTAGTTCTCCGAATCACGCAATTCATCCCAATTGCATCCTCCAAACAAATGGTTTCTTCCAATGCTTCCCAGCAGCACCAAAATCTCACTTTACACTCAAGATGGGTGTGGTAAGTGTTTGGGCTATCAACCTTTCAAAGATTTGGAAATGGAGAGGTAGGAGTTGAGAAAAACCACAATGGATTGTGTAGAGAATTGTGGGTATAACAATCTCTAACTCTCAAAGGTTATGGCTAGGGTTTTCTCTCTGAAAGCACTACTCAACATATGTGGGTAATGTGGGTATATATAGTGTGGGTAGGGATAGGGTGTATCAAATATGACAAATTGGCAAAACAGAATGTTTCGCAGGTATCTCGCGGGAAGACTTTCCCGCGAGACACTCACGAAAACCAGCTGTCACCATCTGTCATGACTCTTCGAATTCCAGTCATGTGCTGAGCACATGCTTCACTTCGCGGGAAGGCTACTCGCGAGCTACCTGCGAAAACTTCTTTGGTCTTCAATTGCCTTAAGTTTTCACACTCTCTCTCACACACACTATATATACCCATATTACATTATCTTAGTCCTTAAGATGCATTGTATGTGATTTATGTGAATTAGTCACAGAAGATATAAATCACAAGTTCCTTGTAAACTCAAAACATAGTTCATAGTCGGTGATGAAACTGGGCGTTTCATCTACGAAACATCAACTAAGATTATTTGTCTTGATCATGGAAGTGGAAACTTCTAGTTGATGTGTTGATATGTCTTTAGAGTTAAGTCATATTGAACTAGACCGCTATGAGATTAATTATTCAGTCAACAACTGTCACCTGAATAATTAATCTCACGACTTCTAATTTCATAGACTCTCAATCTTGAGAAGGTAGTGAACCCGATCATGAAATGTATGTTACTTTAATATATCAGAAGTGAGATCTAATATTCACGGTCAAAACCTCAGTATGTTGGGTAACCACACGTAGTGTTGAGGGAACACATATTCTCAAGATGGAATCCATAATCTCTTTTTATAGAGACACGAAATATCCCCTTGGGATAAGTTTAATGGGAACTGGTTATTCAGGGCGCCCACTTTAGTAAGGAGTTACTAAAGCTTATATTTATTGAAATTGGTTTTCAATAAATGTGAATAACTAAAAGATTAAACCAGGTACTCAAGGATAAAATAGTTGTTTACAAAGTGACAGTTTATTATGACTTTGTTCACTATGGATATTTCATGGAGGGGTCAAATGATATCATTAGAGTCTTGGGATATAATTTATTAATAAGGCCTAGAGTGCAATTATATTTATATAGTGGTATTAAATATAATTAATGGTAACTTTGGACTTATCAAGAGTTGATAGAAAAGCCCAAGGCCCATTGGAGCTAGAGTCTTATTTGTTCCCTTTGGTCCCATCTCAAACCACAAACTAAAGCACAATTGGGTAGGCCCAAAAGACTAACCTAATTAGATAATCAGTTATGTATAAGGAGAGAAACATACAGAATTTTCATAAGTGTGAAGATGGAAATGGTGTGTATGTGAGTGTAAGTCACTCTCTTATTCTCCCTTGAACACATACATAAAGACTGATTGAGAGACCACTCTTCTTGGGCACCATGTGGAATTAAGATGAAGATTAAATGTATTCTTAAGTTCTTGTTTTGAATTTCACAACATCAAGGTACGCTTTCTATTCTTTGTTCTAGAATTCAAGGTTACAAGTTATCTCTCATGAATGAAGTAGATCTGTGATTGTTGCTTCCATTGTGTGTTTTGTATGAGATGCAAAACCAAATTTTCTAACACAAAATACCCCCATAAATCGAAAAAATGAATAAAATGCCCCCGTAAACACAAAAAAATGTCCAAAACACCCCCAACACCTAAAAAAGACCTATCCACCCTCAAAACCTAAAAAATGACTGGAATAACTCTAAAAACCTAAAAACTTACTAAAGTAGCCCCCAAAACATCGAAAATGAACAAAGTACCTCCTGTGCCTGAAAAGATCAAAATACCCTCGATTACTTAAATAAGACCAAAATACCCCCATAAAGCGCAGAAAATGACCAAAATGCCCCTGTAAACACAGAAAATGTCCAAAACACACTCGATACCTAAAAAAAGACTGATACACCCCAGAAACCTAGAAAATGACCGAAATAACCCCCAAAACCTAAAAACTAACCAACGTACCCCTAAAACATCGAAAATAACCAAAGTACCCCCCATGCCTAAAAAAGACCAAAATACCCTCGATTACTTGAATACGACCAAAATACCCCCATAAATCAAAAAAATGACCAAAATGCCCCTGTAAACACAAAAATTGTCCAAAACACACCCGATACCTAAAAAAGATGGATTACACCCCCAAAACCTTAAAAAATGACCGAAATACCCCCTAAAACCTAAAAAATGACCAAATACCCTTTAAACATTAAAAATAACTTGAGTATTTTATTACTTTTTTAAGTTTCCAGGGCATTTCGGTCAGGTTTTAGGCTTAGGATGTATGTGTGTAAAATGTTTTAATGCTTAGGGGGTATTTGGTTGTTTTTAGCTTTTGGGGGTATTTTGGTTATTTTCTTAGGCTTAGAGGGTATTTTTGGTCATTTTTAGGCTCAAGGGTACTTTGGTTTTTTTTAAGTTTCCAGGGTATTTCGGCCACTTTTTGGCTTAGGGTGTATATTGGTCATTTTTTAATGCCTAGGGGGTATTTGATTCATTTTAGCCGTTGGGGGCATTTTGGTCATCATTTTAGGCTAAGGGGGTGTTTTTAGTCATTTTTAGGTTTCGGTGGTTTTTTGGTCTTTTTTTAGGTTTCAATGGTACTTTGGTCTTTTTTTAGGCGTCAAAGGTATATTAGTTCATTTTCATGTTTCAGGGGTATTTCAGTCATTTTCAAGGATTATTAAATTATATTTTATTAATTTCAGTCTTTTTTTAGGTTTCAAGGGTATTTTGGTCTTTTTTAGGCTTCAAGGGTATTTTGGTCATTTTTCATGTTGCAAGGGGTATTTCAGTCATTTTTTGGGTGGTAAGGGTGTTTTAGTCATTTTTTAAGTTTACGGGGGTATCTTACCCTTTTTTTTAGTCTTAGGGGTATTTCAGTCATTTTAATGATTATTAAATTATATTTTATTAATTTTGGTCCTCAAGTTTCATCTTATATTTTTATTAATTATTAAATTATATTTTATTACTTTTAGTGTAGGAAAAAAAATCCCTAAAGGCCTATTACGACGGTTTTTACACCTATTATGACGGTTTTAAAACCGCTACTATAGGTCTGAAGTAAAAAACCGAGCTTTCAAAATTAAAAAAAAAAATTGAAAATTTCATGACTTATTGTGGAATTAACAAGAAGTAGAGTTTTACGGGATGGGGCAAGGCTTCGCGGGGCCCCAAGGAGCGAGGATGGGGCAAGAAAACTTTCCCCGTCATGCAGGGCAGGGCGGAGATAAGGTAAGACAAAACCATGCGAGGCAGGGGTGAAGACCCCATCCTTCGGACCCACCCTGCCCCATTGCCATCCCCTCAAGGTTGAAGGGATTGAGATCAGGCCTACAACAGGTTAATAAAATTTGTGGTTTATCTTATAATATAATTGTAACATAACAGGTTATATTATAATATCATAAATTTGTTTATAGGGTTTGGTGAGATATAAATATATATTTATATATATATATTACAATATTATAATATAAACAGGTTATAAGACAAAACTGAACACAGAAACATCCAAACAATACATTAGAGTTTGTTTGTAGTACAAACTCCTGGTTTTCTTAAACCTTTCCTTTGAACCTTCCTATTACCCATCTTGAATCTCTGGCACACCCATGAGACAAACAAGCCAAATAACAAGAGCGAGTGTAATGAACCAGAAAACCCACGTAGCAAAACGGGTTTAAGGAGAAAATCAGTACCTGAAGACATGAGTGAGGAGTAGTAATTTGAGAACAAGTTTGACAAACCATTCTCTGTGGATTCAAGAAGCAGCATTTTTTCATGTCAAGCTTGGGTTTTTCTGCTTTGTAGTTGGGATTCTATGTCAGAGTGAAAGATTTTCTCGTCGAAGTAAGTGTGAGTTTAAAATTAGAGTTTAACTTCTGAATTTATAAATCATGCAAATGGCATATTACAAGTGGTAATTGACTTGAAGTTGTGTAAAAACTACCTTTGGCATCACGGTCTAATCTTTTAGAGATCCATCTAGTGGCAATTATTTCTCTATTGAATCTTAAGACATCACTAAGTTGGACTTCCACCAATTATTTCTCTATATTAAATTGTTGAAGGAATCGGCTAGTTTACAGGAAGGTGAATAAAACTTGAAATTTTTATCAACACATCTCAAAAACTTTTAATCATTTCTTCTATGTACTATAAAACCTGTCCCAATTTAATATTTAAAGGATCATGAGATAGATAAGTACTCAGTACAATTATTGAAAAGTTTTTAATTCTATTATTTAATCTGAAATATAACCTATCGCATAGGATTGGGAATATAATTGAAAATAAAACCTGTCACAATTCTATTTAAAGGTCTCTAATTCAAAATACATTCATTTGAAATAAATAAAACATGTCATGATATATTGTACGAAAAGATTGCAAGATTGGAAATACATTTTAAATAAAACCTGTCGTAATATATTGTACAAAAAGAGGATCACAGGATTGGAAATACATTTGAAATAAAACCTGTCGTGGTTTCAATATACAAAAGAGGATCATAAGATTGGAAATACATTTAAATAAAACCTATGACAATTTTTTTTTTAAAGTTTCTAATTCACAATACATTCATATGAAAGTTTCTGAAAGTTTTGATGATTCAATTGTTCTCCAAAATACAGGATTTTTATAATTCATTTCCATGCCGCCGTTGGATGACAGATTGTGCACTAATTCTAGCCACATACTCCAAGAATTCATTCAAGACGGTAGGGCAGTTTTCTTTTGAAGCATTCAAAGCCATCTATCTGCATCACAGCTGGGAAAAAAAATTGAGAATAAGCTGCAGCCAACGTTAGAAGAAAAATCCAGACAATAAAAACACTTAAAAACCCACTTGAATCTTGAGAAGTCATTACAAAACGAAGGGCACAACTACACACAACAAAGCAATAGAAATATCAAACCTCATGGTGATCTTTAGTCATACTTACTGTCATCAACCTAGTCTGACATTTTTTTTTATCATCAATCCTAGTTTGACATTCTCACCAATAGATCTGGAACATCTAGAAAGATTACCAGTTTTTTAAAAGTAAACTATGTCCAAGTTGTATCAAGTATGTCATTAGCATCTGCCAATGTACTTCAATTTTTGTTATGACATTCTCTTAATCAGATTTTTAATATTTATTAAAATGTTAATTAACTTTTCCTTCTTGTAACAGAATTTTATCAAACATGATTTCTTCAACATTACTGTATGGGGCATAGTACTAAACCTAGAACATATGACCCACGTTAATGATTTACTAACTTTTAGGATCGGGATCCTTTTTGAGGATATGTTAAAATTTCATTAACTTTTCCTTCCTGTAACACAAGTTCATCAAACATGATTTCTTCTACATTACCGTATGAGGCACTAGTACTAAAAGTAAAAGCCCACCTAGAGCATCTGGCGGTTGAAAGTCCCCAACAAGGTTAAGGTGTTCCTTTGGCGAGCTTGCTCAAATGCGCTCCCAACTAAGATAAACCTTCAGAAACGGAAAGTGCTGGACAGTCCTATGTGTGATCAATGTAAGTGCAGGGTTGAAGACGTGATTCACGAAATTTGGGACTGACAATATCCGTGAGGGGTGGGTGCCTTCTTTTGCAGATGTAAGGAGCAAATTCACGAGCATCGAATCAATGTGCGATCTGGTTAGCATCATTAAGGTGGAAGAAAAAAGCCTGGAGGAGTTTGCAATGATTGCTTGGTTAATCTGGATTCGAAGAAACAAACTGAGAATCAATGAAGTAGCCTTGCCAAGTACAAAGCTTGCCCAGTCAGCCTCGGCCCTGTTAGAGGAGTTTCAGCAGGGAAAGCAGCGGCAAGAATCACAGGAAAGGGCTGGACCGGTGCGGTGGCAGCCCCCACCAGAGGACTCAGTGAAAGTTAACTTCGACGGGCAGTGTTTGGGGAGGATCAGGAAGGAGGCATTGGGGTGGTCATACGCAACAACGAGGGGCAGGTGTTAGCTGCTCTGTCTGAGAAGGTGTCCATGCCAACATCAGTGGAGATCTTAGAGATGCTAGCTGCCCGAAGAGCTGCAATCTTTGCTCGGGACCTCGGCTTTCGCAAGGTGTGCTTTGAAGGAGATGCAGAACTCGTGGTGAAGAGCTTGCAGACAGGGACGAACACTAATGCGCTGGCTGGTCACTTAGTAAAAGACTTCATGTCTATAAGGGGTTATTTTCAATCTTACTCTATCATCCATGTAAGGCGGCAGGGTAATCACATTGCCCATGCTTTAGCTAGGGATGCTAAGTTCTCTTTTCCATTAAGAGTTTGGGGGGAGGTTGTTCCTCCAAACATTTTCAATTTTGTTGTAAAAGACTTGTCTTCGTTATAAATTTTCAACCCGTGTTGGGTTGTTCCTCAAAAAAAAAAAAAAAAAAAAAAATCTAGATCAATTGACCCACGTAAATCAAATCCGCAAGGACATCATGTTAAACCATGAAATTGTTTAATTAAATTAAAAGAGACGGCACGAAAAAGCAAGCTAGTGAAAATTAAGTCTGAATTAGATGGCATGAAAAAACAAAAACTATTCGGCCAGGGAGAGGGGAGTGTGGCCGTTAGGTGGGCATATCGAGAGCGATTACTCATTCAGTTATCCTCTCAAATGAGAGTCCCCTATATTCCCCAGGCCTCTCCAGTAGAATGCAGTTCAAAATGCAACTTGATAGCAAACTACTTAAGGGCCAAATTTACAAAAGTCCTATGGGCTCAGGGGTTAGTTAAACACTTAGTGAGCGTTTGGATTCAGAGGTTTCACGTCTGCGTTTTGAGTTTTCACGTTTCCTTCTTTTTTTTTTCTTTTTTTTACCAGAAGTTGATTTCACGTGGGACACAGACCTATCAGTGGGTCTCGTGCACTGTGCACGGGACCCACTAGCACTTTGAACGCCCACACATTGGTCTGAAATGGCATTCTCAGTGGGTCCTGTGCACTATTCACGAAACCCACAAACATCTTTTTTTTACCTAAACTTTAATTAAAAATGGGTCCCACAGCACTATTCACACTTTTAAAAATTATTTTGCTATAGTGTTTTCAGTTTTCAGTTTTCAATTTTCAGTTTTCAATTTTCAGTTTTCAGCAAAATAAATTGTATCCAAACGAACCCTTAATATCACAGGTGTGTAATTGAGAATGAGAGAGAGATGCAAACATATTGACTAATAATTCATATTATTTAAAGGACAAAACTTAAGTACAGTACCTTAGGTGCTGTTCCTTAGGTTCCCATTTTAGGATTCAGCTATGTGACTATTTAACTAAAAAATACACTTTCATTCCATGAGAAAAAAATCAACATGGCAGAATCTTAAGAGGGGAATCTAAGGAACAGCACCTAAGTACTGTACCTAAGTCTTGCCCTTATTTAAAACTAAAGGATGAGTACCATAGCATTCTACCCAATTTTTATTATTTAATCTGGTTTAAGTAAATTCAAATCAAATTTTTAAAACATATAAGAATAAAAAAATCTCATTTCCCACGGTATATATTATAGGAACATGAATGGTATGTATGTAAGTATTAACATAAAGAACAATTCAACTAACTAAATGAATCCTTTCAAAAGAACAATGGCAGAGCAATACTGGATCCAAATACAAAGAAAACCTCCAAAAAAAAAACCATACTCGCGAAGGCTTAAACATAAGAAAACCTTAAAAATCTACCACTTAAGAATCGAATCAAAACACATGAAAATACCAAAAACCAGCAAAACCCATACCAAATCAAGTGATTGATATCCAGAAAATACCCCAAACCCATCAATATTTTGAAATCCAAAATATGGGAAAATAACAAATCTTCAAAGAACACACCTTGAGGTTGCGACACCACACTTGTGAAGGCTCCGACATAATTTTCAAACTCCAAAAACGATGTGCGTGGCGGCGTATGTGGCGGCGTAGAGCTCCGATGCTAAGAGGAGAGTAGGAGATGAGATTTGGGGTTTGGCTCTCCAGGTTTGAAACTATCGTGCCGTGTGTGAGAAGGGTTGTAAGATTTAATGAGTTATGATTGTGTGTGCTGAGGTGTATTGATTTTTCTGTAAAATGACGACGTGGCTTTCATTCATTGGGTGGTGTAAAACACTTCTTTTACGTCAGCTCCGGACAGAAGTTAAACTCAATCTAAATCCAGTTCTAGAAGAGTTATACTGGTGCCACAACTTGTGTCATAACTCGCCCACGTGGCAAGTTGTGAATGGTGGAAAGGTGTCCCCACATGGACCCCACATCACCCTTCCTCCACTCACAACTCGCCATGTGGGCGAGTTGTGGCACAAGTTGTGCCCACAAGTTGTGGCACCAGCATAACTCGTTATAGAATGACATCACAATATGTAGCTAATTTCCACACACACTGTCTAGACCATAATGAATTGACCATGTTTTGATGTGTTATTGTTGGTGTTTCCTAAGTGTAAAGAGTAACCTCTTAACTAATTCTCTTCCCAATCCCTGGTGAGACCAAGTCCCAGATTACCAATTACACTTTCCATATGTTTTGAGTTTAATGCATGGGGATTGGGGAGCTGTCCAAAATATATAGCAGTTCACATACACTGGTGCTCATCCTATTTTTAGAAATGAAAAAATGGAATTCATTAGCCAGGTTTATAATTTTATGTATGCACCTCAAAGGAAAGGAGATTTTTTGACAGAATATTAATTAATGCGTTCCTAGATAACCATGACTGCCAAATAGTATAGGCTACCAAGGCACCCCTTGGGTTGTGTCATGTATGTATTGTGTTTTTTGGGTTGGACTCTGGATTTGAGATTATCTTGAAACCATTCTGATAGGGATGATTGAAAGAACTATATATGTCGGTAAGTAGAACGACATTTAAGTGACTTATATGCTTAGCCCATCACAAAGATAGTGTAATGAAGTTTCATGTTAGTCACATTTTTGTAACCAGAAGAATGGGCAAAGATGAGGTTCCTAGTCAAGAAGCGGTCATGGGTGCATTTCCATACAAAGTATTTTAACTTATTTGGACCAACAAATGTCAAATCCAAATCTAACATTTGGTAGAGGTTTTTGAAGGATGAAGTTGGTATAAAACAAAGGTACTTGTAGCCTTGACAGAACAAATTCCATCCACAGATGGTCAGATTTGGATTTTCTGGCATTTCCAGCAATCACTTAATATGATAACAAAGATTTTTAATTGAGTGTCTTGTTCCACTAATGGACCAATAAATCGCTATCTTAGAGGACCACCAAGCAGCCCATTATTCAGTAATTTGCTGTTCAGTAATATTGCTTTAATCTATATTGATTGCTTTAAGATCCTAGGTTTATAGTTGCATGGAAGGCTGTGTTAGCCACATCAGCGCTACACCTCAAAAGAATTAATAACATCCTTGCCAGTTAGGGTTCTTTGAAATCTCTTATAAACCTAAAATACACCTAATAAACACCCATGCAGGATCAGCAAGACTCAGTACACAACAACATATCTATCTCAGCATACCCATCTTGTGGCTAATAACATGCTTGTGATTTAGGTGCATATCTAGCATGCAGAACAACACAATTGTGGATATCTCTAAAAAAATGAATATCTTCAAAAATGTGCAATACTGGAGGGTTTATAATTCAATTTTCTTTTGATAATTTGCAAAGAGTCGAGTATGCTCACTTTGGTCTTCTTAGATCTTATTACTAAGCAAGTAGGCAACACTCTTGTTAAACTCAACATATATATTCAGGTGCTTAAGGTGAAAATCAGGCACATAAGAACCGCAAAATCAGCAAGTTTCAGCTTAATTGAGTCAAAGGTGCTTCTGTCCAAAATGTGAAGAACATCAGGTGCATGACTATAGTAAACTTGAACATTGAGCGTCTCCAAATTGACATGCATATTCATCTTTGTATCTATAAATATGTCAACATATGTATTTATTCTAAATTTTGTTCATTGGTACTAAGGTGCTAGTATGTCGACAGCATGAATGTGATAGAACCTTCTTCTTAAGAAAGAACATTTTCTATTGAAATAAAACTTAATGTGTGAATTTACAATGTCAAGGCACCCAGTTGAACCACAATAGTCTACCCCCTTTTTAGCAAATAAAAAAAGGCAACAACATTTAGTAGCAATTTATTAAACTCGAGTTCCATATTTCATTTTTCCTCTAGTCAATATAATTTTTTCCTGCGTGTGCGAATATATAAATTTTAGTTTGGAGCATAAATCCATAACAGGATGTATGACTCTCTCTCTCTCTCTCTCTCTCTCTCTCTCTCTCTCTCTCTCGCAAAGGATGCATGATTCTCTCAATATACCTGCCACATATTATTGAAGCAATTTTGGTTACACCCAATTCTAATCTCAAAATCACAATGGGCATATATGCAAAGAAATGGTTTTATGTGATGATTTCTTTGGTATTAATTTCGTAATATTAAAATTTTCATTATATATTTTAAGAATCACAAAAGTTATACAGATGTTATAAATTATCTCAAAATTCCAAATCCAGTTGGTTTTTTTTTTCCCTTTTTCTTCTTTGTAGAAGGAAATGGTTTTTCTTGGTGTGGAAGAAAGATATATTCTTTAATATATTTATATATATATATATTTATTTTTTATTTTTTTTTCATTTTTTTGGTGGTGGGGAGGGACAGGGCCAAAGAATGGCTTTGTCCCTGACTCTAAGCTTCGGCCACCAGTTCTGAGTAGAAAGGCACGGTAGTTCTCCCTCTAATATAATGAGATTAAGAAATCAACTTCTTAGATTTAAGTGAAGTTGAGCAACAAATATGACTCATTAAGCCATTTGGTAACGTTGTTTTAGTAACGTTGTTTGTATTTTTTGGAAATACGTGTGGGTGAAAAAGTGTGTGAAAATGCGTGTAATATTGTTTAAAAACTGAAAACATATGTTTAAACTCCTATACCAAACGGCCCCTAAGCCTTATATGTATTTTTCCTATTCATTTAATTTTGTTTAGCACCAGAAAACTCTTATTTATTTTTCCTCTCTATGGTAGAGTAATTGGATGAGCATTAAAGAAAGCGGTCACAGAATTTTTAGTAAAAGTTTAAATTCAAATCATGTTTTGGGAATGCCTTTAGGCTAAGTTGCATCCTACTATTTAGAAAATCTTGCCTCCGTCTTAAAAAGAAATGTACTTCCTTATAAATCGCAAAGCCAAACAAAAAAGTAAATTCTATTTTCATAAAATAAAAAATAATAAAAAAAGAGGCGCATTTGCCATGAAAAAAATGAGGGGCATAGCTAACCAAATTTATTCTTAAATAAGGCCTTTTGTTTGGAAAAATTAAATAAGGATTGATGACCTATTCTTCAGTGAAACAAGAGAGATGTTATGATATGTTGGTATTATTGCATTCATTACAATCTCTGTTATAAATATTGTTTTTTTTTTTTTTTTTTTTTTTTGGTAGAAAGGAAAATTCATTAAACAACCAAACTAAGGGGGAAAAGGAGGATCAGCAATGGTCCTGTTAACATACAAGCCAGATCTGTCCGAGCATAACAGCTCCAAAAGATCCACAGGCGGATCTTGATACAAAATAAAAGGTCTCTCTCAGGGGCGGCGCTACAGCTTATTCAGGGGGTTCAAATGAACCCCCTGACTTCAAAATTTTTTTTTTTATACATGTAAAATATTTTTTTGGTTAGTTTAATACTTTAATTTATTCTTAAAAATATTTTTTTTGCACACCCTAACTTAAATCTTGTATACTCTTATTACAAGTATTTTTGACTCAAAAGTAAAGAGTACATATGTTTGTGAATTGTAAGTGTAATTCTTTTTTATAATATTTTATTATATGTGTTTGAGTGTGTTTAATATTGATTGTGTACATTACTTTTTATTATAATGTTATTTTTGTAAATTATGATGTATGTGGTTGTTTGTGTGTACAATATAAATATAATGTAACTTTATAATAGAGAGGGTTTTTTTTACATGTGTGTGTATTGTTATCGTATATATTATAATAACTTTTTGTTATAAAGTTAGTAAAATTCAAGAAAAAAAAAATTGTAAAGTTAGTGATTGTTCAAGCATTTGATTGATTAAGTAAACACGTAGTGTATAATTTTATGTATGAATGAGTGTGATTGTGTGCGTTAATAATTAATATGGAGTCAATGAGTTGAGATTAGTCATTTAGTCTAAAATATTTTTATAAAAAGAAAGTTAAATAGATAATAACAACTGTATAAAGAAAAAAAAATGTTAGACAAACTTAACAAAATAAAATGGTCATAGGCTCATAGCTATCCACATTGGCAATAGATACTCATAATGAACTATCATGTAACATTCAAAATTTGAAAACTTGTAAAATAAAATTATAAAACTTCACATATTATTATTATTATTATTATTTATCGATAATTCGATATATTCAAGATCTCTTTTTATTAAAAAATTTTAATGAACCCCCTAAACAAAATTCCTAGAGCCGCTACTGGTCTCTCTTGAACAGAACCTATTCTAGCCAAACAATCCGCACACGAGTTTCCTTCACGAAAACAATGCACGATCCGGACTTTAGCTATTTGGGATATCAGCTGCCTGCAGTCATCAATAAGAGGCCAAACAGAGAGATTAGAAATAGTTGGGCTGGTGAGGAGCTGCACAACAGCCATTGCATCAAGTTAAACGTTCACAGCATTCAGGTTCATGTTTTTGCAGAGCATAAGACCAGCTCTAAGGCCCCACAACTCCGCTATAAAGCTATCCAAGCACCCAAGCCTCCTGGAAAAACCTCCAACCCACTCTCCTTGCTCGTCCCTGATCAGTCCGCCACACCCAGCTCTGCCAGAGCTAGCCGAAGCAGAACCATCAAAATGTCAAGTATGGGACGAAGGCCATTCTTATTTAATAACCACCAAAATTTTAATTGAATGGCATCAAATGTACTACTCTTATTTAATAACCACCAAAATTTGCTTCTTTTAACCTCCAAAATGTCAAGTATGGGACGAAGGCCATTGTTCTCCTCAAAATAGTTGCATTTACAGCAGTGGATATTCAAGCGGTTTATCCCAAGGTGTTCTGGCCAAAGAAAAAGCCACCATCACTTCTACCTCTGGGCAAGCGGTTTCCTTTGACATTACTTTTGGATGTGGACACAACAATACCCTCCGTTCCGATGTCCAAGCAACTATTGGATTAGGATCAGGGCCTTTGTCCTTTGTTTCACAAATTGGTAGCAAGAGGTTTTCTTATTGCTTGTTGCCATATGGTACTGAATATACTGATCCTAGTATTACAAGCAAGATAAGTTTTGGCAATGGCAGTGAAGTTGTGGGTGATGGTGTTGTTTCAACACCATTTGTAGCTAGAGATCAATACGTTGTGACACTAGAAGGAATTAGTGTTGGAGACACATATGTGTCCTTTAACTCTTCAGGTAAGGTTTCTAAGGGCAACATGTGTATCGATTCAGGATCACCAACATTTGCTTTGCCACCAGATTTTTATGATTGCTTAGAGGTGGAAGTGAAGAAGCAGATTTCAATTGATCCCATTAAGGATGACCCTAATTTGGGGACACGGCTTTGCTATAGAACTAAAATTACTAATGAAAATATACCAATATTGACTGTCCATTTTGAAGGTGCAGATGTGGAGCTAAAGCCTATACAAACTTTCAATCGACCGCTTAAAGAATATGAATATTACTGCTTTGGAATTACAAATACTGCAAATACAGAATTGGCATCTTTTGGCGACCATTACCAAGGAACATATGGCAACTATGTTCAAGCAAATTTTTTGATTGGGTTTGACTTGGAAACAAGGATGGTCTCCTTCAAGCCGACTGATTGCTCCAAACTGTAGAGTTTGGCACTTTCATGTAACCTATATGATCAATGAAAGATATATACCTATTCATACTTTATATATATAGATTAATTATCCTTTTTTTAATTAAAAAAGCTTTATTTTCATTACAATCTAATCACATTTCTAGCTTAAAGAAATGTTTTTACTTTCTCTGTTTGTCTTCCGCAATTGCTTTGCTTCATTTATTTATTTATTTTTTAGAAACTGGCAAGACTTTGTATTAATCAAATGAAGAATGAAACAAATAAGGAACAACTGATCTCAAACAGAAACATCAGGAAGAAAACTATCCAACCAAATAACAATATCTGCTATTTCTTTAGCTTTGCAAGCTAGGAGATGAGCTGTAGTGTTACCCTTCCTACAGACAAGAGAAATTGGTATCACTAGAATGATTCGTCTTAAGTTTGGGTATCTTGAATAAGATTTCCAAAACGAGCTAGAAAATCTTCATTATTCTAGAGAGTTGTCATCACTCATGTCTAGAGACGCAAGTAGGACTTGGGTCAGGGGACCGGAACAAAGTATAAAAAAACTATTTTTTATCATAGATTTCATAATTAAAACTATTTTTTTATTTTTACTTAAAAATTTAATACCGTTCTTGTTCTTTTAGTAATAAATAATCTTTTTATTTATTTATTTGAGATAGTAAAATTAATAAATCATTATTATTTTCTATTTAGTATCAAATATAAAATAAAAAATCAAACTGTTTTTAATATCTCCACCACAAAAAAAATTAAAAAATTTATAAAAAATTTAAAAAAAAAAAAGAGAAACGTTCTCATAGAAGAAGACAAAAAACAAATGTTTTGACTGGGATAGAAATGGGACAAAGGTCTATTGGTAGGTTTTGTCTCACCCTTTGCACAGAATTATCAAGAAGATCGCAAACTTGTAATGCTTGTCTCACAAGCTTCTCTTGGGTCTGGTACTCTGAATGTAAAGAGTGCAATAATTTTATGACGGATACTGATTGCACTCTATTGGTATTGTCCACCCCTATCGATGATATCAAATCTGAGAAACAGATTCACCGTTTCCTACATGGACATCCATTAATGCTACTCAGTAAGAACAAGAAAGACGATCAAAAAGTCTATCAATATTGCCGTATATGTGGATATATATAAAGGCTGCACATGTCCTACTCCTACCTTATGGTGCCCGTTAACACAACCCAAAAAATATTATTGGACCAACTATGACAAAAGAGTATACAAGTGAATTAATTTTGGTACACCCCAAGCAGCTTTGCTGGAGGAGCAAAGACCTGCAAAGTGTCCTCTACTATGCTGGACTACATGCAAAATTACAATGTCAATAACAATAACTTCATTCCCCTGCACCCCAAAAGAAAGTGAAAAAGAGATCCACCGAAGCGCTTTAACGAGATCCAGTGAACCTTCACATAACTTCAGTCCCCCTACACCCCAAAAGCAAGCACCTGCATTCACAATTATGTCAGCTAGTGTGCATCATAACAAGAACAAGTATTATTTAGATTAAGAATATGAAAATTATATCTGAATATGACTTATCAAAAAAGAAAACTATTTCTGAACAAAACTATATCTGAAGCAATTTAAGGCTTCTATCGGACAGCAACACTAATTCTCTTTTGCAAATAATAAGATGAGAAATGGTCTAAAGACCACATACCATACAGCGATGACCAAAAAGGTTATCAAAAGAATTTCAAGCAGCACTAAGGCTCTTGTCCAAACATATGCCATCCTGCCAAATTCAACATGAAAAGAGAGGACCTTGTACCCAAGGAAAAAAGTTAAAAGGGCGGATCTTAATAGCACTGAGAAGGCTACAAGGTAGGGGAGAGTTTGAATGAAGTGGCTCAATAATTTCCAGATTTTGGACACTGCAATCAAATTTCAACTTTAAAATTTCTTGACAACAGATTATAAAATAGACAAGAACATTACACACATCAACCAAATATTTATTTCAATAGAAGGTACCACTATTTAAAGGTGTAGTAATATATGTGAGACAGGGGATAAATATCTTAATATATTAACTTGTTAAGAAAGAAGTTCAAATCTTCTGTCCCACTCTTCCTAGTTCACTATATCGTCCACAAATAAAAACATGTCACATGTCTATCTATTTTATTAAATGCTAAATTTATATAGTGGAGGAGGAATAGTGAGACAGAAGAGTGGTACCTGGTAGCATCAATATTCATGGGGTCAAACAATCCATTAAATGTAACCAGGGAAAGTGATAATTGTATGATAAAATAAAATAGAAATATTCCAGAAATCCAAAAACAGTGCAACTAAAAAGGCAAACAGATGGAAGAACTGAGGAAGAAAAAATGAGCCATTATTTCATATGTAAGAACAAATTTTACAGGGTCACTATGACATATCTCACAGATGGAACTTCTGGAGTGTAGCATACTACTTTTAATGTTTCAAGGAAGTACTATTTCAGTGCCACAGCAATACCATAAAATCCTTTTAGAAGCAACACCGACCAATTGTTGTCTTTAATAAAATATCACACAAAACAGTAGTCAAGAGGTTAGTAGGAACTATGATTCAATTGGAAACTTACAACTGGACCCTAAAATATAGTAAAGGTACTATCTGTTATTTTTATTTCTAACAAAAAATATCAGTGCAACTGACCCTTTTTTTTTTTTTTTTTTAAGGGAAGTCATTTCCACATGCAGGGAAAATTGCAGAGTTTAAGAAGCAGGTAACAATCTACGTTTCTTGGACTCCTCATAATCAAACCAAACAATGCATAGCAACTTGACTTATAGCAGTCGATACCAGATCCAAAAATTGGTTTGACTTGTTTTTCCTTCGTCACATGAAAATCAATACCTAAACCAACTGATCTCACTCTCGGAATACCCATATACCTTGACCACCCAATCAAGCACAATCCGGACTAAACCGCAACCCACAATTGAGTATGAGGGCGTTTGGATTGGGCTGAGAGTTGCTGAAAAGTGGGTTGCGTTTTCCTTTTCTTTTTTTCTTTTTTTTCTGCGCGTGAACAGTAACCTAACATGGGTTTACTGTGCAGGGGACAAAAATTACTGTTCACGCACTGTTTATTACTGTTCACAGCACTGTTCACGCACTTAAAAAATATTAAAAATGGGTCTACGGTACTATTCACACATTTAAAAATTATTTTGCTACAATACTTTCAGTTTTCAGTTTTCAGTTTCAGCAACAATAAGTTCAATCCAAACGGACCCTATATATATAAAATAAAGAATCCTAAGACTTGGTTGATTTTTTTTTTTTTTTTTTTTTGGATAGAAATAGGTGTGAGAATCCCAAGACTTGGTTGCATGATGTGGAAGACCAATGTGTCGCGTGAGCTACTTCCTTCAATTTTTTTTGGTAAATTACTCACTAGACGTTCAGAGGGACGACCAGCCTTCTTTAACACCTGAATTGTAGCTAGCTATCTAGAAAAGAGAATTCTGTAGTTATCATCAAACACAGAAGCAAGTACTATTACATGTTGAGTCACAATAGGAACAAAATAAGGATCACTACAGTCAGACCTCAATATATCAAAGCTGCATTCGGAACAAAAGATACATAAATGCTATTATTATATGTCTATTAATTATCTATGATTATAGTAGTGGAACATAAATTAATTTCAATAATTTACATGTGATATAGGTAGTAAATGCATTTCTCTTTCTTTCTGCAAGTTAAAAAAGATAATGTGGAAGTCAGGGGTGGCACTACGTTGATGGCAGGGGGTTCAAATGAACCCCTTGACCTGAAGAGCAAAAAAAAAAAATTATATAGTGTATTTTAAATTTTTTTTGTTTTGACCCCCTAAAATATAAACTTGAACACCCTGACCCAAAAAAAGAAGAAGAAGAAAATGAAGATGACAATATAGAAAGATTCACAATGCAGGATTAAAGAAATGTTCATTTTGCAGTGGAGGAGATCATTTTTTCACAGCTTTGCAGCAAAGGAGGTCCCTCCATCACGATGGCTTGTAGTGGTGGCCATGCTAGTTGTAGACAGCAGAGGAAATGACACTCATGGGCTATATAGCTTGCTGGCGATCTCCATAGATTTAGAGAGAGAGAGAGAATATGGTCAACAGCAAAATAGAAAGAAGTATTGAGATAGGTGGCGTAGGTGGGGAAATTAATTGGGATGACACATTCTACTTTGCTACTAGTTAAGATTTTTTTTTATAAAAAAAAAAAAATCAATATATTGATAGATTGCCACGTTGGGGCCATGCAACCATTTTTTTTTTTTTTTTTTACAGTCAAATATATGCACAAAACAGTGAAACACTATCTAATAGATGATCAACTAAATTAATATTTGCAGATTTTTTTAGAAGGAAATATATATATAGTTAAATATATAATTATAAACTATTAAATTACTAAATAACTATTATGATGTCATCCGTTCGATCATCGATTTGATCTTGATTAGATTAAAAAACCAGGAATCACTCTTTTTTTTTTAATTTTTTGATCGACCAATCTAATTTTTAAAACCATTGATAGAAGTGCTAAAGACTTAAGAGAAAATAAGGAGGTATTTTTTTAAAGCTTTTGATTAGACAATAAGTTTAATATATATTAAAATGGTGTACCGATATACACGATTGCCTGAATATTCCATTCCATTGGTCAACTTAGAATGTTCACTGGAATGGAATTCAAAACCTCGTAGTTAATATAATGAAAAAGACCAATAAATTGTCAAAATTGACTCCCCTAAAAAAACTTTCTGGAGCCGCCATAGTGGAAGCACAAGCTATTTGATAGATCCAGACTCTCACCTTCCATACATCTAGTATGTTTGAGGGCATTCCTCTATTTTCTAGTTGTAACCAAAAGGGAGGGAAAAAAAGGCTTAGAAGCCTTGTTTTTTAAATAGGTATATAAAAAAGGCTCAGGATCCATTGGTAATGACTTATTCCTCTATATATATTAAGTAGCAAAATACAAAAGCCACTTTTGTATTTATAATGAATATCGTAATGGAAGGCCATCATACAATGGTCAAGCTCAAGCTACATCCTTGTTAAAAAGATAAGAAATATTTTTAAAAATGCAGAAATTGGTGTTACTTGATTCCTACCCCTTTCAACGAAAAGGGAAATGTTAACAAGCACCGTGCGGTGTTTGTTAGGGTTGGACTAAAGTGGGTCTTATTTGATAAAAAAATTAGATAAACGAAAGAAAAAAATATAAAAGTACCCCCATAGTTTTTTTTTTTTTTTTTCTCTCTATGAAACTAGCCCCACAGCTTATAAAACTGGAAAAAAAATGACTTAAAACTGCAAAAAAGACAAAAAATTGCCAAAAAAAAAGTCAAAAAAGACAATTTAAATAATTGTTGGACAAACAACCCATCAACACATTAGGATCCCGATTAATGGATCTCTTGTTTCGAGAAACAAAACTACAAAGATTGAACCCTCTCTTCTAGCTCTTTTTCAAATTTGATAAATGTTGATTGATTGTATATTTCATTATAATTCTATATCTATCAGGGGAAAAAAAGAGAGAGTATACTATATGCAGTTCTCAAATTGTCATCAGAGACTTTCTGAGTATGCATTGAAACTACTGTCGAACCGTGTGCTTTACCGATCCATCCAACAACCAATTGATACCATTCGATCGCAGACCAAGCCCATTGATATTAGAGCGAATTGTGAAATCCCTCACAATCCCTCCCTCATAATGCGGCTCCAACAACTCGAACCTATGACTGGGCTCTAATACCACTTGTCGGACCGTGTGCCTTACTGATCCATCCAACGACCAATTGGTGAAGAATGAGGGGGCACAAATCTTTTATAACATTTGATCGCAGACCAAGCCCATTGGTATTGGAGTGAATTGTGAAATCACTCACAACTACCATTGGTGAAGCATCCATAAATACATCAACTAGCACAGAAAGAGAATAATTTTGAGTCCAGACCAGCAGGTACTTTCAGTTGACGACCTTTTCAACTCAATATTATCACATGTTCAGTATCCTCAGACAAACCATTGTCCAAACATCTTTTGGAATCAGAAACCATTCCATACAGATCTTGTATTTTCAATAAAGAACATTCATAAAGTCTGGAGCAGTGGTAAAAAATTTTCAACAATAACTCATGACAGGACAAGGAAAGAGAAAAGAGTATGAAAAACAGAAATTGGGAGGGGAATGATTGGCATATTAGAAAGAAAACCAAAGAAAAGGCTGATGTTGACAGTTCAAAATTTCACAAAAATATAAAAGTTCTCAAATTTTATCAGAAACTGAAGGTACATTGACTGTATATCCAGGTTAAGGACATTCCATGAAAATTTTGGTAAAATATGAGATGTTCTCTCAAGTTCAAAGGTGTCCTACTGCTCCATGAATACCTTGATCATCCTTTGGTGTATAAACCCGATCGAACTTGAAGATCTTCTTTGTCAATCCACCTACAAATGGCCTAAATTCTCCATCTTTAGCTGCACCAAAATCTGTAACCATTGCATACCCAGCTGATATCTCCTCCTTCCTCAAAGGCCGATACCTACAAAATACCCTGATGTTCCCTGTAATTTACAGAGTTAAAGCTTGAGTTGGTTCAGTTCACAGGTCAAAGGTGTAAAAAGAATATTACATTTTTAGGCATCAGAAGAAAATATTATGCCTTTTGCTTCCTAAATCTGGTTATAAAGCGTCAAAATCTGTAACCATTGCATACCCAGCTGAGATCTCCTCCTTCCTCAAAGGCCGACACCTACAAAACACCCTGATGTTCCCTGTAATGTACACAGTTAAAGCAGGAGTTGGCTCAATTCACAGGTCAAAGATGTAAAAAGAATATTACATTTTTAGGCATCAGAAGAAAAGATTATGCCTTTTGCTTCCTGAATCTGGTCCTCGCTGAACTTCAATCTAAGATCATCACGCTGTGCAACTGCAGCTTGGATAGAATAGAACCCAAATTAAAAGTACGACTCGGTTGATTTTACTCTAACTTAAACTAAGTGCGGAATAGAGTAAATGTGAGCAGATAAACAAAATAACTACTCTAAGCCATATTCAACATATCACAGCAGTAAAATGAAAGCTTAAAAGAGTAGGGAAGAAGAATGCAAACACAAGATAACACGCCGATGTGTTATCAAAGAGGAAACCAAAGAACTCGGGGAAAAACTTCTCCGCTGCCCTCCAAGCGATAAATTGATCCACTAGAGAATAAGTTGGAGTACACGAATAACAAAAGACCCTCCAAGCCTAGTCTACCCCATGTACTCGAGCCCACCAAGCTTCTGCTACCAACTAACTTCGCCAAGCCTTGTCTTCTCTAGCTCTCCGGATTACGCAATTCAGCTCGATTGCATCCACCAAACAAATGGCTTCTTCCAATGCTTCCCAGCAGCACCAAAACCTCACTTTACACTCAAGATGGGTGTGGTAAGTGTTTGGGTTAATGTTCCTTTTTCATGGCCAGAAGTAAATCAATAAACGGTACAACTTCAAGCATCAAAACTTAAGTTAACAAGTCTAGCCTTGGAAACCTTTACTTTCTTTTCTAAATTGTCTAAAACTGCAGCCCACATCCTTTTATCACGTTCGTATTTACTACAAATATCCCTCAAATCTGCTGCTTGCTTTTCCCTAGCTTGATCTGAAAAATGATTGTCCATAATTCGAATTCTAATCTTCAAATCACCATAGATTGGACCAAACAAGAAGTCCACTACCCAACAACACCCACAAAGATGATGTATGCAATGTAAGTAATTATTCACTCTAAGGCTTTCTTTTGTCCATATGATATAAAGCTTAAATAAATATATTGGATATTGCCTTACCTAAATAAAGAAAAAAAGAGAAATTCTACAAGGCAATTTGGTAGATGTAAATTGATTAGGCCCAAACCACAAGGTCAATTGTTGGGCAATCTTCTTGCGTCTAAGACTACAAGTATGCATAGTTGGGGGCCTGTATCTTGTGTCTGCATTAGCCTCTCTGCTACTTCTTAGGGAATTTGGGTGCCTAGAATGATATCCGAAAATTTGAGGGAAGCTGAGAACTTTGATCCAGAGAGGTCCTTTGATAGCCATATGGCATACCAGAGGGCCAATTCTGCATATATACCATCTGGTCTCGCCTTATACTCGGTTTAGTTATCTAGTCTGAGAATGCATCTACTTGCACTGTTGTACAACTACGATTAGAAACCCTCCAATGAAGTGAAGCTTGAAGATACGGACATGGCTGAGCCTTCAGCATGACAAAAGAAAAGAAAATCCAAACAAAAATTCCCATTGCTTATCAAAGTTTAACTATGGAATGTGTTTTCAGAGATATGGACATGAGTACATGACTGAGTCATTATAAATTTCCAATGTCTGCCCAAAGCTTTCGTCAAGGTACTACCCTGATTCTCCCCACGTTGGAAAAGTTGTTTGGATAGGAAGCAAGAAATTTTTTTTTTTTTTTGGGTGGGTAGATTACAAGCTTCCATTGGAGATGGGGTTGGGAAATTCTTTTGAGTATTGTTTAGCTATTTCAATTAGCTCTTGTAACGATGTCTGGCTGTAGAAACAACTTTTACACTGAATTCTAGCTTTTAAATGTAGAGTTATTACAGTAAAAATTAACCTAGAGCGCCTGGGGTTTAATGTTCACTTCACTATACGGTGCATTTTCCTTTCAGGAAGAGGTACAGGTATATGAATATTTGACAAAATTTGCTAGAACAAATTTGCAATTTGCTATTAGCATATAATGTTTATTTGTCAGGTAAGATTAGAATTTATAATATATACTGATTACGTTACTTCCTTTTGACACAAGTTCAAAGGTGCAACTGTGCAAGCTATGGCATGCATATGATAATTTCTTTTCAAATAACCTGCCACTTGATAGCATAGCCTTAAGCAAAAGACACTAAAGGAAAATGTATCGAAGAAAATTAAGAATGCCATCAATTAAGTCTAGATCACGAATAGACTTCATTTCAAGCATAAATATTCCAACTTAGTATATCAATATCTATTATCTGTTATTATCAAAAATGTATTATGAAGACCAAAGACCCAAAACAGAATTGAAGTGTTTTCAAAACTATTGGACGAAAGATCAAGGGTGGTGAGAGATGAAAAGTTAATACTGTGCATTGGTGGGACGAATCCAGAAAGGTAGCAATATGAGAATTGCAACTCTAACAAGGAAGGGAGTTTGTTTATCTCCTGTAGCCAATCAGAGGCTTGGCTAAGGTTTGCAGAACTCAAATCAAGGTGTTGTAGTAAAGGAAGACCAGAGAGCCATTGAAGGTTCTTGACATATAAATTATTATATCTAAGATCGAGATATTGCAAATTAGAGAGATTCCCAAGTTGATGAGGAATCAATCCCCCAAATCCCACATATGAGAGATTAAGATATCTTAAGCTCCCGATTGAACCGAGGAATTTGGGAATTTAATTATCATAGAAATCATTGTAGCTGAGGTCTAAGTAAGTCAAATGCTTCAAATCAAGCAGAGAAGGATTTATCTTATCGCCAAACACTGACCTACCATAAGTTTGCAATTGAGCTTTATATTGGGCATCATTGGTAGTAAGCTCATCATATAGAGGAAAAGAGGTTGTGAGATGGAGTTGGAGGACATGACCAATGCGGTTGTGGCAAACAACACCGACCCGATTGAACTTGAAGCATCTTTAAACAAAAAAACCCTAAAATCTCTCATTCTCTTCTCACCGATTTCTCTCTAGTCTTTGCCTCCCTGACTCTCTGCTCTCTCGCTCACTCACTAAGAAGTCTCCCCTCTCTCACTCCCTAAGAACCCATGGCCACTCACTCAAGGTCTCAATCTCTCCATCTCTTGGTCTCAACCTCTCCATCACTCGGTCTCAACTCTCAAGCTCACTGACCCAAGTCCCGAGCTAACTCAGGTATCAAAGCTTTCATTCTCACCCTCCATTATACTCTCACATGCTCTATTACTCATTCGAAGTGAAGCTATTGATCTTGATAATGATGATGAGGGTTGTATTTGATTGTCTTGTTGGTTTTCTTTTATTTTGTTTTAGTTTCAAAGTTGTGGGTTGTATTCTAATTTCTGAACATCATGGAATGTTTTAGTTTCAAACTTGTGGGTTGTATTTAATTTATGAACATCATGTTTTAGTTATTATCTACTATTGCTCTTAAATTTGGTATATGTTTATATATTGTGAAAAAGTATGCTTAGCAATATATAGAAAATATAAATAAAAATATTTTTAATAATTTTTTAATTGCCGCACCCTGCCGCACTCACACCCTACTTTTTCAAAAATTGTCGAGTCCTGCACTCGCACCTGAATCCGGAAAGGCACCCATGCTTCATAGTCTGAAACTATCGTGTCGTGTGTGAGAAGGGTTGTAGGATATAATGAGTTATGATTGTGTGTGCTGAGGTGTATTGATTTTTTCGTAAAATGACAGCGTGGCTTTCATTCATTGGGTGGCATAAAACACTTCTTTTACGCCAGCTCTGGACAAAAGTTAAACTCAATCTAAATCTGATTCTAGAAGAGTTATGCTGGTGCTACAACTTGTGCCATAACTCGCCCACGTGGCGAGTTGTGAGTGGTGGAAGGATGTCCCTACATGGACCCCACATCACCCTTCCACCACTTACAACTCGCCATGGGGGCGAGTTGTGGCACAAGTTGTGCCCACAAGTTGTGGTATTAGTATAACTCGTTATAGAACGACATCACAATATGTAGCTGATTTCCACACACACTGTCTAGACCATAATGAATTGACCAAGGTTTTGATGTGTTATTATTGGTGTTTCCTTGGTGTAAAAAGTAACCTCTTAACCAATTCTCTTCCCAATCCCTGGTGAGACCAAGTCCCGGATTACTAATTACACTTTCCATCTATTTTGAGTTTAATGCATGGGGATTAGGGAGCTGTCCAAAATATATAGCAATTCACATACACTGGTGCTCATCCTATTTTTAGAAATGAAAAATTGGAATTCATTAGCTAGGTTTATAATTTTATGTATGCACCTCGAAGGAAATGAGATTTTTTGATAGAATATTAATTAATGCGTTCCTAGATAATCATGACTGCCAAATAGTATAGGCTACCAAGGCACCCCTTGGGTTGTATGTATTGTGTTTTTTGGTTGGACTCTAGATTTGAGATTATCTTGAAACCATTCTAATGGGGATAATTGAAAGAACTATATATGTCGGTAAGTAGAACGACATTTAAGTGACTTATATGCTTAGCCCATCGCAAAGATAGTGTAATGAAGTTTCATGCTGGTCACATTTTTGTAACTAGAAGAATGGGCAAAGATGAGGTTACTGGTCAAGAAGCGGCCATGTGTGCATTTCCATACAAAATATTTTAAATTATTTGGAGCAATAAATGTCAAATCCAATTCTAACATTTTTTTACTTAAAAAAAAAATTCTAACATTTGGTAGAGGTTTTTGAAGGATGAAATTGGTATGAAACAAAGGTACTTGTTGCCTTGACAGAACAAATTCCATCCACAAATGGTCAGATTTGGATTTGCTAGCGTTTCCAGCAATCAATTAATATGATAAGAAAGATTTTTAATTGAGTGTCTTGTTCCACTAATGGACCAATAAATCGCTATCTTAGAGGACCACCAAGCGGGCAAATATTTAGTAATTTACTCTTCAGTAATATTGCTTTAATCTATAATAATTGCTTCAAGATCCTATGTTTATAGTTGCATGGAAGGCTGTGTTAGCCACATCAGCACTACACCTCAAAAGGATTAATAACATCCTTGCTAGTTAGGGTTCTTTGAAATCTCTTATAAACCCAAAATCCACCTAATAAACACCCCATGCAGGATCAACAAGACTCAGTACATGATTGCAATTTAGGTGCATATCTATCTCAGCATACCCATCTTGTGGCTAATAACATGCTTGCAATTTAGGTACATATCTAGCATGCGGAACAACACTGTTATAGATGTCTCTAAAAAAAAAATGGATATCTTCAAAAATGTGCAATATTGGAGGGTTTATAATTCAATTTTCTTTTGATAATTTGCAGAGAGTCGAGTATGCTCACTTTGGTCTTCTTAGATCTTACTACTAAGCAAGTAGGCAACACTCTTGCTAAACTCAACATATATATTCAGGTGCTTAAGGTGAAAATCAGGCACATAAGAACTGCAAAATCAACAAGTTTCAGCTTAATTTAGTCAAAGGTGCTTCTGTCCAAAATGTGAAGAACATCAGGTGTAGGACTATAGTAAACTTGAACATTGAGTGTCTCCAAATTGACATGTGTACGTTTTTAGACCCCTTAAAACACAATTGAATTAACCTAGTTAATTAGCCAAGTTATTACTTAGTCCAAACTTCAGATCTAGGTTATCACAATCATATAATCATATCAATGTAAAGTGCGGAATATAAAGAACACAAAGATATAATGACCCAGGACACCAAACCGGTAAAAACCTGGGGAGGATTTAACCTAGCTATCCTCAAGGTAAACCTGAATCCACTATGAAAGAATCGAAGTTTTACAATAGCGACTTAGACCACTAACATCCTATTGCTACCCACCAGTAAAAACTTACTGACACGACCACGTGCAAGCTCTAAGACCATGGACTCCTTCTTTCTTGGATTCTCCAACAAGTACAAGCACACCTGCTTGTGTTTCTTTAAGTTCCTATAGCAGCAACTGAATGATCATCAAGTTCTTGAACAAATCTCCTCTTGATAACCCTAAGCTTGTGTAAAGGAAAGCTCCTCACAGATCTCACAAGAGATTTACACAAACCGCAATATGAGCAACTACTAAAACGTGGCTAGGGTTTGCCTTATATACCTAGGGCAAAAACATAAAACCCTAAACGTTTTAATGAACTAGGGCTGAGTTGAAATTCTGCAGAAAAACGCATTCTGCCCAATTTTCGATTGATCGAGCCTAAGCTTCGATCAATCGAACCAGGCCGAAATGCACTATCAATTTTTGCATCAGCTTGAATCCAACTTTACATAAAAGTCACAACTTTGAGCAAGTCTAAACAAGACTAAACAACCTGTTTTGATCATGGTTTGCCAACAATACACATTAGAGTTCTAAATACATTAGTTCCTAAGACTTTAGAACCTAACAAACTCCCCCTTTGGCAATCCGTGACAAAACACAACTAAAAGCTCAAAGTTTACAAAGAAAAGCCCTTTACAAAAAAATGCTCATTATAACAAATCCAATCCTAACTACTATCCATCAGTTGCAAGTGTAGACAGCAGCTCAATTGAATCAACTTGTATATTTCCTGAAACACTTAAACAAAATGCATAACCGCATGTGTGGAAAATACAAGTAAACAAAATAAATTCTTGATTTCACTCAACACAAAATAAAGACATATATCAATGACTAACTCATAAATATAAATCAATAAGCAGTGAAACAAGAAACATATATCAACAAAGTATCTCCCCCTAAGTTAGATACATCAAAAAAAAATTTCCCCCTTTCAAAAACAATTTAAACTCCCCCTAAACAAAACAAACAAGACTCCTACATTTCATCTATTTCTCCCCCTTTTTGTCACGTATTGACAAAGACAACCCAATCAGAAGGTTGACAGAAAACATACGCAACAGAGAAGAAGAGAAAATAGAGAATTAGAGGAACACAAAACAATTCAACTCTATAGAAAATAGAGACAACTCCCCCTATGAAGAGTAACAAAGGTTAAAAACTAGCTTCTCCCCCTATAAAAATAGGAAACACAAAACAAGTGTTGGGAAAAACAGTTTTGGGGAAAATATAGGAGGTGGGGAAAAAAAACACAAACCTAAATTAAATAAAATAAGTTGAGGATACACATGAAGAAAAATATTCTCTCTTTCAATAAATGCAAACTTGACACTATGTGACCCATAAACAGTTGCATGATTAGAGAAAATATTTGCACATTAATTATCCATCATATCTCTTAAGAAAATTATTTTCTGCAATTCACACATAAAAATAGCATATACTAAAAAGTACATAACTCAAAAATTAATCAATCAATTTTTAAATCAAATTGAGTACCCAATTTAGCAAAGTGTATGCATGTTATGTGTGAAAACAATGAGAGATATGACTGCAAAACTGCAAGATGGATATTATATAGAGAGAAACATACAGAATTTGAGTATGAACAAGAATTGGATTGTATGTGAGTGTTAGACACTCTTTCATTCTCTCTAGAACATACACATATAACTGATTGAGAGACCACACATCTTGGGTATCAAGTGGAATTGGATTGAAGATTGAAAGTGTTCCCAAGTGCTTCTGATCTTCGGTTTTGAATTTCACCGCATCAAGGTACACTCTCTTATTCTTAAATTCTGAAACTTACATAGCACATGTTATCTATTGCGAATAAAGTAGATCTGTTAATTTTCCACTGCGTACATGCATATTTTCATCATAAAATGCATGAGTATGAGATGAAAAGTTTTTCAAAAACACTTTAATTCAACCCAGATCTTCCAAAAACAATTTTTTCAATCAATTTGTCCTCAAAGCTCAAACATTAAATACATTTTGCATCAAAATCAAGGAATTTTTAATCTTGGATGGCCACAACAAGATCACACACAATATAATGTACCAAGTTTAGCAAAGAGTAACTTGTGTAGTGTGTGCAACTAGCAAAAGCTTGAGATACATGTGAGGTGATATGTGAATAGAAATCAAGCACAATTTCTACAAAATTCATCACATAAATTTGAAAGAGACTATCACCTAAAGAGTTACATCATATAACTCCCACATCTCCTAGAAAACAAGCTTGCAATCATGTAAGTTTCTTGATTTGCCTCATATTGTACACACAAATTTTATTTGTTCAGAAACTTATTAAAATAGCCAGGATAATGTACACACTAATTTTAATTGATTGAATTTATTATAGTCCAATAATGTACACACCAATTTTAGCATTTAAACCGAGGCTACACCTTATGTTCTTTTTGTACATATGCTACACTTTCTCGAGCACAAAATCTTATGATATGCACTAAGGTGTTCATGATTGGCTAGTAAACAGTGGTGAGATGGTTATTTATGCCTTTCTCAAAAAGTTCAAGTCCGACAATCAAAGGCATGTGACTTCAAGATCAAGACAAAGTGATCAAAAACTATAAACATCTTCCCATACAACATGCACTACAAAGCTCAAACTAGTAAAGTGCAATAAAAGAAGCTCATCCAAGCTAAACAAGGTACATAAACTTGTTATGTAAAGATAATATGGTCAATTCTTGATTATAAATCCAAGATGTGAAATACAAAACACAAAAATCTTTTTGGTTTTAAAAAAATTATGACCAATAACAAAAAGCACACATTATGCTAAATAAACAATGCAAATGCAATGCATGACAGTGCTTAACTAAGCTATAGAGGGTATACAAACAAGAAATATCAATTTCTTAATTAACCCTTGAGTACATGTACAAATTAGTACATACTCACACAAAATCAGAAATAGCTTAGCACTTATATAACACATACTATTCAAGTTTCTTCACAATGTCAAGCATGTTCTAAATCAAGAGAGAAAAATCATAATTCCTGTAATCATCAACAAAACATGTCCACAAACAATTGAAAGAATTAAATCAGGGACAAGTCAGCAACACTCACCTTAGAGAATCTTTTCTCACCCATATAGCACGAGTCTTCGACTTTGTAGGTGAAAATCCATGAGAAGCTGAGTGTATTTGAGGGATTACACCAATCTTTTGAGAGAGACTGAAATCCTGCAAATTCCTTTCACAAGCCAACAAGCTCAAATTTTTCAAAAGAATATGAAACAATTTATATGGACTTATGGCAGGAGAAATATCATCACATATTCTAGATTGAAACACAAAATGCTTAAATTTCAATTTACGACAATTAGGACGAATGTGACCGGAGACACCACGAAAGTGACAAACAGGAACAAATTTAGGAACATCAGTATTCCTAACAACAAATCTAGTCTCAGATTTTGGTTTATGCCTCAACAAAGAGCAATTTGGTCTAATATGACCAACAACACCACAACGGTGACAGGTAGGCACAAAAACAGATTTATTATGCTTTCTAACAGTAGGTTTAGACATAGGTTTAAAAACTTCAGCGTTTACATTAGAACTTTTACCTTTGTTTAACCTAGCAAAATAAGCCTTTTCTTTATTATTCCTCTTGAAATGAGGGATATAAACTTTCTTAGTTTTAGGCTTAAGAGAAACAGAAACACTTCTGTTATCAATAGCAGGCTTGGTACTAGTCAAATTTTCAATTTTAGCTTTAGACTCAACTAATTCTTGTTCCAAGCTTTTCATCTTCTCATCTTGAGAGGAAATTTGATTTCTCAAAAATTCATTCTTTTTATTAGATTCATCTAATCTAACAAGTAATTCCTCTTTTTCAAGAACTTTTACCTTTGTCTAACCTAGCAAAATAAGTCTTTTCTTTATTATTCCTCTTGAAATGAGGGATATAAACTTTCTCAGTTTTAGGCTTAAGAGAAACAAAAACACTTCTGTTATCAATAGCAGGCTTAGTACTAGTCAAATTTTCAATTTTAGCTTTAGATTCATCTAATCTAACAAGTAATTCCTCTTTTTCAAGATTAGCCAATTTTAACTCTTCCTTTAATTTCTTAGCAATTTTCAACGATTTCTTATGAAGAGTTTCACAGGCATCAATAAGATCAACAGAAACAACAGTGTTCTTTTTATTCAAATCATCACAATCAAAAACAGTAAGACACTTAAAATTATTCATGATAACAAGGATCAAGGATCAACTCTTAAATCAAAAGATCTAAAACAAAAGAGCAACCCGCTCTGATACCACTTGTACGTTTTTAGACCCCTTAAAACACAATTAGATTAACCTAGTTAATTAGCCAAGTTATTACTTAGTCCAAATTTCAGATCTAGGTTATCACAATCATATAATCATATCAATGTAAAGTGCGGAATATAAAGAACACAAAGATATGATGACCCAGGAAACCAAACCGGTAAAAACCTGGGGAGGATTTAACCTAGCTATCCTCAAGGTAAACCTTAATCCACTACGAAAGAATCGAAGTTTTACAATAGTGACTCAGACCACTAACATCCTATTGCTACCCACCAGTAGAAACTTACTGACACAACCACGTGCAAGTTCTGAGACCACGGACTCCTTCTTTCTTGGATTCTCCAGCAAGTACAAGCACACCCGCTTGTGTTTCTTTAAGTTCCTTAGCAGCAACTGAATGATCATCAAGTTCTTGAACAAATCTCCTCTTGATAACCCTAAGCTTGTGTAAAGGAAAGCTCCTCACAGATCTCACAAGAGATTTACACAAACCGCAATATGAGCAACTACTAAAACGTGGCTAGGGTTTGCCTTATATACCTAGGGCAAAATCATAAAACCCTAAACGTTTTAATGAACTAGGGCTAAGTTGGAATTCTACAGAAAAACGCATTCTGCCTGATTTTTGATTGATCAAGCCTAAGCTTCGATCGATCGAACCAGGCCGAAATGCACTATCAATTTTTGCATCAGCTTGAATCCAACTTTACATAAAAGTCACAACTTTGAGCAAGTCTAAACAAGACTAAACAACCTGTTTTGATCATGGTTTGCCAACAATACACATTAGAGTTCTAAATACATTAGTTCCTAAGTCTTTAGAACCTAACAACATGCATATTCATCTTTGTATCTATAAATATGTCAGCATATGTATTTATTCTAAAGTTTGTTCATTGGTACTAAGGTGCTAGTATGTCGACAGCATGAATGTGATAGAACCTTCTTCTTAAGAAAGAACATTTTCTATTGAAATAAAACTTAATGTGTAAATTTACAATGTCAAGGCACCCAGTTGAACCACAATAGTCTACCCCCTTTTTGGCAAATAAAAAAAGGCAACAAAATTTAGTAGCAATTTATTTAACTCGAGTTCCATATTTCATTTTTCCTCTGGCCAATATAATTTTTTTTTTTTTTTGTGTGCACTCATTGAATATATAAATTTCAGTTTGTATCTTAAATCCGTAATAGGATGTATGACTCTCTCTCTCTCTCTCTCTCTCTCTCACAAAGAATGCATGATTCTCTCAATATACCTGCCACATATTATTGAAGCAATTTTGGTTACACCCAATTCTAATCTCAAAATCAAAATGGGCATATATGCAAAGAAATGGTTTTATGTGATGACTTCTTTGGTATTAATTTCGTAATATTAAAATTTTCATTATATATTTTAAGAATCACAATAGTTATACAGATGTTATAAATTACCTCAAAATTCCAAATACTTTTTTCCCTTCTTCTTTTTTGTAGAAGGAAATGACTTTTCTTGGTGTGGAAGAAAATATATTCTTTAATATATTTTTTATTTTTTATTTCATTTTTTTGGGGGTGGGGAGGGATAGGGAAAGCCCCCTAGGGCCAAAGAATGGCTTTGTCCCTAACTCTAAGCTTCGGCCACCGGATCTGAGTAGAGAGGCACGGTAGTTCTCCCTCTAATATAATGAAATTAAGAAATCAACTTTTTAGATTTAAGTGTAGTTGAGAAACAAATATGACTCATTAAGCCTTATATGTATTTTTTTTTTTTTTCTATTCATTTAATCTTGTTTAGCACTAGAGAACTCTTATTTATTTTTCCTCTCTATGGTAGAGTAATTGGATGAGCATCAAAGAAAGTGGTCACAGAATTTTTAGTAAGAGTTTAAATTCATATCATGTTTTGGGAATGCCTTTAGGCTCCTACTATTTAGAAAATCTTGTCTTCATCTTAAAAAGAAATGTAGTTCCTTAAAAATCGCAAAGCCAAACAAAAAAATAAGAACTAAGTTTAGCTACAAAATTAATTGTAGCATAAGGTTATAACCTTACTCAATAAAATAAATATTATTACATATTTTTAAAATCTAACCGTTAAATTACATGTTCTTTATATTCTTAATATACATGTCAAATTTTGTGTCAATCAGATATTATTTACTATACGATCTATAATTTTATATATTATACCCAATTTTAAACTACAAAAACTTGCAATTTAAACAATTTATTGATGACATAGCTATTGATCTTTAATTTTCTAGAAATTTTGTAAGTATGGAGGATATAAGAAAGAAGATGTAATCCAATGATGGATTTGTCAAAATTCACTTCCAACAAAAAGATATTGAGTAAGGTTGGTTACAACTAATTTTGTAGCCTAAGGCTACAACTTATTTTGTAGCTAAACTTTGTCCAAAAAATAAATCTTATTTTCTTTAAATAAAAAAAATAAAAATAAAAAAGAGGCACATTTGCCATGAAAAAACGAGGGGCCTAGCTAACCAAATTTATTCTAAAATAAGGCTTTTTGTTTGAAAAAATTAAATAAGGATTGATGACCTATTCTTCAGCGAAACAAGAGATATGTTATGATATATTGGTATTATTGCATTCATTACGATCTCTGTTTTAAATATTGTTAAAAGAAACAAATTTTAGTGGTTATTAAAATTTCCAGTTTATAGTAGTACATTTGATGCCATTCAATTAATGGTGCAATCAAGTAATGATTAGGCTGGACATGGAAAGTTCGGTTTAATCGTGTATATAAAAACCTTTCGTATAGCCAGTATTGTTTCATCGTGTGACTCCCTCCAAATTCAATGGCAAGCGGTGTCATATTTCATCCATGCTTCCTTCTCTCATATTATCTTATAGGCCTTTTGGTTACAGCTCATAATGTCCCCCAAGCACGATTAACACCACTCAACGGTCAGCATCTCATGAAGGTCTCAATTGGCACTCCACCAGTAGACATCTATGGCACTGCCGATACAGGTAGTAACCTTGTGTGGACACCATGTGTACCTTGTAATGACAATTGCTTCAAACAAATTCATCCCCTGTTTGATCCTAAAAAGTCCTCCACATATAGTGAAATTTCTTGTCATTCAGAAAAATGTCATCAAGTATGGGACGTCGAAGGCCGTTGTTCTCCTCAAAATAGTTGCATTTACAGCTATGGATATTCAAGTGGTTTATCCCAAGGTGTTCTGGCCAAAGAAAAAGCCACCATCACTTCTACCTCTGGGCAAGCGGTTTCCATTGACATTGCTTTTGGATGTGGACACAACAGTACCCTCCATTCCGATGTCCAAGCAACTATTGGGTTAGGATCAGGGCCTTTGTCCTTTGTTTCACAAATTGGTAGCAAGAGGTTTTCTTATTGCTTGTTGCCATATGGTACTGAATATACTGATCCTAGTATTACAAGCAAGATAAGTTTTGGCAATGGCAGTGAAGTTGTGGGTGATGGTGTGGTTTCAACACCATTTGTAGCTGGAGATCAATATTATGTGACACTAGAAGGAATTAGTGTTGGAGACACATATGTGTCCTTTAACTCTTCAGGTAAGGCTTCTAAGGGCAACATGTGTATCGATTCAGGATCACCAACATTTGCTTTGCCACCAGATTTTTATGATCGCTTAGAGGTGGAAGTGAAGAAGCAAATTCCAATTGATCCCATTAAGGATGACCCTAATTTGGGGACACGGCTTTGCTATAGAACTAAAATTACTAATGAAAATGGACCAATATTGACTGTCCATTTTGAAGGTGCGGATGTGCAGTTAAAGCCTATACAAACTTTCAATCAACCGGTTAAAGAATATGAATATTACTGCTTTGGAATTACAAATACTGCAAATACAGAATTGGCATATTTGGGCGACCATTACCAAGGAATATATGGCAACTATGTTCAAGCAAATTTTTTGATTGGGTTTGACTTTGAAACAAGGATGGTCTCCTTCAAGCCGACTGATTGCACCAAACTGTAGAGTTTGGCACTTTCATGTAACCTATACGATCAATGAAAGATATATACCTATTCATACTTTATATATAAACAATTATTAATGAACTTAAGTGCGTGCTTGCAATTCCAGTATTTGTGAATCACATGCCTTCACTTGTCTAGAATGTGATCTCAATCTTCACCTTCTTTGTGGTCCCATGCTATATACCATTAAACACAATGATCATATTATAAATCCCCTCTTTGTTACAAATTTACCTGTTGAGGAGGAAGTGGAAGATGAGACAGACGAATTCTATTGTCATGCTTGTGAGGAAGAAAGAGATCCACTGTTACCCGTTTATTATTGTGCTGAACGTCATTTTGTTGTTGAATTCAAATGCATTCTCCCTCAGGTAGGTAAATATAAACCGATAAAATTTAAATTGTTTATATTTGGAAGCTAGGGCCTTTTAATCTGGAACTTGAGCTGATCCTTAATTTATAATTTTTTTTTTAACCTTTTAAAATAAAAAATACACACTAGAGGAGATGCGGTTTTAACATAAAGATACACCACAAATTCGAATATAAATCAAATCAAAACCATGGTAATGTTTAAGAGAAGGTGGAACAAAAAGAGGGAACTAAAACTCAAAACCATGGTAATTATTTTCTCCTACACACAGATAATAAGTCATGACCGTAACCGGATGTGTGATTCTCTTGATATAACTACGCATATGTGAGGAAATATCTCTCTTTTTTGAAACAATTTTGGTTACACAATTATGTTAGAAAATTGCTTGATGTGCAAAAAGTTTAGCAGAAGCTCCTCATGATTTTTTGTTGTAGGTGAGGAAGAGTGGGCTCAGCCCAATAAGTGAGAGGGGCTTGGGCCCAAGTTGGACATGAGTTCTTTGAGCTAGATCCGTATGGCTTAGTAGATGGGATTTGTATGGTGTTTAGTCTGACTAGGATAAAGGAGTTTGTATTTTTACGTAGAAGCAATCCTAATATATATATATATATATATGATCTTGCGAATATTTTAAAATATATATTATACTAGTCACTAACCCGTGCTATGCACGGGAACTTACTTATTTGTGAGGTAACCTAAAATAACTTTGTAAAATTTTAAAGTGATTAAGAACTACACCATTGCATGATTTGCTCTTGTATGACTTCAATTTGTGTTACAATTTGATGAAGAAGCCATTGTTTGAACGTGCAATGGCTTATTAAAAATTTGTCAGACAATTTCAGATATTGCAAAAAAAAAACTCAAAAATTCAGATATTAAAACTTTTAAAAAACCAAAAAATATTAAAAAATCAGATAATTCACGGCTTAGAAATTATTGAAACCAAAAAAATATATATATGACTAAACAATAAAAAAATATAAGAGAAAGATGAGTTACATTCAAAAGAATAATTCATGACTATAACTATTGAAAGGAATCAAAAGATTCAGAGCCTACAAATTATAGATAATATATGTGTGTGTGTGTGTGTGTGATTACACAAATTCAGATGTTAAAACTTCCAAAATGCCAAAAAAGATATATAATTAAAGAATAAATTACTGAAACAATTCAAAAAATATATGACTATACAAAAGAGAAATATATAAAAAAGAAAAAAAAAAGTACACAAATCCATAAAGCAATAAGTTTTAAATTTTAACGGGTCTAAACTTTAAACGAACCTTATCAGCATGTGGGCCACAGTAAAAAATGTTGAGCAGGAGGAGCCCACGTTGAAATAATGAAAGTCATACCTCCTCTTAATATATCGTATATAAGCTTTTTGCGCAAGAAATTAACATACTTTCATATCGTGAGGTGAAGCAAAGACATATATAGTAGTAGCAACCTTAAATTTCAATTATTGCAAACCTTTTTATCTTGTAAAAAAACGGCTAAAGAGTGTTTGGTGGTTCATGTACAAAAATTACTTTTTAAAAAAATAAATGAAAAACTAAAAATATATATATATATATATATATATATATTAACAAAGTAGAGGAGAAGAAAATAACAGGAGTATAACTCATACCTCTTAACAACTTTAAAAAAAATATTGGGGTTAACACTGCTTTTATAGTGTTCATGATTAATGTAGGGGGTCTGAAGACCAAAGATTATTGGATTACGAAAACATCTCGTACAATACTACTAGTAAAAGGGTGCTCGTCCCGAGGACATCACCGACCCTAGGATGTGAGGGAATGCAGAATGCAGAATAGTGTTACGTGAGAGCTTATGGAGAAGAGGAAGGACCATAAGGAGGGTAAAGACGATGGGAGGAAACTTCCTGGAAAGCATACCTTCCCCCTCCGCATTGAATACCCTGCAACAACCTTATTAGTTGCATGAATGAGGAATTGACACCTGAACAGTGACTTCACAACTAGCAGCTCCTTCTACCACCTTCAGTAGGGTTCTGATGGGACAAGTATTCTAAGAAAAGCTCTAAAGCATACAGATGGAGGGCTAGGATGCAAGGGAGAAGGATATATAAGGAAGGTAAATCTCCAGATTAAGGGTTAGAATATTTTCTATTGGAATAAGAGAGAAAGAAAGGAGAGTAGTGAAAAAGGGAAGGTAAACTTAGAACATTTGTGTATAAGTAACCAATCCTTGGTCAAACCCGAGGAGAGCATCATTTGTAAACAACTACTTAAGGGCATTTCAATAACACTTTGAACTCTTCGGCCTCCAACTAAATCTTGATCTTGAACTACTATTCAACGGCCTTCCCATTCTCTTCATAAATTCTATTGTTTATGCTCAATTTAGAGGACAAGGCATCACTGTTCTTAGTGGGCTTAGACTACCATATTTTGAGTACTTACAATTAACCTCGCAAATTTGGAGATAAATTATCAACGTTTGAATTTGTGTTTAAGTCGGATTTGTCAGAGAGATAGAGTTTCACTTCTTGTTAAGTTTGGACTAAATAAAAATAATTTAAAAATAATAATAATGTTGAGTTTGAGTTCAAATTGGACTTGTTAGAGAGATAGAGTTTCACTCCTTGTTAAGTTTGGACTAAACAAAAATAATTTTGTTTAAAAAAATGATAATGATGAATTTGAGTTTAAGCTGGACCTGTTATAGAGATAGAGTTTCACTCCTTGTTAAGTTTGGAGCAAACAAAATTAATTTTATTTAAAAAAATGATAATAATGTTGAAAAAAATGATAATGATGAGTTTAAGTTTAAGCTGGACTTGTTAGAGAGATAGTGTTTCACTTCTTGTTAAATTTGGACTAAACAAAAATAATTGTAAAATGATGAGTTTGAGTTTGAGTTTACATTGGACTTGTTAGAGAAATAAAGTTTCACTCCTTATTAAGTTTGGACTAAACAAAAATAATTTTACTTTAAAAAATATGATAATGATGTGGCAAGCTCTAAAGAGATCAATAAAAGTCAAAAGTTTCGATTATATATATATATATATATATATATATATATATATATATATATATTGTGGAGGGACGAACCTCTCCCTTAGATGGTATTGTCCGTTTTGGGTGAAGACCCTCACGGATTTGCTCAAACCCACATCGGACAATACCTTCTAAGGGAGAGGTTTGTTCCTCCACACACACACACACACACACACACACACACATATATATATATATATATATATATATTATTCCTATGAGAAAAATGCTTTGTTGTAACAAATGATTAATTCTAATATATGATATTGCAAAATAGTTTAAAAATAAATTATATGTCATGTGGGGTATAGAAATTTAAATAAGGTAATAGTGCCACGTGTCATACCCAAGGCCGAGAGGCCAATACCGTGCCAAGGAGCCCATGCACTCAGACGGTAAAACCAAGGGGGGCCACACTAGGGAGGAAGAGCTTCAGAGAGGGGGTTAGCCCTGACATCATTGGAGGGATGGAAGCTGCCACCACATTTATTGCGCCTCACCAAACCCTCTGGCCGAATTTATGTGAAGAAGACCCCTGAACAGTGCTATCTTCGTTGCAGCAACTCACAGAAGACTGGGGAGGGCGTCTGATGGGACAAGCATTCGAGTAGTGGCCTGCATAATCAACAAATGGAGGGCCAAGATCAGCCTAAAAAGGATATATAATGTGAGGGATCCCCCAGGGAAGGAGGATCAAAAAATCTGTTGAGAAAACATTATAGCAATAAGAATTGAAATTGTATCCAAGTTTAAAAGAAATATACTCAAGGACCACTCTCCTTGGATTTTACCGAGGAAGGCTTTCTTTGCACAGAGTTTGTTTTTCTTTACTTTCTTATTATCTTTAATCCACTATGCGCGTTGTTAGATCTGTTGAAGCTTAGTCTTTAAGCCCACTCTCTACAAATTCATTGTGTTGGGCTCTTTGGGCCTGAATCATTCACCTTTTGGGCTCAGGATCCAAACCCTGCCCTTACAATTGGCGCCGTCTGTGGAAAAGCTTGAGCTTTAGCGAGATCAACGTATAGCTATGGTAGGTTCCGGGTCCAACCGGGAGGAGTCTATAGGTTCCCAACGTCAAGATCAGTTCCTCAACTTTGAGCGAAAGAGGGACCGCAAGGTTAGTGTGCACACCACGCATACTAGTAGGAGCCAATCTCGAGGCGGGAGTAACATCTCTCATGAGGAGAATACCAGAAGCATGTAGTTGGAGATTGACCGTCTTCGCAGGAGGCTACACCGCGAGCGATGGAGAAGGACTCCTTCAGATTCTGACCTTTCTTCTAATAATGATGGAGATGGTAGCTACAGGCCCAGGTCCAAGACTCCTCCCAGTGAGTCTTTTTCATATGATGAGGACTGTCATTATAAGCGGAGGAGTAAGAGTCCATCTCTCAAAGGTCTGGGCAATGATGGTATGAGCAGGGCTCTTAACCAGATTTCTAAATCACCGTTTATGCGTAGAATTAAAGGGGGAAAACTTCCTCGGCAGTTTACTCAGCCAACATTCACCATGTATAATGGCAGAACAGACCCTGTGGAGCACGTTAGCCACTTCAACCAGATAATGACTGTTCACTCCAAGAATGAGGCCTTGATGTGCAAAGTGTTCCCATCCAATTTGGGGCCTATGGCAATGAGATGGTTTGACGGCCTGAAAGAAGATTCCATTAGCTCCTTTAAGGAGCTTACTAGGGCCTTTGGGGCTCGTTTTGTGACTTGCAGTAGGGTTCCTCAGCCCTTGGATTCCTTGCTGTCTATGACCATGCGAGAGGGGGAGACCCTGAAAACGTATTCTAATAGATACTGGGAAATGTTCAACGAGATAGATGGGAACTTTGATGACGTGACTATAAGGACTTTCAAGGTCAGCTTGCCCGCCGAGCATGATCTGAGAAAGTCTTTGACCAGGAAACCAGTTAGGAGTGTGCGTCAGCTCATGGACCATATTGATGAGTATAAGCGGGTCGAGGAGGACCAACAACAGAGAAAGGGGAAAGCTAAAGTAGTCCCTCAGGATAAAAGAGATTTTAGATCGGATAGGTATAATAACAACCGACCTTGGAGAGATTTTACGGGGCATTATAGATCTACTACTACTCAGGTAGTCAGTACTGTGTTCTGAGAGCCAGTACACCAAATCCTAGAAAAAATTAAGAATGAGCCATACTTTCAATGACCAAACAAGATGGGAGGAGACCCCACGAAGCGCAACCAAAGTCTTCACTGCCAATACCACCAGGAGCGGGGGCACACTACTGAAGATTGCAAGACGTTGTGGAGTCATTTAGAGCAATTGGTTAAAATTGGGAAGTTAAAGCAATTCCTGTATTAGCCCAATGGATAAGGTAGTCAGGCAGGGTCGGGAGCTTAAAGAGACGCTTCTACAAGACCAACTTTAGGAACAATTAATGTCATTCTTGCTGCTCCAGGAAGGACTAGTTCTCGGCCATCCAGGGTGCTGTCTATAGCTCAACCATTTGCCGAAGACTTGCCCCCTAACTCGAAGAGGAGTAAAGCGAAGGTCCGACCAGCTTTGAGCTTCTCCGATGAGAACAAAGTTGGAACCTTGCAGCCACACGACGATGCCCTAGTAGTTACTCTCAGGATAAGAGGGTATGATGTGAAGAGGGTGCTGGTAGATCAGGGCAGCAGTACAGGGATCATGTATCCTGACCTATTTAGGGGACTGAAGCTAAGGCCCAAGGACCTAACCTGCTATGACTCACCTCGGATAGGGTTTGATGGGAAGATTGTCTTTCTGAGGGGCTAAATTAGACTGCCTGTTCAAGTAGGGTCAGAAGTCATGGAAGTGATCTTCATCGTGGTAGATGCCTACTCCCCCTATACTGCTATTGTGGCAAGACCTTGGCTTCACACCATGGGGGCCATGTCTTCCACCCTGCACCTGAAAGTGAAGTACCCATCGGGGGATCAGGTCAAGGAGCTAGTTAGAAGCCAATCTATGGCTAGGCAGTGCTTGGTGGCTGCAATTAGACATCAAGCTGGAGGTGAATCCTCGGTTTCTGCCGAGCAAGATTTATAGCAATCAAAGGTGCTAGTGTTGTCCACAGAGGCAGTGGCAGAAGGGGCTAAGTGTAAGCAACTGGAAAAAGTTGTTATTGGCGACGATGAGGAGAAGTTCTTTTAGGTCGGAGTTCAACTGCCCCCTCGGGAAAGGCAAGAGCTGATAGATTTTCTTAGCAAAAATATTGATGTATTTGCATGGAGCGCCTACGAAGCCCCTGGGGTGGATCCAAACTTCATTTGTCATCGCTTAAACATCAATGCATTTGCCATCCCCAAGAAGCAGCCACATCGGTGCTCATCTAGGGAACATTTTAATGCCGTCAGGGGGGAAATACTCAAGCTCAAGCAGGCTGGGGCCATAAAGGAGGTATTTTACCCCGAGTGGCTGGCCAACACAATAGTGGTGAAAAAGAAAACTGGGAAGTGGCAAGTATGTGTAGACTTTACAGATTTACATAAAACTTGCCCAAAAGACCCTTTCTCCCTGCCTCAGATAGATCAATTAATGGACGCAACTGTAGGCCATCCGCAGATGAGCTTTTTGGACGCCTTTCAGGGCTATCATCAGATACCGTTAACTCTGGACGATCAGGAAAAGACTGCTTTCCTTACACACATTGGGAATTACCACTACAAAGTAATGCCCCTTTAAATTGAAAAACACAGGGTCTACCTACCAGAGGATGATGACTAGGATGTTTGAGCCTCAGTTGGGCAAAAATATTGAGGTGTATATAGATGATATGGTAGTAAAGAGTAAAGTAGAGTCCGAGCATGTAGATGACCTCGGGAATATTTTCGAGATACTGAGGAAACACAAATTGCGCCTTAATGCCACTAAGTGTTCTTTTGGCATAGGCTCTGGCAAGTTTCTGAGCTATATGGTTACCCACCGTAGAATTGAAGTTAACCCTAATCAGATTAGAGCAATTAATGACCTGCGGCCTCCTCGGAATCCCAAAGAGGTCCAAAAGTTGACAGGGATGACTGCCACTTTGAATCGATTCATTTCTCGGTCAGCAGACAGGTGTAAGCCCTTCTTCCAGTTGTTGCATAAGTGGAAAGGATTTGAATGGACAGAGGAATGCTCTTCGGCCTTTCAACAATTGAAGGAATGTCTTTCTCGGCCACCTATTATGTCCAAGCTCGAGGAGGAGGAGGTTCTATTTACTTACATTGCTATAGCATCACATGCGGTGAGTCTGGTACTGATACGGGTTGATGATTGGGTGCAGAGACCAGTTTATTATATGAGCAAATCATTACATGAGGCAGAGGTTCGCTATTTACCATTGGAAAAGGCCATCTTGGCAATAGTACAGGCTACACGGAAGCTCCCACATTACTTCCAAGCTCGCACTGTTGTAGTTCTAACCCAACTCCCTCTTCGATCACTACTTCGAAAAACTGATTACATAGGGAGGGTTGCAAAATGGGCAACGACCCTAGGAGCTTTCGATATTAAATATATGTCTCGCACCTCTGTAAAGGGCCAGGTCCTTGCAAATTTGGTGACTGAGTTTGCTGAGCCTTCGTTAGAAGAAAACGGTGAAAGGTCGAGCATGGATGGAAAATCAGTTGGGGTGATCTCCTTGCAAGAACCTCTATCTTGGAAGGTGTATGTTGACGGCCTAGCAAATTAAAGGGGATCAGGAGTGGGGCTAGTTGTGGTATCTCCCGAAAGGATCATCATCGAGAAATCCTTAAGGCTGGGCTTCTCGACCACGAACAATGAGGCCGAATACGAGGCTTTGTTAGTAGAAATGGCTATGGTTTAGAAGATGGGATGAAGAACAGTGGAGATATTTTCAGATTCGAGGTTGGTTGTAGGCCAGGTAAAGGAAGAACTAGAAGCCAGGGATGTGAGAATGCAAGACTATTTGAATCGGGTTTGGCACTTGCAGTCAGGGTTTGAATCTTTCTCCTTACACCAAATCCCGAGGAGCAGAAACACGCATGCTGACTCTCTTGCCACTCTTGCAACCTCCTCGGCATAGAGTCTACCTTGGGTTATCCTGGTTGAAGATCTATGTAAGCCTGTCGAGATGAGAGATGAGAGATGAGAGGGTTCTTATTCATCAAATTAGGGTGGGGCCTAGTTAGATGGATCTTATTGTGCTCTTTCTTAAGGATAACATCTTGCCCAAGGAGAAGGGGGAAGCTGATAAAGTGCGGAGAAGAGCTCCTTGATTTTGGCTGTCCGAGAACCAAAAGTTATACAAGCGCTCTTTTTTTGGGCCATATTTGCTATGCATCCATCCTAAAGCAGTGAAGCCACTCCTAAAAGAGTTGCACAAAGGGATTTGTGGAAGTAATACAGGAGGCAGATCCTTGTCTCACAGGGCCCTTACTCAGGGATATTAGTGGCCCAATATGCAAAGGGAAGCACAAGAATACGTGAAGAAGTGTGACCAATGTCAGATATTTGCTCCCAACATTCATCAACCAAAGGGAATTCTTAATCCTCTGTCTAATCCCTAGCCTTTTGCTTAGTGGGGCTTGGACATTGTGGGGCCCTTCCCCAAAGCAGTAGGAAACAGGAGATGGCTTTTGGTCGGCACTGATTACTTTACCAAGTGGGTTGAAGCTGAGCCATTAGCAAACATTAGGGATGTGGATGCCAAAAGGTTTTTGTGGAAGAACATTGTCACTCGGTTTGGGATTCTTCATACCCTCATCTCAGACAACAGACTTTAGTTTGACAGCAAGGCTTTCAGAAAGTACTGTTGTGAATTGGGTATCATGAATAGGTATTCCACTCCAGCTTACCCTAGAGGAATGGACAAGCTAAGGCTGTCAATAAGGTTATAGTGAATGGACTCAAGAAGACGCTGGATGATACAAAAGGCAAATGGGTGGATGAGCTTTCACATGTTCTCTGGACATATTGGACTACCCCTCGTAGGTCAACGGGGGAGACACCATTTTCAATGACTTATGGGGCCGAGGCTGTGATTCCTCTGGAGACTGGATTCCCAACGCTGAGGACTAGCTTATTCGCTCCCGACAGCAATGACAACCTACTAGAAAAAAGCCTGTACCTAGTTGAAGAACGGAGAGAAAATGACATGGTTCAATTAGCATACTATTAGCAAAAGCTCAAACAGGGGTATGATTCAAGTGTGAAGTTAAGACCATTGGCCCCTGGGGACTTGGTACTAAGAAAGGTTGTGGGTATTGCAAAAAACCCAGCATAAAGGAAGTTAGGTCCCAATTGGGAAGGGTCATACCGTATCACCTCGGTAGCAGGTATAGGTGCATACTTCCTAGAAGGTCTAGACGAAAATGTTGTACCGCGACCCTGGAATGTAAATAACCTGCGAATGTACTATTATTAATGGAAGGCAGCTCTGCCATGTTTTCATTTATAACATTATGTGTTATGTTAATTACTTGTTTGAATATTAAACAGAACCTTGGTCATGCCTAACTCCTCATACCACATACCTTAGGTAAATTAATATTCTTGGTTACTTGTTTGAATATTAAACAGAACATTGGTCATGACTGGTTCCTCGGACCACATACCTTGGGTAAATTAATATTATTGGTTATTTGTTTAAGTGTTAAACAGAACCTTGGCTATGTTTGGTTCCTCGGACCACATGCCTTGGGTAAATTAACATTTTTCATCACTTGTCTGAATATTAAACAGAACCTTGGTCATGCTTGGCTCCTCAGACCACATACCTTAGGTAAATTAATATTCTTAGTTACTTGTTTGAATATTAAACAGAACATTGGTCATGACTAGTTCCTCGGCCCACATACCTTGGGTAAATTAATATTCTTGGTTATTTGTTTAAGTATTAAACAGAACCTTGGCTATGCCTGGTTCCTCGGACCACATGCCTTGGGTAAATTAACATTCTTCATCACTTGTCTGAATATTAACAGAACATTGGTCATGCCTGGCTCCTCAGACCACATACCTTGGGTAAATTAATATTCTTGCCTATTTGTTTGAAGTGTTAAACATAACCTTGGTTATGTCTAGTTCCTCGGACCACATACCTTGGGTAAATTAACACTCTTCATTATTTGTTCAAATGTTAAACAGAACCTTAGTTATGTCTAGTTCCTCAGATCACATGCCTTGGGTAAATTAACACTTGGTAAACTCACCAAGGATAGGACCTCGGCATATGCATCATCACATGAAAAAAAGGACTCACCCTGGGTCTTAGTTAAAGGATTCTGGGGTACATTCATAAGGTACTCTTAAAATGAGAGACCTTAGACACCCTCTTTTCCTACTAAGTGTCTTGTTTATCTCTAAGGACTTAGACCTCCCTGTTGATTACACAGTTTTCAGTACCAACGCATAGTCATTTTTCTCACTGTTTACATGGGTTTAATTTATTTGAATTAACAACAATTCATTACTATTAGCTTTTGTTAAAGTATGGGTGTTCACCCTTAGAAGCATCATCAATCTAAAGTCTCAGCAAAGGGCAAAACAATAACCACAGCCAATCGGAAATAAATATTGCAAGAAAAACAAAGGTTCATAAAGCAAAAGTTGATGTCTTTTCATTGAACAAAAGAAAGATACATTATAAACAATGGCAAACTGCCACAACAAAAGAAAAGGTACCAAAAAAAAATTTAAAAAAAAAAAAAAGGAGAAAAGAAAAATCCTAAGCTAAGCCTTGGCCGGAGGGGGGGTCATCTTTGCTAGCTAGCTAGGAGACATGAGGATCAGCAGCCTTGGGAGTAGTTTCCTTGGCCTTGGGAGCAGCATCCTTGGCCTTGGGAGCAATCTCTAGGACCTGGGTCTCTGGCAAAGTTTTGGCTTATTTACCTTTTCCCTTGTCTTTTGGCTGAGCTTTACCTTGACCAGCTTCCTTGCCTTGGGCCACTTCCATCCCCCGGCCTTGGTCACTAGCCTTGCTAGGCCCTTTGAAGGCCTTAGTGGGGGGGAGAGAAACCTAAGTGCTAGGAAGCTACTCAGGCACAGTTGCTATAGGGGCAGCATCTGCTTTAGAGCCCAGAGGTGCTGCAGGAGCTTCTCGGAGGTCTTTAGGGTAGTAGATGTTTTCAGCCTTCCTCCAATCCGAGGCTGCAGGAACTCCGGCCAAGTTCAGGGCCTCAGCCCACACTTCCTGGTAGTATTCCCTGCAGACCCCAGTGAGCTCCTCCGTCAGGTGGGCCTCAGTCTCCTGGACTCCAAGGTCATAGGACCTCTACTCCGAAGCATCCGCAACTGCCTTGGCCTCCCGAGCCGCCTCCTTGGCCTTCTCCAATTCTGACTTCAAATCTAGGACCTGCTGTTTAGCCGTGGCCAGCTCTATCTCAGCGTAATTGAGCTTTTTGCGCTGCTCCTTAGCTTGGTCCTGGGTGTTCTTGTAAAGTTGTGATTTACAACTATTTTTGTGTTGGCTTTAATTCCGTGCCAAATTTGATTGTAATTTTGTTCAATCTTATGTACCCTGTATTTTATGTGGGATTTCTTTGTAAAGGTTGTATGTGAGAGAGAGTGTGAAGACTCAAGGCAAATTGAAGAGCAAAGAAGTTTTCGCGGGTAGCTCGAGAGAAGCCTTCCCGCGAAATGAAGCATGTGCTCAGCACATGACTGGAATGCGAAGAGTCATGACAGATGGTTACAGCTAGTTTTCGTGAGTGTCTCACGGGTAAGGTCTTCCTGCGAGATACCCGCGAAACATTCTGTTTTGCCAATCTGTCATATCTGATACACCAGGTCTCTACCCACACTATATATACCCACATTACCCACATATGTTGAGGAGTGCTTTCAGAGAGAAAACCCTAGCCATTACCCTTGAGATTGAGAGATTGTCATACCCACAATTCTCTACATAATCCATTATGGTTTTCCTCAACTCCTACCTCTCCATTTCCAAATCCTTGAGAGGTTGATAACCTAAACACTTACCACACCCATCCTAAGTGTAAAGTAAGGTTTTGGTGCTACTAGAAAGCATTGGAAGAAGCCATTTGTTTGGTGGATGCAATTGGGCTGAATTGTGTGATCCAAAGAGCTAGAGAAGACAAGGTTTCGTTAAGTCAATTGGTAGCAGGAGCTTGGAGGGCTCAAGTACGTGGGGTAGACTAGGCTTGGAGGGTCTTTTGTTATTCGTGTACTCCAACTTATTCTCTAGTGGATCGATTTACCGCTTGGAGGGCGGCGGAGAGGTTTTTCACCGAGTTCTTCGGTTTCCTCTTCGATAACACATCGGTGTGTTATCTTATGTTTGCATTCTTCTTCCCTACTCCTTTAGCTTTCATTTTACTACTGTGATTTGATGAATATGGCTTAGAGTAGTTATCTTGTTTGTTTGCTCGCATTTACTATATTCCACTCTTAGTTTAAATTAGAGTAAAATCAACCGAGCCGTAATTTTAATTTGGGGGTCTAAACAGCTCTTGTGTTTTCACACATATTCGAGCTTTCAATTAGTATCAGAGCGGGTACACTTGCTGTGGTTTCATTACCTAAGTGTGATCCTAGACCCTTTTTGAGATAGATCGATCGCAATCGCTTAATGCTCCTCCATACTTTGATGGAAGCAATTATGCTTTTTGGAAAGTCCGTATAAGAGCATTTCTGTGTTCTATTGATGATAGTGTTTGGGATGCTGTCGAGATAGGATGGACTAGGCCGGAGGCTACCAAATCCACATAGGATAAGGCAGCTCTTGCGGCAGCTAATGCTAATAGCAAGGCTTTAAATGCAATTTTCTGTGGCGTTTCCCCTGATGAATTTCACAGGATCTCTCATGTTACAATTGCCAAGGAGGCGTGGGAAATTTTAGAGACGACCTATGAAGGTACCAAAAAGGTGAAGGACACCAAGTTGCAAATGCTTACCACACGCTTCGAGGAGCTGAAAATGAATGAAGACTAGTCATTCGACTCATTTTATGGGAAGCTAAATGAAGTAGTGATTGGGAAATTCAACTTGGGAAAAAAGACGGAGGACTCCAAGATTGTGAGGAAGATTCTACGCTCATTGCCGGAGAGTTTCCGTGCAAAGGTCACTACCATCGAAGAAAGCAAAGACCTTGATGAGATTAAAATTCAAGAACTCATCGGTTCTCTTCAAACCTATAAGCTATCTCTACCATCTCAAAGGAAGAGCAAATCACTTGCTCTCAAGACAGTCAATGAGAGATTAGAAGCTCAAGACTCCTCAGATGAGGATGAGGTTGAAAGGGATGTGGTGTACCTTGCCAAGAACTTCCGTAAGTTCCTAAAGTTCAAGAGAGATGGAAAGTGTTTTGAGAATGGCAAATTCTCAAAGTTCAAGAAGGACAAGAAAGACTTCAAGAAGAAGGATTCAAGAGATTCCTCACCGTCTAAAATGGTCACGTGCTTTGAGTGCAAAGGGTATGGGCATGTGAAGAAAGAATGCCCCACCTATTTAAAGGCAAAGGGTAAAGTCTTTGCAACTACCCTCAGTGACTCAGATGGTTCAAACTCTGACTCGGAAGAAAGTTGTGACGGAGAAGGAAATTACTCCGCATTTATGGCCATTGCACCTGTGGACTCATCAGAAGATTTGAGCCTTCTAGTGGAAGAACTCGGTGAGCACACCAAAGTAAAGTCTACGGGAATTGGGGAAGAATTCGATGATGAAGATGAAGGAACCAAGGAATTGCAAGAATCTTATAATTCTCTTCTTGAGAAAACCAGAGAGTATGCTAGAGTGGCTAAGGCAGCCATCAAAAAAGTGAAGAAAGCTGAACAAGACTACAAGAGCATACTTGTAAGGTACAAGGAAACAAAGTGTGAAGTTGAGGCACTGAATGGAGAACTAACCAAGGCCTACTCCAAGATCAAGTTTCTTGAGCTTAAAGTGATTCAAGCTAATGCCAAAGTGGAGTGTGTTGCCTCCAAGAAACTTGACGAAGTGCTTGCATATCAAAAGCCTATTTCTGACAAAAGTGGATTAGGATATTCCTGAGATAGTAGCTCAAGTGCCAATGTGTCCAAGGAGATGAAATTTTTTAAAGCTAAGGAACCAATGGTAGCAACTCCAAGTGTTGAGAATGTAAAAGTGGAGAAGAAATCAAATGGAACTGCTCAAAAGGTTTTAACAAAACCTCAAAATTCATTTGTGGCCAAACTAAAGGCTAAAGGGAAGTCTCTTCCAAAGTCTCAAAGAGGTCCACAAGTTCAACACTTTTGCCACCATTGTGGAGTTAGAGGACACATAAGGCCTAACTGCTATAAATTTCAAGCATTGAAGAAAGCGGATTCTCAAAAGCTAAGAGGACAAGGAAAGGGGAACTGGAACATAAAGCAGTTAAAAGGGCGAGAAGCTGATTCCGAGTTTGGTGATGTAATAAAGATAATTGATACCATCACTTCTTGTTTGGCAAGCTTCAGTCAAAGGTTTGAGAATCACAGCTCTAGTACCCAATCTTCTAGGGATATCACCCCAAACGCACGTGCCGTGTGGGTGAAGAAGGGTACACATGCATAAGCATTTGACCATGTCCATGCATCAATTCTTCCTATATGTTGTGACTTTGAATTGGGTATTTACTTATGTTTTACATTCTAGCATGTTTCTGTTCAAGTTTGTTTGTACTTGTTGTTTTTGTTGATCTTACTTTACATGTCCTGTTTTTGAGTGTGTTAAAAAATTCAAAAACCCATAAAAATTGAAAAATCTCTAAAAAGTTTGATCGCTTGTGTTGTGTATATCACATGTGAGTTTGGCCTGGTACCTTCGTACTAATGGCGTAGTGCATTTACGAGCTTAGCTTGTTATGTATGCACATCTATCTTTGTGGGAAAAAATCTTGAAATCTATGTGTGACTGTTGTAAATCGATCTTCAAGCTTGTCATGAATGATTGGTCAATAGTTTTGATGGTTTTGATACTTGCATAGACTTGTGTCTATATATCTTGCCACACTTTTTATGTTTTTGCTTTATAGCTCAACAAATGTCAAATCTCGAAAAGAGATAATGAGCTGCAAAAGCCGTCACACATACTAGTATTTGACTAGGAAAAAGGGAAAGCGACTTGTATTGAAATGTATGATGCCCAAAAAGCCAAAGGCTTATTCTCAAAAATGAAATATCAAAAATTCCAGGCATCGATCTCAAAATGAGATGTAAAGATAAAAAAATGATCAAATGTTATGATTTGTAAAGAAGCCAAATGAAAAGCTTCAAAGACGTGTAATCATTTTCTTGTGGGAGGTCATATATGTTCATTTCTATAATTGAGATAGACCACTTGACTTAGTACCAGTTGTGTATGACTTGATTGAATTGATCATTGAAGCTTCACTCTGGACTAAGGACTATTCCATATTTGATACTCACACACAACACACAAGACTTTTGTTCAATGAATGCTTATTTCATTTGTGTGATTGTACATGTTCAAATGTGATGTGTATACTCAATTGCTTGTCGATCAAACCCAAAAAGATTTTTGAGTATTTTTATATTTTTGAAAGTGTTTTTATGCTTTCGTGTTTTGAGTTTTTGTTCAAATTGCATTTTTCATGTTTTTCATCAAAAACCTCTTCAGAGGCATTTTCGTGAAAAGCTCGCAACTTAGCTCTTCCCGTGAAAATGGGTTAAGGCAAAATAGGAAAACACAAAATTTCAGACAAAGACTTTCGCGACTGTCTCACGACTGTTTCACGAGTAAAGTCTACTTGCGAAAAGTTTTGTGCTTCAGAGGCATTTTTCTCGAGTAACTTCGCGAGAAGCTAACCCGCAAAAAATGCATGTTTTCAATTTTAAAGGGCTAATGTAGACATTTTTTCAAATATATCATATTTCCCTCACTTTGCCTTCCTCGTGCCTCCTTCCAACCCTAAACTGATTTTCACTAAAAAACCCAACAAATTTCAAGTGCAATCATTTTAAAAACTTCTCTAAGGTATGTTCATACAAACTGTTCTCTTTATTTCCTTAGATTATGCAGAAAATTTCTAGGTTTTACTTGATTTAGGTTATTTTGAAAAAGGGTTGGGAACTTTAAATTTTGTACAAATTCTTTCAATTTCTTGATTGGGCTTTGTCCCATTTGTTTTGTTTGTGCTTGTGTTGGCCCCTTGTGGCAATTTTAACATGTATTTAGGCAAGTTTCACTCATGTTCATGCATTGCCCACATATTAGTTTTATAGGTGCATACCAAGTATTTGATCAAATGCCCAAATGACATTTTGATGTTGTTTTGGACTCCATTGAGTTCCAAATTTTGGGGATTACCATGATTGAACTTGTTTATCATATTTTGATCGTTAGTTGTGTGTTTTACACACTTTGACCCCAATGTGCTTAGTTATGCCTTGCACATGCATCACATATGCACACCGCATGCACACTTGAAGCACACACTTGCACAATTGTCAATTGTTTTGCATTTCAATCATGCTAATTACATGTCATTACATGTTTAGCTATTATAACATGATTGTGTGACAGTGTTTATGTTCTTTTTAGGACTTTGTGCTTATTTTATGGACTAACTTGGTACTAATCAAGTTTGTGTTCTTGTTTTGTGTCTTTGCACTTGTTGCTTTGTTCTTTGTGACTATTTTTGCAGATGTCTCCCACTAAGCACTCTGCTTCCAAGAAATCCTCAAAGCATCTACGCACGGACTTAAAGAATTTCTGAACTATTGAGGCAAACATGGCATACAATGATGGCTACAAAAGGGCAACAATCATCATGGAAAGGGTTGTAAGAATGGAGACCCTTAAAAACACTTCCATCCCTGAAGCGTTCAAGGAGAGAACTTGGACAAAGTTGCTGAATCCAAGTGGCAATGTTTATGCTGAACTAATAAGGGAATTCTTCTCCAATGCCACTGTGGAAGGAGATCACATCAACGGTTGGGTACGACAAAAAGAATTTATTATCACAAGGGATTTTATTCAAGAATTCTTAGAAGTTCGTCTTGATCGCCTCATTGCAAGGGTAAAGCAAATGTATGGCATGCTCAAATCCCATGTGCAGCACACCTCGGATCAGTTCGCTTATATCCAAGGCCAGATTACGGTACTATCATCACAGATTGAAGACATGATGATGGAGCAGGGATACGACTCAAAATTTGAGCAGTTTTAGCCTCTTTGGCCATTCCAGTCAAAAAATGGGAGAAATATGTTAAGGGGGGATGCACAGTTTGAGGGGGAGCAGAGCAGATCATAGACATTGGTTCATTTTGGTGGTTTAGTGGTTTAATTTTATTTTTACCTTTATAGTTTTTTTATAACTCTTGGTTATTTATATTGCTTTCTTTTAAAGCTTTAAGTACTTTGGTTTAAAACTTTCAGTTTAATTTCAGTAATTTGTGTTTTATATTCTTGCTTTGTAGCATTTTTTTTCAAGTACTTTTAGATTTTGTTGCATTATCTTGAGTACTACACACTTGTGCCCTTGTTGGATCTTGTATCCTTGATGCAAATACTTCTTGTATTTCGCATTGGTTGTGTGTTGGACATGCAATTGATTTCTGCATTGCTCTTAATTGCATTGCGTGTCCGATTGATCATTTACTAGCTAAATGTTCATTGTAGTCATTCTTTAATGACTGCTCCTGTCCGATCAAGATATGCTTAACTGTTTAAATAGTGTTTATTACCTTGATCGCACTTTACTTGCTCATATACGTATCTTGTATTCAACTTGTCATAAGCTTAATGAAAATTTTGTTTGTGTGCGAGTGTTTCAGGTTACAGGTATATACATGCAAGTGCTTCACAGCTTCTAGATTAGGTGTGAGTGAGTTTTGCCACTGTTCCTAAACTCACGTTTAAGACTAGAGTCTATTTTAGGGGTTTTGTCACGGAATAGCCAAAGGGGGAGATTGTAAAGTTGTGATTTACAACTATTTTTGTGTTGGCTTTAATTCCGTGCCAAATTTGATTGTAATTTTGTTCAATCTTATGTACCTTGTATTTTATGTGGAATTTCTTTGTAAGGGTTGTGTGTGAAAGAGAGTGTGAAGACCCAAGGCAAATTGAAGAGCAAAGAAGTTTTCGTGGGTAGCTCGCGAGAAGCCTTCCCACGAAGTGAAGCATATGCTCAGCACATGACTGGAATGCGAAGAGTCATGACAGATGGTGACAGCTGGTTTTCGCGAGTATCTCGCAGGTAAGGCCTTCCCGTGAGATACCCGCGAAACATTCTATTTTGCCAATCTGTCATATCTGATACACCAGGTCTCTATCCACACTATATATACCCACATTACCCACATATGTTGAGGAGTTCTTTCAAAGAGAAAACCCTAGCCATTACCCTTGAGAGTGAGAGATTGTCATACCCACAATTCTCTACACAATCCATTGTGGTTTTCCTCAACTCCTACCTCTCCATTTCCAAATCCTTGAGAGGTTGATAGCACAAACACTTACCACACCCATCCTGAGTGTAAAGTGAGGTTTTGGTGCTGCTAGGAAGCATTGGAAGAAGCCATTTGTTTGGTGGATGCAATCGGGCTGAATTGCGTGATCCGGAGAGTTAGAGAAGACAAGGCTTCGTTATGTCAGTTGGTAGCTGGAGCTTGGAGGGCTTAAGTACATGGGGTAGACTAGGCTTGGAGGGTTTTTTGTTATTCGTGTACTCCAACTTATTCTCTAGTGGATCAATTTACCGCTTGAAGGGCAGCGGAGAGGTTTTTCGTCGAGTTCTTCGGTTTACTCTTCGATAACACATCAGCATGTTATCTTGTGTTTGCATTCTTCTTCCCCACTCTTTTAACTTTCATTTTACTGTTGTGATTTGATGAATATGGCTTAAAGTAGTTATCTTGTTTGTTCGCTCGCATTACTCTATTCCGCACTTAGTTTAAGTTAGAGTAAAATTAACCGAGCCGTAATTTTAATTTGGGGGTCTAAACAACTCTTGTGTTTTCACACATATTCGAGCTTTCAGTTCTTTAGGCCGGCCTCAGCGCTCTTTCGCCTCCTCTCCTCAGCGGTCAACTTCACAGCAAGCTCCTGGTTCTTCTGCTCAGCTGCGCCCAAGGCCTTGCTGGTCTTGGCATGGAGGTTGGCCTCAACCCTAGCCTCATTCCGGGTGTCTTTCACCCATTCCTCTGCCGTAAACACCTCCTGGATGGCCTGCACAAAAACAACAGACGAGTACGTTATTAAATAAGAGGAAGGTGACCTGACATGATGTTAGTAAGGCATGTCGAGAAACTTATCAAGGCCAGATCCCTCTTCAGAGACAGAAAGAAGTCTGGCTGCCTCACATTCTTTAATGCAGCCATATCCTTCGGTAAAAGGAAGGGCTGCTCCAGGGCCTCGACAAGGTAGTGGGCGTGCCCTTTCTGGAACTCCCTGATGGTGGAGTTCCATGCAATGGCTGCCCCATCCAGCTCCAGCCGAGGGTCCCATACGGGATTCTGAAGGCGCACCTCGGCCACGTTCTAGTCCTCCCTGCTTTCAACCGAGGAGGCCTGCCCCTTGCCTTTGGCCGTCTTTTGCTGCTTGGGAGGAACTCCCTCTTTTTGAGGGACCAACTCCCCCTCCTCAGCCACCTCCTTCTCCTTCTCCTTCTCCTTCTTCCTCTTCTTCAGGTTGGCTGGAGCAAATGGGTTAACTACTGGAGGAGGAGGAGGAGGGGGAAAAAGAAGAAAAGGCTGTGACCCCGAGGTGTCCTTGGGGGCCGACCCCTTGGCCTTGTCTGCGAGGAGCTCATGCAAACCTCTCTTCTTGTTCAGAGACATTTCTTCCTCTAAGCTGTTGTCTATATGCGCAATGACGAGCCCGGGAGCACGAACGCCTGAAGACCTGTCAGGCTCGTCTTCCGAGTCCAAGACCTAGATCATAGGCTCTCCCTGCTCCTCTCTCTCTTCCTTAAGATGGAACTGGTCTATCTCCGCCTCGAATGACAGGCGCGAGGAGACTGTCTCTTCTCTTAGAACAGCTGCTTCACGAGGAGAGCGACGAAAGGGCAGTTCAACTTGCACGATGTCTTCTCTGGCTAGGAACTCGGGCATTGTGACGTCTATCCGAGCTAGCCAAGGGTCACCTGCTCTGATTGCATGGCCTACGTCCTGAAACTTGTCAGACAAGGGTTTGAAGTTGAAGATGAGGTGGACAGCTCTCAATTGTCTGTCCTCACTCACAAACACCTCTGCTCTCAGCACCTTGTTGAGATCGGCAACATTGACGAGGTTAAGGTTGGGAGACACGTGTCTTTTATCTGTGGAAACAGCCGAGAAGCAAAATCACAATTAGAAAAGACGAACCCCCAGTCAGAAGAAAGCAAAGTGCTAAAGAAAAAAAAAGGGGGGGGGGGGCGAACCACAAAACTAAGTCCCGTGTCAGAGAACCTAAACCTAGGGTACCCCACCTGGTACTCCCTCCCGAGTTGGGCAATGAAGACCGTCATGCCATTCACCTGAGGCGATGAGAAAGTCATTTTTCATGCCCTTGTTGGATTTGGGGAGACACGAGATGAGCCTAACAACAAAAGACTTAGACTTAAGGTAATACCCTGAGTCTGCGAGCAAATGGCACTCGTACATCCAGATGACGTCGTGTCAGGTGAGGTTCAACCACATTTGCTCATTAAGAGCGTCTACACTACCTAAGACCCTAAACAGGTTGGGCGCGCATTGGTGGGGGCATAGCCTGTAGGCGCTCAGATAGTCCCTAGTCACGCTACCCATGGGATGCCTCATTCCCCCTTCTATGAAGGCGATATTAGGAATGATGACCTCCCCTTCCCTTCTGTGGGTAAGCCACTCACCCGAAGAGTAGTACCACAGGGAAACGCCCCGGGGAATGTGATACAAGGCCCTAAAGCCCTCCATACCAGCGAGAGAATCTACTAGGTGAGCAAACCTACCCATTTAAGCAGGCTAAGGTGAGGTGAAAGAAATTTTTGTAAGGAAAAGAAATAGAGGACAGAAGGCCGAGGAGACTGGCAGAGGAGAAAATAGCCTAAGAACGAAAAAAACTTACGAAAATAAGAACAAGTGTCACTTCAGGAGCTTCTTGAAAGTTTGAAGATTTGGGAAGTCTTGAGAGTTTGGGGATTTAGGAAGTCTTGAGAGTTCGAAGATTTGGTAAGTGGGAGAAATGAATCCCCCAGGCGCCTTATATAGGAAGCAGAATTGGGTGGGAGTTATCGCGCCCAAAATTTGAGGAGAAATACCAGCCGTAGGATCTGCATCTCACCATAGGACGTGGGGAACAAAGCGCCGCCTGGAGCATTTAATGAGACATTGCAGACTCCAAAGCTCCAGAACGGTTACGGGGCACGCGAAGTGACGTTCTCACGTATGGAATTCAAAGAAGCGTGTGGAATTAATTATCCAAGGTCAAAACCCTGCTTTTCTCCTCGGATAAGAGGAAAAAAACGGAGTTTTTAGGGGCTATTGTGGGTACAAAAATTTAAATAAGGTAATAATGCCACGTGTCATACCCAAGGCCGAGGAGGCCAATACCGTGCCGAAGAGCCCATGCACTCGGACGGTAAAACCAGGGGGGGCCACACTGGGGAGGAACAGCTTCAAAGAGGGGGTTATCCCTAACGTGATTGGAGGGATGGAAGCTGCCACCACATTTATTGCGCCTCACCAAACCCCCTGGCCGCATTTATGTGACGAAGACCCCTGAACAGTGCTGTCTTGGTTGCCGCAACTCACTAAAGACTGGGGAGGGCGTCTGATGGGACAAGCATTTAAGTTGTGGCCTGCATAATCAACAAATGGAAGGCCAGGATCAGCCTAAAAAGGATATATAATGTGAGGGATCCCCCAGGGAAGGAGGATTGGAAAATCTGTAGAGAAAACATTGTAGCAACAAGAATTGAAATTGTATCCAAGCTTAAAAGAAATATACCCAAGGACCACTCTCCTCAGATGTTGTCGAGGAAGGCTTTCTTTGCACAGAGTTTGTTTTTCTTTACTTTCTTATTATCTTTAATCCACTATGCGCGTTGTTAGATCCATTGAAGCCTAGTCTTTAAGCCCACTCTCTACAAATTCATTGTGTTGGGCTCTTTGGGCCTGAATCCTTCACCTTTTGGGCTCAGGATCCAAACCCTACCCTTACATGTCATATATGCCATTACAAAATATTTAGATATTGTCACGCATCGCTACTAATTAATATAAAGATATAAACATTTAACAAGATAACTTGTTTGCCTTGGTCATGCATGTATGACTCTCAGTTGAAGTTCTTTAGCTTTTGCTTATAATAAATGCTGCTGATCCAATTTTAGTTGGTAATCCAATTTTAGTTGCTGATCCATGTAAAGAAAATTTAACTTAATTTAAAATAAAAAAAATTTGTATGTATTCACTTTTTAATTTTTTTTTTATTCATGGAAACATAACGCATTGTACATTAAATTAGTAGATCAAGCAAGATATTTTGTAAATAATATAATATATGGTTGGAATTTATTTTTAGTGCTCCTTATAAACGGTTCATACATGGTATATCTTGAATAGCTTAAGAAATAAGCATACATAGAAGTAAATACATTACTTATATTAGGAAAAAAAATACAAGACTTCAATAACATAATAAAAATGTAATTTTATCAAAAACCTATCGACATTATGCTAAAAAGTGATATAATTGTCAATGAAACAATTCCTCTTTCTACACAAACCTCTACTCCCAAAACATCGCCAAATGGACCGAAATGTTGTGTTGGTGTGGCTCAATAGGAGTGTATTAGTGTAGCAACAATATATCCTACATTTCAGCTTTTACATACTACTCATTGCAAACCTAGACTGTACATGAGAATATGTAATTATTTTTAGATGTTGTATAATATTTAATTTACTCTCTTAATTTTATTCTAAATAATGTGTACCCTAAAAATTAAACTATTTTTAAAAGTAGTTTCTATTTCTTTATTATTACAAATATATAATTTTATAATGTTTGAAAATTTTTATTGATATTATTTTCTTTTGAAGTTGTCTATATTCTTCTAACTTTTAGTATTATGCATTAAATTTTTCTAATTTTTTTATAGAACTAAAATTTTTAAGTTTCAAATTTATTATTGAAATTTCTCATTTTCTTAAGAAGAATATCATAATAATTAAAACTTATCACATAATTACTGATTGATATTACTCAAATAATTGATAGGCACGTTCAAATACATAGCCATGTAAATTATGTTTTGATATAAACTCAAATTCTCACTTACAAACTAAAGAAGGATTAACTCAAAAAAAATATCAAACAAAAGTTATAAGAGGGAGAGAAAAGACTTGTGATGAGGAACTAAAAGAGCACAACACCAAAATGTATCTATCCAAAATAGAGTTATTAAAAATACATCAACCTAAAGTAGAATTACAATAAATAATTATAAAAAAATATAGTCGGAGAGTGGCTTGTAGGCCTTAAAATTCATAGTTATATTAATGCCTAACCTAAATAAACGGTTAACATTTTAAACAGCCCCAAATGCAGTCCACTCTCCAACCGTTCAGAAAATTTCCCAAACTCCAACAAAAATTCATTCTCAAATTCGAAACCCCACCTAGAAACCATGCCTCCCAACTTCCCATTTCATACAAGCCCCTTCATTTTTTGGCCAACATTCTTGATTCTTACAGTGCAAATAACCCAAATGCTGGAACGTGTTCCAAGGTATCTAAATGTAATTTCTTGGGCATAACCGAAACAACTCGGTTTGTGCACTCAATTGCAAATTCTGATGATCCCACGAAGTTTCAACAAGAGCCAAATGACCAAACAATCATATTTGTTCAAAACCTCCTTAAGTTTAGAAGGGACAAACCGGCGAAGAAAATTGAGCAAGCTCTCAATCTATGCGGGCTTAAGCTGACCGAGGACTTGGTGCTGAGTGTGCTTCAACGACATCATTCAGATTGGAGACTGGCTTATGTGTTTTTCAACTGGGTTAGTAGAAACGAAGGAGAAGGAAGCGAGTATTCACCTGGGTCTAGTGTTTACAATGAGATTCTTGACATCCTTGGGAAATCACAACGTTTTGAGGAGGTGATCCAAGTGCTCGATGAAATGTCAAAGAGAAAGGGACTTGTCAATGAAGGGACGTATGGTATTTTACTTAATAGATTTGCGGCTGCTCATAAGGTGGAGGAAGCAATTGGCATATTCAATAAGAGGAAAGAGTTCGGATTGGAGATTGACTTGGTCGCATTTCAAAAGCTTTTAATGTGGTTATGTCGGTATAAGCACGTGGAAGCTGCAGAAACTCTGTTTCACTCTAACCGAAATGAGTTTGGTTGCGATATCAAGACATGGAATATCATTCTCAACGGTTGGTGTGTTTTGGGGAATGTGTATGAGGCAAAAAGGTTTTGGAATGAAATAATTGCATCTAAATGTAAGCCGGATATGTTTACGTGTGGAACATTTATAAACGCCTTGACAAAGAAGGGAAAATTAGGCACGGCAATCAAGTTGTTTCAATCCATGTGGAAGAATGGTAACCCAGATGTGGTTATCTGCAATTGTATCATTGATGCACTTTGTTTCAAGAAGAGGATTCCGGAAGCTTTGAAAATTTTTAAGGAAATGAAGAAGCGAGGTTGTCCCCCAAATGCTGCAACTTATAACTCATTAATTAAGCATCTTTGTAAGATTCGGAGGATGGAAAAGGTTTATGAGCTTTTGGATGAAATGGAACAGAAGAAAGGAAGTTGTTTGCCAAATGCTGTAACTTTCAACTACTTGCTCAAGTCCTCGAAGAATCCAGAGGAAGTACCTGAGATCTTGGAGAGGATAGAGAGAAATGGGTGCAGGATGACTGCTGACACTTACAACTTGATTTTGAAGTTGTATATGGATTGGGATAATCAGGAAAAAATAAGATATACATGGGATGTGATGGAGAGAGATGGGTTGGGACATGATCGACGTTCTTATACCATTATGATACATGGCCTTTATGACAAGGGAAGAATACAAGATGCTTTGCGCTATTTTAGTGAGATGACATCAAAGGGCATGGTGCCAGAACCAAGGACTGAAATATTGGTATGTGACATGAACATTAAATTGAAGGAGAGCAAGCGGAAAGAGGAAACATTGTTAAGGAATAAGGATGGATGATGGTTTATGACTTGCATTCGTGGGTCTCATCTTTTCCCCCGTTTGACAAAATAGGTAATGATTCCTTGACTTTGAACAAATATGGTTCCTTAAACATTTTAGACATGCGCATATCAAGTGGTTAATACTCAAGAAATGACATGGACAAGATTATTACATGGAGTTAAATTGTCAATTAATCATGTATATGCAATTGGAAGCTAGGCTGGAATTTATCCTCAGAATGTCATGCTAATTTTTGTCTATTATATATTTATCAAGATTTTAACTGATGCTGAAAATATAACCACAATATGGAGAAAGTTCCTGATGATTTCCATGTAGTTTTGTATGCATCTCATTGTCTCATTCAGCATTTGAAGATGTAAAAAGGTGTAAATGGTTGAAATTTGGGTCAATATCAATGGCCTGGATTCTGTTTGAATATCTCAGTATCAAGCTTCATTTTGCTCTGGGTCTGGTATGAATTGTACTGGTCTGGATCATTGTAGTAGCAAATGCCCCAACATGAAATGGAACATTCAAATCCACTGCACTTTGGTCTGTGGAATCCTGCAATAACACACAAAATTAATTTAGCAATTTTTTTTGTAGCCCAATTTGCTTATCTGGAGGAATGTAAGTGTGTGTGTGTTTGTGCATTTGTGCGTTTGTGTGAGAAAGAAGAATTGCTCAAACTGAAGAGAGAAAAAATTGCAAACTATATGTGAAGCACCCAACAAAGGAGCACCATAGACTTTTTTACACTTGACATCAAACAATGACATGGGGTACAAAAATTGCAGAAGCGCATATTATTGAAGAGTTGTGTGGCAGTCTTGGATCTCACATGGATGCGAAAAGAACTACCAAAGGCTAAAGAAACCTAAACAATTATTAATGTAGAGCTACCTACTGTAGGCTTCATGTACTATGAGACAGGAATTGCCCAAGCTTTCCAATATTTGCTTCCAATTTGAAGCAACTGAAAGAGTTCCTGTGCTAGCAATATGAATGGCACAAGAGTTACTCCTTAACAGAGAGTGAATGGCACGAGTTATTGTTCAACGGAGAGGTTAAAACTTAGGTACATTTCCATTACTGTAGTATATTAGGTTCTCCAATTAAATATTCACATATGGTTATGTTGTATTATATTGTTCTCGGAAAAAATAACATTGTTTATATTTTATTAGTCAATGTAATCATATGTTAAAATTTAATGGGAAACTTAATATACTGCACCTTAGAAATTGTATCTAGATTTCTTTTTCAGTTCTTTTTCTATCCTATACTTGTAGCTATTGGCATTATCATTATTATTATTTCATGTTTACATGGACTATACCAATTTGCACGAATACCTCAATGTTAGCTAAATGAGCATGTCTTGGGCTGGTAATGGGATCCCTAATAGGTTTTTTTTTTTGATAGATAACTAAAAATTTTATTAATAAACAAAAAAAAAAAAACCAACCCGAGTACATTGGGGATGTACTTTGGGGGCGAAAATCAAGAACCCAAGCTACAATGATCAAGTAAAAGAGGAAGAGAAAAACAAGAAAAATGCGACAGAGCCACACTCCAACCAAGGAGTGTGTGTAAGAAAAAAGACTTAATCTCCAGCAAGGACCGTTCACATCCCTCAAAACCGCGAGCATTTCTTTTCCTCCAAATACACCACATCAAGCAGTGCGGCACAAGTCTCCAAAAATCTATATTGCGATGCCGCCCAAATTTACCTTGCCAAGATTCAAACAACTCAATAACCTTAAGTGGCATAACCCAATGCAGCCCAAACAAACAAAACACCAATGACCACAACTCCCAGGCCAAAGGACAATGAAGTAGAAGATGATCCACATACTCTCCACACCTCTTACACATGTAACACCAATCAAGAACAACAATATGCCTTTTGCGAAGGTTATCAGTTGTAAGAATCTTACCTAAAGAAGCTGACCATTAGAAGAAAGCCACCCTTGGGGGAACCTTTGAGTGCCACACCAACCTCCAAGGGAACGAAAGGGAAGGAGGGTAGAAGGAGAGATAAAAACTACTAACCTCAAACCCTCTACTCCTAGCTAGCTTCCAACAAACCTTATCAGGGCCAACCCCCCGCACTTTCGAAGAGTAAACAATGTCCATGAACCTATCAAAAGATTCTTCCTCCCAATCTTGTGATGAACGACGAAAAAGAAAATTTCAATGCAGCTGCCCACCAGACCAGCCCATAACCTCCGCCACTAAAGAATCCCTTGCTCTGCTAAGGCCATAAAGTTCTGGAAAAGCCTCTTTGAGGGAACAATCCCCACACCACACGTGCTTCCAAAACTTCACTCTAGTACCATCACCCACATCATACCGTAATAGTTTAGAGAAGTTCAGCCAGCCACTTCTAATAAACCTCCAAAGGCTAACACCATACGGACTAGTCACCTTTTTCGTGCACCAACCACCCCAAACATTCCCATATTTTGCCTCTATGACCCTCCTCCACAACGCATCTGTCTCTAAACCATACCTCCACAACCACTTGCCCAACAAAGCAGTGTTAAAGCTTCTCAATTGTCTGATACCAAGCCCCCCACCCTGCATTGGCTTACAAACCTTAGCCCATTTCACCAAGTGAAATTTAGAATCATCATTACTACCACTCCAAAGAAAATCTCTTTGTAGTTTCTCCATACGATTAGCAACCTTCCCAGGAATAGGAAGAATGGAAAGGAAATAAGTAGGTAAGGAGGATAAGACAATAAGAGTGACCCTACCTCCCTTAGATAAATAAAGCCTCTTCCAACCTGCTAGTTTTCGTTCCATCTTCTCTAAAATAGGATTCCATATTGATACCTCCTTGAATTTGGCACCCAAAGGAAGTCCCAAATATTTCAAAGGAAGGGAAGAATGCCTACAACCCAACAACCCCACCAGCACATCCAGATTATGCACCTCTCCAAGTGGAACCAACTCTGATTTCCCCAAATTAATTTTTAACCCAGAAACCTCCTCAAATCTATTCAGAATCTCCCTCAAAGTAACTAACTGATTAGGATCAGAATCACAGAAAATAAGAGTGTCATCCGCAAATAGGAGATGAGACACCATCATCGAAGTACTAGTTGTAGAACCTACAGAGAAGCCTGAAAACTGTTCAGCAGCTGTAGCCACATCCAACATACGACTCAAAGCCTCCATAACAACATCAAAAAGCAATGGAGATAGGGGATCCCCTTGCCTAAGCCCCCTAGAGCTTCCAAAAAAATCCGAAGGACTCCCATTAATCAGTATGGAAAATTTTACAGTAGAAATGCAACACAAAATCCATTTTCTCCACTTATCTGAAAACCCACAATGCTGCAACATATACATAAGAAAACCCCAATTCACATAATCATATGCCTTCTCCAAATCCAACTTACACAACACTCCTGGAATCCCAGTCTTCAATCTACTATCAATACATTCAGAAGCAATTAACACTGAATCCAAGATTTGTCTACCTTTCACAAAAGCATTCTGTGAATCTGAAATAAGCCCATGTGCTACCCTTCGAAACCGATTAGCCAACACCTTTGAAATAATCTTGTATATCCCACCAACTAAGCTAATTGGACGGAAATCCTTAATCTCCACAGCATCTACCTTTTTAGGAATCAGGGCAAGAAAAAAAGCATTAAGGCTCTTCTCAAACACAGCTTGAGTATGAAAGTTTTGAAACACTTCCATAACTTCTTTCTTCAAAATACTCCAACAAGACTAGAAGAAAGCCATGGAATAACCATCCGGGCCAGGAGCCTTATCACCATTAAAACCATTAATCACCCCAAACACCTCTTCCTCATCAAAAGGCCTCTCTAGCCAAATAGCATCTTCCTCTGAAATTCTAAAGAATTCCACATCATCTAGGACAGGTTTATGAGCCACATTTTCTGAATAGAGCTGCCTATAGAACCGAGAAATACACTCAGCTATATCCTCTGGATCCGAAGACAAAACTCCGTCCACCATAAGACTATCGATGGAGTTAACTCTTCTGTGAGAATTGGCTACACGATGGAAGAATTTAGTATTTCTATCTCCTTCTCTAATACAAAGGACTCTAGATTTCTGCCTCTAACAAATTTCTTCCAATAGAGATGCTTTTTCCAACTCCCCTCGGATTCGATCCAACTCCAACCTTTCCTCCACCGTTAGACCACGACTTTCTTCAATATTCTCTAAATCACCAAGTTCCTTCCACAATTGTTTTCCCCGTTCTTCAACATTTCCAAAAACCTCCACATTCCATTTTTTCAAATCATTTTTCAATAGCTTTAATTTGTTTGCCAAAACAAAACTCGGAGCACCTTGAAAATGATAAGAATCCCACCAACATCGCACCCTATCCACAAAACCCTCATCCTTAAGCCACGTGTTTTCAAATCTAAAAGGCCTCCTGCCCCTTTGATGAAAGGAACCACCCTCTAGGACAATCGGAAAGTAATTCGATAGAAGCCTAGACATTCTACGTTGGCAAACAGTAGGAAACTTATCCTCTCAATCTGCAGAAAACAAGAATCTGTCTAGGCTTGCCTTCGACTCAACTTCTCGAGAATTAGACCAAGTAAAAGTTCCACCTTCCAAAGGGAGATCAATCAGACCTTTCTCTGAAATAAAATCAGAAAACTCCCGCATATCAGCAGGATAAACAGTAGAACCAGCACATTCAGAAGGAAATCTTACCACATTAAAGTCACCGCCCACACACCATGGAACATTCCACCAACTGCTCAGACCAAATAACTCCTCCCATAAAAGCCTCCTCTCCCTCACTGAATTAGGACCATAAACTTCGGTAAACACCCATTCGAAGTGATCTACTACACTTTTAAATTTACACGACACTGTAAATCGACCCACTGCCTCCTCCACTTTGTCCACAACCCGAGTATCCCATATCAACAACACACCTCCAAAAGCCCCACAAGAGCCTAAATATGACCAATCTACATGTGGTCCACCCCACAAGTTGCCAATCACAGCTCTAGTTATTAACTTCATTTTAGTTTCTTGGAGACAAACTATATCTGGCCTCCAATTTCTAATCAAATTTCTAACCCGAAGCCTTTTATCCCGTTCATTCAAACCTCTAACATTCCAAGAAATAATTTTCAGATTCATTGACGCACCACAATAGCCCTCTCACTACTGGCACTCCTTAACTTAGCTGACCCATAATCCACATTGAAAGAGCTCATCAAATTCTTCAATTCCCATTGGCCCTTCTGCCCCGAATTAATTAGTTTCTTCGAACTACCTATCATAATCTGTTGCTTTTTATTATTTTTTTTTCTTGCCTCTAAAGCTAAGAACAAACCCGTTATTTGTTCCTCAAAACCTTCTAATGAAGTCCCCATAGATTTTTGGAAAGCCTTAATCCGTTTAGTTACCCATTGTGATAATAGTTTGCTGTCAATATTTTCCTTACACCCAAACTCTTCCCCAGAATCACCCTCAATTTCCAAAGGAGCTTCTATGGCCAATGGTTCCACAACTAAAGGCTCACCCCCTTTCTTCCAAGTCTTCGATCTCTCATCAAATTCCTATATCTCATCCTCAGACCCAGTAGCAACAGACAAGGAATCAACCACCCCATCACACTCACCTGCCCAACTAACAATTTGGCCTTGGTGACACAAGAAAAATTACCTGTAGTAGCTTCACCCTCCATGACTGAGCAATCCGACTCACTCCCTGGAGATCGATAGAGCGAAAGTGGAATCACAATCTGCCTACCATCCCTCAGTTGTAACATCCAATCTTTAGAATTACCCCATGATTTATCCAAATCTCCAACTAGTTCTCTAATAGTGGAGCAGCAATTCTAGACCCCCTCAAGGTATGAGCTCTCTGGGCAATCAACAAGGGACATATCCATGCCTACCTTTTTCTCACCCCCATCATCCTTCACAACCGAAGATACTATAGAAGCCACCGCTGGCGGTACTAGCTCGGTGGGTGATTAGGACACCTCCGCTACATGCATCGGCTCGGGAAAAGTGTGGGTATTCTGGTTTACACTCATCTGCACCTCGAGAAGAAGGATCGATGCTGAGATGATCGACTCTGTGTCCATCGTAGGCTTCACATGCACCTCGGGTGGCAGAGAGGAATCTTCAGAACACATGGGAAGCATCGCAGAAGGCACTACATCCTTTTCTTTGCCTAGGCTTGAGGGGCACACAGCCAAATCACAGTTCAATTGGCTTGGGCCGAGTCCAGGGTGACTAGTCTTAAAGCAATCACCAGCCTCAAAGACACTTGGGCTTGATATTTTTGGGCCAACAAACGAATTATTACCTATTAAAGGCTTATGGGCTTTTAACGAGGATGGGCCCAACCCCACACTATTTGAGAAAGGTGCCGTAATCCCCCTAGAGACCCACGTAGACTTTTGTTCACCCTTTTTAACGTGCTCCCAAAAAACCCGCCTCCTACAATTCTCTTTGACTTCTACAATCAAACCTTTCCTTAACCAACTATAATTCCTACGATCACGCTCCGTACCAGACGCAATTTGTTTTGAGTTTGATATCGTATTAAACCTCAAAGGAAATCTGAGTTTATTTCCTTGCGGGATTTTTGCCTCAAGTTGCTTCTCCCCATTAATACGCCTATCCCTCCCATCCACACCACCCACGGCCGTCGACGCAGAATATCCAGTTTGAGAATCAAAAACCACCACCTGCATGTGAGGATTATCTCTCGGGGATTTAGTCAAACTCTCCGCTGTTCGAGTTGTAGCCTTATCTCTGAGAATAGGCTGCTGTGCTTGCTTCATTTCCCTTCTCTGCACAGGAGCTTTTAGAGTTTCTACAAAGGTCCGAGCAGAGTGAACCTCAGAGGAAAGCTTAAGCCTATGAGGAATGAACTTCGGATCACCCATCGCATATTGAGAAGGATTTAATAATCTACGTAATTCAATCCCAAACACCCTCCAACCTTGTTGCGCCCTTCCCGCCGGGATAATAATAGTTCTCCTAAGCCCACCGACTTTGATTTTTGTCACTGATAAGTACTGACCAAACTGATTGGAACCCCGTTACACTGTGTATGCAGTGTCTCCTTCTCTAAACGTAAAGAAGAGCTTAGGTTTAACCCCAATCACAGAGTGTTCTACAGTGTGCATGAGCCATTGTGCAGCATGTTTGCCCATAAAAACATATTTCATAAAGTATTTTCCCTGCTCAAAAATCTTGAGAGAGAAAAAGTTTCCCCCTTCCTCAACTACCAACTGAAAGAATTTAGATTCAATAAAAAAAAACTGTGAAATCCACCCATGTCGATCTGAAGATACAAAAAAGCAAGGAAAAAGACAAAATTTTATGACTAATTGGAAGCAAGAAATATTTTGTTTGGGGTTGTGAACGAGAATTGAACTTTGCGATCTAATCTTGTTCCTCAGTGGTATAGCGTTGGCAAAGTGGTTGGCAAGGAAATTTTTTATTTGACAAAAGTCTGTCATATAAGATTTGGACCTTTTTTATAATTATTTTTTAATCCAAACTAAAAACTATGGTAAGTGAATAAAATAAATAAAATGATTTTATTTAATTTTTCAATATTTTAATAAAAGAATTTTAAACAAAATAGTCATTTAAACTATTGAAATTTTGGTAGTAGAGTTTCATCTTGAGTAGAATTATCCTAATAAATTTAATGTTTATAATATGGCAAGGATTTTTTATTTATTTATTCATACACTTAGAAGGGAGGGTATCCCTCACATCTACGACTTCTAAACCTCAACTTTTATTAAAGTGGACACTCTTGAGCTCAAACTTGGCCACTTGGTTTGCTTTTACTGTTTGCATGTACACAATGCTTGTCGCATAGGCCTGGAAATGTTGCGCCATCTAAGGCTGTATCGCACAAAATCTGAATGGTATTCATATATGATCCAGAACAATTCTGCTTCCTGAAAACCTTAGCATCAATTATCTATATGGATAATCTCATTGTAAACATGGTCTATTTTCTCAATTGAATATGCTTTTGACATGATGAAACACAGAAAAAGGGGAAAAGGTTGTAACATAATCATTGATACCGGTATCAAACAATTCACATTCTATATTCTCAGATATTCACAACATGCAGACCAAAAAAAAAAAAAATCACGAAGAGTGGCAGAAAAGAATTCAAGAACTTAATAAAGATTGAAGTGCAACATAATGAAAGTGCACTTGCTTCTATCTTAACCAAATCTTTGACTTGTTACTCTCCTTATTCCCTTGCACCTGATCTTTATAAAGTTTATTGCTGGATAATATTCTATGAGAAGTAGCCGCCGATTTTGTACTTCTAGTAAGCCTTGCCAATGCTCTGGATTGATCAATAGGCCTTGCATTTTTTGATTCAGTAGATAGTATCCTCTTATTAAGCACAGGAGTTGACAATAAGATATTGTTCTCTGTCCCTGTGCTTTGGAGTTCTCTCCTTCTCCTTATCTTGTGTAGAGAATCAGAGCCTTTGAGCAAGACAGACTCTTGGTTAATTGTTTGGTTCATAGAGTTTAAGTTCCTCGTACTTTGGGGATCCATTTCTTGTAGAACTTGCACTCTTATCCTGGATTTTGTTTGGTTAGGGGTGACTCCTAACTTTTCTGCACAACATACTGGTAGCACAGACTCTTGTTGTTCTTGCAGTTTCAACTGTCCTTCAAGCTCTTTGATCTGTCATTAACATGTAGGGAGAAAAGATGAGCAATTGCAGGCTCCCTGAAGTGTATACAATTTGCAAAACAACATTTTGTTCATGCACAACATAAAATGATAAAATGCTAACACTTAGAACCTTTTGTTGAAGCATTTGAAATCCTTGGTTGCGTCCTTCTGTTGTCAGCTTGTTTTCAAGTTCATTTACCTAGAACAGCCAAAAAAAAAAAGCATTTACTTTTGTAGTATGTAAGATTGAGTCTATTGTGTGTGGAAATGGATCTTAGAATATTGACAAATAGGTTTGAAGAAAGAAATAGACAAAAACTAACAGCACAACAAAGATAAAATTGAGCTTTCATTACTATTAGAATCAATCTAGGTGAGCTCCTAGAAAACGAGAGGGAGGGGTTGTCTGCTTAGTGATAATGGAGGAATGTCAAGAATAATTTAACAATTTTGTTAAACAAGATAACCTGTTGTTGTAACATTGCAGAATGATGCTCAAATTGTTGTGTTCTATCTTTCAACATGTTCTCAAGCTCCTTGACCTGTGAAGCATAAAGAAAGCAACTGATTTACACTTTGATTATAAAGCAGGAATATGAATGCTGCTCAATAACAGTTTGCCAAGTTGAAAGCGCCCCCTGCCATCTTGTCAGAAGTAAGATTTCACATCACCAAGCGAGTTTATTTTCTGACATATATGATGGCAGAAATTGCCTTGCCATGATACACAACATTGTATGGACCATAGTATCATGTGAAGAACTTCAAATAAGCATATGGTATTTGCGGAGATCCTAGTGAATCCAAGATATCCATGCATATATGAAGGAGAATGGAACTGAAATTTAATAAGGGAGATAGCTTCAAATTGCATGCACCTTGTGTTGAAGAGTCATAGGCTTTGTATGCTCCCGCTCTTTCAGCTTGTTCTCAAGCTCCTTCACCTTTGGCAAAATACAAGCCAGATGTCAGATGACATATTGTTGGTTGTGTATGACAAAAGATAAGTAAATAAATTATCTGCCAGGCAACCTTCTGCTGAAGATTTAAGCAAATTTCTTCCTTTTCCTTCATTTCGTCTGCAAGTTCTAACAATTGCTTCTCCAGCTGTCTGCAAAACTGTGTCTTTGATGCAAGTCGCCCTTCAAGTTCGCTGACCTTCTCTTGTTGACTTCTGCAAAGCTGATCCTTGCCTTTGGCCTTACCTTCTGAATTGTGCAAGTTCTCTTCTAATTTCTTCAAAACCTCTTCTTTGGATCTCAATTCTTGCTTGGCTTTATCAAGCTTCAAAAGAATCAGGGGAAAAAAGGAAAAAAAAAAAAAAGAACCTGAGTACTGGCTTATTCCATTTATAAAAATATAAGCAGTTTGCCAGATGTGCATGTGCACTGATAGCAAAATATTAATGAAACTAACACTCAAATTGATTATCCTCAAGCTTACCATCATTTTCAGCTTTTGAAGCTCACCCATATCAATTTGCTTCCTCGCAGGACCCAACTCCACCCCACGAACCCGAGTCGCAAAATTTAATGAACTTAGAGTCTCACCTAAGTCCTGCTCGGAAGGGCTAATTTGCACAAACATCAAAGTCTTGGAATCACCCCCTGCAGCACATAAACAAATAAAAGATGGTTTTACACTTATACTTCCTGATGGGACTTTCTAATTGAAGAGTCATGAAACGTGACCCTCAATAGAACAGGTATGTGACTTATTATACGAACAACTCCACCCTTTGTGATGAAACTATTCAAGAAAGGATACTCATTTCCTACGCACTTAGAAGCAAAATAAACCAAAATAGCTTTGTTCCCATCTGGGTCTGAAAGCTTCCTATTACTGATATAAAAATGGTGTCTAAATGCTCACCTAAGGAGTCTTGAAGTAAATGTGTGAGTTTAGAGTTCCTGCAAAATCCCAACGCATAAATTAGGGAATGAATATAAGCAAAAGAAGTCTGAATAAAGAAAGATGGAAGTAAACCTGTATGGAATGTGGCAGCTTTTGGATGCTAGAGCAGAAATCACATCCCCAAGAGCTGAAAGAGATCTATTGATGTTTTGAGCTTCCTTGAGACGATCCCCTTGCACCTCAGTTTTTGCTAGTCTCTCACTGCCAGCTAAGTCCACAAGCCATAGCTTGCTCTTGGTGCACTCGCCATTCATCAAATTCTTTGTGCTTACCATTATGCACAGCATGCTAGAAAAGACAAAAAGAACAGTGACATATTGCAAGCTAAAACACAATATTTTAATGGCTACTGTTATGCACACCCACTTTCAGCAAAGACCATTTTGAATTTAAACATCATGTAAAATATGTTCAAGTTAATACTTACCAATGCGATCGGCTACTGTGCTCATTCACATTGTTTGACCCTACAGCTCTTGCATTGCTTCCAGCTTGCAGAACACTCCAGACCTCCTTAATGTTCTCAACTTTCGCTTCAACAATTCCTGGTACATGATGAACCCCTTCAGAAGCTTGCCTTATCTCCAACCTGATATACATAGCAAGTTGAAATTGCAATGGGTGGTCAATACAGAAGGACATAACCAATTAACTACTAGTTAAGTTAGCCATATTTTTGGGTTAGGAAAAGATATATCCCATATTCAATGCATGGGATAAAATACTTACTTCTTTGTTGTTGGAGAAGTGGCAAGCAAGTCCCTGATTTGCTCATTGTAGACTTCAAGGACACTGACAGATATACTGTATGTGAAAGTATCTTTTCTTTCCTCAGCAATTTTGAACAACTGCTTTAAGGTTCTATAATTGACTCCTCGGTTCTGCTCTGAGCCTTCCATTGTGAAAGTTTTCCCTGTCCCTGTTTGCCCATATGCAAATATACATACATTGTAGCCATCCAACACCGAAACTACCATTGGTGAAGCATCCGCAAATACATCAACTGTTACAGAAAGAGAACACATTTGAGTCCAGAGCAGCAGGTACTTTCACAACTCAATTATATCACATGTTCAATATTTTCAGACAAATCATTGTCCAAACATCTTTTGGAATCAGAAACCATTCCATCCAGATCTTGAATTTTCAATAAAGAACATTCATTGAGTCTGGAACAATGATAAAAACTTTTCAACAAAAACTCATGACTGGACAAAGAAAGCGAAAAGAGAATGAAAAACAGAAATTGGGAGTGGAATTATTGGCATATTAGACTGAAAACCAAAGAAAAGGCTGATGTTGACAGTTCAAAATTTCATCTCAAATTTTATCGGAAACTGATGGTACATTGACCCAGGTTAAGTAAATTCCATGAAAATTTTGGTAAAATCTGAGATGTTCTCACAAGTTCAGAGATATCCGACTGATCCACGAATACCTTGATCATCCTTTGGTGTATAAACCCGATCGAACTTGAAGATCTTCTTTGTCGATCCACCTGCAAATACCCCAAGTTCTCCATCTTTAGCTGCATCAAAATCTGTAACCATTGGATACCCAGCTGATATCTCTTCCTTCCTCAAAGGCCGACACCTACAAAACACCCTGATGTTCCCTGTAATGTACACGGTAAAAGCATGAGTTGGTTCATTCACAGGTCAAAGATGTAAAAAGAATATTATATTTTTAGGCATCACAAGAAAAGATTATGCCTTTTGCTTCCTGAATTTGGTTATAAAGCATCTTTCTTTTTGCCTGCTCCTCGCTGAACTTCAATTTAAGATCATCACACTGTGCAACTGCAATTTGGATAGAATGTTAGAATACATGAAGTTAAACAGCAATTACATTTAAGTGTTGATGAAAATTTACCCATTGCTTGAACTGCAAACACCATCTTGTTCAATTCAGGAATAGAATCAGAACACTGGTGTGCCTCATGGGATAGCTGACAATGCTCCTTTTTCATGGCCTGAAATAAATCAATAAATATTACAATTATAAGTATCAAAACTTACGTTAACAAGTCTAACCTTGGAAACCAGGTATTTACCTTAACTTTCTTTTCTAAATTGTCTAAAACTGCAGTCCACAGCCTCTTATCACGTTCGTATTTACTACAAATATCCCTCAAATCTGCTGCTTGCTTTTCCATAGCTTGATCTGAAAAATGATTATCCATAATTAGGAATTCTAATCTTCAAATCACCATAAATTGGACCAAACAAGCAGTCCACTACTCAACAACATCCACAAAGATGATGTATGTAATGTATGTAATTATTCACTCTAAAGGATTTCTTTTGTCAATATGATATACAGCCTCAATAAATATATAGGATATTTCCTTACCTAAATAAAGATTCTGAAGGAACTTGTTGTCAAGTTCCATCCTAACCTTCTCAAGCTGCTCGCTTGCAGCTGTTAATGACATCCATGCCTCATGACATTCATCTGTCTTGAGCTGGCACTGGGTCTTCAGCTCCTCTATCTTCTTTTCATACTTGACAGTAGCCATCATCCTCAGATACTTATTCTGCCGCGTCAAATTCCAAGTCTATGTAAATAAGAAGTCAAAAGTTCCAATGTTGAAGTTTTTATGGAAAGCAGGATCTAACCTGAGCTGATGAAATTTCTATCTCAGCATCACAATTGTTACATATGACGTATCCTTGTTTAACCTGGGATGCTTTAGTCAGGTCACAAGATAAGACATTAGTATCAAAACTAACTCTTGTTCACATAGGTTTGATGTAGCAAGTTAAACTTGAAGAAAAATGAAGATACCAGGTAATCTTGCTGCCCTCTTTATGCAAAGCCCACTAACCATTGGGTTTCCATTAACTCCCTCAAACCTTATTATGATTGTCCCCTCCTCTCCCACAGAAACTCTAACATCTGCCAACTGCAGTGCTTTGTTTGCTCCAACAATGGAATAGATATCAAGTTTGGATAGAACCTATAATTTTCACCAAATGAAGAAAATTTCTTAGAATTGATAGATAAGTAAAAGATAGAAAAAGCTGAGGGAAAAAACACTAATGTGCTGACAAACTTTTCATTTAAGTTTACTTGCCTTTTCTTCCTGCATGAACACGTCAAACACTCTCATTCCCCTAGGACCATTTATGTTTATAATTTCAGCAAAGTGAAGATCAACAAAATAGTCCCCAGGGGATAGGTTGTTGAACAAGTAACAGAAATTTCCAACCCGAGCTGATTGATAAAGAGATGGTATATTGCCACCCTCAATTATGGTTTCTTCAGTTCTTAAAGCATCCCCTCCTTGGAAAAAGCTGTCAGGCTGAACTCGAATGCTAAGATTTCCTTCTTCCTTTACGATCCCACCTCCAGCATTTATAAACATTATTGGATTATCTGGTTCACAAGACAAAACATTCTGAATGACTGAATGTTGACCGAGAATATGGTGCTTGAGCCAGCAACTTAGATATAATTGTTGCTTTCTTAGATACCATAGTTATATGCAAAACTTACTTGGCAGAGTGAAAATAGAATGCAGAGATTTATGAACCAACAATTACCAAACTAATAAAAATCCAATTTTGATTGTCAATTGCTATTACACTTCAAGAAATCTTAAATTATAACTTAATGCCATTTAGTTTCCAAGGATTCAATTTTAATTCTCTCAAATGGTTACACAAAGAGTTGGAGAGTTGAGGTTAATTCATTACTTTTTTTTTCATTTAAAATTTTTTTCCCTCCAATTATTGGGCAACAAAATAGATCACAAAAAATGAAACAAAGATCATTTATATATAATTAAAAAGAGAAACTTCTATATGTGAACGAAACTCATAATTAAGACACAAAGATACCCATTTTGCAATTCTAAATTAATAATAATAAATTCCATACCACCAAAACAACTCAAACCCCTCGTTTGGTTACTGAGAAAACAAAAGGAAACCAATAGTATAACATTTTCAAAACCTTATATAGCAACTTTCACATTGTCTTTGATTTGCAAGAAATTAAAAACCTGCTAAGAATTCAATTCAGCACCATTTTCTTGACCCTTCCCAAACAACTTTCCTCCAATCTAATACTCATAATCATAGTTTCTTCCCTCACTCTCAAACCAAACAATAACAACGACAACCAGGTTTTAGACTTTTAGTCCCAAAATTTTGGGGTCAGCCATGGATTCTCGACTGCCTAGTCAGTCTGAACCTTAACAGACTAGTCAGTGTCTGCCACATGTATTTTTAACCAAACAACAAAAGTTCAAAACAAAAAACAAAAAACAGAAGCAAACAAACAAAAAGATTGAAAATTTAATAAACACAAACCTGTGCAACTAGTACACGAAAAGCCAGTTCGAAGCAACCTCGAACCAGGAACACATAGTGCGGAGTCGATCGAATCCGCATCGTACTCCATGTGGAGCTTTCTTGGGTCGTTTCTGACTTCAAGAAAGCCACAAGAATTGCAAGAATCAGGGTTTTGGGTTAATGGGTCTTGGTGTACGCGTGCCATAATTGCGTGGAGCTGCTCTGTTTCGAAAGCTTTGGGATTTGGGACTGTGAGCGAATGAAAAATCTAAAAGCTTGTTAGAGAGAGAGAGAGAGAGTTTGTAATAATTGTGTTTGATTTTGTTTTTCAAATTTCAAAATTTTATTTGACCGTTGGGTTTTTCGCTGTGGTGTCAATGAAATGTAGGGTTAAATAAAAAAATTAAAGTGAAATGCTTTTAATTGCTTTTATTTTCTGATTTTTTTAAATTAAAAAAAAAAACTTTTACACAATGTTTAGTCGAAGTTATTTTTATTTTTTTCAAATGGATTATTTGGATATATATTATATATATAACTGCCATGGAGATATATCAAGAGAGTGTGTTGTATAGTATAACTTGCTCCACCCTGTTTTAAAAGTTACTATGACTTTTGAATGGAGTTGTGGTGTGCTTTTGTGTTAAAACATCTTCCCTTATCCCTTGTGTGTGTGTTTGTTTCTCAAAAAAAAAAAAAAATTCATATTTTTCTCAACAAAAAAAAAAAAAAAAAAAAAACCAATTTCATCTTATTTTTTTACAAATTTAAAGTTATACATAATGTTTAGACTTAAAAAAAAAATTGTATTTTATTGAATAGAGAATGATTACGGTTATTATATGATTCTTGATTTATTTATCCCATAAAAATATCATAATCAAGATTTAAAAAAATATCATTTTGCAATTAAAATAATTAATTCCATACGACCAAAGCTTGTGCATCTTTATTAGCATATTTTGAATGATTTTTCATTCAGCAATAAAGAGGAAACTTCTTTTGTAGGTCCCATCCCAATTTCCAAACAATTAGGGAAGATTAATAACAAGATATGTGGGCCACGTCCTAATAGGTTCTTTTTCTTTTTCTTTTTTAATGTTTATACTTTTTTGGACCCTGCCATTGCCATTTGCCAATGATGTTGGAATCAGAGCTGATGACAAATATTCTTTATTCCTTGTCTTCATTTTCATGCCAAATGCTTTAGGAACAGTCCATTTTTATATACCTTTACCTTTTATGTTCAATGACTTCAATCACATTACCAAGTTCTAAAATAAAATAAAATTATAAAAAAAATTTAAAAAAAAACACTCACATTTCTAAGTTTGCACCTTACCTTTATCTCTAAAAAAACACATTAATTAATAAGTTAGCTCCGATTTATATCCAATTTTTTTAAAGTACCACTTTTTAAAGTACAAATTAAGTAAAATAGGTGAACATAAATAATCTCATCCAAAGATGTTACACACTTACACTCATAACTCATATAAATACAAACAAGTGTCTATTTAAAAATATATAGTTTTTGATAGCTTTTTTAGCATAGTATCTATTAAAAGATATAGTTTTGATAACTTTTATGTTACATGTGTAACAAAAAACTAAAAGATAGCTTATTTTCAAAGATGCTAGTTTTATTTTTTATTTTTTATTTTTTTTAAAAAAAAGAAGCACAAAGTTAAGTCAAAGGGCAATACTTAGATTCATTCCCTATAGTACATCAGGTTATCTATTTAAATCCAAACAAATTGTTGTATCAACCAATGAAACATGAACAATGTTATCTTTTTCCAAAAACAATTAAATTAAATGCAACTATGTGTTTTAATACCACTTTTTAAGTACAAATTATTTTTGAAGTAAAATATGTGAAAATAAATACACATCCATATATTTTACGCACTTACACACATAAGTCATAACTAGTGTAAATACAGTCAAAGCTCAAGCAAAGAGCAAAACTTAGGTTCATTTCCAAACAAATTGTTACATTCATCAAACAAATACATTAGGTTATCTATTTAAATTCAAACAAATTGTTGCATTACTCAATGAAATGAACAATGTTATCTAATGTACTAAACCTAAGGAATTGTACACAGACCACCTAGATGGTCTATTGGCACCTCCCTAGGTACTACCTAGGGGGTTGAAGGGAAGGCAGGGGTTTGGGTAGTCTGTACTACCAAGTAGGACATTCTAAACAAGCTAAAACTTTACCCTTAGAGCAACCACATTAGTGGTTGCAAAAATTTACAAAATACAAAAAGTGCTCAATTTTGCACATTTTAACCCAAAAAACACCTACATCAGTACTTGTAAAAATGTGCAAATATACAAAACTGCTACAGTAACCATGCATATATGCATGATTACTGTTCATGTGCAAATGATTTTTTTATTCTTTTTTTCTCTCTCCCCTTCATCTTGCTCTTTCATCTATCTTCTTCTCACAACAAAGAAAGAAAGAGGTGGGTGGGGCCATGTGGGTAGTGGTTTGTTTGATATAATAAAAAATTAAAGAAGTATTATTATTTAAATAAAATAGATGATAGAATAGATAAACTGATGTGGGTATTTTGTAAAAGTGGGTGTGTAAAATAAAAAAAATATGTTTTTTCTTGCAAAATAGACAAGAATTTTGTACGGACTGATGCGATTGCTCTTAACTAGGTTTAAAAAATTTTAAAATAAAAAAATAAAAAATAAAACTAGGTGTAAAACATAACTCTCTCCTTCTCTCTCCAATGTACCATAGAAACTGACATTCTGACTTTAAAAGTCAATACAAACTAAAAGGAAAACTCATCATTTTCCATTTCAAAACAAAATGCTACCATCCATTTACAAATTGCAATGTACATTTGTCTGGAGCAAAATGCAGTCCAGCATTTTTTACTTGATAAGACCACAGAATTTTTACACTCTCTGCTTTCCTCAATGTCGCAAGTCATTGTGTCCAAAAGGCACGTATTGTGCACAAACTACCTTACCACCACCCAACCTCCGATCAGCCTCACCTCTAATACTGGATTGGACACCCAAGTTTTTGCCTTATCAAAGGAAAGCCATCTTGTTCTCTATTTTTTTTGGATGAGTTGGGGAGGGAGTTGTTAATTGGATGGTAGTCTCAGACTAGACAAAGAAGTCACATTCTGTAGTAAATCTTTCCTTGTGCATCATCATTAATGATGTTGCAAAGGCTCCTCGGAAAATTAGCAGGCCATAAAACCACATCACTTCCCAAAACAGCCATCTTTGCAAGATGATCAGCTGCTCTATTAGTCTCACGCCAAGAATGAGAAACTTTATGCTTCTTAAACTTTCTTAGAAGCTTCCATATATGCTTCAAGCAGATAGCAACCTTTGGACTAAAAGACTGCTCTCTATTAATGGTTTTCACAGCACTCATTGAATCAGACTCGACCCATATCACTTTAATGCCTATATTTGCAGCAAGAACAAGGCCTCTCCATATAGCCCATAGTTCAACAAAGAAGATATCATCTCCAGGTGCCTTAGAGACAAAGGCACATATTGGGTCACCCTTGTAATCTCTAAGTAATCCTCCAAAGCCAGCATTTTCACGATCTACAGATCCATCAGTATTTAATTTTGTGCATCCAAACTCTGGCTTTTTCCATCTACACAGTCTAATTGATTTAAGCATCAGTATTTGGTTGAGCTTCTGGAAAAAAACTGTCTCACTGTTTTTCTTCAGCTTGGTAGAAGACTTGCTTGCACTCTTCATTGGGAACTTTTTCACTTCTGCTTGCTTAGCCTTGTGCTTCTTCCCTAGGAGGTGTTCCTTCAAAGATTCTTCACTAGAAGTGCTTACCAAACAAAGAGCGCAGCTCCACTCCTTCTGAACTTTCTTTGGACTGGTTGGCTGAGTAACATTTCTTTTTATACTGTCATAACTGGGATCTGGTACTCCCTGATACAGTAAAATAAGAATTTTAAATCAAACTTGAATAATATATTAGCAGTAAGCTAATCACTCACTTCTAGCTTGTGAAAGCAGCCCTTCAAGAAAAGAGAAAGGGATTGGGGTAACGTTGCATTTCATAAGCTCATTCATTGCAGTGGGGATTGAGCCAATGTGCCAACAGATGTCATGGTCAATAACTAAAGAAATCTAATTTGCCGACATGGGATCTAATTTAACATTGCCTTTTGCTCACTCCTTAGAGTAATGCATCAAAATAGCATAACCCAAGGCAGAATTTGACACATAAGTTGAAAATTATTAAACACATGATGTTTAGGGAAAAAGTTGTAGTTCTCAAATGCACCTGCCTTCCACTTAAAACAAACTTTATGGAATACCATCAGTACAAAATTCGGGTTAGAAGCCTACCTGACATATGATGTGTTTCTCCTTTTCTTCCAGTTCATTTTTGATATCGTTTCCCTCGGTGGTATCAAAAAAGGTGTCCTGCTCAGTCACTCTGAACCCCTCCCTTCTAGATATGAACAAAATGTTCCATTTCTGCTCAGAAATATAGGGACTAATAAAATGCTTGTAGACATAAGAAGCACCACCAAAGTAAGGTATCACCAACAAGAAAGTTGCCGTACCCTTGGCATAAGACCAGAATGGATGCCTGTCATGAAACACAAGTTTAAATCAAAGGACCTTCTAAGACATGGCAAAAGGACATAGAGAAATTAGTATCTTTCATACGCACGCACATACAGAGACACAAGTGATCAGTCAAGCTCAAACTCATAAGCTTGAGTACAGGTCAACAATACCAGACTGGATTCACTATGACCAAAGATTATTTTCTCAAGGCCAACACTCCGTCTAAATCAATCTACTTTGACATGCTCAAGCAATGTATTCTGTAAAAAGTTCTAAATTATTCACCCAGAAGTGAGAAAGGAACAAGATTTATGAGTTATCATATTCTTAAAGAACTACTAAACACATCGAATGCAACAAAAAACAACCATATGGGCATGTGCAATGTTCAGTTTAGGCAATTATTGCAACGTACAAAGCTTAAAATTACCATTCAAAAAGATTTACAAACGAAGACTCCAAGACTTTAACCAAAGAAAACAGAACCCAATAGGTGAGACATTGCCGATTTCTGGAGCTGGAACCACTCTCTATTGCCAGGAACGAAGCATACCTGTACCATAATGTTAAAATTAAAAGTGAACATAAAAAAAAAAAAAAAGAGAGACAGAACCGAGTAGACCCAATAAGCATATATATAACCATTCTATGAGAAATGCAAGGACGAAAGCTACTTACACAGAATAAAGCAAAGTGAATGAAGGCCTGTAGATCAAAAGAAAGTGAATAACACATCAAACTCAATAAAAAGATTGTAAATTTATTGGTAAAATTATATATATAATATATCTACCAAAATTATGGACCAAACATAGAAGAAGAAACAATTCATAAAGCAAATCAATCAACAAATAAATGAACCCAAAAGAGGGAAAAAAAAAACAAGAAGAAGGTCAAAAGTCATACCAAGAAAGAAGAGTGAAGAAGTACGCAAAAAGCTTGAGAAAAGCTCCCCAACCCATCTCTCCAGTGTGTCTCAGTGAATCAGTAGCTTAGCTCAGCAGGAATTTAACACTTTCTTATATTCGTTGTGTGTATCAAATGGGGGTGTGAAGATGAAGAAAGCAGAAACACGGTATGGAAGACCAGAAGTGTGAATTGTGAAGTCCACCAAAGGTCCAAAGTAAAGTGCCAAGGATGTTTAGTCTTCAGATGTTCCTTAAGAACACGGTTAAGTCCACCTCGTAGCTTTCCGAACACTAGTTTTTTTTTTCTTTTTTGCTAAACTCCAAATTGCTTTCCGAACACTAGGAATATTATTATTTTTTTGCTAAATACTTATTATAGGAACAAAAATAATAATTCTTTTCATAAAGAACAATGAATTTTATATATGATATGTGCTTTTTCTTTTTCTTTTTCTTTTTCTTTTTCTTTTTTCCCAGCAAAAACAAATAATAAAAAAGAAAAAAAAGACAGAAAATCAGTCACATAAGTCACATGGTATTATTGATATATATATATATATATATTAATCTTAAAGTTATGAAAAACGTTATGTTCACAACATTTTCACTTAGTAGATGGTAAGTTATTAATGGTTATGGTTATAATTTAAATCCATAATTTAAATTACTTTTTTTATCCAACTATAACAACAAATAATAATTAACCACTTAAAATTTATTGTAAAAATATTGTAAATATAGTATTTTTTAAAATTATTAAATATTAATAATTCATAAAAAGTGGAATATACTGGAAAATATGGATAATACAGTAAAATTATGGATATTATGCGTAAGTGTATACTAATCCAAGAGCTCAAAGCATATGATTTTTCCTTTTTTTTTCTTAAAAAAAATGAGTTGAATTTTGCAAAAAGGCAGTGCAGTCATCAAGTTCGATGTTTGAGGTTGGCTCCGTTTCCCACTTATGTGGTCTTTTTCTTCTTTTTAAAGTGCCACATGTTAGGAACAAAATTGTATTGATATTAAATTGGTTAATTTTGTACCATATATTTGGATAATTTTATTGATTACTATTGCAAATTTACTGTTTTTTTTTTGTTGGGGGGGGGGGGGGGTGAGAATTCAATTGTGAAAAAGTGAATTAAGTAATTTGTTGTTAGTGGAGCATGAATTTTGAGAACTGGGTTTTTAAATTGTTAAAATAAATTTATCAGTTTATAAGTTTATCACATTAAACAAGTTGTAACCACAAAAAATAAAAAAATAATTATCCAAACTCAAGATATTACATTTTAGTTTACTAGTAGCACAACATCATCAGTCCAAGCTTCTAGAGGAGCGTCCACTACGATCCAAGAAGCCAATCATACTGAAAATATTTACTCCATAACACTTCAAATCAAATTCAACAAAGCAAAGGACGCAAGACATAAATTGAATGTGACAGCATACGAGAAGTTTGATCAGAACAGTGAGCACCTTAAGAGCGTGTTTGTCACAAACTTTTTGCATTTTTTTTTTATGTATTGTTTTTTAAAGCTTTACTTTTTCTCGTATTTTTCAAATTTTTTCAAGGTACAAGTATACTTTACTAATTTTAGTACACTTTCAGTAAAAAACTAAATAAGTTATTCCCAAAAAAGACACTAAATTGATCTATTTGGGTTATAATTGGCTTCCCTCATTTGATGTCACAGAACATGCAATGACAGGTCTGGTGTGACCAAGTGCTTGCTTTGAAGGGACAAATACATATGGTACATTCTGCCAAATTTCAAATAAAATTGTAACATGGACCAGAACACATTGTAGGGTCCAAAAAAAAAAAGCCAATAAATAATAGCTATAGATTCTAAAACTCAATTCTTATAGTCTAGCTTTGGGAAAATAAACAACGTAATTAGAGGTCAAGCTTCATGACCAACATGAAAGAAGAACTGCAGGTAGGACTCCTAGCTCAAATTAAACAAGAAAGGTATCCAAAGTTAACTTCTTCATTAGTCTTATGAATAGGATGAAATGGTTACAGTTGATCACGACTGCTAATAGTTTGCATATGCTAAAACTGATTCCAACACCAACCTTTCTAGAATAAACAGTATATATCTAATTGTATAGCGTCTTAATGGCAAAAAAGAAGTCCGAGTTTTTTTTTTTTTTTTTTTGATTGGTAAGTTTTACACACACTCCCAGTAGATTTTGAATCCACGACCTCACCCTCTACCTAATACTTACATGGGGAGGAGGTGCCAGTTAAACTAGAGCTCATTATTAAAAAAAAAAAAAAGTTGAGTTTATAACCCATATAGGGTAGAATCGTACAAGTCACAAAAAGTTTCAACGTGTACATAGTATATATCTAATTGTATTGCGTCTTAATGGCAAAAAAGGAATCCGAGTTTTTTTTTTTTTTTTTTTTTTTTTGATTGGTAAGTTACACACACCCAGTAGATCTTGAATCCACGACTTCACCCTCCACCTAGTACTTACATGGGGAGAAGGTGCCGGTTAAACTAGAGCTCATTATTAAAAAAGAAGTTGAGTTTATAACCCATATAGCGTAGAATCATAAAAGTCACAAAAAGTTTTAATGTGTACACATAATGCAAATGATCCTTGAAGAAGGACTCGCCAATCTCTTAGTATTCTCTTCTAGAGGTCAAGCTTATGACAACAATATGAGTGGTTATTTAATAAAGTATACAGTTTTGTTATTTATAAAGCAAATGAAAGCATTTAAAATCAAGTTATAGATGTCATTATCTCAACAAACAAAAAAAAGTTATAGATGCCACATTAGTGGAAAAATATGGACCCATTTGGAAGCTGCTCTGGACCCATTTTCTAAGCATCATAAATCCAGCATTAACAACCTTGCCTTTAGAGATAGCATTTCTACCACATGATATATTCAAAATGTAGCATATTACATTCATATATGAGGTAATAAGAATAGCTCGCTTGGCTTACAACGATGTACAACATAAAATATACTTCTTCAAGCTCTTTTGCCAAAGTCTCCATCATTCATCTCGTAACAATACTTAGACCTTCTAAAATATGTAAGACCCTTCGAAGACTAGAAATGAGGTAAACCAAAGTACAGCATATACTAAAAGTCCAATGACTTTGCAGCCCGGTGGTACTCCCATTTAAAAAGGTGAGTTCTAGTGACCAACCTAATTCAAACCACATTATTTTGTAGGAAAAAAACCAACATGAATGTTTCACATTTCACCACCACATTCCAAAAGCTTTACAAATTCCTTCCTCCACATATCCAAACAAATCAAAACCATAAAATGTGACAACATTATCAATTAAGTTGTGTATACAAAGACTATACAACAAATCAAATGCATATCATTAACAGCACGTGTCCAAATAAAAATAAACCGAAAGAGCAACAATGACTAATATGCAAGGTAACAGACCATCCACAACAAGTACATAAACAGCTAAAATAAAAGGTAAGTACATGAAAATAAACTATTTGCTACTAAAAGAAATCATTTCTTTCTTGATCACTCTCTCAAGTAAAAGAGGCTACCTTACCTATCCTCCACATCTTTCGTAAAATTATTTATTCATATCTTTATTGTATTGCATAATACTTATTATCTGCAGTTAATCCTTTAACAAACTATAATATTAAGATATAACTCAACTAAGATTTAATCCCAATTAACTGGAATTGGCTACCGATTCTCATCATCTACTTGGTATTGGCCACATTTAAGTTGTCTACTATTCTATCCTGTCAAAATCATATTCTTAGTCACATCCCTAATTAACACATCTTCACTTCTTCTATAAGTGTTATTTTAGGTCACTCATTCAGTTATTCTTTCTTCTTCTTTTTACTTTCTATTTACATCAATCATTTTAACCAACGTACTAATCAACCTTCATTGCAAACAATCTTATGCAACTTTCTCACATTTTTTAATCAAGAGAAGCCAATGACCTATAGGTAAATTGGCACCGCCTAATACTTCCAATTGGGGCATCCAAAATTTGAATTTCTCCCCTTCCGGCCTCCTTCCACTTATAATGTATTGAAATAAATTTTAAAAAAAATTATTATTTTCATCAATAGGAGTCACCCTTACCTTTGAACAATTTAGGTAGGGATAATTTCACCCCAATATTATCGTCCATCTCACATTTTGGCTACATTCAACATGTTGCTTCTTAACAACATAAAAAATTTTGTACCATAGAGCATAACTGCTCTTATGGTAATCCCATCAACCTATAATTTTTGGGAGGCTTTTGACACTTTCGTTTTAAACTCTCATCAACCTATAATTTTAGGAGGCTTTAAAACTTTTTTTTTTTTTTTTAACTCAAGAAAGGAATCCTTTCTCTTCATGACACAAACAGTGATGAAAAAATTGCAACCTCACCCTCATTCAAAACAGAGAACAATATAGGCAGTATTTCTGGCCTCTTCAAAGCTCATAGGCCTAACGTCCTTAGTCTTAAAATACATTTTCCAATGCAAGCGTTTTCATCAAGTTGTGTAAATTTATTAAAAACGTTCAGTACCCTCTTGTTTCCTCCTGTAAACAAGTTCCTAGTTTTGAACTTCAGCTGAACATCAAGTAGGTCCCTTAAAAAATGTTATGCCGGACAATGGACATGCTGGACAGGATTCATAAAATTCAGGCAAAATATCACATAAGCAAAAGTCTACTAAATAGACTCAAAAGAGTTTCTAGGTAGTTATTCTTCAGAACATGATAAAGTTCCACCAGAGAATATTCAGGTCCATCCTCTTAACTGGAACACACAAAATAACCTGACACTACTAGCATTCTTCAGTGATTTAAAACTAGAGGGAGATTTCATCATGATCAAGTTCAAGCACTCAAGGTGCCTGAGTTTTGGCGGCACTGGTGCAGCATGTCCATGTAGAACTGGCACTTGCTTATGTCGCTTCCGTAACCTTCCAGGCACTGCAAGGCAAAAAAAAATAATGTTGAACTTAGTCTTGCTAAGAAACTATGGCCACTCAATACCACCACCAAGATTTCCAACTGTTCGGAAACTAGTACCCAACAGTTTGAAAAACATGTTATACCCAAACAGCTTTTTTTATAAATAAGTTATACCTAAATAGCTAGGTAGCAAGGAAAATGAGAACGGGTAAAAAGGGTGAGAAACAAAGAAGGAAGCACTTGAAGAATTATATATATATATATATATTTTTTTTTTTTTTTTTTTTTTTGATAGGAGTAAAGATTTTATTGACTAAATCATGGGATATGTGCTGAAGGTGTGATAGAGACAAATTATTAGATATGAGCAGTTTGATCCAATTCAGCATCAAGTTCAAATAACTCTCGTAGCATGGTCAAACAATGAAGATAGAAGATAAACAGGAATTATTTTGTAATGGATTGATATCTGCATTCAGACCAAAAGCATTTCCAAAAGGCTCAAAAGGAAAAGAAAAGAATTTATTCAAAACTAGGGAAAACAACTTGAAACCAAATTGTTCAATTAGAGAAACAATTAAATTTATAATATATATATATATATATATATATATATCTCATAGACAAGGTGGTATGAGGAGGAGAACCATACATCAATTAAGGCCTTGGATTGATCAGCACAAACAGTAGAACTTCCAACACCGTTTGTGTTTGGAGCTGGTGGAACATCAGAAGCTGATGAAGCAACAGTCTCATGCTTAATGACACGAGGACCCATCAGAGCATCCATAGCTCTGTGAGCAATAGAAGTACCAGTACCCCAAGCCAAGCCTATGCATCAACAAATAAAGTGCTGTAAGATTCCAGGAACTCATATATATACACACACATACACACACACTCTCTCTCTCTCTCTCTCCTAATTCATAAGAGAGATAATTGTGGCATTCAGAAACACTTAATACTCACCATCTGCAATAGTGGCACCAAGTGATCCCATTACGGATCCACTTTGACCTTGTGCAGGCACTGGACGAGGAGGAGCAGCAGCTGCTGTAGAAACAAAACAGTTTAAACGCTATGATAAGATTAAATAGGAAAGACAATATCACTAAGCAATACAATCAAAATGATAAAGAATGTTCATTGTCTTACATATGACAATATTAGACATCTACCTCTTTATACCAAAAACACCAAACCCAACTACTCAAACAGGAATTCTCTCATTCCCAAGAATAGCACGTGTTTACCCAAATGTTCAAGGTAAAGACAATAAAAGCACACCACACAATGATCGAGTGCTCTAAATTGCCAAAAACACCAAATTGATAGAAAATACAAGCTAAAATTGTGTTTGGCATAAAAGAAAATAATCAAATCAAAGATCCCAAAAGACAAATTCTGACTTCTCCTTATTTCATGTAACTAGTGAACACTTCCATGGGAAGATGTCACTGGGATTACATTACATTATATAGATGCTAAAACAAAACGTTTAAGCATACCCAAAGGAAGAGGTCTATAAAAGCAAACACAAAGCAACTCTAGAAAACTAAGCAAACAAGTCATGCACAATAGAAGGTTCACATAATCCACACATAATTTTACCTGGCTTAGGAGTATTACTTGCTGGGGCACGGGCTGCGCGGCGGGAACTTCGGGAACTTGACCTTCCTACAAAATAACAATACAATGTACGTTTTAGAGTTTCAGATCACTCGAAGAACAACTGGCTAATGATATTATAAATTTAAAATAAATAAATTCATATGCACAAAACAAAGACGAGCAATCATACAATACACAATTCAAGAAACAATTGGTTAATTGTGATTGGACTTCAAAGATTGAACACAATTTAGCTGCTAGTATAAAAATGCCTTTTGTTTTTTTTTAAATGAAACTCATGGACAAATTTTTACTTTAAAAATACATTTGATTTAAAATTTAAAAAGCGTGAACATGAACAATGACACGAGACACAACATTTCTTAAAAAATTAGGACACGAGAAATTAATTAATATATATCTTTAGGCATATTTCATATTATTATAGACATTTTTATGTTTAATATTAAGTTATCAAAATAAAATGTATAATATCCAAATAATTCTCAACAAATCTATAATATCCAAGGCCAGCTCTAGGCCTGGGCCTAAGGCTCCCATTACAAAAAGCCCAACCCCTTTTATAAAAAGGCTCCACTCTCATTATAGAAAAAGTTTGTGCACTATTTTTTTCTAAATCACTATCTACACGTCAAGTTATGTGTTTAATTCATCAAATCAAACTTGATTCAGATAGTATTAAATAAATTTATTTTAATTGATATATAAATATAAAGCTGATCTTGATTATATCAAGTTTTTTTTTTTTTTTTTTTTTTGAACAAAAAATCCCCAAAACTCAAATCATCACAGTATAGTAAAATTTATATATCATCAGAAAATTTATACCAAGAAATCCTCAGATCCAAGCACAACCCAAGAGAAAATATAACACACAAAAAATGAAAGAAAGAAACGGTTTCGAAACGTACCACCACCGCCGCCGCCAGAGCTTCGGCGAGCCATTGTTTTGTGAGAGTGTGAAAGCAACAAAAAACCGTTAGAGAGCGATAGTATGGAAGGTGTGAAGAGTTTTTTTTTTTTTTTTTTGGGTGAGAGAATAGCAATGTGATGAAAATGTGAGAAAGTTTAGGCTTTATATACGAGTTTGTTTTTGCGTGGGCAAGAAGTCTTCTGGAAGATTCTGCTTTATTTATAAATGTGGCGCTTTTAGAAATTGTCTTTTTAGGCTTTTAGCTAAAAAGATTTTTTTAAATGTGGCGCCTATCTCCTAAAACATTGGAATTTGGATCAGTTACGTGGCCCACAATAGTTGGCTTGTAACTACAAAACTTGTTAATTTTCTAAATTTTTTTATCGATAATTTTTATATGAGTTTTGATAAAAAGTGATCTTAAGATATTTAGGAGGAGTTTGGATGACCTGTTTCATAACTCAATTCTCTATTTTTATAACTCATAACTTAAAAATTGTGAGATTCATAGCGAGAAGTCCGTTTAGCACCACCATCACTCTGTTTCCATAACTCTGTTTCCATCACTCAATTATCTAATTTTTGAGTGATGAGTTATGAAAATTGAAAACATATTTTAGCTGTTTTCAGTTTCTGTAACTCATAACTCAATGGTATTTTTGTAATTAAACACACATGAGACCCACTAGTCATAATTCAGCCGCACCTTTTGACCAATCTACTTTTTTTTTTTTTTTCTTTCTTCTCCTGGGTTCGGTCTCAGGTTAGGTGTCTTCCTTTTTTTTTTTTTCCTTTCTTCTCTTGGGTTCGATCTCAGGTGTTCTTGCTTCTTCTTTTTTCTTTTTTTTCCTTTCTTCTCCTAGGTTTGGTCTTGGGTGTTCTTCCTCTTTTTTTTTTCCTTATTCTTTCGCTGGGTTCTCTTTTTTTCTTTTTTCTTTTTTTCACTGGGTTCGGTGATATGGGTTTCTTCTTCTTTTTCTTTTTTTTTTCCTTTCTTCTTTCACTGGGTTCGGGTGATCTAGGTTTCTTCTTCTTCTTCTTTTTTTCCTTTCTGGTTCGGGTTTCTAGGTACTGAAAAAAAAAAAAAAAAAAAAAAAAAAAGCTGCACCGAGTGATAGGTATGAGACCCACAAATAGTGTGAAAAATATTGAGTGAGGGTGCCAAACGACCCCTTATTAATTACTTATTTTAAGAAAGTTTTATCTTTATGTCATCTATTAACAAACTTTTATTTCTTAGAAACCATCCGTTAACCAATTTTTTTTTTTTTGAATCAAAATCCATTAACAATTTAGTAATCAATAATTTTTCAAAACACTCACATTATTCCATATTCTAAAGAGACAAAGTTTAGCTACAAAATTGGTTGTAGCAACCTTACTCAAAATCTTTTTATTGAAGGTGAATTTTGACAAATCCACTATTGGATTACATTTTCTTCTTATATCCTCCATACTTGCAAAATTTTTAGAAAATTAAAGATCAATAGCTATGTCATCAATAAATTGTTTAAATTGCAAGTTTGTGTAGTTTAAAATTATGCATAAAATACAGTCTTATAGATCATATAGTAAACAATACCCGATTGTCACAAAATTTGACATGTATTAAGAGCGTAAAGAACATGCAATCCAACGATTAGATTTTCAAAATATGTAGTAATATTAATGATATTGAGTAAGGTTGTAACCTTAACCTACAACCAATTTTGTAGCTAAATTTTGTCAATTCTAAAATCTACACCTTATTTTATTTAAATATTATTCCTTAATTATTTTTTATTATTTCCTTCTAAGCTCAAAGCCCTCCAAGCTTACATTGCCTTATAAATTAAACTAGACCCTCCACCAAGTCGACGACACTTAACGCTGGTCATCATAGCCAGTAAGTTGCGTGGAGCCACATCGCTAGGTCTTGGGGTTGAAGAGGATGATGATTGGGATTGTGATGTGCCTTGCACCATTGTTACCAAAAGAGCAACCAAATAAGAGAGAGATATAAATAAATAACGCAAAAATATTACCCATAGATAAAAAAAAAATGTAGGGTCCTATTTTGTAGCCCAAACCCAAAGTGTATAGGATCTCGGCCCAGTGAACCCAATACAATAAATTTGTAGAGAGTGAGTCAAAGAATTAGGCCCTAATGAGTTTAACAACGGCTAGTATTGAATCAAATGACAATCAGGCACAAATAAGAGGTAATGATGCCAATGGACCTTCAGTCCGAGGAGGTTAACATTTAGATACAGTGATCACAGTTGGACGCAGAGACAATTTATATTACTACAGTATTCTTTCTCTCTTTTTCTCCCTCCTTTCTCATGGAGGGTCTATCCCCTTATATAGCTCCATTTGGGTCATCTTGATCCCACACTTGTCGATCATCTGAACCCTTAATTTAGTACCTGTCCTATCAGACACCCACTTTGGCTTTCTGTGAGTTGTGGTAGCCAAGGCAGTACTGTTCAGAACTCTTCTCCACATAAATGCGGCCAAAAAAGTAGTTGCAACGCATTTAATGTGGTAGTAGCAGTTTTTCCTTGGATATTTCTAAGTTCCCATCACCCTTGTATGCTCATGATGCGTATCCTTATTACCGGAGTTTCCTGGAAGGTTTCCTGAATTGCTGGGACACATGTTTGAGTTGTATTTATTGTATCCGAGGATTTATCCCTCCTAGGATTGATTTCCATTGGTACCTTGCTCGTCAAATCTTAAGCCTGAACCATTCGTTACCATTTGCTCCTCCTCGGACTGACCATGCTCTCGGACAGGGCCCAAGGCCCATTGTAGGATTTGGGCCCTTGACCCTACAAAAAATATGACATTTTTCTTAAGGCATACATTAATCATTAATTTTAGAAAATGTTTTATAAAAAATTGTCAAAAAATCTTTTCATTTTTTCCATTAAAAAAAATAAAAAATAAAAAATAAAAAATCTTTAAATGGTCTACTAATGTATGCCTTAAGTGCATGTGATGGTAAAACCCTTTTCTAAAAAACGGAACTAGCCAATGTGAGAATTTTTGGGTTTTCCTCCCAAAATTGGGGTCTTATCCTAAATTAGGGAGCCCATTGTTGTTGACTTATTGCTCTTAAATATCTTTTTTTTTTATAAGACTCTTACATATTAATTAATATATATTTATAAGGGTGTGCATGAGTTGGGTTGAGGGTTTTTTCAACCCAACCCACTATGCAGGGTTAAACAAAATTCAACCCATCACAGGGGTCCAACCTAACTCACGTGGATCAAGTTGGATCCATGGGTTGGACAGTTTTTTTTCTTCTTAATATAAATTACTATTATTATTAAATTGAGAATTATATAAAATAAAAAAAAAATAAAAAAAAAAAACACCATCACAAATAAGAGCAAATTTATAACCAAATAATTTCGAGCATAACACCAAACCAACACAAACTATATGAGGAGAATTTAGGATTCGGGTTATAAAAAAGTTAATAACAAAATTGTATAATATATTTATAAATTTAAAATATATATTAACTATAGGTGAGTCGAGTTGGTTTAGGTAGATTTATGAATTTTATGATCCAAACCCAACTCGACCCACTGTAAAAAAAAATTCACAACCCAATCCAACTCACCAACTCCTAAAAACTGACCCAACCCAACGGGTTGTGTTAAATGTTAACAGGTTGGTTGCACACCCTAATCTATATAATCTAACACAATTATAATATAATATAATAATGTATAATACTAATACTTATACTTATTAATAATTATTACTAATTTACTATAATAATTATCAAATTTAATACTTATATTTTATATTTTATTAATTTTTTCACTTTTTTGTGATAACCACAACATGTTACTAATTCCATAACGCTAGACATTTCTCCCCTAAAACCCTTAAATACTTTACGCAAGAAAATGTGTCAATTAAGCTACAAAACTCTTGCATTTTTCCATGTTGTTAGGATTTTTTTTTTTTTGGTTGGGGTTGAAAAACCCACATTGTTAGTACTAGCATTTGAGGATGCAACAAAAAAAAAAAAAAAAAAAAAAAAAAAAAAAAAAACATATTTTGCATTCTCAACACTACTTTATCTATTTTATCAACTCATTTTACAACTTACCCTACATTCCAATTTTTATTTTTACATACAACCCAATAAAATAATATAAAATACCTAATAAAATAATAAAAAGTATTATTCTTTCTCATTTTCCTCCCATTATCTTTTTCTCTTCACACACAACCATAAGATTAAATATTATTTTTTTCTTTACAACCTATGAATAGTAAGGTTGCAAATATGCAGCCTCACTATTCATAGGTTGCAAAGTTTTTTAAATATACAAACCCAAATAAATTGAGTTTTTACTGATTTGAGTTGTAAAATAGCAATCAGGGGTGTTTACACCCCGAAGCTAGTGCTCTCAGGGGTGAATGTAATATTGTCTTATATATAAAAGTGCCTATGCCCGCTATAGTGCTTAGGCACTGTGCACTCAGTGTGTTTGCACTGTGCAAGCACTGTAGCGGCAATAGTGCTTTTGTGAGGCACTTTGCCTTTTTTTTTTTTTTTTTTTTTTTCAAACAGTAGCTACGGTCCCAGGCGGAACTGTAGCTACAGTAGTCTTTTTTTTTTCTTCAGTAATCGGTTTTTTTTTTTTTTTTTTTTTTAATATTGATGTAATCTGACATTTATATTGTTATACTGACACAACAAATTTCACAATATTTTCACAATTATTGACGTGTCAATTTCTTATCGGTCGAAATAAAATAAAAGTTGGCATATATATTGTTATACCGACATAACAAATTTCACAATATTTTTACAAATATTGAAGTATCAATTTTTTATAAATCGAAATAAAATAATAAAATATGAAACTGTGACCAACCACAACTGAAAATAAATGTTTTGAGAATAACAATAACAATGTTATCGGTTTAAAATCAATAATAACTTGTCTTTTAGAATTTGTTTTAAAAATGTTATGAATGTAATATTTCTCTCAAATAAAATAAAAAAATACCTATTCAGATCCTAAAAATGAAGATATTGTGAAAATATTGTGATATTTTGTTGTATTCTTAAACTTCTTTTTTAATATAATCAAATTAGGTGAGCCAAAATTCACAGTTTCACACACAAAATATATATTAATCTTCTCACTTCTGAGGGCAGCACGTGCCTTGCACGTGCAGCCAACGCTAGTAATCTATAATTTGACAAAATAATATAGCGAGTTTTGTCGAGTCAACTCAAAGGTAACAACCTCCATCGCAGAACACACCCAAATTCCTTCTGTTCTGTACGATCATTTCGTCCCTCTCATGGGCTTCCTTCACACATCATCGTCGTTTCTTTCATCTCCTTCCCAGTTCCACCTCCCATCTCTCCATTCCCACAGTCACAGCCGCCGCATCATCAAACTCCATAGCCGAACCTTCCACTCCATCTTCACCACGATCACAATGCCACCACCACAACCATTTCCTCAAATTCCAAAACTCTCCCACACAACCACCCACCTTCTTCACCACCGTTCCCACACAAACATGCCCTTCACACTCCACGCTTCACCACATAACTCACACTCCACCACCACAAACTCCAAGCTAATCTTCATCACCTCCTCACTCACCATAGCCTTAGCCGTTGCCAACCGTGTTCTTTACAAGCTCGCCCTCGTGCCCATGAAGCAGTACCCCTTCTTCTTAGCCCAGCTCACAACTTTCGGGTAAGCGCTTCCTTTGTTTTGTCCCCAAAATTTATAGTTTTTGAGAAATTTCATTGGGACACACAATATTGTGATTGAAATGCTATCTGGGTTTCTTTCATTTTCCGGGAAAGTGCTTTGCTTTGCCTAAAAATCAATTCTTTCTGAGAAACTTCTATGGGGCACAGAATAATGTGATTGAAATGTCACCTGGGTTTGTTTTTGTTTGTCGGGTAAGTGTTTGTTTTGCCCCAAAAAAAATGTTGACTTTTCAAGAAATTTATTTGGAGCATGCAATAATGTGACTTAAATGCTATCTGGGTTTGTTTTGCCCAAAAATGAAGTATATTTTAGGAATTCATTTGGTGCACACAATAATGTGATTGAAATGCTATCTGGGTTTGTATTATTTTAGCTATGTGGCTATATATTCTTCAATATTGTATATGCGGTACCGGGCTGGAATTGTGACTGATGAAATGCTAGCTCTACCCAAATGGCGGTTCATGGCTATTGGTGCCTTAGAAGCTCTTGGAGTAGCTACTGGGATGTCTGCTGGAGGTATTGGAATATTAGTTTTATTTGGATTCTGTAATTAAATGCCAATTTTCAAAGTTGGGTTTTCTTCAGTAGTATAATTGCTTGAGTAATGCTGCTTGTACAAGTGTGTTGTTAAATTCATTTGGTACTTGGGGTTGTATTTTTTCAATGTATTGTATAGCAAAGGGTGGGGTGAGTGGTCGATAAGTCTAGGTACACAACCTTTTTCACAACTGCTGATGTAGCCTATTGTGATTGGTGTGTGATGATAGTGGTGTAAGTTGTGGGCTATGTAAAAATCATGTTGCTCCAATCACAAATTGTCATTTTAGTATGTTGTGAGAAAGGTTGTGAAAAATGTTCTGTCCCTAGAATTCTTGTTTGGTTTAGGTTGGATATGAACTGTGAAAAAAGGAATAGTGGGTTTTAGGTGGTTTCGAAAAAAAAATGAATAGGAAAAAGTTTGAGTAGTATGGTTTGGTTAAAAAAAAGGGCTTTATACTGAATGTTATGTATATTCTACAGCCATGCTTCCTGGACCAGCTATACCAATACTGAGTCAGGTATTTTTTGTCACACTTGAGAATAAACTTGATTATACAGAGTATGGGAGTAATTATGATTTATAAATAAACTTGATTATACCAACTATGCAAGTATTTTTGGTAAAGGTTGTGGGTAAGACTAGTTTTGTTTTCTGCAATGCTACACAAGTTGGATGCTAGTGTTTAGCCCCGTTCCCGTCAAGCATCTGAGTGGCTGATGTCTCTTTCATATTGATTTTTGCGCCCTTCATTTTGCAGACATTTTTGGTGTGGCAGCTGGCTTTTTCTACCATCATCGGGAGAAGTTACTCATTCAATCAAATTGCTGGCTGCTTACTTGTAGCTACTGGTGTGGTGGTGGCTGTTGCCAGGTATGTTGAAGGCACCGGGATATGAATTTTATTAGAGGCATCACCAGGAGTTATTTTGAAATGATTGGTTTGACTATCTATAAATATTTAATGGTGTGCATGGTGATTGATAGTATAATGGAAGATCAGAAATTGGATGAATTTAAGCATACGGGTGATCACTTTTTAGACATTGTACTATAACTGTTTTCTAGAGAATCTCTGGTACTATAACATTTTCTAGTTCTGAAGAACGTGTGAAAAAGAAAGAAGTGTATAGTATCTGCATATTATCATGGGGTAATCAAAATAATAAAGACGGTTTTATATCTTACCCACCAAAAGAATCAATTTTGCAATCTCTTATTTCAGCCTGAAATTCTTTGATTTCAGTTCCTAGTGAATATCTATTACCTTTTCTGTTTTCTTACCTCCCTGCATTGGACTTCCACTAATCATTTTCTGGTTTGTATTAATTTTGTTGCTTGGTAACTTACAACTATCCCCAGAAAGAGAGATGATAACCACCAAATAAAAAGTTACCCAAATAGGATGTGTTCTTAAATTTTAATTTGAGGCATGAAGTTATTGGTGCCGACAGCACCGAAAGTGTTTCAAATGTTGCTGAGCAGTGAAAGGGGACCTTCAGTTTCTGGTGTCACGTCATTTTGTGTCTTGCTTTGGTTGTGTCCTTTGCTGGAAGACACTTGATATCATTTCTGGTCTGTTATAGAGGCGCATGGAAAAATCTGCACTGTTTAAACTGATTTCATAATTTGAACTAGCAAATTTTCATTATTATTGTGGACTCGCTTTCTAGATATGTAGTTCCACTTGTGGATCCCTGATTATTGTTTGTATTTTCCACACTTGCAGTGGTTCTAATGCTGATCAGATGCTATCTGGAGTTGATTTTATGTGGCCGGTGCTAATGATAGCTTCCAGTGCTTTTCAAGCTGGTGCATCTATTATCAAGGTCACAGAAATGAACTAATATCATACTTTCAATTAGAATCTGCTTAAACATATTAATTAAACTTGAATTTTTAACTGTGTACAGGAATTTGTTTTCACTGATGCTGCAACCCGCCTTAAGGTATGGGAATTTGTTCTTCTTTTTTAATCCTTTTTTTTTCTTTTTTTAAATATCATAGCTGGCCGTTTAACATTTGTAGTTGATGTGAGTGCATTTTGTTACTAGAAGTTCTTAAAGTCATCAAATTATTTTCCTGCAGGGAAGGTCACTTGACATATTTGTGGTCAATTCTTTGGGATCTGGATTCCAGGTAATTGTCCATTCTTTGGGTTAGTTCTTAAGTGTCAATCTGATATACAGTTAATAAGATCCGACTTCCCATAGGCCTTAGGGAAAATCACACACTTTACCTTGAACTATTGATGGCTGCATCTGGGACTGTAACAAGTCCAGAAAGCTGCTGTGTGACATATTATATGACTCAGCTCCATATACCAAGTTTGTTTTGATTTGATATTTGTGATAAAATCTGCAGATTATTTTATAATGGATAAACTTTAATTGACATAGTAAAAGCAAGTGTAGAGAATAACATTTTTAGTTTTAGTTCATTAAGTTTAGCTAAGACAATGTATATCCATTTGATGTTCAGGATCATCAATACTGAATCGAATATTTTTCTTTGTTGTTGAATTCTTCCTTTGACTTGTAGGCTCTTTTTGTGCTTTTCTTTTTACCTTTCCTGTCAAGAGTGAAGGGCATACCGCTTGGCCAACTGCCTTCTTATCTAAAAAGTGGTGCTGGTTGCTTTCTTAATTTTGGAGCCAATGTGCCAGGTATTTTAATTGATATCTAGCTATTTTGATATGTAATTTTTTACTGCTCTTGCATTTGGGGTTTTCTTTGCATGCACACAATCAATATGCTGTGTAATTAGCATACTGTATGAGGATTGCTTGAAAGCAGTAGATCTCCCATCAATATAGATTAGGTTAGTATTTATTTTTATTTTTTTACACTTAAGCTTACTTATGGAAATTCTCAAAATTAATATCAGTGTTCAGCTCTTTGTCATACAATCCAAATTTAAACAAATCTGATTCCAAAATCACAGCTACAAGTTACCACGAAATTAGTTAAGTTGGAGTACTGCCACACAACTGAAGTTGGAGTACTGCCATACAACTGAAGGTTAGACAATGGAGAAACATGCTAGATTTACAAGTTGGAACTAATGAGTAACTTTTGTGTAGTTAAATTTAGAAAGTGTGGGTATTGGTATAATATTTTTCATAGCTGGGCTAATTCTCCTTTTCCCTTTGGAAATTTTGATTCTTTTTTAAAGATAGTCCTTTCTTAAGTTATTCTTTCACTTTTACATATGTCGAAATTTCCAGGTTGTGATGGGGCTCCGTTGCTTCCACTGCTTTATATAATGATCAATTTGGCTTTCAACATTTCCGTGCTCAATGTAGTAAAAATTTCTTCAGCAGTTGTTTCTTCTCTTACTGTAATGTTGTCAGGTATTCTATTTCTCTCTCATTGTATGCTGTGTACATGTACATGTGCGTGTGCACACGCATATATATGGACGTGTGACCAAATCTATAGTTTTCTACAATCTTTTTGCTAATGGGTGCTTTGTTATATTTGCAGTGCCAATTTCAATTTATATTCTATCCCTTCAATTGCCATATCTTCCAGAGGCCACTAGCTTGAGCCCCTTTTTCCTCTTAGGCAGTTTGATTCTTGTATCAGGTCTTGTAATTTACAGCATACCCCAACCTGCCAAGCATGACTCCAGAGATGGTTAACTTTATGATTATTCGAAGCAGCTCAAATTTATTTATTTATTCTTTTCTAATTCAACTGTACATATTGCAACGCCATTCTTTGTTTGGATTGTTTCTTCAGCACATCTCTTCTATCTCAACGGGACTATAGCTAATTTCATTGTTAATCATACTTCCATGAATTTTCCATCCTCAGAACCTATTTTTTTGGGTTGGCTAATGAAAATTTGAGGTCCTAAGTACTTTTTCTTTCTAACAAAGTGCTAGCACATTGGATGTATGGCTCCTTTAGGTGAGATTATAATATACTTGCATGGCTTTAGAAACTATAAATCACTAGCACCACAATTTGGTTTCTTATACTTATTATGGCTAAAGGATGCATTTGGATATCCCACTGTTGTTTGGCTCTGCAATATATGCATTTCCTATTATTTTACCTGCAAAAATTGCACTAATAAGGTTTACTGGCACAACCACCATGTGTCTTCAGCTTCAGCAAGTAGTTAAGGCATGGTGTGGTTGAAACAGGTTAATGACTTCACCCTTAAATGGCTTTCGAACGAGGATGAGGGTTGTTTCTCGGTTCCTCAATTCATGTCCCAAACAACCCCAAAGAAAAAAACTTTGGGTTTGGCTTGCCTCCCGAATCCACTGGATGTGACTAGGGCATGAAACACATCCTAAAATGGCCGTGTGTCAGTTCAGTATCTCTCCTCCAATGCATGTCTTTACAGAAAAAAATAAATAAAGAATTTGTGATCTTTTGGTTCACTTTTTAATGTTTCTTTAATAAAATAAAATTGTATGGCTAGGCAATTTTTGGTAACTCTATGCATCTGCAGAGTGAATTGCGGTTAAAATATGTAACTTTGGCTAGGTTTGACCATATTGGAATGTGATTGTCATGTTAGATTAAAGTAGTTAAACCAGTGAACGAACATTTAACTTGATATCACATTGACGTTTAGAACCACTAAACTCAACACAAGAAACATTAAGGTCCATGCCATTTCAACATACCCCAGCCTGCCAAGCAGACTCTGAAGATGGTTTAACTTGTATGATTATTTGAAGCCGTTCATTATTTTTTTATCCAACAGTACATATTGCAATGCCATTCTTTGTTTGAACCGTTTAAAATATACCCGTAACTGAGGACTAGTTATTTCATTGTAAATCAAATTTCCATCCTCAGAAACAACTTTCTTTGTCGGCTGATGAAATCTGAGTTTTCAACGAAGTGATATCACATTTAAAAACTAGCTCCTTAAGGTGAGATTGTAATATACTTGTACAGCTTTGGATTTACCATAATTCACTGGCACCACAGTGTATATCAATGGTGTAATTCGGTTTTTTTTACTTATTATGACTAAAGGGTGCATTTGAATATTCCACGCTGGTTTGACTCTGAAATATATGCATTTCATTTTATTTAAGGGTTTATTTGCAACCATCATATGCCTTCAGCAACTATTTAAGGCACAATCAAATAAACTGTGGCGGAAACTGGTTATTGAGTAGACCTTCACCCCCACATGGCTTTGCCTATAAGGGCTATAAGGGTGAGGTTTGTTTGTGAGCTCTGTATTGAAGAAGAGAACGCCACACACTTTTGAGGATTAGGGATGTACAATTAATTAGCCAGCAACAAATGCCTTAGCCATGGCACACGTAAATTAAGAGAGCAAGAAAATTGAGATCAAACTTGAAACTTACTTAAATATTGTATAGTTTTCATCTAAGCAAGCAAAGAAAAAAAATCTATGCAAAATAATGTGTCTCACGGGGAGTAAACAAAATTGCTCCATACACAGCCATTTATACCTCAATTACTACCTCAACCAGCGCAAAACTGTCATCCAGCTCTAAATCCCAATTGCTCAACAAAACAAAATTTCAACTTCTAGTTCCTCAATACCTCCTCTGCAAATGGGCCAAATGTTAGGACCTAGTTCAAATGCAGAAACAAAACTTTTTGCACAAAATGTGAAAAAAAAAATTATGCATATATACTACATGAACATGGAAAATCCAATGAAATGGTGTAGTTCAATGCTCCTGAAAGATTTTTACATGTTTAGCAAGTGAATATGTATGCCAATGAGCTCCAGCTCAATGGCATCTGCTCCTTTTGTAAGAACAAGGTGAAGGGTGAGGTCGTGGATTCGAGACCTACTTAACACGTGTGTAACTTATCAATTAAGAAAAAAAGAAGTTAATACTGACCTGAGTCAGTTATGGTAATCAATACTAATTATTTTACAACTTTTAATCTAAAGACTGTACTACAGGCTAAAAAAGAGGGCATAGTCAGTTCCATATGAGTGTTGTGAAGAAGAGTGCAAGAAGAATTTGTGACCCAACACCAATATTTTGCTTAACATGATATTGTAACTACTAAAACCCTTGCCTACAGGGATTTATATTTCACTGTTCATGCCCCCCAAAAGTGTACCTGCTTTTTCCATTCTACAAGCACTATCATGTGGACCCATGAAGAGCCACCATGAGACTAGAAAATATTAGAGGTAGAATAGAAGCAAAAAAGCAGTGACCCTAATATTAGACAAAGTTTATAAATTTTGAATTTATATTTGGGAAAAGTTCATGGACGCCTTAAGGGCATTGGTTTACAAACTACTTTTTATCATACATCATAACATTTACCAAACATACCACTTTTCAAGGGAAATGTGAATTCATAGATGCAAGACACTTAATATAAAAATCAAATACTAGATAGGACATACCTTGCGTTTCTTAAGTTTCCCCTTTCCACTACCATAACCAAAGCCTGTTGCTTGTTCGCTGTTATCATCCTCTAATGGTAAAGCTTTGATTTCATCATAGAAACTTTCCGTCAGACCTAGCAACCTGGTATAAAAAATGAGAAAACAGTCAGGCCAAAAACAGTATAAACCACCAAACATTTTGTATTTTAACAAATACAAATCAATAAATGAGATAAGAAAACCACTGCAACCAATATTATTTTTATTCTGCATACCCATTTCTTGATTTCTTCAAATGTTTCTCCTTCTTCTTTTCCATCTTTGTCATAGGAGCACGAGTAAAAAGCTCTTCTTCCTGCCGAGCACGCTTCTCCATTTTTGCCTTATACCTAGAAACTTCAACACTTTCAGCTCCAATAATTTCTCTGACCTGTATTTTGATCATCAACAACAATAGATCATGATTATCATACATGGAAGACATTCATGTCTAGTAACCCCATAAGAGCAGTCCACTACTAACCTCTTCAGGTCTCCCCTCCATATTATCCATCATCTCACGCATAAAATCACTCTGCCTAGATTGTCGAAGCATCTGTTTCTCCTTTCTCAAGGCATTCCTTTCCTTCTTTGAGATTTTATCTTCCTCCATAACAACAGGGACAAGTTTGGGGGGTCGATACACACCACCACCACCTTCCTAAAACATATAAACATAATCTTAGAAAACAAATATCACAAGTTTGTTTCTCATTTTGGTAAAAGATAGTTTAGAAGATAGGAACTTAATATCTGAACTTGATACTTCAGTATCTTGACTCACCGGAGGTACTATATTATATTGGGGAACAAGCATGTCGGGGTTTGGATGATACATCAATGGATCCTCTATCCTCTTGGAGGCATCTGATTCCTTTTTACTTGGACCTACAGCTTCTGTTGTATCTGTGGTAACCCTTGTAAGCTTATGGATTTGGTATTGGAGTTTTTTGTCAATTGGTCGTATCTGTCATAAATAGAGAGAACAATTCTGTAATAGGCATAACACAGGGTTATTAGAAGATAAGGATAAATAGAAACAAATCCAGACCTTCTCCAAAAACAATCTTGTCTCTATTAGGCTCTGAACAACAGGATGCCCCTCAATTGAGAAACCTTTTGCTTTACGAAGTAGATAATAGACCAGTGACTGGCAATAGTTTAGGAGAAGCAAATGTTTGGTTTCAAGATAGCTTATCCCATCTGCTGTCGGGAACTGATTTGCTTTCACCTAATGTATGAGTCAAAAATGAATCACTAATCGTAACAATGATGACCGATATGATAAATTTGGTAACTTGTAAGGTGAAAAATAGCAGTCATGAATAATTCAAACAAGCTAATGTTTTTGTATCTAAATACTTGCAATAGTTGCTTAATGTTGAAGAGTTTACAGTAGAGCAAGTAATATAATAATCCCATGCATTGGATATTTGCATCCTCTGTGAGGGGCGGAACCACTCAATGAGTTGTTGGGGCCATGGCCCCCCAAACTTTTCAATAATTAAAAAAGTACCCTTAAATTTAGTTAAAATTTTCACAAAATTCTCATGTAGCACTCTTAAATTGGATAAATTTTACGTTTGTTATTACTTTGGCCCCCTTCACTCTTAAAATTATAGTTCCGCCCTTTTGTGAGAGGGAGCATGCATATATCCGATACATGAGATGCCTCCTCGAGCATGTAAGGTGAACAACCATACAAAAGCAACAATTTTGCAGCAGTTACATAATTGGAATCAAAACCACCCCTACCTTAGAAGTTAAAGCTTGTACTTTAGTCCTTACAGTATCTAACCCTTCCTTCATCTCTTTCAACAATGTAGCTAATTGGGGGGCTTGTCTGCAATCACAACAGTTCTTTCATTGAGTTTTCCACAACATAAACAAGTGCCAAGTACCAGCAGCAGATACACAGATAGTTAGGTAAAAACTTACTTTTTAACCGCGTCATTCGAATTTGAGCTGGTAGTCCCTTCCATATTTGAATTCAAAACTGTGCAATCATTTTATCAAACACAAATAGACCGGTATACAATTAATTTGACAATCAGGAAAAATTAAAAGAGATGACCCTTAAAGAAAATTCAGTTTTTAAATACACAAAGTAATCGGTCGGTTTAAACCAAAAAAGAGAGAGAGAGAGAGAGAGAGAGAGAGAGAGAGAGAGAGAGAAATAGAGATTGAAGAGAATGTACCCTAACTTAGGAAAAGTATACACATCAGGCTTAATACCAACCCACAACATCTTATGATACAAATCCAATGCCTCATCAAAAAACCCTGCTTTTGCATACCCACCCACCAACACATTCCAAGAAAACACATCCCTCTCCTCCATCTTCCCAAACACATACCAAGCATTACCCAGATCACCAAACCTCACAAACATACTCGACAAAGCATTACCGATGCTTACCGAAAAGATAAAATTAGAAGATGTAAACTGTTTGGTAACGGAGAAAACGAAGGAAAGCAAAAGAAGACTTTTGAGTAACTAAAGAGAGGAACCAAATCCGAGATTCGAAGCTTACCGATGAGTGCTGGAGTGACCGGAAAGAGATAACGTGAATATTCCGGCGAACAACTCAGAAATCTGCTGAAGCTTTGAAGAGTTTTGATGTGTCCGACTAAAACGTGATTGGAGGCCGAGAAAATGAGGGAAAATGAAAACCCTCTTGAAACCCTGAACTGAAACGTCTGAGACTCTGAGGGCTGGGTTTCTTTTTTTCTTTTTTCTTTTTCTCTTTTTTTTTTTTCTTTTTTTGTTTTGTTTTTGGGAATGGCTGAGTTGAATTTGGTTGAATTGTTTTTGGGTTAAATGGGATAAATGGGTTTTTAGTTAAAATTCAATAATTATTGGGTTTAATTGGATTGATGCTCATTTAATCTAACTAATAGTTGGGTAAGTTTGGGTTTAATTAGAGTGGATGGGTTTGAATGGGCAAATAGGTTTGAGCTTACTTTGCCACCGCTAACCCTAAGAGCATACTGTTTGCAGAATGATAAATGACTTTTACCTTTTAGCTACCCACTTTTTTTAATACACTTTCCAACAGATTTTTTTATCTCATTTAAATTTTATTTCTTCATTCATTATTTATTTATTTTTTAACAACTACACATCTTCCAACATTTTTTTATTCAATACCTTATTATTATAATAGAAAAAAAAATTTTAAGAATGAATAGTAGCTCATCAGACTTGATGAGCTACTATTCATGACTAAAAAAAAATCAAGATATAGAGAGTCTATTAGAGAATGAACAGTAACCTATTTTATGAGTTTGCTATCTAAAGTAAAAAGTATTTTGTGTCTAGTTCTTCTGTTGGAGATGCTCTAAGAGAGAGAGAGAGAGAGAGCTGATGAACGAGGGAGGCATCGAGAGGTGGCGAGGAGCGGCGAGAAGGTAGGGTATTTTGTTTTTGTTTTAATTTAATGTATAAAACGACGTGGTTTTGTGTTATAAGGAGAGAAAATAAATTAAAAAATTATTTTTTGGTTTGGCTCGAACCTGGGACAGTCTTGCTTCTTTCCTTAACGAAAAAACGACGATGCTTGCTAGTCGCTACTGCCTAATGCCTATTGCAATTTGCAGCCCATAAATAAAAAGGCCACACAAAAATCCTCAAACCATAAGAAGGCCAACCCATATATATTTTGGGCCTCAAGCTCTGCAGGTTCAGGGCCTTCCCAATTTAGGTTAACCCAAAAAGAAAAGTTTTCTTCTTCTTTTATTACGAGGCTATTTCAATACAAATAACTTGTTGAAATAAGTTTTTATTTTGTGGATTAGTTTTTAAGTTACTAAAAATTTTACTATATAAAATTTGCAAATTGATGTGGCACTTAATGTAATTAATGGGCTTTGACTACCTAATAAATAAGTGTTTGAATTAATTTTTCCGTAATTGGTAACATATCAATCAGTTTGTAAGTTCCAGCATCATCCCTTTTATGTTGTTTTTACATGATTGAAAGTCATGTTAACAAGAGAAAAAAAAAAAAAATTTATGAATTGTTGCGAATTTGTATTGAAAAACCAAATAAAAATTGGCCTTTGCCAACAAATAATGTACCCCATTCTCTACATCAAAAAAGCTCACAGCTAGGTTCAGCTTTTTATAAAAGTGCATAATGAAAAAGTTGAGTTTTCAAAAAGTGCATTTTCAAAAAGCTGAGTGTTTGGTAAAAACTGTTAAAAAGTTTTTTTTGAAAAAATTGAGTGTTTGGCTAGCACTTATAAAAGTTGCAGTTTGAAGGATAAATTACCAAAAAGGACAATGTATATATAAGGGAGTTTATTTCATACTTAAATCAACTACTTCATATACTTACTAAATAATAATAATATATTATTGGTAGTATTTTAATAATGTTTGGACAATTTTTCTTTTTTAATGTCATAATTATTTGTTATTACCATTAATGACTTATTTTTCAATATTAATTAAATCTAAATAATTTTTATCATCATGAAGCACAAAATGAAAATGTAAAAAGATGATAAAATATACACCAATAATCCAAATTTAAATTGTACTACATATAAATGTAAAAAAGATAATAAAATACATACCAATAACCCAAGTTTAAATTGTACTACATGATATTAAAAAAAAAAAAAAAAAAAAAAAAGACAACTACTAATTATTATCCCCCCAAATGGAATTAGCAATGGAATCATGAAAAACCACCATCGCAGGGTCTGTTAAAGATCCTGAGTTTTGCTCATCACTGCTACCTGTAGCACTATTATGCGCTCTTCTAGAAATTGAATCTCGATTGGCGTTTATGAAGCTACTATCATCCCTATAATTTAGTCTAACAAAATTATGAAGAGCCATAGTAGCAAATACAATAAGTATTTGGATATGGAATGGAAAAGATGGCATGTTTCTGATAATTCTCCATTTATTCTTCCACACACCAAAAGTGTGCTCAATCGTACATCGAAGAGATGAGTGAGCATGATTAAATTTTTCATGTCTAGTTCTAGGGCTTCCACCTCTCCTTTGAAATTCCTGAAGATGGTATGATATCCCCTTGTATGGTGCCAAATAGCCTTTCATCATTGGGTATCCAGAATCAACTACATAATATTTCCCTAGAAAAAAAAAATTCAATTGTATTAACACACACACAATATGTCATTATAATGAACAATTGATTAACCATGGCACAAACCTGGTGGTGGGTGCGGAAAGTTGTTACTTTGTTTATGAATAGTATCAAGAAAAATGGAAGTGTCGTGTGCTACACCTTCCCATCCAGGCAAAACAAATGTGAATAACATATCAAAGTCACATGCAGCCATCACATTTTGAGTTGGATATCCCTTTCTTCCAAAGTATGGAATGGACTTCTCAGTAGGTACAACCGTTATCACATGTGTGCCATCAATCGCACCGATGCAATCCTAATAAAAACATTAATAATTTTCAGTTTCACATGCATTGTATTATCTTATAGACAATAGTTATTCAAATATACAATAGTACACATACTTTGAAATGTGGCCAATAAATTGGATGGTCTTGTATTTTGGTTGGAACTTCATTAAAAGTTGGATCCGAAGTCTTTATATATGCAACTGCAAAGCGAGCACCCAACAAAGTGACCATCTTCTCAAAATGTCTACTTATGATTTCATCTGAATGCTGAAATATTTCTTGAACCATTCGGTTACATGTTCCATGACCAAGTATCAGTAAACAGATTGCCACTGACCCTTCTAACCTTATATTTCTTGAATGTTGAAGTCCATAGTCATGCTGTAAAACTTGACACAAATTATGAAACACCTCTTTTTTCATTCTAAACATATTGTAACACAAAGTCTCATTACATTCCATACAGCGTCTCACCCAAGCCCACCCTGTTTGTTCAGAATCATAACAAGGAGTCTTATTAATGTACTTATAAAAATATGTCACAATTGCTTCACAGGTAACTGCCACAAGCTGGTTAAACTCTTCATCAGAATCGTCATTACTATCATCATCATCAGAATCACTGTCATTGTCATCATCACTGTCACTACTCTCACCATCATCATCATCATTGTTATCACCATCATTATTATTATCAGCATTGTTATAATAATCACCACCATTATGATTATCACAGTAATTTCTGTAATCCCCATCCATTAATAGTTTCATAAAATGGCCACTCTCATGAGTACCATTATAATCATCCATATTGATTTAAGCTACACAACAAAGTAACAAATAGTCAACCATTGCTAATACTACTTTAATATAAATCAACATAATAATCAGAACATCAAGACAATTCAGAACATACCAAGACAATTCAGAACATCAAGTACATAACACTGTAATGAAAACTCCAAATGTGTTTACATTACACATATATTAGTCCAAAGCTAATACTAAATATCACATAACTTAATTTAAAGTTAATACAACATAGCTAATACTAAATATCACATAGCTAATACTTAGTTTAAAGTTAATACAACATAGCTAATACTTAGTTTAAAGTTAATACAACATAGTTAATACCACATAAGGTTGGTCACTTCTTTTGGTTATAAATCATTTCTTGTAGCCACTCCAGTTGTGACTTTGGGTCCTTGAAAGTTAGGAACATCTCCCTACGTGACTTTTTTAGTAAGACAAAGGAAGCTTGAACCACAAACTGTCTTTCCACTCCAGGAAGTGCTCTCACAATCGCCATGACATTATCAATTGAACTTGGTGACTCTCGAGAAGTACCTTCAGACCTATTCTGACATATAGTTATTAATTGACCAATACGATCGTCCAACATTGCAGCTCCTCCTATCTTCTTCTTTTTCTTCTGTGAGGGTATTGATTCACTAGTTCGCTTTTGTCCTGAACTACGTGATTGACTAGTATGTCCTTGCTGCAAACTATCAATGTCTAAACTCATGTCACATTGGTTATCCTTAAATTCGAAGCTACCATCTGAATCACCAGCACCCTCTTCTGGCATTGTTGGAGGGAGTGTATTTGAAAAAGGGGTCCATGTAGCTACCCCGGTTGCTGCAACATCCCTAAACATTATATCAAGTTGTTCTAGATTCTGTGAACCTTTCTCTCGAAATTTTCTAGCTTTGGGTAATTCCTACAAAATGTAATTGTAATTTCACTCATATAACAATAATATAAAAAATCTATCTCCTACTAACTACATATTAATAAAATACAATACTCACCTCCAACTTCAGGTCCCACCAAGTATCAGGAGCAGCAATCGTTCCCTTCACTGGATCCCAACCTAAACCTGTGTCAAGATTCCTCAATCGTTCCCACACTCTCTAATCACCTTTTAATACATCCCACCTGTCACGACCCAAACCTGTACTTCAGGATTTAGAGCATGACCGGCATGTTAATATCAAATTTACCTCAATACCAACACGAACCAACCTAAACTAAAAGTACTTATCAAGAATATTTTCTTGAATTCCTGCTTATTTCCTTGCATAAAAGCCATAATATACAAATATAATGGAAACCTTGAAATTTCATTTCCTTTGAACCTGGAAAATTACCACCTGGCTGAAACTTAAGGTATCCGTGTAAATATTACATAGCTAAACGTTTAGCAAAACTCTTATTACAAACCTAACCCCAAAGACATACAACTGGGGTTTAAAACAAACTAAGATACTGAATTACATTTGTGCTCAAGGATCAAGTATATCTTGATTCCTCCTATACAACAAAAGAGCTAAACTGCTATACAACAAAAAAACTCTACAATCTAACAAATGAGAAAACACAGAATCCTTGCCACTTCTAATACTCTCGTTGCTTCCAGGAAGAACCTGTGCACTGAAATATAATAGGGTGAGCTGCGAAACCCAGTAAGGTTTTAAAGCTCTATGGGCCTTTAATAAGAATGTATGTAAATCAAATATTTTATGGATATGCCAACTTTGATAAAATAGCCTTCATACTATTCATATTGCTCTTGAACTCACTTATGAGCTCTTAGATGAAAATACTTCATTTTCCTTTCATATAATCATAAAAAGACGTAATAAGGAACTTAAACATAATTCAGTAACTTTATCTTTAAAAATACTATAAAATGCTTCATCATAAACTTCTTTTCATGAGAGCTTTTAACTTTTCATAATGCATTTAAACAAAATCATTCTCTTATGATTAATAACATAATATAGCTGTTCATAACATATTGGTTAGTCCATATCTGATAAGTCTGTACAGAGAAGGCCTCATCACATTTGGGTGACCTCGTGTGCATGATATTGTCCTCTTTGAGAGGCCTAATGGCACATCTCCTCAAGATTTTATTCCTCCCCGCCGTCCGTATACATTGGGGAGAAGGCCTTATTCAAATTAGAGTTACGGGCAACCCCATTTTCTCTACTTTCAATGGCCAAACAGATAACATTTTCCATGGAAAGCCAGTAATTAACCCCTACTGGCTGAGTTCAGAACATAACAATGGAATAACCCGAAATCTATATTTTTCTGATAACTATGCTTTTACATAATTATTTCATAATAGTAGCATATCCACTTCATTCTTAAATATTATGTTCGTGATATAAGTACTAGCAGCAATATGCTAAAATTATCATATATATATAAGATTGAACAACTCACGAACATATATTTTACTTAAATCATGCTTATATGTAATATTTCTAATTAAAAGCTTTAATGCATAATACTTTTCGAAATAACCTTTATACTTATCAAAAGCACATGTCACAAGTCCCTTACCTGAAAACAGAAGACGCGAGAGATTGTACAAGAGGAGCTCAAGTGTCCGTGTTCTCGTTCTCGTCACCTAAATGAAAAACCAAAACTTATTACTGACAAACTCTTCCTAATATATAAACTTATACCTCAATCATGACTTAACTCTCAAACTCAAGAAAATCTTAATTCCCATCACATAAAGTTCCCCAAAGCATATGATACAATCATCAAACACATTATGCACCCAAACCATAGAGAAACCAAGGCATAAAATTCATATATGATCCTAACATAACAAAGAATAATCATATTAAATTATAACTCAAAACATACATCCTAACTTGAGAATTAAATCCACAAAATCAGGGGTAGTATATGTTGTTCACTGCCCATTCCAGCAGCATACGCCCCATTTGTAAAATACAAACGGGCTGTCCACACACATCCAATTGTCATGAAATTTTACATAACTACTCTCCTGTATGTCCAGTATATACCATAAAAATTTCGAATTCAAAGAATAAACCCATGATTTATTAAAAATCATACAAGTCAGCATGCTCAAATCTGTCCTGACAGAAATTCATGTAACTTAGAAATTAAACCATTATTTTTCTACTCATCCAAATGCTGTGAGACCAATTCCATAACAACCATGTGTGTCTTAGAATTCATAAAAACTACTCCTAGGCTCTTAATTCACAGTATATGATTTAATACATAATTTTCTTGTTGTAACCACCAAATCTGTCACAGAGACAGCTTCAGTACATTTTCTTACAAAATCATCAACAAATAGCAATAGGCCTTAATTCCATTTGGGTATTTTTATACCTATAGTATACATATTAAAATACCCTAATAAGCATTCAATAGACCACAATATCATCAATATTTCAAGTAACTAAAACAGAATCACCAATTCAACTTCCAAAAATCAGAGTAGAGAACAAGAGGGAAAATAAGCAAACAATTTTACTATCCAAATACACAAAATCAGATAAGGTTTAATTTACTTACCCACACACTTTGAAGATGAAACCTTATGGCTAATTGTTTAATTTCTTCTTTAAAGAAACTAGAATTTTCGGTGAGAAAGGAAGGGAGAGATGTTGCCGTGTAAGAAGGGAAGAAGAAAGAAGAACAAAGAAAGAGGAAAAATGAGCTGCTGGACTTCAGATGCAGCAAAAGAAAGATAAGGCAAATTGACCTTTGGGGTAGCCAAAGAAAATAAGAGATGTGGACAAATTGGGGTGGGATACGTGTATTGCTAGGGAAAAATATCACACCCACCTTTTCCAACTTTTGGAAATCATACATTTCACCTCTTATAAACTTATAATTCTAGAAAGGCCCAAAGAATAATATAACTTTGCATACATATATATATATCCTTACCTTTATAAAGTTATATCCATCACATTAAAAGAGCATATATGTTCTATAATATCACAAGAATCAAAGCTTCATGCACTTAGAAATAATTAAGACAATAACATGCATATAAACCTATAAATTAATTATGAAATTAGGTTGGGGTGTTACACTACCTACTTTTTAATTGGTCCTTATCATAATTTTGACCGGTCTCCTCACAAAATTTGGTCACCAAATTGAACCAACCTTTGCTACTAAAGCCAGCACCTTTTGTTCTATTCCCGGCTTGAATTTGTTTCACACAAAGGTTACAAAAAGTAATTGTCCACATTGGATTAATATCCCAATTTGCTCTAGCCTTTTTTACCTCAGGGTTGGAAGTGGTCTTTTTACTCATCTATAAAGTTAACCAACCATTGATTGGAGTCAGGTTCATTGAGAAGAGAGTTAAATAGATTTGCACCACATAAAAAATACAAATCCTAATAGCAATAATAACAATATAAGAAACAAGAAATACTAGTTAGATTTGGGGCATAGCTGAATTTCTAAATGGGTACGGTTGCACTAAGGTGTGTTTGTTACAAAGTCTCCTATAGCTTAAACCTCAATTCTTAAACTAAGCAATAAATTCTTACACCAAAGCATTCAAAACCCAAAAAATCACATAACTAATAATCAACAAAAACCACAAAAACCAACCCAAAAAACTCAAGCTACCACTCAGTACTAGAAAACATAAAAATAAATATTAACCCCATAACATAACTAAAACTTGAAAATTCATATCAAGCAAAAGACTTTCAACCACAACCTTAAAAATCCAGATAATTAAAAATAACTAATAATCAACATTAAAACACAAAAACTTGTTTGGGTTGCTGCAGGGTGTGCGTGCTCTGCTGATGTGGATGCACCCCACATCAGCAGAGCACGCACACCCCATCAGCTGAGCACGCACACCCCACCAGCACCTCACCATGCAGCAACCAAACAAGCCCAATATTCCAGAATGTCACATACTCAACGAACCACAACAACCAGCATGAAAAATATTTATATTTCTTCTGAAAATTCTTCTTTCTTTCTCATTCTTTATATTTCTAAAATACCCAAATCATGCTAATAAAATACCCAAATCAGATATCGCATAACTTAAGACAGAGCATCCACAAAATAAAAAAAAATTACGAAGCAAAGCTTTTTCAATACCCGGCAAGAGAACAAATAGATCTTTAGCAAGAACCAAAGCATGCAAGATCTGAAATTTTTTTTTTTCAGCTTGGTAAAAAAAAAAAAAAAAAAAAAAAATTTCAGATCAGTGTTGGTACCTGGTGGTTTTTGGTAGCAGATCGATGTTGCTTGGTGTTTTGTTGATCAAACCTCTACCTTCAAAATGTATTTCTCAGATCAGATTAGACAAATAAAATAATAATAATAAAAAAATTACAGAGGAAGGCCCGTTGAAGAAGACGAAGAAAGAAGAAGAAGAGGAAGAAGATTTTCAACGGATGACAAAAGAAAAGAGAGACTTTCGTTTGAAGGGCAGAGAGATGACCTTGTAGCAGCACGGAGATGAAAGGAATGAAGGAGCTTGCGCAGAGCAGAGAGATGACCCAAAGTGGAATGCACTGTGCGATCTTTGAAGACATGAGCTGAAGGGCAATTTGGTATTTGCACACTCACTCCCAACGGATACCCCAAAACGCCCAAGGACTTTTGCAAAATGGATCGGATGAGGTCCATAATCAATGCGCATTCTCTGAACGTTTTTAAAACGCAACTTTTGACCCAAACGCAACTTTTTGTAATTACCAAACGCAATTTTTGGGCCAACTTTTTGTAAAACGCAACTTTTTGGGTCCAAAAGTTGAACCAAACGGGTACTTAGTTGTATACAGGTTTTCATGATGTATACAATGTAACATCTTTGGTTGCTTTTGGAAACTCGGATTTAGATTTTAAATTAGTAGATGTGAAATTCTTTAATTTCAAATCCATAGATTTTAATTGTTATTTCAAATTCGAGGATTTTACTTGTCAAATCCAAATTCTAGATCTTCTTAAAATTTTCCAAACAAAATATTTAGATTTTAATTACCCAAATCCAAATCCAAATGCACCATTGGAGAGTGGTCACATGTCAAGATTATGTGCATCAACAACTTTTTATGGATAATATAGTTGAATACATTAAGGATTACACATTCCAGGTTTGACAGCAATCCTCATTAGCATTAGCAAATTTGACCCAACGCAGTAAATATAACAACTCCCTCTACTAGACTACTATGAACCTAATTATATTTACACAGCAAGCCAAATTGGCCTTATCCTAATAGATAAATAGATCACATCATCTGTATCAAAAATGTTCACAGCTACTTTATCTACAAAAGGTGTTGATACACGTAGTCTTGACATGTGACAATGGTATTAATTTTACCCCACATACAACATGAATCCCTTTATAAAACACAGTCAAACAAACTACAACTACCCATTTCAGGCTAACAACAGACCACTTTAGCAACTTTGATTGAATATGACAATAATAAATAACTCCCATTACAATGAATTCGACCCCATCGGCCATGGCATGCCTAGGACAATTAGGGTTACACTATAGACCTCTATTAATTAGGGTAGATGGCGATGTGAAGGGGAAGAAGGTTTCTTCGGCTGGTTGGGATTGGATTCTTTGGTTATTTGCCATGAAAATCCACCATCCAACCAATTACATTTGGATTTACCACACCAAAAACAGCCTCCATTTGAATGAAGCTGCCAAAACCATCCAAACCTGCCAAAACCATCCAAACCTGGTCAGTCAAATTAGGTTCTGGTCAGATATGTGGACAATACTGATATATATAGACCATAAAAAGTTACAAATAAAGTGTTATGGTTAGAAAATAGTTAGAAACAATCCCCAACTCTCACAAACATTTTAAATGTCAAGTAGTAAAACTCACGGCAATAAATTCTGCAGAAACAATTTCTACATAATCTTGCATGTCCCTTAGTTGACCGAGTGTCTTACAATAATATAATAACCGTCAAGCAGAAACTTTTATATGACCCTTGTTAGACTCAAACGCAATTGAGGCTTCGACTGACATTTTTACAAAAACACAACAAATGCAATTTTCACTTTTTTTTTTTTTTTTTTTTGTGTTTCTTTCACTCACTCTTATAAAGACACAATAACACTCTTACACTACCAAAGTGGGATCAAATATCATTCTTCTACCACGAAAGTGGGATTAAACTTGCATTACAACCTACCTAATTATACAAAATATCCAACAGAATTGATAACATTACTAAGTTATAAAACTTTTTTTTAATGCAAAACATAATAGATTTTAGGAGTCAATTTAAACTTGGTACATCCATTTTCACATCACATGAGCCTTACAATAATAAGTTTTTTTCTTTTCTTTTAATAATTTGATATTTACAACGATGAGGACGATTTGATAATTATGATATATATAGTGTATAGTGCTTTTACATGGAACTATTAAATATATAATTATGATAATTATTAATAAATATTTAATATGATTGTGTTGTTTATGAACTTATCTATTCTATCTTTTAAAGAAAATAGGATGTAATAAGATTTTAATTGAAAGTTTAAGTATAAAATAGAATATAAATTCAATTAAAAATATATAATAGAAGAGATTAAATTCGGTAAGGATGTGGTGTAAAACTCATGTTTTACCCTTTCAACTCCAACAAGCCACATCATCTTATTATATATTTAAAAATAAGCACAACCACACCTAATCAACACTAATACGCCCATAACCAGTGCGCACCCTTAGCGAGATGGTCACTCTAAAAGTATAAGTGCTTGTAGAGTATGGGGGGCAAAGACCAAAGTTCAAGTTTCTAGGAGGAATCTTCACACACATATACACTTAGATTAGGTTAGAGTAAAATTTCTATCTTATATATTAAAAAAAACTCTAATACCCATATATAAATCTAACCAATTAGGAGTTTATTGAGATGTTATTAGGTGTGGTTTGATGTATTGAATTTTATATAAAATGCTTATGTGAGAATCTCTTATTGGATAGTATAAAATATAAGTTTTACATCCCATTCTTACCAAATTCGGACTCATATTAGAATATTGATGTGTAAAATTTTAAGAATTAAAAAAATTTATGTGAACATTTTTAATATTGAAATGTTTTGACCGGTTTTTAATAATTTGACACTTTTAATGCTTTTTTATGAGAACATTTTTTAATATTTCTTTTCTACATCATCATTTTATTTTACATATTTTAAAATTTGCTTTATTTTTAAAAAAATAGTGTTAAACTATTCTGATTTTAATTAATTAGATCACATTGTATTTTTTGCATAAGAAACAAGATATTAATTAACCAATCCTAAAATCTCTTAATAATCTTATGTTTAACGTCTAAATGCTCTTCACAATTCTAAAGGAATTAATGTCCTAAAATCTCTTAGTATCCTAAAATATCTTGAAAACGTTTGCCTTTTGGTTGATATTATTATTATTTTATAGATTTTAGATATAATTATCTTTTAAAAAAAGAATTAACAAAATCGAAAAAGTTAAGTTTGAATATTTGAAAATAAGACATGACTACTAACATTTTAAGGAAAAAATTATAAAATAATATATAGAAAATACAAAAGTAAAATCCCATAAGGAAAAATTTTTAGCTGTAAACATATTTAGAGTTTTGAGCTCTACCCACTAAGGGCACATTTGATACACTGTAATGATTATTATATGGGAATAGGAATAAGTATTACAATGAATACATTAAGTTGGAATGTAATAAATATTACTATTCATTAGTTTAGTGATCATTTAGGAATAGAATCCTGAATATGCATCCACAATTTAGTAGGGTATAAAATAAATGTGTAATTAAACCATTTTTAAGTCAAATTTCCTAAAATACACTTATTTTAGGGTGTTCAAAATAGAGCTAATAATTAACAACAAGGAAAATTTATTTTCTTTCCTTTTGAAGATGTGGCAACTAATGGTATTTTAGGAAATTTTTTTAAAAAGTTATTACATAAGGTGAATGAATAGATATTCAGTACTTTTGATAAGAAATAGTTATTTCTCATTTTGAAGAATAGTTATTCATAAGGAATAACTATTCATTGTAATAAAAACATAATCAAATAACCGAACAGTAATGTCATAGGAATATCTATTACATTACAGTGTCTATTACAGTCTACCAAACGTGCCCTAATAGAAATTTATGTCCAAAATAATTTGTCTTACCAAAAATATAAGAGGGAAAGGAGATTTTTGAGAAGTACAAGGCTTCAAACGTATCCATCCCATAATTAATAATATATATCTTGTAATTGGCATTAGGATCTTGCCATGACAATTTAAATTAATATTGTCTATGTTAGGAAAATATATTCGCATTTAAATTAATATTGTCTAAGTTAGGAAAATATATTCGCTGAATTATAAGGAATTCCATTATAGTAAAAAAATTTACATTATATATATGGCATACCTCATGGGTAAATGTAATACAAAGAAACTAATATTGTAGAAAAGCAACAGGGATGGACCCACAGTAGGGCCCCAAAAAAAGAAAAAGAAAAAAGCTAGTATATATATACGTGTTGAAATTTTAAATTTTGGTCCTAATAGCCCCCCAATTAAAAAAAAAAAAAACTGGTATACATATGTAATCTGAAAAATTAAGATTTACCCTTAAATATATATAAATAAATAAATAAATATATTTATATATATTGGATCCCCTTTGAAATATTTAGATATTGACTCACAAGAAAAAAAATAAGTATGGACTGAAAGTCTGAAAGTATAACATCAATAACCGACAAACTCTCATCCAAAAAAATAATAATAATAACCGTCAAACTAAAATTAACTACAAAATAAAAAATAAATATGAACTGAAAAACCTAAATTACAATTCCCAAATTTTTACCCTAACCTCACTCTTCCTCCACTCAACTTCATCAACGCCTCCATCACTGCTAGCCTGCTGCTGCTGTTCTTTTCCTTAGATCAGATCCGGTGTTGCTGCAACTGTTGCTTCTCAGATCCTTGATCACAGTCATGCACAAACAAGTCTGGTAAATCTGAGAAATTTCTCTCCTCTCTCAAGTTCATATTTGTGTTTTTTTGTCTTTGCTATATTGCTCTGCCATTAGCCCTCTGCCCTCTATGTTTTTTATGAACTGTGGTGTGTTGTGTTTGTGAGTTGTGACTTTTTATGGACTAGTGTGTTGTGTGGACCGTCAGGGACAAAACTAGGATTCGAATGGGGGGGCAAAGCTTAAAACAATTTTTTTTTTTTAATGAAAATAAAAACTAACATTTATTTCATATTCAACAACTAAAAAAATAGGGACTTCTCAACCAAAAAAAAAAAATCTAAAACCAAAACAATCACAAACAGACAAGCACAAGTTTATATATATTACTAATATTAGCCACATCACACAAAGTGACAAAGACAAAGTTCACAAGTTTATATATATTACTAATATTAGTCACATCACACAAAGTGACAAAGATAAAGTTTTTGATAAAACCAAAACAATCAGACAAAGACTTTGGTCTCACAAAAAAGTCACTTACCAAAGACTAGTCTCATAAATTCACAATCACAGTACTCACAAAACAATAACTACCAAAGACTAGTCTCACAAATTCACAATCACAGTACAGTACTCACGTTCTACTGTCCTAGTGGTTCCACTTTAAGTACTCACGTTCTACTGTCTTAGTGGTCCCACTTTAAGTCTTTATAGATAAAACCAAAAAAATAAAAGTTACAAACACAGGAGACCGGTCCACACAAAAAGCCACAATAACACAGGATGTCCAACTGCAAAAACGCAACATGCTCCGACGAATGCATAAAAAGTGGTTGCCCTACACGTCCAACAGAAGGAGGTTGGTGTAAGCAGCCAGGTGGAGATAAAAATAATTGTCATTGTTACTGTTGATCCACCGCAACTCACTATTCACTCTATCAATATCAATAATAAGCTAAGAGGGTTGATATATGAATGTACCCTACAATAATAAGTTTCCATTACGTACCTTTTCTTCTTCTTACAATTAATGGCTCTATGTAACAAAAATTTAGATGAATGAAATCATCGATCTGCTATGAACTGCTTCATATATCAATATTATATGTCATCTTCATCATTATATTCAATTGATCGAGTAGTTTGGATATATATATATATATATATATATATTTATATAGCCTTGATTTGTATGCATTAATTAATTAGTTTTTTTATATACTAAGTGGCCTGGGTTGAGGGATATATATAATAATGAGACAGCCTCTCCCATGCATGCATACTTTTATCTGCTTCGATCAGTTGATATTCAATAACAAGAAGGCAATGCCTTTCTCAAGTTTTTCTCCCATTTTTCTCAACATTAATTGGAGAAAAACTAAAGGTATCAAAACGATACTGGTCAAATTTAATTTGAACACGTTATGGACTAATTCTAGTTTGGACATTTGAAAAAAAAAAGAAAAAAAGTCAGAATCGAATCTCGCAAGTTATTTGAACAAATTTTTTCTTTTGAAGAAACAAAGTATAATTCCAAGAGAATAATATTTTAGTCAACTCTATAATTGTCTGAAAATTCAATCACCAAAAAAAAAAAAAAAAAATACCACGTAACATACTAACATGTATTTTTCCTCACGAGTCTTTATTTAATATATTAACTAGTAAAAAGTCCGAGCAATGCACAGTTTTGATCATAAATATATATAATTTATTTGACAACAATAATTATATAAAATAACAATTATATAAATCTTAATGAATTTATAATTTTTAAATAAATTGTGAGAATTTTAATTTATTTTATGAAATATTAATTACACATTGAAATACTTTTTTTTTTAGGAACACATTGAAATACTTAAAGTAAACATAATGTGTAATATGTAAATTATACTAAAATGTTTATGGGATGTTTATTGGGAGAAATTTATTGTCTTAAAACGTCTAAAAGGGAAATTTATTGTACTCATAATGGACTCTAATAGGAAAAAACAGTTAGTAACCATTATTGACTTCATTAATAGGTTGTTCAAATAAGAATGAGAATCGAAAATAGAAAATAAAAATGTGCAAGGTAATGTTAGAATCACAACTAAATCCATAATTTTGTCTCAACATGTTCATGTGGTGAGTTGTAAGTGGTGGAGTCGTGGACCCACCACTTTCACACCATCACTGGATCAATTCCTAAAATCTCTTAATAATATTATATCTAATGTCTAAAATGTTCTTAGTGGATTTCAATTAGCTTAATTGGTGAAATCTCTGACGGTTGAATAAGAGATATGAGGTTCAATCCCCGCCTACACCAAAAACTGATTGGTGTCTTGGTTTGATGATAAAGAGCTATCACCAGGAACGGACACCATAGGTTGAAACTCTCTCAAAAAAGCGTCTAAAATGTTCTTCACAATCCTAAAATCTCTCACAAGTCACAACTTCATAATGCCTCACAAAAATTGTTACTAAAAGGTGATAAGAACAATTCAATCAAAAAAATTGATAAAATCAAAAGAACTATATAAACTAATTTAATAATTAAAAAAAAAATGAGAGTGTTACTAAAAACTATTACTAAAAGCTTAAAAGAATAATTTATTCAAAAAAAAAATTTGATAAGATGAAAAAAAAAAAAAAAAACAAATATGGTAATACCAAACGAGATACTTAAAATAATTCAAGCAAAAAAGCTATAACAGAAAATACAAAAAAAACAAGGATTTAGATCTTCTAGATTTTCTAGGGTACTCTATCAATAGATTTCTTTAAATCCTAGCCACTCTTTTATGATTTAAGAGTCTAGATTCTGACATGTCAGCATTAATTCCACTAACAATACTCTTAAAATAATAGAATAAAGTTGCAAACAAAACAATTAAGATTATTGTTAATGGAATACTAACATGACAAAATTTAAACCATTAAATCATTAATGAATGGTTAAGATTCAAGGAAATCTATTAGTAGAGTACCCTATAAAATCTAGAGAAACTGAATCTAAAAAACAAAAGTAAAATCCCATAATATATTGTAATTGACAACAATATTGCCATATTAATGTTGTCTAAGTTAGGAATATTTGCTAAAAAATAATATAGGAAATTCCATTATAGTGTACATATATAGAATTGACATATTATATATATATATATATATATATATATATATATAAATGCATGGCATACGTGATGAGTAATACAAAGAAACAAACCGTACGTTGTCCCAAAGCAAGTGGTGAAAATTGAAAGATCAAAGATGGGTAGAGTGAGAGTTAGTCTCCCCTCATTATTATTCCTTACGGTGGGCATAATAATAATATTAATCTCCAGTAGTTACAACCAAGTCGCCAGCCAAAGCCAAAGCCAAATCGCAGCAGCAGCCCCAATAAAATGCTGCTTCGACAACCAAATGCCCAACTGCACTACAAAAGCGGAAAACCCAATTAAAAATGGTGACGCAGATTGCAACACCATTTGTACCGACAATGGTTGCTCTAAAGGAGGCTTTTGTAAGTTTCTTAAGAACGGCAAGCCTAAGAAGTTACATTATTGTCATTGTTACTGTTGAATACTGCTTCATATGTCTGTCATCTTTATCATTTTATTCAATTCAGTTTAGATTTTTTATTTTTTATTTTTTATTTTTTTTTGCCTTTTCCTAAGAAGAAATGTTTTGTTCATTGGAGTTTGTTGTCTTATAGTATGATTTATAGTTTTTTTTTTTTTTTTGGTTGAATTTCCTTACAAAAAGTTGTGAGGCAGCCGCAGAACTAAACTTAGGCTACACCGAGTATTGCTATTGAATCACAATACTCTTCTCCTTTATATGCTTTATTTGATATTCAAATGACATGACAAATTGGCAATGCAATTGCCATTTTTCTGGCTAGGCCAAGGAACACCTTCAAGGGAAAATAACAATCAAAAAGTGCTCAAGGGCGTCAGAGTTATCGATTATTTCCACTCCCACCAATTGAATTTTCCTATAATCTATTCTTTAAAATTCAATTTCTAGGGGAAATATTTTTCCTACTTTTTCTCCCATTGTTCACAACATATTGGAAAAAAACTAAAGGTAAAAAGGATATTAGTCAAATATAATTAATCCATTAGTAACCAAATAAGATTAGTTACTTGTAATGTGGAAAACTGATATTTCCTTCTCACAAGGATAATATTCACTTATTACTTATCGTTAATTCTAGTAATGACATATTTGGTAAACTATAATAACTCATATAATGGAATGATTATTTATGTGTGTTAGAAATACTTAATGAATATATTGTATTTCTCACTTAATAAAATATATATGAGTGCCTTTTATAGGAGGCATAGAAGTGTAGTACAAGAGTCACTACAAGAAATTTGGTAATTTTTAACGGTTGAAACCGTTGAAAAAAGTATTAAAATCTGTCAGAAAAAGTAAAATATAAATATGTATATATTTTAGTTTTATGATTTATTGATAATATAAATAGGAAATTTTGTAGTAGAAATTAAAATATATATATATGTATATTCTACAATACAAGAATGATGAATCTAACTCTTATAATTTCTTACAAGATATCTAATATATAAAATAATATGATTTCAATTATAATTTAGTTATTAATTATTACTATAAATTTGTTAAGGGGTTTATTTTTAGTTATGGTGCTTATTATATATTGAGAAAGAATAAACTAACTAAGTAATAACTTGCAAATAAAGTTAGAAAATAGACCAAATGTGGACATGTAATCTATCTTTTTTTTGAGGAGAACATGTAATCTAACTTGATAATGAGTTCAAACTTGAATTTTATTTGAAATAAAATTAAGTAAATTAACCTTGTTTATATCCTCACTTAAAATGAAAATGAAACTTTGGGGAGGAGAAAAGGAAATTAAGGATTTTAGATGACATGCGCCAGCTTGAGCTAGTAGACCAAATTTTACAATTAGTACTAGAGAGTTGATTTTGACTATCGTCGTTACTAAGAGTCCAAATCTTCTATCACACTCTTCTTGCTCCACTATATATTCCACAAATAAAAACATGCCACATGTTCATCTAATTTATTGGATGTTAAATTTGTGGAGTATATAGTGGAGCAAGAAGAGTGGGATAGAAGATTTGGACTCCGTTACTAATTACACTATGAATGTTCAAATAGTGTGTAAAACACCTATAAACGTTTAGACTCCTAAGTTAAAATTACGGTTTGATAGATTTTACTCTAACTTTTACTAAGTGCGGAAAAGAGTAAATGCGAGCGTATAAACAAACAAGCTATTCTAACCCATATTCATAATAACACAGCAGTAAAATGAAAGGTAAAAGAGTAGGGAAGAAAGATGCAAATACAAAACCAACACAGCGATGTGTTATCGAAGAGAAAACTGAAGTCCTTGGCGTAAAACCTCTCCACCGCCCTCCAAGCGGTAATCGATCCACTAGAGAATGAAGTTGGGATACATGAACAGCAGAAGACCCTTCAAACCTAATCTACCCAGTGTACCTAAACCCTTCAAGCTTCTTGCTCCAACGAGGTTACGCCGAACTTTTGTCTTCTCTAACTAATCGGATCCCGCTATAGCCCATAGCATCAACCAAGCCTCACCAGCTTCTTTTGGCAATTCCCCAAAGCTTCCTAAACTCCAAAACACTCTCTACACTTTGAATAGGTGTGGGTTGTGTTTGGGTACAAATCTTCTCTCAAGGTTTGACAATGGGAGAGGGATGGAGAAGGCTACAATGATTTCTCACTAAGGATGAGTAGCTCTCTCTCAAAAAGATGGGTGTGTGTGTTGTAGAAAACCTATCTAGGGTTTTTCTCTCTGAATAGCCTCTTTTATATTTGTGGGTAATGAGGGTATATATAGTATGGGTGAAAGGTATGAAAGTCTCACTTAAAAATCCTCTAAACAGAATGTTTCGAGGCCTTACCCGAGAGACACTTGCAAAAACGACAGCTTGGCACGACTCTTCAGCTTCCAGTCATGTGCTCCTCACGTGGCTCTTTCGCGGGTTAGCTTTTCGCGAGCTTCTCGCGAAATCCACTGATTTTTCAATTAAGCTTAAGTCTTCACCAACTTAATACTAAACCCAATACAATAAAATCCCACAAAATACAAGGAACAAAATTAAAGCAATTACAACACTTTTTGTCATGGAATAAAGCCAACATAAAACATAGTTGTAAATCACAACTTTACACACTACATGATGGTGATAGCCTCTCTCTCTCCTGTAAAACCATTGTTGCTTGCTTAATATAATTTTTAGTAAGTAATTAAATGTTTTCAGTTTCTTGTTTTGAAAAACTTATTTTTAAGAGCAAAAACAATTTTCTCATTTTTAAAATTCATAAATGCATTTGGTAAATTAAGGAAAAAAATAGCATTGCAAAAAAAGAAAAAGAAAAAGAAAAATTGTTTTGATTAATAGCTTGAAAAGAAATTTCGAGATTGTGAAAGTTGTTGTGTAATTGTATGTGATGATTGAATAATTGAATGATGAGCGAAAGCATGAAAGAGAGAGTACACACAACGGTTTACATGGTTCGACTTAACAGCCTATATCCACAATAAAAAAGCTATTGACAGTTATATTATATTAAGTACTTGTATTACAATGAATCCAATGTAAAATTTATATATTAGTAAATATTTTATTAAGTCTAGTCTAACCATAAGTTAACCAAAAGTTAATATGCTTGTTTTACAAGTATATGAGCCTACAATTAGTTTGGGTCACTTGAGCCATAATATACTACCCATAAAAAAGGAAAAAACATAAAACTCTATAGAATTTGAGATTCCTTTCTTCCATTTCACAAGGTGATGATACCAATAATCCAATTGGATCATTGGCAATTGACCAAATTCCCTCCAACATGAGATTCATCATTTACATAAACAATACTGTATATGAGTTTGGGCCTCCTTAATCGATCTATCTCAATTATGCATGCTCGAACTAATCCACAGTACTAGGCCCAACAGGCGAGAGCAAGAGACTAAGCCCATTTCAAACAAAAACACTGGCCATTTCCTGTGGCATTAACGTAGCACTTAATAAAGTCACTATCTCCCAGCTTTCTTATTAACCCCAAAATAAAAAATAAAAAATAAAAAATTTCTTTATTTTAGGTACTTTCTCAAAAGACAAAAAGTTATGGATGTCATGTGCCAGTTTCTGTTTTTATGCTTTTACCACTAAATGGCATCAATGTCCATAATGACAGGAAAAATTAGAAAAAAAAAATTCATTCCCAATTAATCATTTTTTCTTTTATAACCGATTAGAAACGGAATTAAATTAATTGAAGATCTTGCTTTCCAGTAAGTTTCTCTGTAGTTTCTCTTTGAACTTCTCCTAGGCTGTAGAATATTTGAGCTCTGAACATGGAAGCTATTGCTTCGACTTTTTAGCCATTGTGGAGATCAAAAAATGGTTTTAAAGTAAAAAATATGGGCAATCACATCGTCCTCTTCACATTCGACAACAAACTAGAAGTGGACTCCATTCTTTCAAACGAACCTTAGAGATTTGACAAACATCTTATGGTGTTGTAACGCTATGACAAGGATACTCCAGTTGAGGACTTGAATTTCAATTGTACATCCTTTTGGGTGCAGGTTCATAACGGGGTAAGATCCCCTCCCGTTTAAAATCCTCCATTTTTCTCCTGTTTTTGTCTAGATGAGTGACATGTGGCAAACCACACATCCAAAGGTTAAAAAACACCCACCTCAACTATGAATTTTCTCTTTGTTTTCTGATCTTTCTTTCTCTATTTCTTTCCATCTCTCTCTGCCCCTTTCTCTAAGATTTTGCCCCTCTCTCTCCAACATCGTCACAGTCGCATGAGAATCAAAAGCACAAAAATCATAACTTGCTAGAGAAAAAGGGAAAAAGCAGACAATAGATGAGGAAATCCCATCAAGCCATCACCAAGTCCTTTTGCTCTATTCCTTTCAATGACTCTCGTGGCCTTAGAATCAACTTAAAAAGCTCAAGAACTTAGACCCTTTTTGGTACAAGCCATGGCTTCCTCCTTTGGGTCTTGCCTTGAAGAGAGCGTGAAGAAGAAAGAGGCTGAGAACCCAGTTGTTTATTCCAAAACTTGGTGCTTGTGGGTTCAAATCTTTCTCATTTGATATTTTGCTATTAGTTTTTCTTTGATTTTGTAGTGTTTGATGTTAATTGTTATGTTTTACTTTGTGGGTTTTGTTTGGTTTTGGGAAATATATAATGGGTATTCATCAAAACAAAAACAAAAACAAAAACAAAAACTGAAATGGGTTTGTGGTGAAGGTACTCTTGAGTTGCAAGCGTTGTTCAAAAGACTTGGTGTGTAGAGAGACGGAAAGAAAGAGAGAAAGAAAGACCCAAAAACAAAGAGAAAATTCATAGTTGAGGTGGGTGTTTTTTAACCTTTGGATGTGTGGTTTGCCACATGTCACTCATCTAGACAAAAACAGGAGAAAAATGGAGGATTTTAAACGGGAGGGGATCTTAACCCGTTCATGACATTCCTATTAGATTCATGAATCAAAGGGTGGCAAAAGGGATTTGCAGCACCGTTGGCACGGTCATTCGGAAATCGGATACAGAGGTTGATGGAGGGAGTTTTATGAGGGTTAGAGTCAGCTTAGATATCACTCGTCCACTAAATTGAGGAAGGATGGTGTCAATGGAACAAGGCAAAGAACAATGGGTCTCGTTTAAATACGAGCGCCTACCAAATATTTGCTACTGGTGCGGCTGTCTCAACCCTGGGTTGCACGGACACGCTATTTTTGGCGTCGTGTCGGTGTCAGACACCGGAACAGGTATGACTCGCCGGATTCCGGTGTCCGGCGAGTGTCTTTTTTTTTTTTTTTCGCTTCTCCGACACGACTCCAACACGCCAGTAGTGAAAAAAAAAATCACGGATTTTTAAAACCCACATCTCAAGTTCTCAATCCACCCTCTCTCTGATCTCTGCCCGCTGCCGTTGCCGCTGCCCTCTGTCCCTCGCTGGAGCTACATCGGGCCGATCGGCGAGCTCCATAGACGTCGACGCCGTGCCCTGTCCCTTCTGATCGGCGAGCTCCTCCTCTATCTCCTTCTTCTTCTTCTTCTGCTTCTTTTTCGTTTTCTTTTTCGCTATTTCGTTTTCTTTTTCTCCTCCCTCCTTCTTCGGCTTCTTTTTCGTTTTCTGTCTTCTAGTCAGTTCATTTTAACTTTTCTAAAACTTTTTTATATTTCCTCTTTATTGTTTTGTGTGTCTTCTGCTAACCCCATGTGAAAGTCACTTTCAAACATTCAATTTCAAATTTTAACTATTGAGTACCATATGTCAATGTCATGATATCTTTGATATGCCATTGGTCCAAAAGAAAATAATTTATATTATTATTTTGACTATTATTTTTAGTATTAGTATTAGTATTTGAATGTAGCCTATTTAAACTTTTGATCTGTACTCTAAACATTTTATGTGTATTATTGTACTACTTTAGGTGTTAGTTTACTTATTTGTAGTTCTTATATAATTTAAATTCTAGAAATAAAAGTATTTTATGTCTAAAAATATTAAAAAATATGCCTAAATATAAAATTTAATTAATTATTTAACCGCCGTGTCTCCGCCGTGTCGTGTCCTTATTTTTCAAAAATTGCCGTATTCTCGTGTCCGTGCAACATAGTCTCAACCATGATGACAGGGACTGCGAACTTTGGCTTGACAGTGAAGGTTCCCTTAAAGTTGAAGAACAACAATTTGGACCTTGGCTACGTGCAGCACCTACTAGTCAAGCACGGAAAAATGTAGTTTCTGTCCCAGGATTTTTTAAGAAGATGACGAAAGGAGGCACTTCCATTCACAGGGGCTCCGTTTACAATAAGGCGAGCTCAAGTGGTTTCCGCGACGGCTCCTACACCACCAATGGCAACGCAAGACGGGGAACAGCATCACATGGAGAATTCAATGAATCAGTTATTGGGATCGGTTACAATTGACACAAATAACTCGCCTCCGGTTTTCGCGCAGCAACAAAATCAAGCCGATTTGTTGGTGCATCAAATTGAGGAATTGGATCGTGCCTTAAAGAATTTTGATTTGCCAATAAATGAGGCGCAACCTGACACCCCACCAGCAGTTATTCCGGACTTAAATCCTCCTCAAAAAATTTCCAATCCGAGGTTTATTCCATCCGAACCGTTGCCCACAGATTCTTTCCTTTCTAAGCTAGCTGAAGTTGATGAGAGTATATCCAAATTAAGAGCCGTGTCAACCACAATAAATGACCCGTTGAATGCAAAGATTTCATTTAATGTGCAATCAGATCACGCAATTAAGGGGCAATCAGATCACGTAATTAATGGGGAAACAGAAGAAACGGCTAGGGTTTGCCAAGGCCAGGGGTCCGAAGCTCATGCAACCCCAGGTGCAGACACATCAGGAAAACAAAACACACAACTCTCACGGCAACAAGGAACATGGAAACGTCTGAACAATACCGGAGTATCAAGAAGCAATGACAGAACTACAAGCATAGTAGAATCGGGGTTATCAACCAAAAGAGTTCATGAGGAGCACTCCTATCCCAATGGTTTACCAAGCAAAAAACGTATGGTTTCTATTGAGATTAATTCTACTGCTCTGGCGGAGGCTGATGCTCAACCCCGCCCATCGCAATGAGTCTCTTAGTCTGGAACTGTCGTGGGCTTGGGAACCCACGTACAGTGAGGGAGCTTGGAGATTACATCCGGGCAAAAGATTCTTCTGTTTTGTTTTTAGCTAAGACATGGACAGATGATGCTAGGCTAGATCAAGTGTTATGTAATTTTGATTTTGGTAATAAATGGTTAGTTCCCAACGACAATAGAGGCAGTGGCTTGGTTTTGTTGTGGAAGGAAGATATTCGAATCACAGTGAAAGACTCGTCAAAGTACTGCATTAATGTACTTGTTGAGAAGAATACCCCTTAGGAGCGGCGCTTCACAGGTTTCTATGGCGAACTAGTTACAACTAGAAGGCATGGGGCATGGGCCAAAATTCGAACCCTTAATAATAAACCACACATTCCTTGGCTGTGTGCTGGGGATTTCAATGAAATCACAAGACAAGAAGAGAAAGTGGGAGGAGCAATCCGAGCACACAACCAAATGCAAGCCTTCTGTGATGTTCTTGATGAATGTGGTTTCATGAACTTGGGCTTCATTGGGCCAAAATTCACGTGGAGTAAGCATTATACCGATGGACATTCAATTAGGGAGAGACTTGACTGTGGATTAGCTACCAATCCGTGGTTCTTAAGATATCCTGGCACTCAAGTTTACCATCTACCTTGTCTCTCATCGGATCATTGCCCTTTGCTTATTAATCCATCAGGTATTGAAATTCCATCCTAAAAGAAACATTTCTGGTTTGAGGAGATGCGGTTGTCAGATAGTCGATGTGGAGAGGTGGTTGAAGCAGCTTGGAGATCATGTATGTCACTGGATTCAGATAGGGAATTCCTTGGGAAAATAGACAAGTGTGGCAAAGATTTGTTGTGGTGGAATCATAATGTCTTCGGTAATGTAAGAAGAGAATTAAAAAAAAAAAAAAGGGACATGCTAGTTGAAGAGGAAGCCGTGGCATTGAGGACTGGTAGCAATATCCGCATCAAAGAATTGAAAAGTGAGATCAATGAATTGCTGGATCGTGAAACTAGGATGTGGAATCAACGCTCCCGTATTCTTTGGCTGAAAAATGGAGATGGAAATACAAAGTTCTTTCATAGTCGAGCCTCTCACAGGTATCGGAAAAACTTGATAATAGGAATAAATGACCACCAAGGAGTTTGGAAGGAGGAGCCGAATGCTATAGTAGAAGTTCTTACAAAATTTTATCATGAACTTTTCACCACCTCAAACCCGATCCTACACCAAGGAGTTCTAGATCAAATTCCTCAAGTGATCTTAGATGAAATGAACCAAGAATTGACGTGCAAATTCGAGGAATGGGAAGTAGCACAAGCCTTGAAACAAATGACACCATTAAAGGCTCCTCGACCAGATGGAATGCTCCCCTTATTCTTTCAGCATTTTTGGCCTATGATTGAGGGCGATGTTGCACATTTGGTGCTATCTTGGTTGAATTCAGGTACACTCCCACACCCAGTGAATCATACATTCATTACTCTAATCCCAAAAAAGAAAAACCCAATTTCAGTGTCAGAATACCGCCCTATTAGTTCATGCAATGTTCTTTACAAATTTTTCTCTAAAGTTCTTGCTAATAGGCTAAAAAAATTCTCAATTCCATCATTACTGAGCACTAATCAGCTTTTGCTAAAGGTCGCCTCATTACGGATAATATTCTTATTGCCTTTGAAACGTTGCACTGCATGAAGAACTATAATTCTAGCTCAAATGGCTTTATGGCTTTGAAGCTTGACATGAGTAAAGCCTATGATAGGGTTGAATGGGTGTTCTTGGAAAATTTGATGAGAAAAATGGGGTTTTGCAAACAGTGGATTGGACTCATTATGGTGTGTGTGAAAACTGTCACATACTCAATACTAGTGAATGAAGAACCAAAGGGATTGATCCACCCCTCAAGGGGCCATAGAAAAGGAGATCCTCTCTCTCCTTTTCTTTTCCTCCTATGTACTGAGGGCCTACATGGCCTCATTAAAAAGGCAGCAAGCAATAGTGACATCAATGGATTTAAATTGTGTAAAAGAGGACCCAAACTAAGCCATTTGTTTTTTGCAGATGATATTCTTCTTTTTTGTAGGGCCAATTCCACTGAATGCAGCAAAGTGATGGACATTCTATCCTTGTATGAAGAAGTTTCAGGCCAAAAAATAAATAGGGGGAAGACAACTATATTTTTCAGCAAATCAGTTACTAAAGCAAACAGACAAATCATTAAAGGGATTTTGGGGGTTCCTGAAATCCATCACTATGAAAAATACTTGGGGCTACCATCTCTGACAGGAAGAGGACAAAAGGCAAGTTTTAATTATCTAAAGGAGAGAGTATGGAGAAAATTACAATGGTGGGAAGGAAAACTCCTCTCCCAAGCTGGAAGAAAAGTACTCATTAAGGCCGTTATCCAAGCCATTCCAGCATATGCAATGGGGTGCTTTAAATTACCTGTGGGTTTGTGTAATGAGATTGAAGTGATGGTAAGGAAGTTTTGGTGGGGACAACGAGGGCAAAAGCGGAAGATTCATTGGCTAAAATGGGGTGAGATGACAAAAGCAAAAAGTGAGGGCGGTATGGGCTTGCATGACTTAGCATTGCACAATGACTCTCTCTTGGCCAAGCAAGCTTGGCGCTTACTGCAGGATAAAAGCTCACTATTTTATAAGGTCTTCAAACCACGCTTCTTCCCAAATTGTACAATCATAAAGGCTGCTAACTCAAGTCGTGGATCATACGCTTGGAAAAGCATACTCTATGGTCGTGATGTTATCAAACGCGGAGCTTGTTCGAGAATAGGCAACGGGCAGAGAGTGCGGATTTGGCAACATTCATGGCTGCCAATCAAGCACCCACATGTGTGTTATCACCTATTTTGGAGGGGTGGGAGGAAGCCACAGTTGAGGTACTGATCAATGTAGTTGATGGTCTATTTGTTCCTGAGGAAGTTGCTCTCATTAAGAAAATTCCACTGTCAAGACACCCTACAGAAGACAAGTTGTTTTGGCCATGGACATAAAATGGGCAATACTCCTGCAAATTCGAATATCGATTCTTGAAGCATGAGGCTGACGAGGAAGTGGCTGAAGCAACGCAGGGTGAAGACAGAAACTTCTGGTTCAGCATCTGGGCTTTGCAAGTTCCAAACAAGATCAAAAACTTCATGTGGCGAGCTTGTCGTGATTCCCTCCCTATGAAAGCAAATCTGAGGCGACGACACATCACGGACAGCCCATTGTGCGAACAATGCTTGAGGGAGGAGGAAAGCCCGTTACATGCATTGTGGTCTTGCAGTGAACTTGACTCGGAAATGTCGGAATCAGAGTGGAACTTTCGCCAATATACAAACCCCACAAACTAATTGCTATCATGGATACTCAATAACCAAGGCAAGCCGAAGCTTTTTGCAATGACGACGTGGGGAATATGGTACCAGCGAAACCAGGTTTGTCTCCATAAACCTTGCTGCACATCGGACCAGATCGCACCATAGGAGAAAGAGAGGCTAGATGAATTTACTACTGCGTTCCCACCTAAGCCACCAAAAATGGCGAGGACCAGGGAGATATGGAAGCCACCTGATGCGAGCTACTTCAAAATAAACTTCGATGGAGCAATTTTCAAGGATGAAAACAGAAGCGGCATAGGAGTTGTTATCCGAGACCACACAGGCTCTGTCATCGCCTCATTAGCTCAACTCATCTCTCCAGCATATCAACCAACTGAAATCGAAGCCATTGCAGTAGCTCGGGCTCTGGAGTTTGGGCGGGAAATAGGTATAACTGGAGCGATCCTCGAAGGCGACTCTAAATTAATAATTAAATCCTTGAAGGCAGGTGGAAATACCATAGCTTCAGTGGAGCCACTAATTCAAGATGCCATTGTGTTTTCTAGTTTTTATTCAAAATTGCTATACTCTCATTGCAGAAAAGAAGGCAATAGATTAGCATATAGTTTAGCTAGATATTCAATTAATGTCTCTAACTATGTAATTTGGATGGAGGAAGTCCCCAATCCTTTACTATCTGTTGTTCAACATGATTTAGCCAATTTGGCGAATCAATTTCAATAAAGTTTTAAGCTCATTCTCAAAAAAAAAAAGGCAACCAACTCTTTTGTTCTCTAAAGTTTCAATAGACCTTAAAGTTTTAAAGGCTCCTCATGGAAGAGGAGGAAGGGGACTTCAGGGTGAAAAAAACAACAAACAAATAAACAAAAAGAAGAAGAAGAAGGATTTGGAAAACTAAGAATTTTTTTAGGAAAGAGAAAATTAGAAAAAGTAAAAGAGAGAAAGAAACATACCCATGAAGAGTGCCATACTGAGCAAGTAATGTAGAAGTCGAATCTGACTGACTCGTCTGCTCCCTTCTCTCTCCCTCACCCTCTCTCTGTGTTGAAAATTTATTTTCTCAGCAAAACGCACTATTTAAATTTTGCCTTTGTTTCCCCCAAATGCACTGTTTTGGCCCAGTGCTTAAATAAACCAAAACTACTGTTGTTAAGCGCATTCGTTCTTTTTATATAGTTAATAGATAGATCTTTAACTAAATAATTCTCTAGTATACTGAGCGTTTGACAAATTAATGCTTAAGGTTCTGGATTTACAAAGCATTAAAATTGAGTGACACAATTCCCCCCTAAAAGCTCCAAATTTCAAATTTTTTTTTTTTTTTTGGTAAAGAGGAGATAATTAGATTAGATTAAAAAGAAACAGTTACACCCCGAGTGGTTCGGGTATACAAAACACTAGTAGCATCATTAGTTAAGACCTCCATAACACCAAGAGGAGGGGATACATAATAAACAAAAGGATCAAGCTGGCTATGTCCTAGTTTAGCAAGGAAGTCAGCAGCACGGTTAGTCTCCCTGAAGCAGTGTTGCAGCTGGACCTCTTGGAAAGCTTGGAGAGTGTTCCTACAATAATCCACAGTGGGTTGGGTTAGCCGATTAGTGGCTTTTGTGTGAGAGAGGAGGTTAATAACTTCAAGTGCATCCACATTTATAATGAGTTTTTCAATATGAAGATTTCTAGCCATAATTAGCCCGTCTCTTAATGCCCAAAGCTCAGCTAAAAGGCAGCTAGACTTGCCAATTTTCCTAGAGAAACCTTTCACCCAGTCACCACTTGAATCTCTAATAAGACCTCCACCACAAGCATGATCCGAGGCTGCCAAAACAGAGGCATCGGTGTTGAGTTTATGCCATCCGGGACTCGGCTTAATCCAAGAGATATGCGAACTTCTTCTAAGGATTGGCTGGTTGGCTCCTTGAGTGAGGTAGAAAAATTCTGTAGCTCTTGCAATGCACTCTTTAATGCTAGGAGGACAAATTTCAACTTTAACCTTTAAGTTGTTTTCAACTTTAATGCCCCTTAAAACTTTTTTTTTAGTAGGTTGTTAGAACAATAACTCTCCCCCACGCTCCCCCTTTTCAAAAAGAGTCTTAGAACTCTAATATTTTTGTAATATTTAGGCGGAAATACCATTTTAAGATCACTATTACTATAGTTCTAACATTTTGGTAGCATTCAATTTGGTTCCTACCGTTAACTTACTAACTAATATTAATTACAAGTTAAAAATAACAGTGATCAAATTGACAATGATATATAACAGTGACCAAATTGACAATGATCCCAAATGTATGAATGAAAATGATATTTTTGCCTAATATTTAATTTTAAACCATAAAATAGATCAAATTCAGATGAAAATGATACTTTTCAATAGATGCTAACCTTTAATTATTATTTTTTAAATAATAATAATGGGCTAACATCCCTCACATAGGGGAGCCACCCAATCGCCCATCACATCTCCCTCTCTTGACTACACGAAAGATTTTCCCAAGCCTGCTATTCTTCTACAAGCTTCCATTTCACAATGTCGTGCAAATATCTACCACTACCATCTACCAAACTTTGTTTGCAACTTTGCATATAAAGGGGTCATTTAGGCACCAAAACGTGCCTAATTTGAATTCAGCCAATAGCACAATGGGTTTGACTTTAAATATTTAGAACTAACCAATTTGAGCTTAACAATCAGTTTGGTCTAGGCATAACAACCAACCGACCTCTTGTTCTTCTATCGTCTATTTAATTGTATATCATGAGCGAAACATCCATCAATCCATTGAGCATAATAGCATATTAATCATAACAAAATCTCAAACAAGTAATATTGGCCAAAAAAAAAAAAAAAAAAATGAAAGGGAAATTTTAATATGAAAAGGAATGGCAATGGTTTGCTTTGCGAACCAAACTAAATCCAATCGTTATTTAACAGATTTTTTTTTTTTTTTTTTGGTTGGATTTGTTTTCTTTTTTTCCTTCATTTCCACAACGGGTCCAACAATTCTACCTCACATTGGATAGGCCTCAATAATGGATGGCATAGTTGGAATTTTGATGATTTTGTAGCGAGGGAAACCTCCATCTTCCAATAATTTCTTCCATTCTAGCTCAGTCCTTTCCTTTCCTCCAGAGGTGTGTGCTATCATCAACAGATCAAATACTATGCGGGTCTCATCAAATAGATCGTTGTTGTCTTTTTCAAGAATAATATCAACAATAATAACCTTTCCAATCTTTTCCGATATTGCTTTTCGGCAATTTCTCAATATCTTGATGCAATGTTCATCACTCCAATCATGTAGTACCCACTGCAAAAAAGTCATAATACTATGAATTTTATTATTTGAATATAAATGAGAGAGAGACAGAGTTACAATTGTTGTAACTTTATACAATGTTACACTGGTAGGCTAATGTTTTACCTTCATGATCATTGCATCAGCTGTAGGAATGGACTCAAACATGTTACCTCCAACGTGAGAGACCCCCTTGCGAATTGGTGCTGTGGCAACAACATGTGGCAAATCAAAGTTGGTACCTTTGATGTGAGGATGTGCTTTCACAATCTCAGCTATCATTTCTCCTGTCCCACCTCCTACATCCACCAATGATCCCAAGCAACCAAACCCATCCTTGTATTCTTCTAAAACCACCCCAATCACAATCTTAGCCGAACATGCCATGGCATCATTGAAGATCTTGTTGAATTCAGGATTTTTTGATGCAAAGTCCCACATCTCACAGCCATGAGCCTTCTTAAAGGCAATATCACCTTCTTTGACACATTGGCTAAGGTAATGCCAAGGTGCCAATAGCCATGGATGGTTCTGCATTAATACCATTGGCACTAGGCTTAGCTCAGCATCATGCAAAAGCCATTTTGATGCAGGGGTCAATCCATAGAGAGTATCCCCACCATCTGATGGATTATGTGCGGTTAAGATCTTTTTGTGGACTAGTGATCTTTTTAGCTCTCTATGAACAAGAGAAGCAAATTAATGAAAGTGATGGGCAATGCAAACTTGAAGATAAGAAAGCCATCGGATCTCCATAAAATCAAATCATTCTACCTTCACACAATTCAAGCATGCAACAACTTTTAAATCAAGTTTGCAACACCAAAAAGCTTACCACCTTTGCGGATGCTCAATCATAAGATCCTTTCAAGCCCAAGAAGTGATCCAGTATGTGAGAAGCAACTTGGGAAGATTGAGCTCATATGCAACAAAAATTTTCAGATTAAGCCCTTAAGGGCAAGAGCTGATTTCAAGGGAGGAAGAATGTTATATGCCTAGTTTTTTTTTTTTTTTTTAATTATTATTTAAGATTTTATTTTTGTTATTAGGAGTTGGGTAATTAGATAATGATAGGATAGATTGTTAGCTTAGCATTTGAATAAATCTTATCTACTTATAGTAGATAAAGATTAGGTTTCTTTTGAATTTAAATGTTAGTTTTATCTTATAAAGCCATCAACTTATATGGCTTAATGTTGATTAATAAAGGAAGCTAAAAAAATATTATTATTGACAGAGTATTCACTTTGGAGGTTTGGACTCCCTCGAAGTAGTCCATTTATCAATTAGAAGGTATTGGTTCCCTCAAAGCAACCAACAAAACCAATTGGGTTCATAACACAATCCATTAAGCATAATAGCATATTAATCATAACATGATCTCAAACAAGTAATATTGATCAATCAAAATCAAAGGGCAATTTTGAAGATGAAAAGAAATGACAATGGTTTGTTTTACTAATCAAACTAAACTGAATCATTTATTTAACATAACTGCTTCTTATTTGTGTTGGATTTATTTTCTTCTTCTCCTTCATTTCCAAAACAAGTCCAATAATTCTACCTCACATTGGATAGGCCTCGATAATGGATGGTATAGTTGGAATTTTGATGATTTTGTAGCGGGGGAAACCTCCCTCCTCCAGTAATTTCTTCCATTCTAGCTCAGTCCTTTCCTTTCCTCCAGAGGTGTGTGCCATCATCAACAAATCAAATACCATGCGGGTCTCATCAAATAAATCGTCGTTGTCTTTTTCAAGAATAATATCAACAATAATAACCTTTCCAATCTTTTCTGATATTGCTTTCCGGCAATTTTTCAATATCTTGATGCAATGTTCATCACTCCAATCATGTAGTACCCACTGCAACAAAATCATAATACCATAAATTTTGTTATTTTAAATATGAGAGAGAGAGAGAGAGAGAGAGAGAGAGGTGAAGATATCAAGTTATTTGCGTAACTTTAAAAATTGTTACACTACCTAATAACTAGAATGACAATATAAGCACATGGTAGGCTATTGTTTTACCTTGATGAAGATTGCATCAGCTGTAGGAATGGACTCAAACATGTTACCTCCAACATGGGAGACCCCCTTGCGAATTGGTGCTGTAGCAACAACATGTGGCAAATCAAAGTTGGTACCTTTGATGTGTGGATGTGTTTTCACAATCTCAGCTATCATTCCTCCTGTCCCACCTCCTACATCCACCAATGATCCCAAACAATCAAACCCATTCTTGTATTCTTCTAGGACCACCCCCATCACAATCTTAGCCGAACATGCCATGGCATCATTGAAGATCTTGTTGAATTCAGGATTTTTTGATGCAAAGTCCCACATCTCACAGCCATGAGCCTTCTTAAAGGCAATACCACCTTCTTTGACACATTGGCTAAGGTAATGCCATGGTGCCAATTGCCATGGATGGTTTTCCATTAATACCATTGGCACTAGGCTTAGTTCAGCATCATGCAAAAGCCATTTTGATGCAGGGGTCAATCCATAGAGAGTATCCCCACCATCTGATGGATTATGTGCGGTTAAGATCTTTTTGCGGACTAGTGATCTCATGATACGTGCGAGGTAGGGAATATCAAGAGAAGGGGAGTTAACTATTCCGGCTGCTATTTGGCACAAAGTGATCGGACCACCATGAGAGTTTATAATGTCAGCAATGCGGAGCTCCACAGCACATTTCAATGCCATGGAGTCTGCAAAGCCAAATAAATGTTGCCAAATTTCTGCTTGGCCTTCTAGCAATGCTTGAGCTTCTTTTGTTTCCATTCTCTCTCTCTCACACACAAATGAAGATTTTGAGCAAGTTAGTGAAGTGAAAGGCAACTCACGTAGGTATTTAATGAAAGCAAGGGTGCTAGAGCCAACTCAGCCTATCCCTTTCTCAACTTTCCATTTTATATGATAATAAATGTACAACACGATGAAGAAGTCGGCTTAGTAGAAGTTTCCTTATGGTTTTCCACTCTTTTTTTTATTTTTTTATTTTTATTTTTTATTTTATATATATAGAATATTAAGTATTTTTAACACACACACGGGGAGAACATGGAGAGAGGAGAGAAAATCTTAAAGAAACTGACAGTGGTACATATCCAAAAGGCCTTCTGGTTTTACTACTCCAGCCTGTGTACTTCCTAATAAATATAACAGTTCACTTATGTAAAAATTTTAATATTTTTATTTTTCTAATCATTTTAATGTCTTTCTCTTGATGATTTTTTTTTTTTTTTTTTGAGAAACTTTTCTCTAAAAATTTGATCATCATTATCATCGTCGTCATCATCATCATCATCAATTGTTGATGTTAATTAGAAATTTTCCTTTACAAAAATGATGATTAGTAGAAAAAAAATTGACAAGGTAACCTTAACAATATAGTTAAGTCATTTTTTGAAATTTACACCAAAACAACAATTTTTAAAACAGCTTATCCAAACACTTACAGTTACTTTAAAATTAAAAAATGCACTTTTTCACATTTTTACCAAACGCTTATATGTGGTTTTTAAAATTGTGTTTTCAAAACACACTTTTTAAAACAGTCTATCCAAACTGGCCCAATGTAATATATTGGTATTGCTTTAGAAGTAAAATATCTTTCTTTAAATATATATATATATATATATATATGAAAATTACACACAAGCGTGGTTTTAACTGAATTATTAAGTGGATTTGGGTTATTGCACATTGCACTGGATCTAAATCCATCTAAATTTCCTTGTTTGTGTTCTTGACAAGAATCTTTACTTTAGATTGGATGGGGTCCTTCGGTTTTGTTTGGACATTGCAGTAACTGTTCTTTCTGCATCTTATGAGCATTAGTGGTTGGAGGCGACATTTGAAGAACCTGGATTTGGATTCGGTGCACCATACAATTACCCTATTAACTTTTACTACAACGAGATAGTAATTACATGGTGAGTATAAAATTAATCAGGAAAACTTTTTACAACCAATAAAAAGCATCCAGATAACTTTTTACCCTATTAGCTTTTACATTTCACATAAAGATGATAATTATATAGTGCACTAGTTTGATTATGCTAGTACAGTGGAAAAAGAGTAGCATTTTTTTTTTTTTTTGGCTTCTTTGAGAAATTGCTATTCGTTATTGACTTATTTCCTAGTTGCTGCTCTGGGCCTTTGGCTGCAAGTCGTTTTGTTGAATTCTGTGTCATTTTTGATGGCTTCAAGAAATTGCTACCGAGCGCACAGCAACTTTTGTTTTATAACGTTGTTTGTCCACTCTAAGAGCAACGGGACATATATCTCCATCTGGACCCAGGGCAATTCCACTGCAATTATTAAGGAGCCGCAGAACGCACAGCGAATTTTGTTTTATAACGTTGTTTGTCCACTCTAAGAGCAAGTGGACTGTGGATATATATGACATATCTCCACCTGGACCTAGGGCAATTCCACAAAATTATTTACGAACAGCTCGAGCTTAGTTTGTTAGCTAATAATTCTATGGTTAAGCTATACTATTAAATGGGTCAAACTCAAACATAATATTAAAATTTTATTTATAGTTTATTGATAATATAAACAATCTATCCTTAATAAAAAAATTTTAGATTTGTGAATGGTGAAAAATTTTAGTTATGGTTTGGCTATATATAAGAAAATAATAAGTTAATCAACTAATCCGTAAATAAGTTCAAGTTTGTTTGATAAAAAAATAAACTAGTTTTGAATATGTAATCCTATTTTATAAAGAGCTTTGAGCTCGGCTCTTGTTTGAAATAAAACTAGCCTAAATTGTTAAAACTCAACTCTACTCAGCTTGTCTTGTTTGTAAACCTAGTTAGACTAAATAGAAATTTTGAACCTAAATGATCAAATAGAAACTTGATCAAACATGAAGGAAATGTAAAGAGCAAATATGGAAATAGAATGAAATAGGAAATCCAAAATGAAAATTTTAAAATGTAAAACTACCCAAAATGAAAATAATTCCGAGTTTTAAAGACTAAAAGTGTATTTCAATAACTATTAGGACAAAGTTTAGCTACAAAATTGGTTATAACTTAAGACTACACCTTACTTAATATCTTTTTATTAGAGGTGAATTTTGACAAATTCACCGTTGGATTACATTTTCTTCTTATATCTTCCATACTTGCAAAACTTCTATAAAATTAAAGATCAATAGCTATGTCATTAATAAATTGTTTAAATTACAAGTTTTTACAGTTTAAAATTATGCATAAAATGTAAACTTATAGATCATATAGTAAATAATATCCAATTGACACAAAATTTGATATGTATATTAAGAACATAAAATACATGCAATTCAATAGTTAGATTTTTAAAATATATAGTCATGTGAATGATATTGAATAAAATTGTAACCTTAGACTACAACCAATTTTGTAATTAAATTTTGTCTAAAAAAAAGATAGGGGCGGGGGAGAACGTTTTACAAAGCACTATATACTATTTAATACTTTGCTAATTAAGTGCAAACTTTGGTGATTCTTACAATTTTCAATTCAGACTAAAAAAATGTTTTCAAGAGGCACTAATGTTGAAGGAGAAATCATGTCTCCTCTAATGGACCATTGCTGCAATAAGAAATTATTAAATTAACAATAATGACAACTTTTCCGGATCTTCAGGCATGGGCATATTGCATTTGACCAATCTTTTCACGTGCGCTGTCCTGGTGCATCTAAAAAATGTTATGGACATTATTTTTGGATTTGGTGTAATCCTTTTATAAATTATTATCGATCAGCAGGAAGATTTGCAAGATCTAGGGCATTTAGACAATGCATTAATTTAGTTAAAGCTATAATTAGTAATGGATATATAATAATCGAAATGAAAAAAAGATTAACATAAACCTAAGAAGCACCTACACGGATTTGAGTGCGAGTGCGAGTGCTGTGGCAATATAACAATTTTTGAAAAAATATGACACGGATGTTGAAGAGTACGTTTATTAATTAATTATTAAATATATTTTTATTTATATTTTCTATATATTACTAAGTATTTTTTTTTTCATATAATGGTAAACATATATCAATTTAAGAACTATAGTAAATAATAAAGTAAATACATTACCATTACATGATAAATCAACAAAAGAAAAAAGCAATCAACATATTTTTTACTTATCAAAAAAAGAAAAGAAATCAACATATATTTTTTTTCAATCAAGAAATCAACTCAACAGTACAACTTATCAAAACTAAGTGGTGAGTCCAAATGAGAACCATTAACAACTTGTTACCAAAATTTTTTAGTAAAATTGTTGCGAAAATATTGTGCTCATAACATTACTCTTTATATAATAAAACTTTTTAGTTTTAATTTTTTTTATATAAAATATTTAAGCACACACTTGGAATTTTTGAAAAAAAAAAAGAAAAAAAAAGAAAGAGGTGGTAGCTGATTGTAAAGTGTATGGTTTTTTTTTTTTTTTTTTTTTTTGCTGAATTAAAGTGTATACGTGTGGGCACCTTGGGCATATTTGTAACACATTAAAGAGAGAAGAAGGAAGAAACTGCCGGATGGAAAAAAAAAAAATTTATATATTGTTGGGGATGTGGGTGCAGCAGCGTCGCACGCCGCACGCCGCATCCCCAAGCGTCTGACACGGTTGCGGTGACTAGACGCACCGTACTTTCCAGCTGCCATAAACTCATCTAATAAATTTTATATTCAACCAAAGTAGGAAAAGACACTCATCAAAAAAAAAAAAAAAAAAAAGTAGGAAAAGACAAGATTGACATAAAATAAAAAGAATAATAATGGTTTTCCTTTAAAACATTATAATATTGTGATTAAACATATAAGTAAAAGATCATTTGAGATTTAAAAATTAACAAGAATGCATATGAAACAAGAATGACTCATCTTACCCACTCCATCATCTATCTTTTTAAAAGCTGAGTTTAAAAAATGTGCTAAATTTCAACAAGCAATAAGGCACCAACATATTATAGAGAAACGTTCAATTAGAATGTGCTATAGATAGCCTAAGGGCATGTAGTAAGGATCTGTTTAGATACCACTTATTGCTGAAAACTGAAAATACTGTAATAAAATAATTTTTAAATGGGTTAATAGTGCCGTGGGACTCAGTTTTAATGAAAATTTTGCTGAATTATACAACTTGTGGGTCCTGTGAACAGTGCACGGGACCTACTAACAAAGACACAAACGCACTGAAAAACGTTTTCAACGCAATCCAAACTAACACTAAGAAGTAGTAGTTGATTTGCAAAGAAACATTTTCGAACCACACTAGATAAACTAGTGTAAAAGACAGCATTGTCTTTGAAAACAAACGAATTGTTCTGTGCCCACAGCTACTTTGCATTTTGCTCTTGAAATTTTTGCACTAAAGGACTTACTGTTTATATGAGGCCATTATGACACTTTTTTTTTCTTTGGGGTATGTATCATCATACCGACCTTAATATATATTTTATAATAATAGATGAACGGTATACATGATTCTTAGGTTTTAAGTAGGGTTTAAAAGGCACTAGATTTAAGTTGATGGACTGTCCATGCATTTGGTTGATGCATCAATGGCAGGTTAGTAAGTTGCTGTTGGCGTGATAAAAGGCTAATGAAAAACAATGATGCGGAGAGCACACAATTTTTACATGCAAAACTCCTTTGCGTGAAAAAACACTGTTTGAAAAGTAGAGAGAACTCTCTACTTTTTGCCACTATATTACTTGAAGAAAATGAGGAAAAGTAGTGGACAGTATAAGATGCGCATTGAGCATTGAGCTGTGAAGGTGAGTGTATGTTGTGTTTTCTGATTCTGAGTCGTGTTTATGGGGATCAACCTTTCCTCTTATATAGGCCAAGGGGAGAGGTAAGTGTAAGACTCTTATGGGATGTAAACCTATATAATATCCAAAAGCTAAAACATAGTGTTTATTATTACTACGCTCTTGTTGAGCCATATTAGCATAGCATTTCAGTCTAATTCGATCTACTTTGGTTCATTCTGTCTAGTTTGACCAGTGGCAGTTCTAGGAAATTTGTTTAAGGGAGTCATTAAGAAACTTAAATTAAAAAAAATTTAATAAAAAGAGAACTTGAATATATCGAGTTATCACAAAAAAAAAATGAAGTTTTACAATTTTCTTCTACAAGTTTTCAAATTTTGAATTGTTACATGATAGTTTATTATAAGTATTTATTGCCAATGTAGGTAGCTATAACCATTTTATTATGTTAAGTATGTTAAAGTTTGTGCTGTGTATCCAAGAGTTAGGCCCTTTTGGATATACACCACTATAAATTTCTTTAAAAAACCTTTTCCCCTCTCCCCGTGTGTTTGTGTTAAAAATACTTCGTATTCTAAATAAAAAAACATTTTTATTTTTATGTAGTTATTATTATCTATTTGTCATTAATGTTTTTATAAAAATATTTTAAACTAAATGAATAACTCAACTTATTGGCTCTGTATTAATTATTGACACACACAACCACACTCATTCATACATAAAATAATACACTACGTGTCTACTTAACCAATCAAATGCTTGAACAATCACTAACTTTACAATTTTTTTTCATGAATTTTTCTGACTTTATAACAAAAAGTAATTATAACATGATAACGATAAACACACATGTAACAAACTCTCTCTATTTCCTAATTATTAAATTATATAAAATTATATTATATTTATATTGTACACACAAACATCCACACACATCATTACTCACACAAATAACAATATAACAAAAAGTAATTCACACAATCAATATTAGACACACTCACACACATATAATATAAATTTATAATATGGAAGCATAAACAATGATAAAATAGATGATAAAGAAGAAAACAGCAAAATAGATATATTCAAAATAAGTTAAAACGGAGTATGGAATATAAAAACAAAAACTAGTAAAATCTTACTTGAATAAAACTTTTGTCTTTGATAAAACTTGAAAACAAACTGTTGTCTTTGTTACAAGCTTGAAAATAAAACACTGTCTAAAGAGTTACAAGATTACAAAGTAAAAACTATCTTTGAAACTAAAAGGTTACAAGGTTCTATCTGAAGGGAAGGGTTACAAGATTACAAGAGAGGAAGGATTACAAAAGCTTTTCTAAGGGAGAGAGAGAGAGAGAGCTGTCTTCTTTCTGGAGTTTGGATGTTAGAATTGAACCTTAGAGAATTTGGAACCTCTATTTTGGAACCTGTCTTCTGTCTTCAGAGTCTATCTATTAACAGATGAAGTAAACCATAGTAAGTCTTCAAAAGTAACCTGAGTTAGTTAACTCAAGTTAATCTGTCGATGGAAACTTGTAGAATATTACTATTGATGAGCAGTAGTCTGTCTAGGAATCTATCAGGTCTCTTTTCACGCATGCTAGTGAACAGTAGTAACATTTGTCTATATCTTTCTGGACTATCTTGGATCTGTTTGGAAGTTATTCACGTATGTTGATGAATAGTGATTTGTCGCCAGTTAATAGTGATTTGTCGTTGTTATCTGTCCGGGAGAGCATTCTGTCTTACTTGGCTATTCAGTCTGTCTATCAATCTATATCCGCGTAGTTATCATAATCTAGCGGATCGAAGTTATCCTCATACTACTCATGCTCATGGATTACTCCATAATTACTACATAGAACACAGTATGAAATAGGAAGATAAATAGGGACACGATCCTTTGCCATCATTATTCTAGGATCCTTAGCAATCTTTCTTTTTTCCAAAAAACCTTCTTACTGAAGGTCTTGGACCATATACGGCTATCTTGTTGGTGTAGCCATATAAGTGGAAGCCTTTGTCTAATTCTTTCTGTACTTCATAAATCTTGTTACTCATGAAATTAGACCATTCTTGAGCCAAAGCATCTGGATCATCAAGTGATAAATAAGTATCTCCAATATACCAATTGTATTCAGGGATACCACCCTAATCATGGATAAGGACCAAAATGTGTACTGGCCGTGCTTCCATATAATAGCTAGTGTCCTAAGCTGGGAGAGTGCTCCAAATAGTAATCTTCATATAATTAAGTCCTCCAATTTGTGCAGCTACTTCTTGGATGACTTTGGGAAATAAACTAATCTGAATTCCAGAAGTTATGATTAATTTGCTGATAAACCCTGCTTCTAGCATTTCAGATAGCCATAAAGGATCATAAATTACTGTATCCTCTGTCTCCGTGTTGATAAGTAATCCCAGATAGGGATTGTATTTGTCACCAATTCCTTCATAAACTCTTTCTGTTTCTCCAAAGCTTTCATACCATGTAGCTTTATGAGATAGCCATGTATCGTCTGTCATGTCTTCTGTTCTAATAAATGCTGTAGAGACTAATACTTTAAGAAGATACATCCATCTGTCATAAGAACTTGTTATGGCTTTATGAGTTAGTATATTTTTTTGGATTTCAGGGGATAAGGTTCTAATGGCAAGTCTCGTTTTTTGCTGGATCTTTGGGTGGAGCTTTGAAAAGCTTGTTCCCATAAGATAGCTTTTTAGAGACTGTGATTCTATCTTTGTGGAGCTTGAATCTCCATCCTCCTTGCCAGGGAGTTGACAACCAAATGCTTCAATAAATGCACTGGTGCTAACAAGATGCAATTCCAAAGCCTTAAGGGTCTTTTGGAATAAAAGTTTCTGTCTAAGGGTGAAAGCTGCTTAAAGATTATCAAGAAGTAATTTAATATGAAAAGGAAGGTCTGTAAATTCTCCGTCCTGAAAAATGAGATCAGTGTGAAGGACTTCTTGCAGAATTTCACTTTTGCCACCACATGAATACATTGCCTCTGCTAGCAACGTATCCTAAAGGGATATTGTCTCTATCGAGAAGCCTTCATGCCTGTCCGAAATCTTCACTGAAGGCTTTCGAAATTGTTTGGGTTGCACCGCTGGTGCTTTGCCCTTTCCTTTCATGTCTACCTGGGAGATTCTTTTACTCATAGTAGTCTGCAATTGGGTTTTGGGAAAAAGATTATGTCTTGAAATATTATTTTGAAAATAAATATTTTCATGCAAAGCTTCTTTCAAATTCATTTTAAAAATCCTTTTACCAATGTCTTTCTGTGAAATTTCTTTAAAATGCTTTATAAGAAAATCATTTTTAAAATTTAAAGTATATATAATAAAACAAACTTTTCTCCGTACACCTTTGTGCTCTCGCTGAGTAGTGGTATAAAAGTAGTCATGATGAAGTCTTTCAATGTTTGAGGGACTAGAATTCAAAAACTTTACAAAATCTACCATGATTCTATCCGTTTTGTATGTGTTACTATATATCTCATTCTGCGAGAATATGTGAAATAAAACTTCTCCATAAAGTCTTTCATCAGCTATTGTAATAGTCTGGGGAAAATCTGTCAGAGACGTATGATTAACTCTGTCTGTTAAGAAATTAAATCTGTCTTTATTCAAGAAATTGTCACAATTAATGTTTTCTTTAATGATTAGTAAAGGGGTATCTGTCAAGACTTCTTTTATTAAAATATGAGTATCTGAGGATATTATAAAGGGTGTAAGTATGTTATTTATTATAATTTTGTTTGGTACCACTGTCATACCGTCAGTCCATTCATATTGACTAAAAGAAATTGTAATCATAATTCCATTTTTTATACCTTTTCCACGAAATTCTTTTTCACAAGGTGTTTGGACTATATGTCAGTGCCTATGCAATAAAGCAGTAGAAGAATAAAAACAAATCTCTGTCTCTATATCTTGTTTAAATTTCTTTATGCCATTATCAATCAATTGGTCATCAAGTGATTTTTCTGTCAAATGTCCTTTTGTTCTACAGATTCTTTCTTTATTAATATCTTTTAGGATAGTGACTTTATTAAGGGAACGAATTTCTTTCAGGATTAGTGTTGACGTGAATCTAAAAACTAGCACATTAATTAGAATTCCTTCAGCTGTCATCAAAAAGGGGTAAAGCAAAGCCATAAAGGGGTTTCTTAAAGTAACGTTAGAAGAAAGGTCTTTAAAAATAGTTTCAAAACATGTGTGAACACTAGGTAATTTATAATTAAGTATCTGGGTTAATCTTTCAAGTGATCTTTCATAATACTTTAAAGGTATTGATCTTTCTTGTATACAATTCATATTATCATCACCTGAGTCTGTCAATGTGACTTCTATCATAGAAAACTCTTTATTAATTAAAATAATTTTTGTATCCCTATTTTGAAAAATAACTTTGTCAATTAAACTCAAAGAGTTCTATCTATTGCTATCAATTTTATTATTATTTGAAACATTAATATCTATAACCTCTTTAACTGTAGGAGGATCAGGGGGGTCTGTCATTATTATGCCTATTACGGGAGAATCTGTCAATAGTCTGGGAAAATATTTCAAGTTTGCTATTTTTACAATATTTTGTTTATTTATCTCTGTGGAATTATCCTCTTTAATTTCTTGTTTTACTATTTTTGCTTCTGTCATTAAGTCTTATAGAGTTACTGGTTTTATATAAACGACATCTTGTTTCTTTTTTGTCTTTTCTTTCTTATCTTTTCCTTTCTTAGCTTTTTCTCCTTTTTCACATTCCGTAGCATGGTGCCCATATTTCCTACACTTAATACAAGCAATAGGTATGTCTATAGATTCTTTCAATTTTAGTAACTAGTCTTTTTTATCTTTAAGGTGATTGGGTAGATTTTCTATCAATTTCATTATTATGTCTTTTTGTTTTCTTTTTCGTTTATTGACTTTGAGTGGGTTGGTTGATTTTAGTTCTTCCTTTTTCTTTACTTGGTCTATCTCTTTCTGCTTAACGTCAAACATTTCCATTAATTCATTTATTACATCTTTCTCAAATTCTAATTTACTGATTCGTTTAACAATTTTATTATGTCTATCACATTGTTTCTTAGTATGTCCATATTGTTTACATTTATGACAAATAGTATTTCTAATATATCTGTCATTTTTCTCATTATCTGATAACTCAGTAGTATTTAAAACTGTTATATCTATTTTTCTATCTATATCTAAAGGTGAATTTAACATTTCTATCTTTTTGGCTAATTCTGCTAAACCATTATCTTGGGTATATATCATGGATCTTTCAATTAATTTTAGTCTTTCATCAATTTTTTCTTTTAAACTATCATTATTCCTAGGACTATTATTTGTCCTTTCTAGACTATCATCTTCTTTCTCTTTCCTTATCATGTTTCTTTCTTTTCCTATGTCTTTTTCTATATCTATTTCTTTACGTAGAGTTTCTTTTGAGTTGGTAAGAGTACTATTGCCTTGTTGTCTTTCCATACCTTTTTCTTTGTCTTCATCAATTATACCTAGCTTCTTCTTTTGTATTATAGCACTAGGATTCTTTTGTATTGTTTCTATTATGTCATCTTTCCTATTATTATTTTCTATAGAACTTCTTACTTTCTCTACTTCTATCATCTTTTGCACTTCGTGACTATAGTCTTTTCTTTCATGACAGTCTTTCTTGTTGTCTTCTTTATATTGCATTATTTCTATAGAGCTATTTTGTTTCTTTTTTGTCAAAATTGTTTTTAAGCCTTCTTTCTTCAAGTCATCTTTTCCAAAGTCTTTTTTATTGTTTTTATATGTTATAGCTATAGGTTTGTCAGTTGCTTTTAGTTCTCTATCATCTTTGCTACTATTTATATGCCAGTTTTCTATTACACTATTCCTTTCATTATGCCAATTATCTGTCATGGTCTTTGTTAAAGGTGATCTATGATGAGGTTCAAATTCTCTTTTTGAATTTAAAGCTTTCAATTTTTCTAGGAGGTCCAAAAAATTATCATTTTTTCTTTCTACTGTAATGGATCTTTCAATATTTTCTAAAGATTCTAATTTTTTAATTAATTATGTCTAAAAAACTATTATTGTGTCTATCAGTCTATCGGTTGGTTTTATCTCCTATTAATGTACTCCAATTATTTGTACTATTCTTATAGTTATAATTATAATCATCCATATCACTGTCAGAATCAGAATCTGTTTCATCATCATCCATATTACCATTAAACCAATTATTGTCTATATCTCAAATTGATTCGTCAACAGAGGGTGCCTTTCAAGGAAAAAGTCATGACACCGCATTTTCCCACTCTCTCATCTATCTCATAGATGAGTAAGGCTGGCTAAAGCACCAAAACAAAGAGTTAGTAAGAGAGTGCCACCAGGATAAAGATAAAAAAGATTCCAAAATTCTCGAGCAACACAGGAAACAGGCCTTTTGTCCTTTTTAACCATGCATACGTTTAGGTTTAGCTCAGCTTGGCCTTGCCTCCTTCTCTCCCAAACTTCTTGGAGCTAGACCAAAACTCATCCGCATCTCCTGTCCAAGTGAGAATCTTTCTTCCTGCCTCTCCAGCTCCCATTTTAGCTTATCTTTCTTTTGTCATCGGGGATGGTAGGAATTAAGGGGCGGGTAGGTTTGATGCTAGCTTTATTGCCTTGGCATTGGCTGATTAAAGACATCCTCGCAAAGGCGCCATCTTTCTTAAGTAAAAACATGACTTTCATAGGCCTCTAGGTCTTTTACTAGTGCTCTGCTTGAAAATAAAAGAATTGAGTTTTTGAGACTCCATTTTGTTAACAACAGGTACTGTTTCTGCCTTCATGGGTAAGGATCATCTGTGCTATGAGTTTCTCTTCCTTGATAGTGATCTAAGGCAATAAAGTATGATCGATGATCTTCTGCTAATGCTAGCGTCTTTTTCATCTCTAATCTCATCTATGCTTAAGGAAAAAGTGTAACCTACCCGCTATTAGTGTGTGTCTAACCTAAGTGTGAACAAGCAAACAGATGATGAGCTGATAAACGTATTTATTCTATTTCCAAGCAATTAATAATTACTGGCGGAACTATTACTAACCGCTGATTTATAAAGTACTTTCCATTGAAAAAAAGATTTATAAAGTGCTTAAATTACATTAATAGTACTATTTTTTATACTATGTATACAAAAAATATAGTTTATATTTAGAGAAGAAAATTATTCATATCCTTTTCTATCTTTTCTATTTGGCCCTCCCATTGACAAAATTCGGGCTCCGCCGCTGCCTCCCTTTCATATGTGGTTGTATGATTGTATCCAACCTTTCAAATTGCTAGTGTACATGACATTGATGCTCTTCCTGTTAGCACAGTGCAACAAGTCTTTGGGCGCTTGTTTTGATCTTTGGCATGTCTTCAACCCTGCAAATGCCTTAGGAACATTTTTGCCATGGATTTTCAAAACTACCCTCGAGGACTCAAAATATTCCTTATACAAATGTGCGGCTATGATTTATCAATCTTCGGGCACGTGTATGGCCAAGATGAACTCTAATTAACTTTTGGTGAAATGAGCAAGATGTCCTATTAATAGCTTAGGTTAGCCTTAGTTCATACAAACTATTAAGATTATGTAGTATGGTACATAAAAAATAATAATAATAATAATAATAAAAACAAAACAAAAGTGCGTACTATAGAGAAAAAGAGTGAGAGTATTTTATGGTTAAGATTGAATTCTAATATCTAGTAGTGTTTTTTTTTTTTTTTTTTTTTTTTTTTTGAGAAAGTCTATCTAGTAGTGTATTGAGTGTTACATCATTTAAATTTTTAAATTTGTAATATTTAATCTAAAACCATATAATAATGGAGATAATCATTTTCTAAAGCAACTTTTTTGTCATGAATACATATCTGGGTGGGCATGGGGCAATTGTTGGGACAAAGATGCTATTATTAGGCCCTGCTTGTTTCGGATAACAACACTAATACCAGATTTGTTTACCTCTTTAAAGATAGCTTCTTTTTGTAGTTGATTTTGTTTTTTAGGCTGATTTAGCCGACTTGTCATAATAAAAAATTTCTGTCTTTCTTCTATAAAATTATAAAAAAAAAAAAAAAAAAAATACTTATCTGGGTTGGGTCAGGACTATCAACTATGTGATTACAAAGTGCTAGCCCAGCCAAGTTTGGGACTGATTTTTGCAGCCCACATCCAGCCATGTAAAGCAATGGAACGGGCCTAACCTAACCCAACTTGTACTCCCTTTTTTGACTTTTACGAAATTTTATTTTTAGTTATTGCAACAAAAAATTGTAACTAATTTATTCTTCGGAAGCCTCCTCTAAAAATATATATATATATATATATACCGAAACCAGTACATATTACATATTTATTCGTATATAGTTATATACTAATAAAAGTAATTACTAAAATCACATATTGGGCCTTAAAAACGGGCTAGGATATTGATGTTCAAAGCCCACGCATGAAAGGTCCTATGTTTGAAGCGTTGTAGCTATGCTTATGATTTATGATTGAACCACTATATATGTTTTTTTTTTTTTTAAATAAACAATAATACTTATTAAAACACACACATAAAAATAGTAATAATAGTATTTTAAATCGGATTTATAAAAAATGCCTAACATTTGTAGTTGTAGACTGGGGTTATAAACAACGGACACTAGACACACACAACCAATGTGAGATAAACATCCTTTTTTTTTTTTTAGTAAACAGTAATACTTATTAGAACACACACGAAAATAGTAATACTAGTGTTTTAAACCGGGTTTATATGGTTAATATCTATGGTTAAATTACTCTTCTTTTTTAATCCATGGTTAAATTTCATGTGATTAACAAAATAGAAAACTGTTAGTCATATGAAATATGTTTAATTGTAAAAGCTTGTTTACTTTTAAGCCCATCACTTCTTCTTTTTTTTTTTTTCTTTTTTTATAATCCAATAATAAGAGGATGAGATATTTGAATCTTAAATGTTTTCGTTAGAAATATTAAAAAGAATCAACTGAATTATAAGACTCTTGGTTGCTTTTTATCCCATCTTATGAATAACTTTTTAGAAACTTCATTTTCTGTAACATTTTTTTTATTTTGGTCCAGCTTATTTAGCAAGCCAATAAAGTTGAGTTATACCAAATAGACACTTTTATTATACTTTAAATTAATTTTAATAATAACTACATTACATACACACAAAAATCCTAGCATAAGGTGACAACAAGGAGAAATTGAATAATTTTTGCCTCATATTGTATAGATATTTTTATAACAAGATTAAGAAAAACATTTTCCTATTTTACTAACGATAACTCAAATGATAACTCAAATGACAAATTTCTATTGTGTCCGCTGATTTACCAATTATTTGAATAAATGGCAGCAATTTTTGGTTTCTCCAAAAAAAAAAAAAAAAAACTCAAATGACATATCTTTCATTCTTTCTCGTATAAGAGCATTCCCACATGGTGTTTCACTTTGAGTTTTTATCTATTTTGCTTCCTACCGTATCACCAAAAGCTTTAAATAGCCCCACATCCAGAGCTTTATTTCTATTCATATCTTTACATTTTGCTACAATAAGATCTAAAAATAGATCTTTAGTAAGCTTCACTCCTTAAAATACCATTGTTTTGTTCCACTTCTATTAATCTTAGGTGGCATTCTCTCTCTCTCTCTCTCTCTCTCTCTCTCTCTCTCTCTCTCTCTCCTTTAGATAGAAAAAAAAAATCTAATATAGTGGTAATAGAATATAGTATAAGATGTATGTTGTATTGTTAAAGTAGTAACGTGAAATAGATAAAGTGGCTTTTTAAAAAATGTAAAATGCATTTTTCTAGCATTTCTTGATGAAAATGCTCTAAGAGCAAAGATAGAAGAATAAAGACGTGAGTAGAAGTGCATATAATTATCAATATAAATATATATATATATATATTTTTTTTTCTTTTGTTGAGAAGATTATCAATGATAATTCTATCAGAAAATTCCAATAGTAAACAAAATCACTTACACACTCAAAAATCTCATTATAATAAATAAATAAATCACTTATTACTCTATTTGTTTCATTATAAAATTTTATGTGAATATAGTTTTCAGGGTTTTCTTATGTTTGGTAGCATAAAAAAAAGGCCAAGTCAAAGGAAAACTCTATTTAAAATATAACTTTTTTTTAGAGATTATTTTCCGTTAAATTTCTTTTTTTGGAAAACAACTCTTGCATTCATAATAAGGTCTCTCTCGTATCTTTCGCTCTGTTTGTTTCAGCATTAACGTTTTCTGAAAAATGGTTCATTTTCCAAAGAGTATTTTCTAGAAAACTGTCTCATTTTCCAGTATTTGGTAACGACCTTGAAAATGAGCTTGAGAATATTTTCTAGTGTTTGGTATGCAATTTTTTTAAAATATTTCTTGTATAATTTAAAACATGTATATTATGTAAACCAACTAATGTAATCATTATAAATAAAAAAAGAAAAATGAATTTGGTTTTCATACTAAAATTTTGATAATAGATACAATCAAAATTAATTAGTTTTCAAATTTTCATGATCTCTACCACTCATTTTGCTCATATATATGGAAAGTAATGTACGTACGCATGCACGCACACACACACACACACACACACACATATACATCAACCATTTGTCTATATATATATATATATATATTTGACAGGGGAATACATTTTCAATAAGTATAAATAACAATAACTTTTAATTGTCTACTCTTTTTGTTGGTATACTAATTGTCTACTATGGTCAACCACAAGTCTTCAATATTACTCTAAAATATGTATTTACATAATGTACTGCATAATATATCCAGGGCCGGCTGAAGGGTGGAGCAAAAAATGCGGTCGCCTAAGGCCCCAAGTAAAAAAAAGGCCCCTAAATTTTAACCAATAGGGTTATTTATAATAATTAAATAAAATAATTTTTTTTTACCAAATGAAAAACAAATAAAAAATAGAGAAAAATGCAACGTCCACAATATTTTTCACAACACTTTTACAACTAATGCTAAGTAGCAGGTTGTTACAGCCTATTGTTGATGGCAAAAAAATAATTATAGTGATATTTTCAAATAGAAAACAAAAAGCAGCTTAAAATCTAGGATTTGTTATAAAAAATATTGTGAATGTTGCACTTCTAAAAAAAAATAAGAATAATAATAAGAGTTTAGTTAGCAAACTTTTACTAGTTTTCATCTAAGTCTACCACTAACACTACTGTTTTACTTACCACTATTAATCTACCACATCAACAAGTATGAAAAATTTTGTCAAATTTTTTGTCTATAAAATTAAAAAAAAAAAAAAATTCTACGCAGTTCATGTTAATTAGTAGTAATTTTGCATCTAAAACAAGATGATCAATTTTCGCCTTAGGCCCCCAAATACATCAAGCCGCCCCTGAATATATCATCACTGTATAGTATCTACATAAAGTATCTTCCAACAAAAAAAGAATTTGCCAACAAATGCAATTCCCCTAAACAATTATCATTCATTTTATAACAATATTATTAGTCCAAGGTAAAGATTGTCCCATGTAAAAGCAATTTAGAGCAATATAGGCACTATGTTTAAAATTTTCATCTTGTACTTCATTCATTCTTTCTTCTTCTTCTTCTTTTATTTTATTTTATTTTTTTTGCACTTTATATATGAAAAGAAGTAACTTCTATTTGGAATCCATCAAACCGAAAATTTCTTAGAGAAAAAAGAAAATCGAGCTTGAAATTCAAGGCAAAGAATTGGGATTTTGGTAGAGAGGAAGGAAATAATTACCACTGCAAATTTGTTCTCCTTTGCAAGTCTGAGCTATTGACCGATCGGTGAAGAAAAAAAAAATCTAATCAGAGAATTGTGTTACAAAGGGGAAAAGAAACATGGAGAAAAGAGATTAGAAGAGAGAAAGATCTATGGGAAGAGGAGAAACCAGAGTTAGTGACAATGAGGGTGTGATGAGAGAAAAAGTAAAAGGAATAGAGAAAAAGTGAGAAATCTTACCATGAGAGAGGGAAGGCAGCAAAAAATTATGTTTCCCACGGCTACAGACAAAGATAATATTTATAGGAGATGCAACGCGTGAGAGATAGATTGTTTTCCAAAAAAAAAATTTGGAAAACAACCTATAGAAAATAAGCCTTATTTTTATTAGGGTTTTCCGTTGACCAAATATAGTTTTCCATAGACCAGTTTTTTTTTGTGCTACCAAACACTGAAAAATGTGGAAAACTATTTTTACAGAAGGTTTTCCAGCGAAACAAACAGAGCGTTTATCTTCACTTGCTCTCCCTCCGTCACTTTCGCTTTTTGCTTTTTTCCTCTCTCCCTCTATATGTCGCCTTGGCTCTCCCTTTGTCAATATATCTCTCTTTGTCACCCTGTGGCTCATTAGTGTTGTTTGTGCCTCTTCTCCCACTCTACGTCTCTACCTCTCTTATCTCATACCCTTTCTCTCTCTCTCACTAACGCCCTGTGGTTTTGACCTTGTTATCCTTGAACATGTCAGCCATAATCAATTAGTGTAATATATACACCAATTTTCATACTTGTTTGATTAGTGTTGGTTCACGGAATGGATTGGATGAATTGCTAGACATGGTAATTGATGATGCATGAAAAATCAGTGAGCCACTCGTCCATCTAGAGGCATTGGAAGACCTGCAAGAAGGAAGAACACGATTAGAGGGCACCGGTGGGGTGTCGGCCTAAGCTTCTCCAATGCCTAAGTTAGAACCTCACAAAAGATTTCCAAGGATTCTCAAAGTATTAGAGTTGGGATTTTTCTCATGTGCCTTGATTTGAGTGAGGTTTGACCTTTATATAGGGGACCTTAAGTGGGTCTCCTTATTTTGTGCCACTCTCCTCATGGGAGATGTGTTGGCTAAGTGGAGCTAGTGGGAGTGAATTTCGGGGAGATTGCTCCCACATTCGGAAGTAGTGGACTTGTGGAGTAAATTCCGTTGGTAGCATCTAAGTGTAGCTGAATTTGTCTAAGTGTAGAATGACTGTTACCTTAGATGATCATAATGTGGATGAACCTTATGGTATGAACGATTGTTTATAATCCACTTGTGTAAATAGGTGGTCCTTTGTATGGACGGTCATAAATGTGTTGGATAACATCTTAGACAAGACTGTTACTTTATTCTTTAGAATGACCATCTATGTGGATGAGTCCTATGTATGGACGACCATAATGCCATGGATGGTTGATTACGGTCTTATGGTGGAAATAGGCAACATTTTCCTATTTTGATTGAACCAACATGAGATGGACGAATAAGTCTGGATGGACGGTCTCCTTAGACGAATGGTCTCCCTAAACGAGTGAGGCATTTATCTCTAGTGTCGAGTCATCGCTCGTCGGACAAATAAGAATAAGTAAGATAATTGATGGGTCATTCCCTATATAGATGAGCAAATGAAGAGTCCCCTCTGGAAGAGTCTCATCTGGAAGAACTAACATTTGTTAGATAAGGTCGTTTGGGAGAGTTTCCATTTTCAAATGGAAGGTACCATGGTCATCCATCCAGTTGGACAACTTACTTCGGGTGGTGGTGATGGAAAGCTGACTTGGTAGACATGTTGGACAAGTTTATTGTAGAGTGGCAAGCAGTTCGCTTAAGGGGTGAAAATATTATCCTTATCAGTAATTGTTGTACCAATACATGTGATACATATATATTAATATGTGTGATTGACCGATTGTTCACATAACTAATTGATTGTGAATCCATAGATATTCACGTAATCATGTGGTAAATGAATCTAAGATCTATTATAGAGAACATACTAGTAATCGATAACATTTCTCTCTGGTATACATGTGAATTATGTGACCTATATTTTTGAAGACATCAGTTCATGGCTGTAGATATTAATATGGGTATAATGTTGCTTTAGGAAAGGTAACTATATCTATATTATTATTTAAGGGGCTTCCCTTGTTTGGGATCCTCAATTTTAATACTCAAAATACTCTCAAATTTATCAATTTGTAAAGTTTAAACAATAGGGTTAGATATGTAAAATTTCTAATTTAAAAACTCCTAAACTTTAGCTAAATTTAAAAAATCAAATTTTTTCTCCCACCTCCACATTTCTCTCTCACATTACTCACGTTAGTTGTCAAGTATAATTCAACTTTAAAAAAAAAAAAAAAACCGCTTCTTTTCCAGTACTAATGTACTCTTCTATTTTTTTTTCCCCCCCTAATTTCCAAAAAAAAATTGCCTTAAGTTTTTTATGGGTGAGAGATAATCAACTAACCCAGGCCACGTTGGATGTAAGGTTAATATATGATTGCCCAATACAATTAATTTATAGAGATGGGTTATCGAAGTCTACCTATTCAAGCCTCACTAGTTTGATTAAAATTAATAAGAGTACAAGAAGTTTCCAGAAAGAAAGAAGAATGTTTCTGAATTAGTTCTTCCTCGGGTTAGTCTAAGGATCAATGGTTCATATATTCCTTGAGTTTCGGTTACAAAATTTGCTCTTACAAGATATGGATTATTCTCTAAATTTTTTCTTCCCCTTCTCTTTAGGAGTCCCTTTTCCTTATATAGCTATTTGGAGTGTATCCTAACCCTCCACTTGTACAACCACTGATCTTTATTTGGATGCTTGTCCCATCAGGGCTTTGCTGGAGGTGGTAAAACGTGTTGCAAGCTATGAGGGTACTGTTCAGGGGTCATTCTACCGTTAATGCGGCTAACTGAGTTAATGCAGTGCATTGAATGCAGAGGTGATGAGTACTTTGCCTGGAAACTTCCACTCTTCCTTATTTGCATGTCTCTACTTCATTTCTCGGTATTTTGTCTTTTGGTTCAGGTGGCTTGTCTAAATCCTTCCGAGGATTGTTTGTTCCTTGGGCTTCTCAGGTGGTCGGCTTCTTCGGTTTCAAGACCTAGACTTTTATCAATGAGCTGGGCCCGAACTAATGAGGAGTTGGGCCTTCCTTCTCTTGGGTTGGACCCACTTAGCAATATTTCGTGTTCAAACCTTAATCCCCCACATTTTTCTACACTACTATTTAAAAAAAAAAGGTAAAAAAAAAGAAAAAAAAAAAACTTGTATCCTCATCCCATTTAGTTTTTATTTATTTTTATGAGATTATCTCATGTAGTTAAAAGAATATCGAGTTGTCCACTACTATTTTGTTCACTTGTCGAAGTAAACCTGTTAAATTTTAAAATCCTAAACTTTAGGCCACTTATAAAATCTTTCATTTTTATTTCTCTTTCTCACATTTTTTTTTTATGTACGTTTAATTCTATAAAAAAATAAACCCAATTTGTCACATTGAGTTAAGACTTAAGCATATTTATAAAAAAAAAAAACCAAATCATCTGTTTTAGTTACAATTTAAAAGAATAACTTCCACTCTTCTTCAATTTTCTATTGTTTCTAATACAAATTTCAGATTCAAAAAATCAAGGTTAAGGCACAAATGCATATCTTCACATTTCATCCTCTCTCAATTTCTCTATGGAAAATTTTGAAGAACAAGATCTATACTATACAATAATTTTTTCAAGTATTTTTTTTTTCATATTGTAAATAAAATCTCCACTCTTCATATTATCTTTTTCATATACAATAATTAATTAATTCAACCATTGCTACTTTTGTTACTATATGTCTATTATTCATCACATTTAACTCTCGATTAATTTTTATTTTGCCTTATTTTTGTACTTCATTTAAGCGAGTATGTGATCATCTTAAACGCATTTTTACCAACTAGCAAGTACCACTGGCTTTATTTTACATTCGTTTATTCATCTATTTTCTTATTTTTATTTGCTTTGTATTTAGTGGGAAAACTTTAAATTTTTGTTTTGTTTTGCAATAAGGAGTGCTTTAAATTTTTTCGAAACTATGTAATTATTTTGGCATAATTAAGATGCTCTTCTGTATATTAATTGTTAATTTGTCACACATATTTGATTTTAGTTTTGAAATATTTTCCCCTTTTGATTATCGGGTTTTGCTTCTTAGAAAAAAAAAAAAAAATTAGCACAAGCTTTTTCTCTTCTAATTAATTTTTTTATAGGAATTTTCTTTACCAGCATTGATGAAGATTATTGACAATTAATTTGATGAGATGTTATCATGTTATTTTAGTCTAATAGTGATGATGCACGAAAATCAGTAGGCTGAATGTTTCGGGCTATGATGATGACTTGATGACTTGAAGAGAAAAAGAAAGACTATCAAGGGTGACTGGTGTGAACTGGCCAAGGACCCTCCAACGGTTAGGTCAATTTTCTCTCTAGAACACAAAGATAGTGATTTTATGAATAGTAGTACTTACCTTGGTTGAATGTGACTTGATCATTTTATAGAGAGTTAGGAGTGGGTCTACTTGTTCGGATCTACTATCATCATGGGGGATGTATGGAGTTAATGGAGAAAATGGAGCGGATTACGGGAAATCCTTCCTACGTTCTTGGAATGGCGAATCGTGGTTTGATTATATTGAACCATTAGAAAGTTTTCTTTAAAATTAGGTAAGTGTTATTTGGTCGTCCATGCCCTTGTGACATGGACGACTATTCTTTCTTGGACGATCATGCTTTCGCTTGACAGGCTTTACCCATGCTTACAAAGCTTTTCTTCTTTTTTAAAAGGTTGTGGACGTGGTCTAGTCATAGATGACTACCATGGACAATCTGGACTTAATTTAGATCCCATCAAATAGCATTGATGAAGAATTAGGTTATTTTGGTTATACATCACTGTTTTTTTTTTTTTTAGAAAGTGTCAGTTTTCTTTAAGACTTCTTCCCCTCTTCCCGTGTGTGTTAAAATACTTAGTATTCTAAAAAAAAAAAATTTGGTATTTCAATTTATATTGTTTCCATTAGGTAGTTTACACAATATATATGTTATACATGTTAAATATTTTTTTTTGGAGGGAGAATTATACAAGAATGTAAAAAAATTATTATGCATACCAAACACCAAAGAACATTTGCAAGTTTTTTTTCTTTTTTTTTTTTTTTTTTTTAAGAGAAATTCAACCTTTAACGTTCGCTTCTGATAATAGCTCTTTATCATCAGATCAAGACACCAATTGATTTTTGGTGTAGGCAGGAGAGTTGAACTCCAGATTTCTTATTCAACCATTAGAGACTTTACCAGTTGAGCTAACTGGAACCTACAACATTTGCAAGTTCGTTTTAAAACGTCACTACTAAACACAGAAAAAAGAAGAAGATAATTTTCTAAAAATGCTTTTTGAAAAGAGAAATGATATGTCTACAACATTTTTACAACAAATCTTAAGTGGCAAGTTGTTACTGGTTGTTATTGTTGGGGCAAAAAAGTAATATTAGTGTTAGTTTCAAATTTGAACCAATAACAACTAACCATCTGTAATTTGTTGTAAAAATATTGTAGACGTAGCATCTTTCTTTTGAAAATAACTCATTGCAAACTCAACTGGTGCCTGGCGGGTAAGCAAAACAACCGCGGTACCGAAAGAAAGAACCGAAAAAAAAAAACAAACAAACTGACTGACCGTCCAAACGCACCGTTGACAAAATCCACTCGGGTCCCGAGGACACGTTCGCCATTTCCCTTTCTCAATTCTCATACCACCACGCACGTTTTCCCAAGTACACAAACAAAACACGACTTCCCCTACTCTCACCGCACCAGATCCAAGCCTTCCACACACCCCTTCCTTCCCTCACTAGTCATTTCCATCAAAATAACAGTCTCTTTCTCTCAATGCCTCTGATCACAACCTCGCGGATCGGATCTCAATTTTTTCTATAAATACACACAGAGACTCCGATCACTACGCTTCGAAGACTCGGTCTGATTGGTCCTCTCTCTCTCTCAAACCTCACCACCGTTTTTTTTTTTTTTTGGTCCAAAGAAATCTTTAACAACAACAACAACAAATATCTTTTTAGGGTTTATCCTTTTTTTTATATATTTATTTATTCCAACTCTCTCTCTCTCTCTCTCTCTCTCTCAGGGGCATATGAAGTTATGTGCACAGAACAACGTTTCGCATTTCACCAGTCTCTGCCGAAATTCGATTCTCTGATCAACTTTTTTCCCGCGCATTCTCTCGGAAAATGGCTGCCTCGCCGGTCAAATTCCTCTTCGGATTCTTGTTTGTTTCCATCACATTGTGGTTGCTCTTCATGTAAGTCCCTCAATTTCGCCGATTCTATTGGAATTTTTTTTTGTTTTGGTGATGCAAATTGTTTTTTACTTGCATAATCGAATTGAGTCTGTAGAGCTTGTGTAAATTCGGGTCGCTGATCATTTATGACATCTGAATTTGAGATTTGACACCATTGCACGCGAACTCAACGCTAATAACACTTTAGGATTGGCCATGTTTATATTAGAATATGCTCTTAGTTTGTTAGGGGTGAATGCCGGTGGATGACCTGGTTCTGGTAGGAGGGGCCGGTTGCCTGTAGGTTTTATTGGCTAGAGGCGAGTCCAAACAATAGTTAAGAAACTGAATTTATTGAAATTTTATAGTAGATGCATTGTAAGAATTTTTTGCAACAAGCCCTAGGTCAAATGGCACTTTGTCATCCCATAATATTTTGATGGACGGTGAGTTCGTGCTTAACTTACCAATAAAGAAAAGAAGCAACATGAAGTAATTTTGTTCGTTCTCTCTAAACCCTACAAATGTTAGTACATTGTTGCACATTTACCTCTTAATATGTAAACACTACTCACTAAACCCACCATATAGTAAAATCAATGCTTGGAAGGTTTTTCAGCTTAAAATCCTTTCTTAATTGATCCATAGCTGTAACGTTAATATCTTCATTGGTTTTGACTTTTCCATGATCAATGTTATGCCCACCTTGCTCCTTCGCAGTCATCATTTTATTATTATTATTATTATTATTATAATTAACAATATTTATTAATAAGATTAAGTATAGCCCAAGTACATTGGAAGTATACTATAGGTACATCAAAATCAAACTTGTAAGTACAATGATTAAGCAAATCTAAGAGGGTGGAAAAGGAAAATAAGCCTAAAGCTAGCATCCAATTTTACAAATATTTGAAAAACAGTATTTTCAGATCCAAAATAGTTCTTTCACATCCCTCAAAGCCACTAACATTCTTTTCTTGCCAAAGACACCACAACCGCCCTCCATATTTTTATATTATGATGTTGTCGAAAATGTCATTGCCAACATGCCAACAACTCTAGGACACTTTTTAGCTCATTGTCCTTGTAATGCATTCATTTGGTTGTTCTTGAAATACACGAACAGCTGGAATAGCTCTGCTGGCTAGAGCTTGTGGCTGTTAGCCACAAGGTCAGAGGTTAAGTGTTGTGCTTATTATTATTTTTCACCTATCAAAAAAATAAAATAAAATAAAATAATTGAAGTTGTTCTTGTGGTGAGTCATATGTTTGAGTTTCTCTCTTTAATAGATCTTGTGGCAGCAAATTTGCATGAGGGAATCTGTCAGCTATCATTCTTGCAGAATATTTGGCTAAAATAGAATCTGCCAGCTTATCCAAAGTTTGTCTCATAGTATATGACTATTTTGGCTTTGCTTCCATGGAACACGTCATGTTACTCAATCATTGCAACTTCTATTCTACAAAATCTTGAGAAAAAGCCTGAAACCTTGAATTTGGTTCCACATTGGTGACCATCATCTTGAATGAGAAATTTCATCAAGTAGTTGTTGGAGAAAATTTCTGCGAAGAACTTGTGGTAAGACTTTGACCATGATACCAAATTGATGTAGGACACAATGGTGAATCTGTGTATGCGTGCTTGTGGTGGGTTAAGGTTTAGGAGGATTTTTGGATCTAGGGTTTAGAATTGTAAAAGAAAGGGTTAGGGTTTGATGAGTTTTTTAATGGTTATTTAATAAAGAAATTATGTGGGGTTTTAGGGCTTGATAGGTAAGCGGACAGGCTTGACTTGAAGTTGTAGGGAAGAAGAAAAAGGGAGAAATTTATAGTGTTCAAGGGTTGTATGAATAGTATTCATGAACGCTAACGCAAGAAACAAGGAGGAGATGGAGGAAATAGAAAATAGAAAGGGAGAAAGAACACACAGGGTCCAACATGCCTAAATGCTCAAAAATCAATATTTTTATTAATCAACTCAACTTGTTCTTTGAGTCATTGAGCACAAATATATAGGACTCTTTCTTGTACTAGTAGTATTAGGACTCCTAGTTTGACTGGTAAGCTAAAAACTTAATAAAAGATAATAAAAGACTATGCTGGACTCAAGGAAAATAAAACCTACTCCGAGAAAATTCTAGACTCAACAAACTACCAAATTATCCTTAATTTGCAGGGATTGCATAAATTACCATTCTATTCCTGAATTCAAAATTGACCTTAACTTATTAAATAGAAACCCAAATTAGAAACTTGTTTAATCCTAAGAGATATATAACTAGAACTTTAAAACCACCCAACTTTACTTTAATTAGACTTCACACGTGGCACCAATAATATGTGTTGTATAGACAAATTTGCAAAGTACCAACAAATTAATCTTCAAAGGCTGCATAAAATCTTCATCTCTTTGTACTGGTTTGCCATCATTGTCATCATTTCCCTGATGTGCTTTTGTTTGTATCATTGCTGATATATGATTTAAGGATAACTTTTTGCCATCAATACCATTTTAAAATATTATCATTTTGTCATTGTCATGAGCACATCTTGTAGGATGATGTGATTTGGATTCATCCTTCATTGAACTCCCCCACCCCCCCTCCTCCCTCCTTTTCTCCAGCTTTGCTTCCAGGTTGCTGGCATGGGTTCTAAGCCGGATTGTGGGAGCATCTGTTAGATTTCGGGTTGGTGGATGGAAATGTTTACGGGACGTTGTGGTGAAGTTCAACAAGGTTTTTCTTTTACTTAGTAACTTAGTTAATTTGTTACCATATGCTTGGGTCAGCAATGTGGCTTATTTTTCTCCTTATTGCATTAAGTTAACGGCTCATAATAACGTCTAATGCTTTACTGGTTAGAATTCTCTCGAATTACTATTGGGGTAATGATTTTATGATTAACCAAATACTTTTGTTTGCTAAATTTTTTCAAGTTTGCAACCTAAAATGTATTTGGTTAACAAGATACGGTGGGCCAAATTGTTGGAAATGGGATGGTTTTAATGATGAAGTTGACTGACAGATCCTTCCTGTGGTATTTCAATCTGTGCAAAATGTGGGTCACAGTCACTTTACCCATGGGTGGTGCTCATTAATTGGCTCTCGTTTTTTGTTGTTCTTCCAATAAATGTGGGGCTACTTCATATATTTCCATCTTATGGTTCTGTTTGTTTTGTTGTAATACATTTTTCAGGGTGAAATGTTTTCAAGGAAAATAACTTATTGTTTGTTGTTTGGATAGAAGTAAGGAACTGGTCTTTGGCTGTTTGCCTGGTACAAAAATGATTTTGAGAGAAAAAGAAAATGAGAGATGACAATGACCCGAGAGAACCATTGATCAACATTAAACTTGAGAAAGAGAGGGAAAAATCCTAGAGAGTGAGTGGAGGAGGAGTGACTGAGGAGGATTTGGAGACATAGGGAGCATGAAATGGTGTTGGAACTTGTGATGGTGCCCATGGAGGGCACACTTAGGGGAGATGTTAGCAATTTTTGGCGTTGAGGTGATGATGGATATATATTTTAAAAATTTTGGTTGATTAAGGAAAAGGTTTTCATTGATTGGGTTTTCAATTATACCAAGCAATGGAAATGTAGAAAATACTTTTTGGGAAATAATTTTAGACTGAAACAAACATGCATTTGGTTGGTTTCTTAGAATATCTCTTAGTGTACTAACTGCAAGGTAAATCTTTAGGTGGCCATGTAGATTTGAGTGTAGATAATTCTCAAAATGGACTAGAGTGCCTATCTATCTTCTTCTTCCTCTCTTTTAAAGAAATAAAATAACATATAATAGAAGTTACCTTCAAGAGACTTGAAAGATATCTTGTTTGATCTGGACTACTACCAGTAAATAATACTGTGTTGTTGCTTTCCCCTTGTCCTCCCCCTCCTGCTGCTCTTCCTTCTTGGCAAAGAAGAAAATCTGTCTCTGGAAACTTTTCAACATCCTATGTAGAAATATGGCGTGTTTGTTATGTTAGCAGATTTCTGTCTCTTAGCCTCTTAGGGATTATGACATTCATGATGTTCTGACTTTTATATTGACAGGGTGCTGTTGAATCTGTATCTGTTGGTGAAATTAGACTCAGCTTACGTCAGTCCTTGGTCAAACTTGGTGTTTCTAAGGATCCAAAGCTGCAAGTGTTAATATGTGACTTAGAAGTTGTAGTGAGGCCTTCAACTAAAAGCACATCGAAGGCTAAAATTCGAAGACCACGCACCTCAGGAAGGGGGAAGTGGATGGTTGTTGCTAACATTGCAAGATATTTGTCGGTTTCTGTGACAGATTTGGTTGTGAAGGTATGTGGTGTTTGTCTTAGTATTCTTTTTGGATGATTGTTTTCCTGACTATTCTTTCATGATACTTCTAGACGTTATATGACTTATCTGCTCTTTGGATTTCATTGTTGACCAAATTGTTTGTATGGAGAGGCTTATAAGGATGTATGGTCACTTTGGACTCATGAAATCACTATAATGCTGTTAATTTTTGAGTGAATAAAATGAAAATGATACGCCATAGGTTCTTTTTTCTTTGGAGTGTGTTTTTTTTTGGCGGGGGGGGGGAGTAAGTATTTCTGGCTAGTGCAGAACTTTAATGTAATTAGGTTTATTAACAACAAAATTGTTAAGATGTGTATTGCTGAAATTAAGGTTGAAAAGTTCTGAATTTAGAACAATGTGGTTTCTCTTTCATCCGCCAAAACAGTCCCTGGATTCCTTTTTGTTACTGTCTCTATTTGTGGCAAGGAATTCATTTGCTCATGGTTGTTGTCTCTTCAAATGTTGCAGACACCCAAAGTTACTGTTGAAGTTAAGGAACTGACAGTGGATATTTCTAAAGATGGTGGATCCAAGCCAAATCTATTCGTTAAGCTACATGTATTACCTATTTTTGTTCACATTGGTGAACCACAGGGTGGTTGTGACCAAGCATCCAATTTTAACAGTGGAGGATGCATTTCCACAGGACAGTCATCCCTTGCCATGATTGATAGATCTTCTGCTCCATTTAGCTGTGAAGAATTCTCTCTATCTTGTGAATTTGGTCATGATAGGTATCTTTTATATATATGTTCCTATCATTAGTCTTTATTTAGATGTAAATCTAAAATCTATTCTGGCAAAAAGTGTAATCTGTTGATTAATGGGAAACTTGATGTTGCTTTTTTTGGCTAACTTTCCAGTCAAGTATTGCTTTCTTTTCTGGGATTAATCATCTTAAATATGGATAGTCTCCACTTGTTAACTATTATTTGTTCAAACTTTGATCTTGAATATGCTGGTTTATCAACTAAAGATCTTACAAATCTTTCTTTCGGGCGTAGGGAAGTAGGTGTAATTACCAAGAATCTGGATATTACCAGTGGGGAGGTCACTGTGAATCTTAATGAGAAGTTGCTTTCAAAAAGCAAGAGTTCATCAGACACTTTTTCTCATTCTGATAAAGTTATGGACTCAACTGTTGATTCTGTGGGTGCTAAAAGTCCACAGAAAAAACAAGCTCTTGTAGGCCTTTCAAAGTACACGTCTATATTTCCAGAAAAGGTTTGTCAATATATTTAAATTTTATTGTTGAATCCTAGTTGATTGGGATTGAAAGAAAAACCATTTCAGCATCATTGTCTTCCATTAGAATTTAGAAGCTTTATCAGTTGGACTAGCATTTAATGTCTTTCCCTTCTTAACAGACATTTTTATACAAATATATAAAATAATAGTTTTCTTTGTACTTCTGCTGGTTGACTATGGCAAGGCATTAAAACCTAATAAGTAATAAACATTAGCACCAGAAGTTTCTAGCCTGAACCTGATAGGCTGCACAAATAGTTACTTATCAAAAAAGAAAAAAAAAAAGCTGCAAAAATAGGTTTAATCTTTGGGGTTGATTGGATGAGCCTGTGGGAAAAAACAATTCTTTAGTTGCCCTTGCCCCAAAAGCTTAAGCTAATAGGTAACTATGGATTTATTTACTTCAATTTACCAAAGGCTTTTTTTTCTTTCTTTTATTGCTCAAAATATGAGGCCTAATTAGAAGAAATTTTCATTATGTGATTCTTCTTTCATGATGGAAATCCAGCACTATTGTAGTAAAACCTAGAACCAACCTGAGAGAATTTTGTAGTACTTTGTGATGTTTTTTTGGTTCATGAAAAAATTCTTTGAAAGAAAAGGAGTTATGGGCAATTTCAATATGCAAAAGTTAATGAATCCAAAAAAATAGAAGAATTTTATTCTACTTAAAATATTTCAAATTAACAGGAGTTGATCTTATTGGTGACAAGATCTATAGTTGTACACTCCCTGTGTACTTAGGCTATCTTTTTCATCAATAAGTTTTTGTTGTCAAAAAAGAAAAGAAAGATTCTATAGTTGTTAAACTGGATAAGTCCCAGGTGTAAGAGCCATCTTTGCTTCACCACTGGCTACTAGCAGAGCCATCTTTTCTGTCTTTGAAGGATCCTTGTATTACAGTTCCTCGGGCATCTCTTTTGCTATGTCTAACTCAAAACATATTTATATGATGTAACACTATCATTATAGTTATTTATGGTGCAAATTGTTTTACCATGTCTTATTACATAAGTTGTATTAGCCGTTATTCATTCTATGCATGTAGATATAATTGAGCATCTTCTTTGGTTCCTTATGGTAGTGATAATATCTTTATGTGTTTTTTGTAATTCTCAAGATATATAGAATATTGCTAATGAGCTCTGGCCAAATAGCACTTCCTCTCCCAAAAGAATGGAGTGGAAGGTGAGGCCATATGTTCTAGAACCATTTGGTGCGTAACTTACCCATAATAATAAAAATTTATATAGAATTTTTCCTGGTTGTGTTTAATTGGAATGCATGAAAAGCTTAGAAAAATATGCAGACTGGTCTAAATGTTAACTAACAGAAAATAATGTTTTTAATTTATAGGTTTGCTTCGTTTTGCCAAAATTGGATGTGAGATTCGTGCATCAAGAGCATGATCTTGTTGTCGAGAACAACATCATGGGCATTCAACTAAAAATAATCAAATCTCGATCCAGTGAAGATGTGGGGGACAGTACACGCCTTGATGTACAAATGGATTTCAGTGAGATTCACGTATGGATATTGATGTTCTTTAAGCTCTATTGGCATTGTAGTTTTTACAACCATGTTACAGCATCATTTATCAATGGTGATTTTTTCAATATATTTCAGCTGCTCAGAGAAGCTGGTACTTCAGTTTTGGAGATACTGAAAGTTGATGTTGTTTCTTTTCTATACATACCGATACAGGTCAGTACTTTCAGTTAAACTATGGCAGCCTAGTATTTCTGTTTTTTATTTATTTATTATTTCTATATGTATTTGTTTCATGTTCAGAGTGTTCATAATTGTGAACACGATGTTCATTTCTTTTAATAAAAGTCTTATTACCTATCAATTTTCTTTTTATTTTTTATTTTAAGATACAATAGAATTTTGACGTATGGTGTCTGCTCCATGATAATTGCCCTTTATCATCAAGCTAAGGCAGCAATTGGTTTTTGGCAATTATTATGCTTTTAATGTGCACAAATCACTATATTGACCCATAGTGTTAATATGAATGCTGTTGTATGTATAATTTATGAATAATAATACTTTATTTGGGTTTTACTTTGAAATAATTTTGGTGTCTCACTTTTGTGAGGTATCTGAAGTTGTTAAATCTTGTATAGGCAGTGCATGGTGTGTTTTTTTAATTCACTGTATATTCTTTGGTTGTGTTTACTATTCAGCCGACCTCGCCTGTTAGAGCTGAAATTGATATTAAACTGGGGGGCACTCAGTGTAACATTATAATGAGTAGATTAAAGCCGTGGTTACGCCTCCACTACTCAAAAAAGAAAAGAATGGTGCTTCGGGAGGAATTGTCGGCTCCTGAAAAGCCTCGATCTACTGAATCCAAGGCCATCATGTGGACATGTACAGTCTCAGCCCCTGAGATGACTATTGTGCTTTATAGCATCAGTGGTGTACCAGTATATCATGTAAGTGATCTGTTTACTAATTTATCATTATCACAGTTTATTTTATTAGGGAAAGTGTTTGAACCTGTTGTTTTGAGATGGTATTGTGTTATTGCTTGTTAGCTATAGGGCAGTTTATGTTCCTGGAGTATCATTACCCTAGACCTATCTTTTGTCAAATTTAGAAAAACAACTCTTTTTTGATGAATAAGAGATGTCAGAAGTACATGGTTAAATGACTAAATTTACTATTTTCCAACAACTTCAGTTTTGGGACAATTGGTAATTTAACATGGTATCAGAGCAGGAGGTCCTGAGTTCGACCCTTGTCTCCTCTACTCTCCCTCCCATTTAAAATCTCATGTGTTGAGCCTCACCTATTAAAATAGAGTTTGAGCCCACACGTGAGGATGAGTGTTAGAAGTATGTGGTTAAATAATTAAATTTACCATTTTTCAATAGCTTAAGCTTTTGGGACAATTGGTAATTTAACAAGAGATAAATTCATTACCAAAGAAAAAGGAATACACTATATTATGTACATCCCAGCACCACACCAATCTGCTACACACAACCACATGCCAAAACTAGACAAAAACACAGCAGCACTATAACAGCACAGCAATAAGAAAATAAATTTATATAAATAAAAAAAAATTCAGCAAGACTACATCATTTTAACAAATTGGCAAACCCAGTGACAGCACAGAAAAACTTCCTCAATTCTTGAAGACTTTAAAAGAGATGCACCAGTTAGCACATAAAACCTAATAGCCATAAGCTGACAATTTACTGACTAATTTGTCAGCATGATAGCGGAATCATTATAATTTTGCTTTGCACGAACCCTTAACATAAACAATATTAGGGTTTAAAAATTTTAAGTTAGCCACTATTTATGGCTATTAGCAAATACAGTGAAGGGGTTGACTGCTTGGAGTTCTCTGTCACTGTTAAAAGGGATGAAACTTGTTGGGCCATGACAGAAACCTGATACTGAAGGCAGCATTTTGGTCTCTGATTCACTTTTCTTATCGTTACTTTCTATATCAAATTGCTCGACTGCATTCATGGAGGAGCTGTAAATTTCATTTGTAATTTTTTTTATGTTGGAATGTAAATAGTAGATGACTTGACTTTGTTTTTGTAGATTTCCACCTGTGAAGTAGTTATTTTATCTCAGTATTTTGTACTCTCTCACTGTTTGATGTGCTCAATTGCTCATCCACATTTGTATATCCCCTCCATTCTTTCTATAATTTTCTCTAACCTCCGAAGTTATGACTGCACAGTATATTAACTTCTCATTCCTAATTTAGGGTTGCTCACAATCGTCACATGTGTTCGCAAATAACATATCAAATACGGGAACTGCGGTACAGATGGAACTTGGTGAAATAAATTTGCACATGGCTGATGAATATCAAGAATGCTTAAAAGAAAGCCTTTTTGGCGTGGAATCAAATTATGGTTCTTTAATGAACATTGCAAAGGTTAGTTTGGATTGGGGCAAGAAGGACATGGAGTCATCTGAAGAAGATGGCCCTAGGTGTAAATTGGTTCTATCTGTTGATGTAACTGGTATGGGTGTTTACTTTACTTTTAAGCGTCTTGAGTCGCTTATATCAACTGCTATGTCCTTTCAAAATCTCTTGAAAAAGCTGTCTGCATCTGGAAAAAGAACAACAGAGAGTCGGGGAGGGCGTTCATCCAAATCATCAGGGAAAGGGACACGACTCTTGAAATTTAATCTTGAGCGGTGTTCTGTAAACTTCTGTGGTGATGTAGGTTTGGAGAACGTAGCTGTTGCAGATCCCAAGCGTGTCAATTATGGATCACAGGGTGGTCGAGTTGTCATCAGTGTCTCAGCTGATGGAACGCCACGCTGTGCAAAAGTAATGTCCACAATTTCTGAAGAATGCAAAAAGTTGAAATATTCTCTCTCTCTTGACATTTTCCATTTCAGTTTGTCTGTGAACAAGGAGAAACAATCCACACAATTGGAACTTGAAAGGGCCAGATCTGTTTATCAGGAATATTTGGTGGAACAAAAGCCTGCAACAAAAGTGACATTGTTTGACATGCAGAATGCTAAATTTGTACGTCGTACTGGTGGTCTGAAAGACATTGCTGTCTGCTCTCTTTTCAGTGCTACCGATATTATGGTCAGGTGGGAGCCTGACGTACATCTATCACTAATTGAACTTGTTTTGCAATTGAAGTTGCTGGTACATAATCAGAAGCTTCACAGACATGCTAATGAATCTGTGGAAGATGTCTCTAGCATGGGGGAAACTGTGCATAAGAAAGAAGCCACGATGGAATCCGGACATTTAGATAAGCACTCTAAAAGGGAATCAATATTTGCTGTTGATGTAGAAATGTTGCGTATATCTGCAGAGGCTGGAGATGGGGTCGATGCAATGGTTCAGGTTCAGTCTATCTTCTCTGAGAATGCCCGCATAGGAGTACTACTGGAAGGGCTTATGCTTAGTTTCAATGGGACAAGAGTATTCAGAAGTAGCCGGATGCAAATTTCACGTATTCCTAGTGCCTCTATTGATGCAAAAGCACCAGTAGCCACCACATGGGATTGGGTAATCCAAGGCCTTGATGTTCATATTTGCATGCCATACAGGTTGCAATTGCGTGCCATTGATGATGCCATTGAGGATATGTTGCGTGGTTTGAAGCTTATAACTGCTGCTAAAACTAATCTTATATTTCCTATGAAGAAAGAAAGCTCAAAAGCTAAAAAGCCCAGTTCAATGAGATTTGGAAGTGTAAAGTTTTCCATACGCAAGCTAACTGCGGATATTGAGGAAGAACCTTTGCAGGGTTGGCTTGATGAACACTATCGGCTAATGAAGAATGAGGCTTGTGAATTAGCTGTCAGGTTGAAATTTCTTGATGAATATATCTCCAAAGCCAACCAATGTCCTAAAACAGCTGAAACAAACGATTCTGCTCAAGAAAAAAAGACCTACTTTGATGGAGTAGAGGTTGATGCACAAAAGCCATTAGATTTTCGCCAAATGGAAGAAGAAATTTATAAACAGTCATTCCGATCATATTACAAGACCTGTCAGAGTCTAGAACCATCAGAAGGTTCAGGTGCCTGTAGGGAAGGGTTTCAGGCTGGTTTTAAGCCTAGCACCTCCAGAACTTCTCTTCTTTCTATTTCTGCGACAGATTTAGATGTAACCTTGACTAGAATTGATGGTGGAGATACTGGGATGATAGAAGTTCTTAAGAAGCTTGATCCTGTCTGTCTTGAAAAAAATATACCATTTTCTCGACTGTATGGGAGTAATATTCTCTTGCAAACAGGTTCTCTTCTTGTTCAGCTACGAAATTACACATTTCCTCTCTTTTCTGCGACTTCTGGTAAATGTGAAGGTCGTGTTGTGCTAGCACAGCAGGTAAGGTTCACAGCTGCCTCTCTTTTCTACCACTTCTATGATTTTTCTTTTTTAGTATATACTCGCATCATTTAGATGTGTTTTGTTTAGGGGGAAATCTGTCATCACTGGATATGTGGAAATTTATAAATCCAATAAGCACATTATTTTTTACGTTGACACTCGCAAAAAAATAATCTATCTATAAGCTTAAGAGTTTTACTTCTGTATGTGTCCTTTAATCAATCTATATATTGCTAGATTGTTCTCTTAAATAAAAAGGAGAGAGAGAGAGGTGGGGGGGGGGGGTTCATCCATTAAAATGTAGACGAATTATTTCATTTAAAGGTAGACCTTAATTATCATTACTTGATTAAAATGTGGACCTTGAAGGAAGCATGTGTACCTTTTTGATTGGTGGCCATGTCTCACTTTCCACCCTATCAGGTCTCAATATTTTGTATTTATTCCATCTTCTCTTTCACCAAATGTGATTCCACATTCCCTGTACTTCAATGAAATGAGTATAGAATGGTTTGAAGACATGACATCTTACCTATCAAAAAAAAAAAAAGACATGACATCTACAACAGCTTTTGTTTGTTCGTATCTCTGGCTTCATTGATTGTGTTCTATAATCATATAATGTCTCAACATCTAAGTTATGCTCTATGGTTGTGACTGTTCTCTCTTTGAATTAGGCAACATGTTTTCAGCCTCAAATTTACCAAGATGTCTTTGTTGGGAGATGGAGAAAGGTGAATATGCTTCGTTCAGCTAGTGGTACAACTCCACCAGTGAAAACATACTCAGATTTGCCTATATATTTTCAGAAAGCAGAAGTGTCCTTTGGAGTGGGATATGAGCCAGCTTTTGCTGATGTGAGCTATGCATTTACTGTGGCTCTTCGCAGGGCTAATCTAAGCACTAGGAATGTTAATTCTATTCCAACTCAGCCGCCAAAAAAGGAACGGAGCTTACCATGGTGGGATGATGTAAGAAATTACATTCATGGAAATATCACCTTAATCTTTTCTGAAACCAGATGGAATGTTCTTGCTACTACTGATCCTTATGAAAAACTTGACAAACTTCAAATTATCTCTAGTTCGATGGAGATCCAACAGTCAGACGGTCGTGTTTATGTTTCAGCAAAGGATTTTAAGATGTTGTTGAGCAGTTTGGAGAGTTTGGCAAGCCGTCGTGGTTTAAAACTTCCTAGTGGCGTGTCTGGTCCGTTACTGGAAGCCCCAGCCTTCACTCTCGAAGTTACTATGGACTGGGAATGTGAATCTGGAAATCCACTTAATCATTATTTATATGCACTTCCCATTGAAGGGGAAGCTCGTGAAAAAGTTTTTGACCCCTTCAGATCAACTTCTCTGTCCCTCCGGTGGAATTTCTCTCTTAGACCCCTTCTTTCATCATCTGAGAAACAATCCCCACCTTCCACTTTGGAAGATAGTGCAGGTGTAGATGGAACTGTCTATGGTCCTCCTCATAAGCTTGAGAATGTTTCAAATGTTTCACCAACAGTGAATATTGGTGCCCATGATCTAGCATGGATACTAAAATTCTGGAGCATGAATTATATTCCTCCTCACAAATTGCGTTCCTTCTCGCGCTGGCCTCGTTTTGGAATTCCAAGAGCTGCCAGATCAGGGAATTTGTCATTGGACAAAGTGATGACAGAGTTTATGCTCCGCGTAGATGCTGCGCCTACTTGTATGAAACATATGCCATTAGATGATGATGACCCAGCCAAAGGACTGACATTTAATATGACAAAGCTGAAGTATGAACTCTGTTACAGTCGAGGTAAGCAAAAATATACTTTCGAATGCAAGCGTGACCCTCTTGATCTCGTTTACCAGGGTCTTGACCTTCATATGCCTAAGGCATTCTTAAATAAAGAAGATAGCACCAGTGTTGCAAAAGTAGTTCAAATGACAAGGAAAAGCACCCAATCTACATCCATGGATAGAGTTCCCAGTGATAAAAGTAACTCTGTGACTGGATGCACCGAAAAGCATCGTGATGATGGATTTCTGTTATCATCTGATTATTTCACAATCAGAAGGCAGGCGCGAAAGGCTGACCCTGCTAGGTTATTAGCCTGGCAGGAGGCTGGAAGAAGAAATCTTGAGATGACTTATGTCAGATCTGAGTTTGAAAATGGGAGTGAGAGTGATGAGCATACACGATCTGACCCAGATGATGACGATGGGTACAATGTCGTAATAGCTGACAACTGTCAGCGCATTTTTGTTTATGGCCTCAAGCTTTTATGGACTATTGAGAATAGAGATGCCGTTTGGTCCTGGGTTGGTGGTATATCCAAGGCATTTGAACCTCCAAAGCCATCTCCTTCTCGGCAGTACGCACAGAGGAAGTTACTTGAGGAGAATCAGCTACATAGTGGAGTGGGAACGCATCAAGATGATGTGCCTAAGCCCCCTTCTAATAGCCACAGTGCAAGTGTTCCCTCTACTCAAAATGCTGAGACTTCATCATCTCCTTCACATTCAGTTAAAATGGAGAACTTGTCAGTTGCTGCTGCTGGTAAATCTCAACCAACCTTTGATGTTTTGGTTTGAAGAAATTAGTTAGCGGTACATAATTGCTAATAGAACTGGTAACATCTCATTAGTGTAATTTACTCTAGGGTCTGTTGCAAATGATTGCCAGCAGCATTGAACACATTTCTAGCTATATTTTGTCATCAAGTTATTCATTAGAATCATATATTCTACTACCAAGATTCAGCTAAGAGCCATTTATTTTTCATGATTAGCAATGAAAACATTAAGCATGGCTGATTCTGAGGAGGATGGTACTCGTCATTTCATGGTGAATGTTATTGAGCCACAGTTTAATCTTCACTCGGAAGACGCCAATGTAAGTTGTAAAGGATACTTCAGCTTCAGAAATTTTTTTTTTGTTTTTTTTTTTTTTTTTTTTTTTTTGCATAAGACTTTTCAGTCAAAAAGATTATTGTTTACTTTGGTTTTTCTGGACCTTTGTTTTTGCTATTGTTAGGTCAATGTTCTATAAGTTTGATTTCACTTTTTTATTTTTTTGATAAATAAGAAAAATTTTATTTTAAAAAAAGGACAAAGTTTAGCTACAAAATTGGTTGTAGCCTTTGGCTATAACCTTACTCAATATCTTTTTATTGGTGGTGAATTTGTCCAAATTCACCATTAGATTACATGTTCTTCTTATATCCTTCATGCTTGCAAAATTTTTAGAACATTAAAAATCAATAGCTATGTCATCAATAAATTGTTTAAATTGCAAGTTTTTGTATTTTAAAATTATAAATAAAATATAAGCTTATAGATCATATAGTAAATAATATCTGATTGACACAAAATTTGACATGTGTATTAAGAGTGTAAAGAACATGTAATTCAACGGTTAGATTTTCAAAATATATAGTAATGTTTATTTTATTAAGTAAGGTTGTAGTCTTAGGCTACAACTAATTTTGTAGCTAAACTTTGTCCTTAAAAAAAATACTACTTCTTGCAAAAAGACACGAAGCAGCAAAAGTAATACAACGGAAACAAAAAACACGAAGCAGCAAAAGTAATACAATGGAAACAAAAAGCTATGTATAATTCAGCAAAAACAATCAGCAAGAAGCTAAGTAAGCTTATGCCAAACGCACACTCACTATGTTTTTGCAAACAGGGTAGATTTCTGCTTGCTGCAGTCAGTGGTCGTGTTTTGGCCCGATCATTTCATTCAGTCCTCCATGTTGGTTATGAGATGATTGAGCAGGCACTTGGTACTGGAAATATACATATCCCTGAATGTCAACCTGAAATGACATGGAAACGCATGGAGTTCTCTGTCATGTTGGAGCATGTGCAGGCTCATGTTGCACCAACTGATGTTGACCCAGGGGCTGGATTGCAGTGGCTTCCAAAAATTCTTAGAAGCTCTCCCAAAGTAAAACGTACTGGTGCTTTACTTGAAAGGGTTTTTATGCCCTGTGATATGTATGTTCGATACACAAGGCACAAAGGTGGGACTCCTGAACTAAAGGTAAGACAGTTACTTTCCATTTGATGGTTTATTTTGATATCAATACCAATAAGCTCTAGCTCATATGGCACCTCCTCCCCTTGTTAGAGCAAGATGGAGGATGAGATTGTGTGTTCACTCAGTGGGTTCAACTGTAAGTTACCTATTAAAAAAAGATTTTATTTGGATATCATACCCCAAGTATATATTTTGACGTAATTTCCCATCATATAGGTATGTGTGCAATTACATGCATGTGTGTGTTTGCACTTATGTGCACACTTATTTAATAAATCTTAAACTCTCACTTGTGAGACTTAATGCATTCACAAACACATGCATTTTTGTGTGTGTTCAATCAAACACTAAACTAGGTTCTCATTTGAACACTTTAATTGCAAAAGCTTTTGCATCTTTCTGTTGCAGGTGAAGCCTTTAAAGGAGCTCATTTTCAATTCTCATAATATAACAGCAACAATGACATCTCGGCAGTTTCAGGTCATGCTGGATGTGTTGACCAATCTTCTTTTTGCACGGCTTCCAAAGTGAGTATATGATATATTTTTTTTTTCTTAATTTCTCATCAAATTAAATATGTGCTCTGGGTATAAACAAGTTGTGTGGCATTGTCTGACCCTTAAAGTTATTTGATTAACATATGTGATTCAGGCCTCGAAAAAGTAGTCTATCATTGCCTACTGAAGATGATGATGATGTTGAAGAGGAGGCAGATGAGATGGTTCCAGATGGTGTTGAAGAAGTAGAACTTGCAAAAATCAACCTTGAAAAGACAGAGCAAGAGCAGAAGTTGCTTCTTGATGACATTAGGAAATTGTCTCTCAGGTGTAGTACATCCAGTGACCTATATCCAGAAAAGGAAGCTGATTTGTGGATGATAACTGGAGGAAGATCTACCTTGGTGAGAAATAATCCTTGCAAATTACCTTTAAATAGCTAGTTTATGACAGTTTATGATTCTAATGTTAGTACTGTTTCTTTGCATATTTCATGATCAACCTTCTTGCACCAAAATAATGATCAATTCTTCCAGGGTTTGAGATTGTTGTGCTCTCCGATTTTTCTTTTGTCTATAGAGAACTTTATTTACTTAGGTCACCAATAAACATTTCCTCAAAATTTAATATGGTGCAATCATATTGTGCTTCAGCCTTCAGGATTTTTGCATTATAATATGGTTGAAGTACATGTTTCCTCTCTTTTCTCAGCTGAATTCTGTAATTTCTTGTTCTTAAATTTATTGGGAACTAAAATGAAATCTTACATTTGGATTCATGACTTGTAAATGGGAACAACTATATCCTTAGGAATTATGGGCACACCTTTTGATGCATACATTTTACCAAAAATTGCGAAAATATATCTATTAAATCCAATCTTAATAAACCATTTTCAATCCAAAATGAATCTGAATAAAACATTTTTCTTCTCTTTTTTTCCTTTCAATTTTGTAAAAATAAGAAATGTTAACTTTTCATCCCTTTGCCATAGCTTTTCAAATCTTCTCATTTCAATAAATATTTTTACTTGTTATAAAAAATAGATATAATTTTTAGTAGCTCTCTCTCTCGTGTTGTTGTTCGTGTTTACATGTGTATATGTTTGTTTTTTCGTTTAAATATCACTTTTCAAAATATTTTATAGATTATAAACAGTATGAGCTTCACTATTCAGGTGCAAGGTCTAAAGAGAGATCTTGTAAATGCACAAAAATCAAGGAAGGCAGCATCTGCGTCTTTAAGAATGGCACTGCAGAAAGCTGCTCAGTTACGATTGATGGAGAAGGAAAAGAACAAAAGTCCCTCATATGCCATGCGTATTTCTTTGCAAATTAACAAAGTTGTTTGGAGCATGCTTGTAGATGGTAAAGCTTTTGCTGAAGCTGAGATCAATGACATGGTGAGTTTCTGAGGATGTTCAGAACTGAATTTATTTATTTTTTAAATCTAGCGAAAGATCTGTTAGTATTTTGTATGATTCCTGTTGTATCATGGCTAAATCTTTCTCTATACAAAAGAATTGTGTTCTTTTTATGCGCGCACACACCTACGTGTGTGATAGATTGATAACTCTGAGGAAATGGTATTAATGTTGAATATTCAAGTAAAAATATAGATGTTTATAAGGATCTGTGGTCAACTTTTTCAATTATTGTATTGTTCTCGTTTTGATCAGATTGTTGGACAAGTGGTGATTGTTCATCAGGTCAGGTGTTAAGGATAAACCTTGTACAATTTGAGAGAGAAAAAAAAATTTAATTAATTTTGCATGTCTTAATTGTGGGAAACAATGGTTAGGATTTATTGCTCCCCTGGTATTTCTTTTGAAAGCTACTTTTAACCACTTACCAATTATCGTTGAGTTTAGGGAGGTTGGAAGTGAGTCAATGGACTTAGAGCTTTATTATTTGTAGTTCTAAGAACCTTGTGGATGTTCTTCTACAGCACTGGAAATCTTCACATGCGGTGGGTTCTACGGGTTCTACATGCAAACATGCTACCTTTAGCAAAATAGTTTAGGTAAAATTTATATAAATAAAGGGGTTCCTGGGAGGTAGGGGGAGAGGAAGTTTAAAGGCACTCAAATCAATGTTGGTGATTGATGGCAATGAGGAGGTGCACACTATTAGCTCACAATAAAGATTTAGAAGACAACAGCAGGTCACATTGGTGACTAATGTTGGGAGGCAATACTTTTTTTTCACACTAGAGAGTGGGAGAGAAATGAGTTTTTTAAAGATTAGGCACTTGGAAAAGCAGATTGTGGATTTTTCTAAATTCATCCACTCAAAGCCTTTTCCATGTCAACTTAAGAGTTTTGTTTTGTTTCATTTGTGCCATTTAAAGTACTATATCTCAGTGGTTAATGAAGATTAAGATTCTAGTTTGGAAGGACTTGATTTGGAACTTTCCAATGATTGTTGGAGCATATGATGACCGTTTGGCAGTTTAATTGACCATCTTTGTTTGCATGAGTTTGATGTTCTTGGTGGATATTCCTGGTTTGGATGGATTTCTTTCGTATTGTTGGATATCTAAGCTTCCTGACATATGCTGCTTATCCTTCATTAATGTTTTAGGAAGTGCTATGCTTTATAGTGTTGGTAGCATTTAGTTTTTCAGCTGATTCATATTTATAATTTTACCTCCCAACAGATTTATGACTTTGACCGGGATTACAAAGATGTCGGTGTTGCTCAGTTCACAACAAAATTTTTTGTTGTCAGGAACTGCTTGACTAATGCCAAGTCTGCTATGCTTTTATCTGCATGGAACCCTCCGCCCGAATGGGGAAGGTATGAACTTTTTCCTGTCTGTTGCATTTGGTGGTACCATTGGCTATTAGTTATTCCGTTCATAGTAAAACTTTATAATCTTTTTTTCCATTTTCATTTTGTTGTGGTTCCTAAGAACAAATGTTTTGTGGTTCTACTTTGTTCAGTGTCTCCAACAAGTATAAAAATACAACAAAATTTTATTTTTTAAAAGGAAATTCTTTCTAAAGGTCTTCCTTGGGTCCTCAAGAGGAGCAGAAACTACCATCCTAAGCCCTCCAAATCTTTAACTGTATGGTTTTTTCCCCTGTTATCCTTTGGGCATAAGACTCTTAACACTTCTCTAACTTTTCTGGCTGTAGAAAGGTCATGCTTCGTGTAGATGCAAAGCAGGGAGCTCCAAGAGATGGGAACTCTCCACTTGAACTTTTCCAGGTGACTAGTTTTCTTGGTTTCCTTTGGAGTATTATTCTTAAAATCACTGTTTTCAATAAATAAGAACTTCTGTTATTTTTAAATTGTTAGTCTTTGGGAAGTGTGTTGGGTTAAAAATTAATTACACCAACGCAGCACATATTATTAATATAATGCTTCTAATACATTCTGACTAATTTTCCCCTCACATGTATATTACTCATAACATAAAATTGTTTTTAATTGTAATTTGTGGATTCTGCTTTCTTTTTACATGCCACACTTTTCTGGCATTGCCAAACCCTATGAATACTAACACTATAATAAATTTTTTTTTTTCCTTGGGGCATGAAGAGGCTGAATATGGAATATTTTGTAATAACTTCTGCTGAGGATGTTCCGTAGTTGGAAGTTTGAAATGATTATTTGTATAGTAAAGACATTATGATTTTTTGTTGCTAAGCAAGATTTATAAAGCTTAGTGATTACTGTTGATAGAAGTGGTACAATAGCTTAGCATGCATGCCGTTATTTGGGCACTGATGCCTCTATTATATCATGTATCTGCTGCATGAAAAGAATCACAATCATTCAGGATCAACATTTTAGCGATCTCAATGAATAGTTTCTGTTGAAGAAGCAGCTTTTGCTTATAAGGTTGTAATTTGTATGTTTTAAGAGTTTATTGCTTGACACCAGCTATTTCTGTACATTGTAGGTAGAGATTTATCCCCTTAAGATCCATTTAACGGAGACGATGTATAGAATGATGTGGGAATATTTCTTCCCTGAAGAAGAGCAAGATTCACAGCGGCGGCAGGTTAGTTGGAGACATTCGGGCTTTGAAATTTGTTGTTTTTTGTTTTGGGTTATACCAGCCAATAAAATAGGAACAGTTTCTTTGTTGTAGAACCTAAGGAAATTGATGATTTACATTGTGGCGTGCAGGAAGCATGGAAGGTTTCAACGACTGCTGGTTCAAAACGCGTAAAGAAAGGCTCATCAATCCTTGAAGTCTCTGCATCAAGTAGTCATTCAGCAAAAGAGTCTGACATTGCATCCAAATCAAGTGCCTCTGCCCCTGTTACCAATCAACCTTCTGTCCATGCTGATTCTGCTCAAGTAAGTTTCTAAATATCTTCTGGCATTTGGTATTAAGACATTGTATAACCAAACGTAGTTAGCACTCTTCCTAGGCCTGGATACCCAGGAATTTTATATTTTATGAGGGGGTGAAATATAACTTTTTTGTTTATTCTTTCATATATTTATATATTGTCACTCCATTTTCTTATAAGTTTTATGAGACTTGTGGTTACCATGCAGGCATCAAAGTTGCAAAACATAAAAGAAAATTCTACTAGTGGTTCAACCTCAGAATTAAGAAGAACATCATCCTTTGATAGATCATGGGAGGAGACTGTTGCAGAATCTGTAGCTAATGAACTTGTCTTACAGAGCATTTCTTCCTCAAAAAATGGGCCACTTGGTTCTGTTGACCAACCAGATGAATCCTCTAAAAATAAGTTGAAAGAGTCCAAAGCTATCAAATCTGGTCGATCCTCTCATGAGGAGAAAAAGGTAGTGAAGTCTCAAGAAGAGAAAAGATCTAGACCTCGAAAAATGATGGAGTTCCACAATATCAAGATAAGTCAGGTTGGTTCAGTTTTTGTGTGGTCAAAATCAATAATTTTGTCTTGCTGAAATTTGGTTTTTTAAATCAAACTCTGTATATTTTCTGGCATAGGTTGAGCTATTGGTTACCTACGAGGGATCAAGGTTTGTTGTAAATGATCTGAAGTTGCTTATGGATACATTTCATCGTGTTGAGTTCACTGGAACTTGGCGGAGACTGTTCTCACGAGTTAAGAAGCATATTATCTGGGGAGTCCTGAAGTCTGTCACAGGAATGCAGGTAAGGGTTCTGCATACATCCTTTTTAGTACTTGTTCCCACTGGATCACATCTGCAAATTCTAATAATCCAGGATATATGACTAGGCCAGTATGACAATGTTATACAAAGTCTTCCAACTATTGCAAATATTAGCTGGATTAATTCTTAAAGCTATACCTTCTCATATAGAACATTAGAAAGGAGTTATTTCTCTCATCAGCATTATCATACAGATCTCTAATGTCTTTATATATGACATTAGCAAGTGAACTTACAAGTATAATGGTTCTAGTATCTTCAAATCAATGGCAAAACTACAATCTTTAACCTTTTCACTTTAGAAATCATTGTCATTGGTCTTTCCATTAATCTTGTAGGGTAAGAAGTTCAAAGACAAGGTACACAGTCAAAGGGAATCTGGTGGAACTGGTGTTCCTGATAGTGACCTAAATTTCAGTGACAATGAAGGAGGTCAGGCAGGGAAGTCTGATCAGCATCCAATTTCCTGGATTAAGCGTCCAAGTGATGGAGCAGGTGATGGATTTGTCACTTCCATCAGGGGACTTTTCAATACTCAACGTCGCAAGGCCAAGGCATTTGTGTTGCGGACTATGAGGGGTGATGCAGAGAATGATTTCCAAAATGATTGGAGTGAGAGTGATACAGAGTTTTCTCCCTTTGCTAGGCAGCTCACCATAACCAAAGCTAAGAGGCTTATTAGGCGGCATACAAAGAAGTTCCGCTCAAGACAAAAAGGTTCATTAAACTGTTATTGCCTTTTCACTTCATTTTGATGATTATCACCTTTTTGGTTTTCATTGCATCTATAGTGATGATTTATAGGGATGTAAACAACAATTCCAATCCCTTCACTCTTAGAGCAATCGGTTACACTTGTCAGGAATATCTGGTCATTTATTTCCCAAGATTCTGGATCTTTGTATCTTGTGATTTAACCTAAGTGGATTTGGTTGGAGGATTTTTCATACTTAGAATACTGACTGGAGGATTTAAACTCAAAATGGATTTAACTCAGATGTGACTTGTTTATGTATCAGGTTCATCCTCCCAACACAAGGACTCACTTCCATCATCACCAAGGGAGACCACTCCATATGAGAGTGATTCTTCTAGTGGATCCTCGCCTTATGAGGATTTTCATGAATAGAAGCATCTCTACATTCGAGATTTGTCGAAGGCCTTTAAGGAGTACACATCGCAGGGTCCATCAGTACCTACTCAATTGAGGGGGTACAGAAATTGAGCAATTGTAGTTTGTTTGGCTTTGTGAGCACCCTGGATGAAGGGCTTGAGAGATTCATCCTGCCACATTATCTTCAAATATAATGCAAGATGGAGGACACCGAGAATGGACGAGATGAATAGTGCCTTTAGGGATATCAAAGTTATCAACTAGAAACATAATGGCTGGAGCCTACATTCAACAGTGATTCACTACAAGGACCCGAGTCGTACACACCTGCAAGCTTAGTCCATGATCCTAAACTCTCTTGGCCCAAGGGAAGAAATAATCCCTTTGCCTCAAGGGGGTGTCTATTTGTATATTTTTGTAGCTTACGTAAAGGGAGAGAATAGTCTCCAAAATTTTTGAGTTACCACAATTTTGTTATTTTGTACATACATTAAAATATATTTTACCCAATAGAAATAAAGTTATATTTCCTTCTGCGTGTGTGTGGGTTTAATAAAATCCAACAGGATGTGAAAATTATGTATGGCAAAAGTTTTGGTTCTTTAACCTTAACTGCGACAATAGCTTTCACCAATAACGGGGGATCCTGTATGCTCTGTTAAGACTGTCGCAGTGTTTTTTTTTTTTTTTTTTGGCGGGAGGAATTTGGATCTCCATGTATGTTCAGTGCAAAATTAGGCTTAGCTTTGGAGTCTTTATCTTGGGATTTAGAGTACTCTTTTTAAGGTGAGCTTGGACTTACATCTTGTGACTTATATCCATAAGGTCCTATTATTAGAGCATTCTCATCAGGTGTGCCAAATGCCAAATATTTGGCATTTGGCACATCAAACACCAAAAAACCCTACTCATGAGGTGTTCTAAATCCTATAAATTTTGATACACATGAACAGTACCATTCCATCTTTGGAACGGTACGAACAGATGTGCTAAAAAAAAAAAATTTATTCCTTCTCTCTCTTCATTTGACTCTTTCTTCTCTCTCTTTCTTTCTCCACCTCTCACTTCATCTTCTCACTTCTCTTCCTTTTTTTTCTTCTTCTTTCTTTCTCTCGAATCTCCACCTCTCCCTTTTTCTTTCTTTTTTTTTCCCCCTTTTTTCTTTTTTGTTACTTTCTCTGCGACTTATCTTTTTTTTTTTTTTTTCCCTGTCACTCTCCCTCTCTGTCTTTTTTTTTTCTTTGCCTAGGCCGTTGCCATTGAGATCGGCCGTCGCTGTGGAGTTCGGCCTCACCGCGGAGTTCAGTCTCACCGATGAGGCTGTCGTCGTGGAGATCTCTGATTCTGATCTCCCTCTGTTTTTTTTTTTTTTTTTTTTTTTTTTCGGTTGCGGATTCCATGTGATTGTGATTATGGGTGAGTTGGTTCTTTTTCAAGCTCTTTTTTTTGGGATAGTTTTGTGTTGATTTTGGGGATTTTTAAAAAATAGTATTGGGTGGTGGTGGCGACTAGTGGATTTTTGTTGGTGGTGGCGGGCTGTGCTGTGTATGGTGGGGTTTTGTTGAAGATTTTGAGTTTTTTTTTTATTTATTTATTTTTTATTATTATTATTTTTTTCTCTTTTGTTGAGGTTTTTGGATTTGAAATTTGTTGGAGGATCTGGTGATTGTGGTTGTAGTTTGTGGCGGTGGTTGTAGCAATGGTTCTTGGTTGGTGGTGACTGCCACTGGACTGTGTGTTTGTATATTGTTAGATTTTGAGTAAATATATTATTTTAATGTGTTGTATATATTATTTTAATATTTAAAATAAAAGAATAGAACATGTGATAAATGGTATATTTTAAAGTGATGTGGTAAAATAATAAAGTAAGTTTTTAGTGTGTCAAAATATCATTTTTTATAAGAGAGCTGATAAGAATGCTCTGATGTTCTGGAATAGGGTCATGGACAAAAAGCTGACATAATTTGTTTTCTGTTTCCAGATTCCCAAAAGTAAAGAAAGAAAAACACTTGAACATAACAGAAGCGTCATTTCACATCTCTGACTCTCGCTTTCGGTAATCATAGTTTCTTTCCGTTACTTTTTTGTAACCCACTACAGAATATTTATAAAAAGATTTCAAACCATGGCTAAATTTAGACTCAACAAGGGCAAGCGGCTGAGTCCCATATCACCTTTCTAATTCATATTCAGTTTCCATGCCCAGACTCTCAACTTCCATAATAAAGAACGTGATGGAGGCGGTGACCGTGGTCAGGCAAATTTCAGCTGCACTCAAAACAACAGACAAGCCTACCCATTGGATGTATACCCATTAAACCTAGTTAAAATTATACTCCCATCAATAGCAACTGTCAAAGTATGGAAATTACTGGATCAATGCGTCTAAATGACTTGACCAGACCAATTATTGACATTCTCATTTTGTAGCTGAACTGAGGTTTGTTGAGATCAGAACATCACAAGCACTTGGTACTTTTGACATGAATTAAATGTGAGAGGTGACATTAAATATACCGCAATCAGAACAGCCCTAACAAATAAATCACATACAGGTAAAAAGCACTCGAAACATTTCTCCAAACAACTCTAACAAATGCAAGACCCCGGCACTTGTATCGACGCCAATAATCGCCAGGAATCTATGTCAGCTGAAAGCAACAGTGCATTCCTCCAGTCACAAGATGATTTCGTTGCACTTGGAGTTCACATCATGGTTGTTTTTAGTCATGACAACTGAAGTCCCTAAAGGCCCCTCCTTTACAAGGATCATAATCTTAGGCCTGAAAGTAGCATGATCACATGAGAGAAATCAAATTGATATAAGACCAACTAGTAAGACATGAGGGCACTAAACTGATACAGCCTGACTAGCAGCCATATCTCTTACATCAATCAATTAACAAAATCATTACCTTCTAATCGAAGTTAGCAGGGATATCTATATCTGTATCTGAAGGATTAGGAAGCTCAACCAAAGGTTCCTGCAGATACCACAACTTCAACATGAAAATTGTATATCCAAAAACCCATATCAGAACCTCCCATGAATGATGTAACAATTATCAGAAGATTACATTCGAAAATTTTGAGATTTTATATCTGCAGTTACAAATTAAAATGCATTTATGGAAAAAAAAGTGTACATTAATATACCAATGATAACTAAATAAATATATTATCTTCCTTCCGTTTCTTATCTGAAATCTTTGGTACAAATATGAGACTAACGGACAGAACAAATGGTGCCTCACTTCTTATGTGTTTGGATTTAGGGAAGTGTTGAGAATTAAATGGAAGATAGGTGAAAGTGATTACACGGGAAGTACTTCACCGTGGAAATGAAGAAAACTGCGACAGCAGAACTTTGCACTGAGCCCACTTTTTATTTATCAACACTAGAGGCAGTGAGAAGTGGAGAACAGTATTTTGTAAATTTCTAGCTCAATGGTATTAACTCAAAAGCCATCATTACCCAATGGAATTAACTCAAAAGCCAAGATATAGCTATTATACCTGCTCCTCATCATTAACTGAAGAATGGACAAGCCCCATGGGAAGATCCGAAAAATCTACAGCAGTGTCATGCAAATCCTGCACCACATGGAATTGAAAGTCACCATGGAAACAAATAAAATACAATTTAGGGTTGAAATAATAATTAGTGAGAGATGAGAAGGAAGTTAGCCTGGGGTTAGATGTCTTAATATGCTGAACAAGATCTTTCGTCAAAAAAAATGTTTCCACACGAGAGAGAGAGAGAGAGAGAGAGAGGGAGAGGCAGACATTGTTGTTTTAACAAGATAAACCATTTATTCTGAAGAACTCATGCAAGAAGAATTCTGTCCACCAAGTATCCGCCAAGACTTCTACTTTTTTGATAAACATAAAAACTGTAAGGAAATTATTAGGTTTTGTGCATGTGTGTGTGTATGTCTTTTGTCTTTACTATTTTTATAATTTGCTTTAATTTAAAGATTTTGAGGACTGACATTAGGGCCGCCTAACAAGTTCCTTACAAAATATACACAGCTGGGTACTAAAACATAAACATGGATTTCAAGGTATTTTTTAAATGCTATGGCTATTTGAACCCTACTCAAATCCTCACAGTAAGCTCAAATTGTTTTAGTCACAAAAGAAACAGCATAACTGCAATCAGTGTAAGAGCAAATTTCATATCATTGTACCAAATATAAAACAAACTAGTGCAGTTGATTAAAATGTTTCTTCAAGGCTATTAAGAACATAATTAGTCAAAGACATAAAAAAAGGGACAAATGACTTCATTACTCTATTGCTTGCTCTCAGGGATCAAAAACATACTTCCTCATCAGGGTTAACAGAAGACTTATTGGTTCCTTCAGTGACAGGTTTAGAAGGGTCTTCAGGAGCTTCCTGCATGCACCATAAATTAGTTTAGATGTTTGAAACAAGCTTGTCCAATTCACTTTTAATGTATTTGAAGCAGATAAGAAAATTTAATACTTGCTCATCCTGGTTGCCACAGAATTCTCCATCTGTAATTGACGGTTTGACATCAACTGGGGTTTCCTGCAGATCCCGTTAAAGCCTTTAGGTAAATTGATCTTGGCAACAATAGCAACATAACAAATACCAGAAAATTAATTAAACATTGTGTACAACAGACAAATCCTGATATACTAGGTAGACTCATTTAGCAATCTGGATGTCAGCAATTCCAAGCATAATAATGAACATAATAGGACGATCCATGCATTAGATGAGGCAGAGTAATACTACACAGAAATATCAGATTATGACAATGCACAAGCCTAGAATTGTACAACCCCCCAACCCTAGGGAAAAAAAAAATTTAAAAACACGAGGAAAATCATAAGTAAAAAACTCATTAAAAGAAAATGCTATGGGGTGCAACCCTAATACACAGAATGTATACACAAGGAAGAAGAAAATCATAAAACACAAAAATGGTATATGCTTCCAAACTTAAAGAAAATACATATTCTGGAGACATTGGGGTTCTTTCTTGTGGTACATACAGGTTCAACATGGTCCATGGAAACATTCCTTCCTCCCTTACTGAGATCCCTCAATGTTCCCTGTACATTCAAGAAAGTTGTGAGGAAAATTGACAAGAAAGTTGTGAGGGAAATAGACAAATTGTACCAAAGGAAACAATATATCTCTGTAACAATAGCAAAACAGCAAAACTCAAGCTGAAGCCACACTTGGATAACAACAATACAAAATATATCTTATGCAATTATCTACTAAAGCTGAGGTACACCCTGACACTCACACAAGACACAACAGCCTATTTGAACTTGAGATTGTAAAGCTTAAGGAGGAGTTTGGCACATATGTATTCAAACTGCTACCTCTTATTTTTAACAAAACTATTTTACTCAAAAAAATGCAATGCACAAAAGCACTCCTCACAACCAGGAAAGTAAAAAGAATACATGACAAACTACAAAACATTTATTAACAAATGAATCAAGTAGAAGAGTCACCCAATGACAAAGAAAAGTAATAGAATCAATATTGAAACTATCTTTATCTACATGTCATGAGTAAATAAATGAGCTGTTTAAAGTGTAATTTCCTATCAAATACAGAAGAGAACAGACCTTGGCACTAAATTCCTATTAGCTCACTATATAATCTCAAATCAGTAAAGCAACATTATCATTTATACCAAGAAAACCTCATAAGATTTCTTAAAAACAAGTAGTGCACCCAACTTCAATGTGGCATATTAGTAAGGTACAGAGATCTCGAGTTGGTTATACCACTCTCCTCAGATAACGACCCACAACTCTTCAACTCTTTGTAGCTACCACCTATAATAGCTATTGTGAAGAAGTTAATAAAACACACGCACACGCACACAGGAAATCAGGACCAAGCGTTCCATCAAACATGACATCAACTCCTAGAAACCAAAGCATAACAATTCCAAGTCCAAATACATACAAAATGGCCCACTATGCAATCACACAGACCTACTTTGAATCACAGCAAGCACATTGATAGAACACAGCCAACACACTCCTTCAGAAAACAAAATAAAAGAAACCTTATTTGCCCACATTAGACCGCATGCATTACATAAAGTCCTTGGTCCAGCTGGCCCACGACGCATTGCAGGAGTATTATTTTCACTAACACCACAATGTTGACATCTGCGCAAACTGGAAATAAAAATTCCAGAAACAAGTGCAGTGAACATAAAAGTTAGTTCCACCAACAAATCATGGATTATTCAAAAGCTGAAATAAGCAACAACCAATATAAACCTGGAACTCACACAGATTCTGGACGAGGAGTACCATCTTGAAGGCAACTCTGAGGAGAATCCCAACTAGAAGCACCTGAATTTTCTTTTACAGATGCAAACTGTCCATTCTTGCGGTGCATCCTACCAGAATTATAACGAGGAGAGAAAGAATCATGCATCATTGACACCGACACCATTTTTACTGGTTTAAATAAGTATATACCTAAAATCTGAAATCACAAGTTAAAGTGCACTAGGGCAATAATAAATCAATTTTGCCACACCTACAATTTAGCACATTCTTCCTATAGTTTCATTTCTCATATTCATGCACCCATACTCGGCCAAAAAGCCAAAAACTGTGTGGGAAATACTAGAACATGCGGATATCAATGCAAAATCCCATCTATATATACTTCTAGAGGAAGAAATTTTGATGATTTTAAGAGATCGAACCGTATACAGATGACATGATGTGTTTGAATCAACATTAAAGATGACAAGCCTTATGGATATGAACCAGCATCCAATTAATAGACAATGTCATTTCTTCTGTAAAATGCTAAAGTACACTCACACACAGAAATATAACGCACAAAAATTTTGGTTGTATGACTTGTTTAAATGTTGTGCCCAGGATATTGCTTAATCCAATATAGTTACATAGATAAATTATTACTAAACAAAGGAGAAAAAATGGTACTTCTGCATTGCAAAATTGCATAGTTATATTCCTTAAATTTCTAAAACCAATGGGGGAGCTAGATGGAAAAAATTCTTGAAGTGATTAGTGGCAAACCTCAGCCACTAGATTTCAAATAACAAAAAATCTCTGATAAATCACAGAAGGCGATTAAACAAGCAGTTGGCACCAATACAGTAAAAAATCATCCTCAAAACTAAAATTTTTCTTTCCATCCATCTAAAACTTCTGTATCGCCCAAGAACAAAACCTAAAGCTTAATACTTTCTTTTATGATAGAAGAACGCATACCATCATTTTCCTTTATTTATTTCTTTTAAATATATCAAATGTATTATTACCATGCATGAAAACCCAAATGGGTATTTTCTCAACATAACCAAAGAAGAAATACCTTAATTCCAAATGGTCAAACTATTAAAGCATTAATTACAGATAAAAATGAAAAACCAAATACAAATTCATCTCACCTCTGTGCAACTTCTTTTCGAACAGTGTACCGAATTTTTTTGTCAAAACATCTCTCTTTCCGTTTTTCCCGAAACCTAACCAAGGATGCTATTCTTCGTGAAAGATTTGAGCGCTTTGGGGTTTCACCTACACCCTACACAGAGTGGCCCGACAACTCATGAGAATAGGCACAGAAAATGCAACTTCTTACTTTCTATAATTTCAAATTTTGTGGTACCCTGTTATTTTGATTAAAAGGTACTTCAATTGTAGGCACACCAGTTGGTACATCGCGTCCACCTAGAAGCAAGAGCACTGCTTGTACCTGTTGCACATGACACAACGCAAAAAACCCAGGCATCCTTCAAAACGGGCACACTCCAAAACCAGCAAAGTCATTTGAAGAGATTGTAGTGTGTGTGTGTATATATATATATATATATATATATATATATATATATATAAGAAAGTGACTTGACCAGTTGATAACAAGAAAAGAAAAAAATGAAAAATACAACATACATTAAGATTTGGATTAAGGGCAACAATATAACATACTACAGTACCCAATCATAATTATTATGTGTGTTTCGAAAGTCCAACTTCCACAAAAATAAGATGAAAACATATCAGGGACGATCAGGTTTAACTTTATCATGATCAAATACTCTACTATTAAGGCTTCAAATATTAAAAATCATTCTACATTTTTCTACTTTCCAATGCATAAATCCACAAAATCACCAAGTTGACTAGGGACTTGAAAACAAGATGACATTAACAAACACAGAATTTTGCTTGCGAGAAAAGAAAACAGTATGAATATACCAAAAAAGTCGTATAACTTCTAAAATAATATTAATAAATAGACACCCTATCAAATCCAAACAAATAATATATAACAATGGTCATTAATTACCAATAAATTCCCTAAATTTCCAAGGAATTATTAGGTACTCCCAGATTACATTTGATGTGATACTCCAAGACAATAAAAGCAGGCCACCTAATACAAAAAATGACATAAGAAAAGTCATGTGAATAAGAAAGATTTTTGTAATAGGCAGCTAGCTTTTTTTGGTTTGGAGTGCCATGTTACTCTTAAGAGTACCTAATAATTATCCGAAAAATTCCCTAGTAACTATTAGGTACTCCTAGAGTACAAATAGTGTATTGACTGGTACTCCAATTTTATTTTATATACACACACATATACTAAAAAAAAAAAAAAAAAACCACATAATGTGAAAAATGAGATAAAACCCTTACTCCCAAATTTTTGGAGTCGGCTATAAATCCTCAAGAAAACTAATTACGGTTAGCCGCATGTATTCTTTTCCTTCATTCTATTATATCAGAGTTCATAAACTTTGTTACTTCCTTAATTGACATGTTCTTTTCAACTACTTCTACTAATGTTATTTTTTGTCTTTCTCTACCTCTTTCATTCCCTCAACTTAATCATCTCTCTTTCTCACTTGTCCATTAATTACTCTACTATTCACATGATCAATCCAGAAGTATCTAATACTTTCCAAAATCCCCCATTGTCGTTTTGTTGTCGGGACCGCTTTCCATTAATCTCAAGTCTTTAACTTAAAAACCCAAATAGATTCCAAAAACATTAAATACAATTACCAAATCCAATATTCCCATATTTAAAAAAAAAAAAAAAAAAACCGTAAAAAAAAAAGAAAAAAGAATTCAATGAACTCAAAAAAATTGTTCTCAACATCATCTCCACCTAAAAAGCAAAACAAAATTCATAACAAAACTAAAACAAAACCATAATCAAATTACTCTCAGATAGAGAAAGAAAGAGATAGAGATAGACATATATACCTTTTCAGGCGTGACAGCAGGGAACACGTAGACCTCACCTTCGAAAGAAAGAGTAAGCTCACTCGTCCGAGACGCCATAACCACTCCTCCACCAACAACTCCACCACAGCCACCACCACCACCACCACCAACTCCAACTCCAACTCCATACTCCGCAACGCTCACCGAATTCACGTGAGCATCTTCCAAGTCATCCATAGCATCATCACCACCACCACCACCACCATCTTCGTACTCACCTTCGTCATCATCCTCAAGCGGTATCGGTCCCCGCACCGCCACGTGGTCCCCATACGGACGCGCCTGCAAAGGCTGTGGATTCGCTGCCGCCATAATTATCTACCTAATCAAAACCTTTATTTTTACTATACAAATCCAAAAGTTCCAAACCCTAAGTTCTCAACCTGTTCCATCGAAGAAGAAACATGGTTTTTTTTTTTTTTTTGGTCACTTCAATAAATAAATAAAAAAAAAAAAAAAACCCTAACCCTAAGAATTGAGAATTCGTGAGCTGAGCTCGAAGAATAATAAGAAGCTTCGAAAGAATAACGATCAAAAAATAAATACCCTGAAATAGCTAAGAATTGCAGGGCGTGCCCCTGTGTTTCCTTGAAGAGGCTCAATTGGGTAAATAAAATTTTCTTTTTTTCTTTTCCTTTTTGGAAATGAAAGAGAATGTAATTTATGTGACGGCTTGTCGAGGATTTTTTTTTTTTTTTTTTTATACTTTCTATTTATATATAAATAGGTTGGGTTTTTGTTGTGTGTTGCGCGTGTGTATGGGGGTGAAATGATGATTCACGTGGATGTGGGGCCCACTGGAAAGTTGGAAATTGAAGGAGTTTGGAAGTGTAATCTGACGGGGGTGGGGGCGTGGGATATTGGGATTGGGATTGGGATTTTTGGAGTGTGTTTGATGTTCCCGACAGAACAAAAAGGAAGGAAAAAAAAAGAGGAGATAGGGTTTGTCCATTTAAGGAATGAGATATATATCATGGATTTGAGTTTCCATCCAAGATAATTTTAGTGCTTGTAACTGTGGTTGGAGGAATTTTTTTTTTTTTTGGATAAGGGTTGCTATAAATAGTGTAATCCAATGATTTATAGTGGTGGCATGCCATAAATAAATAAAAAGTGAGATGGAGAAAAAAAAAGCATGGTTTTAAAAGTCAATATGATAAAAGAACCATTTTTACTCTAATCTTAGTTCTTGATTTTTACCGGTTTTGGCATTTTTTTTTAATACTGATTTTAGGGGTTTTGTTTTTATCATACTAAATTAGTGCTCAATTCTCGATTAAACTAGTTCAATCAGTCAGTCTAATATGTTTTTAAAACTATGAAAAACAATTATTGATATGGAAAAATGTCTAATAATTATTTGATTGAATTATTAGTGCATGTTTGGAATGTACATATAAGCCAACTTATTGCTTATTTATCTTACTATTTGTAGATCTCACACGAGTCACTTACTTATTTTATATAACTTTTACTTTATTTTTATAGTATTAGTATTGCCAGCAAAAAGCTAGATAAAATGTTCTCAAATAGAAACTTAGCTTCATGCACTTTTTATAAGTACTTGGAAGAAAAAAAGCACTATAATAATGTTACATTGATCTTTGATGGTGAATCAATGCTTGCACAATGTCCTAATGTTGAAGACTTTCTATTGGTTGAACTATGGATACATTGAACAAACAAGAAAGCTAAAGTGGTGCCGATATGACATTATCTTAGAGAGTTGTGCTAGTACCACATAATTGGGCACAATTTTGTGCCACAACTTGTCACATGACGAGTTGTGATTGACAAAAATGTGTCAGTGGGCTATATGGGGACACACCTTTCTGCTGAACACAATTATTAAGTCATTTTTTCTTATAATTCGCACGCCTTGATTAGTGATTGAGACTGAACACAAGCATTAGGTCATTTTTTCTAATAATCTGCACGCTTTGATTAGTGATTGAGACTAGATCGTCTATTTATGTTCGCCTATACACGAACAATAGACAAGGACCCTAGACGATCTATTCCTTCTCAACCTTGATTATTATGAGGTCACTTCGATTTTTTATGTTGTTTTTTTAAAACATAAATTTATTATTCTTCCTAGTTTCTAGGTGGCTATTGAGGATGTTACCATGCTTGATACCCAATTTATTGTATACCTTGCTGAAAAAGCACAAAAGCATCATGAAGAAAAATTTATCAAGCTTTTCACATAAAATTATGAAAAATCAAAATTTAATGTTAATGTTATTAATCCACATAAAATTATTTATAACACGCTCATGATTATTGAAGTAACATGTTAATGAACACTACAGATTAGTGATAATAACAAAACCATATAAAAATGATATGTTACTCCACTCAAAATTTAATATTTTAATAAATTATGAAACATTTTTGTCTCTTTAAACTGTACAAATTTATTTTTGGTAGTTCAAGCGACAGCCAGAACTCTGATCGGTGGACTGGTCAAGTGTTTTTCCGGATTTGTTTGGACAGATTTGGACGCCAGCCGACCATATCTGTTACCAGCTTTTTGTGAAGGTTTGGATAAGAATTTTATATAAAATTAAAAAAAAAAAATTCATTAGTTTAGAGAAAGAAATTATTTTTTAATCAAAAGGTACTAGATTAATAGTAAAATGAATGAAGTCAGGGAATGTAATTATATGAAGACAACAGAGTCAAAGATAATGATATTATGGTGTTTCGTGCCTCGATTTTCCAAGTTTAATTGTCAGGAGACTATCGTCAAAGTGGGAAGAGAAAAATGGAAGAAGGAACAGGAACAAATAGTAGCCTAAAGCTCTAGTAGTCGTAGGCACTAGGCAGTAGGCACTACATAGGCAGATTTTTTTTTTTTTTTTTTTTTTTTGAGAAATACATAGGCAGATGTTTGTGCTAATATTGCGATTAAACTTGCATAACAAACTTATTAAGTATAATCCACATTGAAAATTAGAAAGCAACTACATAATATAATTGTATTTTTTGTGTGTTTGAGAATCAATATAATTGTAGTATTAACAATGATAGATATCCATCTAGTTAATTAGGAGTTTAATATCAACAATAAAATTGAGAACTAGTATCACGAGTGTGCATCAAATTTAGATGCCCCAATAAAATAAATTCAACTACTTCATGATAAAATTCTAGCCACAAGATAAAGGTTACTTAGGGGCTTTTTGGATTTTTAGTTTTCATCACCCATAACTCTGTTTCCATCACCCATAACTCAAAATATGTAGGTCTCACGGCTGAGAATTGTGTTTGGCATTGTTTCCAGTTTTTGTTTCCATCACTCAGTTTTCTAATTTTTGAGTGATGAGTTATGGAAAATGAAAACACATTTTAGGTGTTTTCAAGTTATGGAAACAGAGTTATGATGGTAATCTTGTAAATACACACACAATGAAAGACCCACTAGCTGCAACTTTTGACTTCACTCTCCTCTTTTCTTTTCTTTTTTTTTCTTTTTTTCTTTTTTCTTTTTCTTTCTTTTTGTCTCTCTTCTTTCTCTGTTCTTCAGTTCGTTTTTTTTTTTTTTTCCCCTTCCTTTTCGCCTTTCTCATCTCAGTTCGTTCTTTTTTTCTTTTTTTTTTCTTCCTTTTCGCCTTTCTCATCTCAGACACATAAAAAAAAAATCAAGAAACAAACTTTTCTTTCTCTATTCTTCGCTGCAAGCATCAGTTCTTTCTTTTTTTTCTTCCTTTTCGCCTTTCTCATCTCAAACCCATCAAAAAAAATCAACGATTGGGGCAACGAATTGGTTGTTGTGGGTTTGTGAATTTTTTGGGTGCTTCAAGGATGCTAATGAATTTTCTCAGATCGAGGATGCTAATGAATTTTCTAGGTTTGTGCTTCAAGCTTAGAACCGAAGTGGTTGTTGTGGGTATTGAGGGTTGAAGGAAAAAAAAGAAAGATAAAAGAAGAAGCTCTAGGTTCGGTGAGTTTGGGTATTGGGGGTTGAAGGAATAAAAAGGAAAAGAAAAGTAAAAGCTGCACCAAATCATAAATGGTGCCGCCGCTGGTGACGGTGGAGATCGTCGCAAGTCCGAGCTTCTAATATCAGCCGCTGGGTTGAAGTCTCTGGTTTTGGGAGAGTGTTGGGGGCTGAAGGGAAAAGGAAATGAAAAGTGAGTGATATGAAATGATGAAATGGTGTGAGGTGGGTAGGCTAACAAGAATGCCTAACATGGTGCTTAGGTATGGGTCCCACAAAAAGTAGAAAAAATTGAGTGATGAGAAGCTGAAAACATGTGTCAAATGGGTGGGATATAGGAAATTTGGGTATTTTAAGTGATGAGTGATGAGTGACAAAAATTGAATGAGAAGTGATAAGTGATTGTTTTCAAAAAACCAAACAGCCCCTTAGTTTTTTTTTTTAAATTTTTATGAATAAGTAATGCTGATTTTATATGTGAAATAGAATATTCTAAAAAAAGAAAAAAGTTAGGAAAAGTTAATATGTGAAATAGAAAACAAAAACTAACGAGTTCCACGTGTTTGAGATTCCAACAAGTGACACACTTTTCCCTCACTGCCTAGTTCAACTTATTTGAAGAGAAAATGGAAATGCTTAAGAAGTTGTCGCATTCATACAAATTAAAGTTTTCAACTAATCATCATTTTTTTTTTAAAATCCACTTACCACGATAAAAAAGGATTTGGATAGAAACGTTCCATTTGATAGGAACTATAGTTTGCATTAATTTTCCAAGAAAATAGACAACCTAGTTTGATCTTTTGAGACAAATAGAGCAACTCCCGCTAATGGGTGGAATCGCGCAGGATAGATGAAATTGGTCGAGTGGTCTTAGTTGAAGATGTGAGATTGCACATGTTTATGGATTGAACAAGATTCAAGCTATGTTCACATGTTTATGGATTGAACGAGATTCAAGCTATGTGTGAAAAGGTTGAATTTGCCATCAGTGTGGTATTACCATTCCCCTCGGGCAAAAGTAGTTCTTCTCCCCGGTCTCTACTTTTCTATTTTTTACTAATGCAGCCAGGAGATAAATTAAAAAGCCCTTCAAATTATAAACCAGATTACTAGAATTCAACCATGTAATCTGTCGGGATTTAATTGGGGACTTCAAAAGAGATTAATTTAATTCATTTTGAAACTCGTAACTCCATGTGAATTATTACAATGGTGAAACGTTTTTAAATTTCTAAAATCGTGAGTTTGGATAGGTCGCTGAGGCATAAGATAGGCCATCTACGATTTCATTCATCCAAGCATTTTCCACTTAAAATTGTGGGCCAAACGTACCCTAGATATAAAATTAGAGCAATACTAGGGTGACAAATAAAAAGTATAGAAACTACGCAATATGAAAGAATAGCCAAAACTTGGGTTATCATTGTTCAAACTCAAAGAAAACTATGCTTTGAACATGGGGAACGGCAATGACCAAGTCATATTTGGAGTAATTTTTGATCTGCTAACACTAAACCAATCACATAGACAACTAAATGTTTCATTAAAAAGATTTGAGGAGGAGAAGAAGAAAATGCCATAGATTTTCACCAAACTGTACCATTGGGGTGGAGTTATGGTATACAAATTACCAATATTATGGCTTCATGACAGTATAAGATGGATCCATTTAGAGATAGTCCGTTCATAGTCTCAAGATACAAAAGGAGATGATCCCTTTGTATTGATGAAGGCACTATTACATCTGTACATTGGATAGGATGGACAAGACAAAAGGAATTACTAGAAGACCTACTTGAATGATGCCAGAGGCAACTGCTATGACCTCCTCTGTAAAGATAACTCGCAATTCAGTGCTCAGCCATCAAAGCTGAGTTATCACCATTAGAGTAAGTAATGAGATTGTTGTTTGCATGAATGGCAGGTCCACAGTCTGAATCATTAGCTTCACCTTCGACCTAACCAAAGAATAAAAATGCCAAAAACAAAGGACATTAAAATTACTGGGACTATGAAACGAATGTAAACAGAATAATACCTAGAGCATGATATTAAAACACTAGTCATATAAGTATTACCTGCTCAGCCGTTGCCATAGAATGATCCTGAGTTTTCTTGGAAAGATCCCTCAATGTACCCAGTGGCGGCTCTAAAATTTTTTTTCAGAGTGGTTATTAAGAAACTTAAATTATACAATATTTAATAAAAAAGATAGTTATATCTCATTATCAATGCTGCAAGTTATATCTCTTTCAAAATTTTAGTTAAATAAATTTTTTTTTGGATTTTTCTTTTTGTTTGTAAAGGCCCAATATATTGTTAAAATGACCAAAGTTTGACTACAAACTTATTGTAGCCTAAGACTACAACTTTTACTAAATAAATTAACATGACTACATATTTTGAAAATATAACCGTTAAATTGTATGTTTTTTTATGTTCTTAAAACACATGTCAAGTTTCATGTCAATTGGATGTTATTTACTATTTGATCTATAAACTTATTTTTTGTGTATAATTTTAGACTACAAAAACTCGAAAATTAAACATTTGATTGATGACATAAGCTATTTATCTTTAATCTTCTTGAAGTTTTGCAAGTATGGAGGATATAAGAAAAAAAATGTAATCTAATTGTGGAGTTGTTAAAATTCATATCCAATAAAAAAAACATTGAGTGGAATTGTAGCCTTAATCTACAACTAAGTTTGTTGCTAAATTTTGTCCAAAATTTAATTATATTGAACCTAAAAAAAATTTAGGGTGGTCACACAGTTTTTAAGGTAAAAAAATCATATAATTTTTAAATTTTATATATAATAATGATTTTTTTTTTCAGGTCTGACTCTAACACGGAGCCGCCAGTGAATGTACCCTGCAAAGTTCAATTTGACAAAAAAGTTGGATAATACTGAATGCAGTAAAGATGGAGATGCACAAAGAAGTCTTTAATTAAAGGATGCGCTGAACAGATCAGTGGTGTATAATTTGATGGTAGAATAATCAGTGAAGAGCATGAAGAACAAGAGCAGCCAGAAATCTTAAGAGTGACCATGCAAATAGTATAAGGCCAGATATTATTGGATAATCTCCGGTAATCCATGAGTTATTGCAAACACCTCGACTAATGAGTCAAGGCTGGAGAAGGACTTAATCCAACTAATTCACGATGGGTTCTCCACACAAACACATAGAAACTGGGGACGCCCTTGTGGAGAAACAGACCTTGAAAAAGATGCAAAGTGGATATAAGGGTGTGCATAGGGTTTCTTTTGTACACAAAGTTTGAGCAGCTGTTAGTACAATTGCAGAGATGATCTGGGATTGACCAAAAGAGTGTTTGCATTAACATTTTCAATTGCAGAGATTATCTTTTGCATCTCTCACTCTGCATATTAGTTTGGTACATAAACTCGGCTACGATAGTCTCCTGGTCCCCTTTTTCTTGGGTTAAAAAATGTCGTTTTTTAGTTATTGATTGGCTTTGTGTGGTTGGAATTAGATAATTTGTGATTATAATACGATATGATTGGGATATTTGGTCGAAATTAACAAAATTGGTTTTCTTGTTGACATGGGAAATTAGAGGTTTAATTTTGTTTTATTAACTAATGGTTTTTAAAAAATATATATATAATGCAGTAAGTTTTGTAGTGAAAATGGATTCTTTTTTTTAGTTAATTTGCTTGTCTGTATAGGAATTATTGAGGTTTGATTGGGTCTTGTTCACTAGTTTGGATTCTTTTTTATTGTTTAATTAATTCAGTTGAGTACTTGATTTTGCAAAGAAAAGTAGGGATCGATAAGGATTCTATATCATAGCTATGATATGAACTTCCTCAAGAAATCTAAGATTGATGGGGGGTTTGGTATTTGTTTGGGCTTTATGACCTCAGTAATTTTGTCATTCATTTTTTTTTACTCTTGTACTTTATTGTGAATGTAATTGCTGTTTATTTCGTTTAAGATGTAGGTGAGGAACCTTGAATCCCCATTGTTATCGATTTCACAATTGAACTATTGTTTCAATTCTTTCGCTGATAAAATTGGTTTTTCCCCCCACCAGGGCCTCTTTATATTGATGATTTACAAGCTATACTTGACGATTTTTTTTTTCAAGTCTCTTTTTACTTATGTTGAGGATGGCAGCATTGAGGAGGTATGCACTCTCTAAATTATTCAACCTTGAATTGGTAGAGTCCATAATTGTATGTGATGATAGAGTTTTGTTAGTACATTCAATAAGTATATCATGTTTTATAATTTTTCTGGATTTTTTTTTCATGTTATTCAATTTGACTTCAGATGTCTGTCTTGTTATAGTATCTATAAAATGGTAAAGAAACTATGTTTTTTAAGACCTTAGTCAGGTTGGTGCAGCACTCAATCTTTTCCCATTTTTTTGGTGGCCCTGATATTAGGAGATCACCGTAGTTGATGGTTGTTAAGCTTTTCACAATTGGTCATGATTTCTGTAATTTTAATGTCACTCACTTGAATTCTTCTTTGTGGATGGATATTTTTGGTGATGGGCATTTTTGTTTGGTGTAGAATCTTAGGGTTTGTAGTAATCTTCCATTGGTTAAGGGTTTTTGGACCATTTCATCACCTAATATTAGAGTCATTATTGACGCTGCGAGATTTAAGACAATCCTTAGTTAACTTGTATTAACTTCCAAAGTGAATTTTAGGCTAGGAATATCTGTTTTGCATCAAACATGTCTACATTAGGGCCATTGGCCCATTGGTTTTGGTACGCAAGCTTGTCATCAATTTTCTGTGCAAGCATGTCTAAACTAGTTCTCTGCTTATTCATTTGAATATGAGGGTAATATTTACTGTAGGGACAAGGGCCCAAATTTGTATATCAGGCCTTGGGCTTTATCCGAGGACGTTGATTGGTCCGAGGACGAATAAACAACAATGAAGATGTCAAGTTCAAAGTTCCATAAGCAACTTGCAAGTGGAGAGATCAAGAAGGGTTTTTCGAGGAGGATTGTCTCCTCAGATGAACGAAACACAGATCAAAAGCATGTTCTATCGCTCAAAGTGACCATCCAGGAAACTTCACTGAGAGGGGCGTGCATGTTGAACGTACTGGAAGGATGGGAGACAGGAAATATCTACGGAAAAGCTGCTGCTACCTCATTAAATGTTATGCAGCTAACTTTCTGGCCGCATTTATGTGAAGAAGACCCCTGAACAGTGCTGCATCGGCTATCCCAACTCACAGAGGGCTAGAGAGGGTGTCTGACACGACAAGCACTCAAGTGATGGCCTGGATGATCAACAAGTGTAAGGCCAAGATCGTGCGAAGGGGACTATATAATGTAAGAGACCCTCCATGGAGGGGGGATCAGAAAAAAGGAAGGAAAAACATTGTAGCACTCTAGAACAAAACTTGTAACTTAACTTAAGTATTAATAGAAGAGAATCAGTCTCCTCGGACTTGGCCGAGGACGATTTTCTCGAGAGCTTGTTCATTTTTATTCTCTTGACATCAAGACCTACCTTATTGATAGACTAATTCACTAAAGCCTGGTTCTTCGACTCACTCTCTACAAATTTATTATTTTGGGCTTCTTTGGCCTAAGTCTATCCATCTTTTGGGCCTAGGATCCGAACTAGGTCCTTACATTTACTATTAAGTGTTGGGTTTTATGCACTTTCTCTAACTCTGCAGGTAGCCTATAAACTGATATGCATGAAGAATGTTTGGAAGGGAAATAGTCTATTGAAAGACTAAGGGAAGCCAATTAGTAGAAAGTTGATGTTCATCATGTCAAACAGGTGATTATAAGTAGAAATCTTGCCCTGAATCATTTATGCTCCGTAGGCAGAATAATTTTTCTTATAAGGTGTCATACTTCTGTTTTTCCCTTTAGATTCTAGTTGATTCGCACTGTTAAACCTATGAGATAGTAAATAATTTTTAAATGAACCTAAATGTATCAAAAACAGGTGCATCAGTTGATATGATGTAGGTAGTTTCTTGTATGAGTTATAACCAAATTATGACTGTCAAGGACGGAGCTACATATGGACCAAGGGGGGGCAATGGCCCCCCTTAAATTTGTTTTTTTTTTTTTAAATATTAGTATATTAATAGGTATAAATTTTAGCAATTTTGTTCAATAAAATTACACTTTGCCTCCCTTAACAATGCCATCAATTCTTTTAAGAGTAATATTATAGCCATAAACTTTTTTGCAACATTTTTACAAATTATTGAGGTAGCAAATTCTTATTGGTTCGCACACTTGCAATACTTTTTTACTTACCAATAACCACTCACCATATTAGCAATTTGTAAAAATTTTGTAGTTTTATCATTTTTCACCTTTCAAAGACCATAAAAAATTAATAGATTAAAACTAAAACAAAATATACAAGCTCAAAACAATTAGCTCAACAACAAAAATTACCAATAATAAAGCTAAAAAATGAAGTCCAATCAACCTATTTTACCCAAAATAAACAACTTGACCATTTAAAAAGTTTTAAACAAAAATTCTTAGTGGTAAAGCAGTAGAGTCAAAGGTTGGAGTCGCTACTCACAGTGAGCAGTAGAACTACTTAGTTGTATATTTTAGAAAAATAGAACTACTATTGTTTAGCAGATGTGATTTTTTATTTGGTTATATCCCGATGAAAGTGGGACTAATGGTGGACACTGGGAATTATGAAAATTTGTTAGTAGCATTTTAAGAAGGAATTTACTAACGTGTGCCCTAAGGGCACACAATAGTATACCATTTTTGGAAAAAGTTTTATCAGGAATTGAAAAAGTTATGACAGCTTTTTCAATTCCCGAATAAAATTTTTCCAAAAACAGATTTGTTAATGTATGCATTAACCGGACCCTTTTAAGAAACCATCAATATGTCAATATATATAATTCTTTAATAATATATTTGTCTTCCTTTTTTTTTTAATGGTCTTTTGTGTTGTCAAAGAATTTTAGATGATCACGATTTTTTCTTTCACTTCACACACTAGCTTTTTATTTAATGCACTCACTCACCAAATACACTTGCACACACCTGACACTACTAACACTATGAGGACTTTACTTGCTTCACATTACTTTGACTTGGTGCTTATGACACACGAAAATTGAGCACCACTTCTACATATTTACAAGGTTTTCAGACCCGGACCATTCATTGAACTGTAAAAGGGAGAGGTTCAAGGTTTTTGAGGTCGAACCGGGGTTGAACCGTGATGACGTCATAATTAATTTAATAATTAATTAAAGCCTAAATATAGATATTAAATTTATAAAACTAGCAAAATTGACTAATATATCTATATATGTGAGGAAAATTTAATGATTTTCAAGCATATATTTAATAATTAAATAAGAAAGTTAATAAAATAAAATAATAACCATGAAAACATTAAAATTTATGATTAATTTTTGAAGTAAAGTTGAATATCTTTGAAGGATTTTAATTATAATTTTTTTTATTCCTTGTAAGAGATGGATAATTTAATAAAGTAGAATAAAATTGTGTTAAGTTGTTTTAAAAAAAAAAAATTGCTAAGGGGTTGGACCGCACGGTTCTTGCCACCGGTTCGTGCAGTCCAACCTCGGTTTTAGGGGTACATATGCCTGGTTCTCTATGCTTAAAAAACCGGATTTCAATCCGGTTTTCGGTTTCCGGTTTTCACGGTCCGACCTCCCGGTCTGGTCTGGGTCTGAAAACCTTGCATATTTATACATGCTTAAAGCCAATTAACTCAACGACTATGAATTCTCTAGCACATTCTTTTATTGTCTTTCACTATCAATAAAAATATGTCTCTTTCACCAACCTTCTAGACAAGTTAAAAATTTGTGGCCGAGATTAAACTATGCAGGGAAGCTCTAAAGAATTGTTGAGAGAAAGAGATTGAGTGAGAAACTCTAGAAATTTCTAGAGAAGCCAGTGTTGATTTTAACAGCATTTGCCTTCAATTAGTCTAAGAAGCACGAAATTGGAAGTAATCTTATCTGGTGAGTAATTTGTGTATTATTATTCTTGCAATTGAAATTGGAAATTGGAAGTAAAGTGAATGAATATCATATGGAGAAACCCCAATTTTACTACTACTAGTGCTAGGTGAAGGGTAGGGTTGTGGGTTCAACATCCATTGGAATTTTAAATAGGATTGACTCTTATATTATGTTTATGCAAGGCATGTTGAAAGTAGAGCAGCCCTGCACTAACAAATTGATATGGAATTTTGAGCTTATTTCGACTAAAATAATCTTGTGAGATGTCATATATATAGGCTTTCATAATTTTATCTTTCCTATAGGCAAATGTTTTTGTTAGCACTAAGTCATATATGATGATTTTTTAAACTTACTACCAAATACCCTCTACTCTAATTCCCTAGGATTTACGAAATAATTTATCTTGCACTTATTTTTTAATGTGTATTTTGTTATGGTAATGAGTGCCTTGGTTTAGTTGGAATCTTTTTATGTTCTTGACTTTGTTGGCATTGGTTTGCAGATATTTATTCAAACTGGATACCCTTTTGATTTGCCTTCGGGGAGTTTAGGGAGTTTCTGCATTTATGAATATCACATGGAAAGTCACCATTATGTGTCCCTTCTTTTCTTTTTATTTTATTTTTCCCTTTTCTTTCTTCCAAACTTCTTAATTTATGTGTACATGTTTGTCCCATTCTATTTTGTAGTTTATGGTAGGGTTTTATTTCTTTCTAACATATAACTAGAAAATGTTAGGTCTAAAAGCTACTACATCGTCCGACGTCTGCATGGGTTTGCTTGAAATATAACTAGGGTTCCTAACAAAGAGAAATTAATAGGTTATAGTTTGTGTTATGTTAGTCTATTGTAATAGGCATTTAAAGGACAACTACAAAGACATCCTTTTTCTCAGTTAATAAACTTGGTAGTTCACGAAATTGCAAGCTGCTACTTCTCTTAATTGCAATCAAACAGAGCCCAACTGTCAATACCTTATATATATCCTTCTACAATTACCATAAGCAATGCATTTTATTTTTGCTAAAGGGACACTTACTGTTGAAATGTTTTCCTGCACAGAGAAACAAAATTAAAGTCTCATATTGTCCTAAGAACACAACTAACTCAATAGAAAAGCCTTAGAGAGTAGGAAACACTCTGAGAATAAAGAATCTAATTCATGAAACAAAAAAGAACAAACAACATAGCTTTTGTCTGCATTTGTCAGATGCAGGGAAAAAAAAACCTATTGATTTCCTCTAATTAGAAGCAATTCATGTCTTTGTATCAAATGAAGCATAAAGGGTATTATTAACCACGAAAAAATAATAAGCAAACATTACATAAAAATTGAAAAAAAATCAAAATTGGTATTATTCAGTGTAACCATGTGCAATTTCAAAGAACATAATAAATATTAAAAAAATAAAAAAACAAACCCTGAAAACAAGAGAAGCTCTAAATCCCAATTGAAAAAAGCACAAGGTAAGACACTGTAATCATGAAACAACTCAACCGAGTAAAAATCAAAATATCCCAATGCTCCTAATAGTGGCTAAGTAAATGCAGGAGTGAATAGAGATCAAAATGTCACATTCATTATTCAAACACCCAATGAAACAATCAACTTAATAGAGTAAAACCCAACTTTTCTTTAATTTTTTCAAATTCTTTACAAGCAAACTAAAACCAAAGAAATCATCAAACCTAATAGTGGATTCTGCGCCCTTTTCTTTTCTTTTTTTTTCTGAACAACCAAACAGTAAGGCTACCATGGAATGCTGCCAAATATAGAAACTCTAGAAAACCAAGCTCAAATGGGTATGCATACACCTTCACAGTCATTCAGATTCACAGTTCAAAGAAAACCTCCAAAGCCCAAAAGAGTAGAAAAAACCCAGTGAGCAAGTAAATACAAAAAAAGAGCAAAAGACAAAAAAAAGAAAAAAGAAAAAAAAAAAGGACAGCTGACAGAATAAACAAAGAAAAAAGCAAAGAAATTGACCAGAAGCGTCGCCGAAGGATGAAGCATCGTCGGAAGCGTCGCGAAGGATGAAGTGTCGCCGGATGGTGCGACTGAATCGTCGCAGGCGATCGGGAGCTGAAGCGTCGCGATCAGGGCGTCAACAGCGTCTGAATCGTCGCAATTGGGAGCTGAAGCGTCGCAATCGGGAGCTAAAGCGTCGCAAAGGATGAATCGTCGCGAAGGATGAATCGGCGACAGCTAGCTGAGGCTATGGCGGCGACGGAAGGCGAAGCGTCGCCGGTGCTAAGGAAGGCGAAGTGTCGCCAGCGACTTAGAGTGAGGGAGAGAGGGAAATATGGGTTTCGTCGGGAAAAAATGAGCTGATTAATTGATATATAAAGGAAATCTATAGTGACGACTTGAGTTTCGTCGCTATTGCTTGCCTTTAGCGACGAATCTGCGTTTCATCACTAATAGCTTGACTAGTAGCACCTTTAGTGACGAAAGTGTTTCGTCACAAAAAAATAGAACTTTTAGCGACGAAAAAATTCGTCGCTGTAGATCCATTTGTTTCCCGCCTACCCTTTTTGTTTGGCGGCCTGAATTTAGCATACCCTATAGTGACGAAATCTATTTCGTCACTAAAGGTTACTATTTTTTTTATATTTAGTGACGAAATATAAATTCCATCACTATATGGTACTTTTTTGCGACGAAAAAATTTTCCTCACTAAAATTCGTCACTGTAGTTACATTTTGTTGTAGTGAGGGCTAATTTAGACATTTCTGTTTTATTAATTTGTGCAAGATGCTTTCTCATTTTTCCAATTTCTCCTCTATTTACTTTGAGCACTATTAGAAGGTAGAAGAGTTGGGTGTTCAATGTACTAGGATTGTGCGTGCTCCTTTTACACTTTTTTGAATGAAAAAAAAAAAATACTACTTATAAAAAAAAGTGGTAATCAATTATATGTGAGGAACATGCACCATTTTGATTGATTCTCACTACTGCATGAAATGGTTATAATCTGTCCTAGAAATTATGTGAAAACTAAGTAGTAGTGTTATTTTTTATTTTTTGGTAGTAGTAGTGTTACCGATTAAGAGGCACTGCCTCTAGTACACAACGTATACATGATGTAGTGTTAAAGAATTACAATAAATGAAAGTTACAATAAGAAAGAGAGAAAATCAATACAACAGAACACGTGACTAAAAGTAACTTGTTTTATTATCTTGCGAATTTCAATTAACGAAAGGATAAATAACACACATAATCATGAGCACTAACAAGTAGAGATAACAGTTTTAATGAGAGAACTATAAATTCTTAAATTTAAATTGCAGAGAGGACGAAGTTATATAGATGATCAGTTTCGATTGCAAGTGTGTTTTATTGAGCTCTTTTATTGCATCCAATTTGAGTTTTTTATAAGTAAATCTTGGAATGTTAATGGTTGTGTTCGTAGTGGGCTAATATAAATACGACATCTAGCTGTTTGCCTTTAAATCCTTTAAGTCATGCATAGCTGACAATTTGTCTTCCCTTCCAAATTGACAGCCTTGTTCAATGGGATTTGCTATTGGTGGAAAAACATTCTTAAAGTGGGTTTTGATTTTTGCCATGGTCATGGAATCTTGCGCAGGTAATTTCTTTTGAAACTACTTGTCTTTCTCCTATTTCTTATGATGATTGATATTCCTCCAATCAAGGGCGGCTTATGGCCTAGGCTACTTAAGCCTTGGCCTAAAGGCTGGTAGAAGTGAATGTGTCTTTCAAATTATGACTATGAAGCTGCTCAGTCAATTCATGTGTGGTCTAAAAATTTAGAAAAAGCTATTCTCCACTAATAACCCTTACACAAAAACTAAACAATATACCCAATTTTATTTTTATTGGTAGACAATTTGGTAATTTATAATAAAAATAAAAAATTTAAGAATTTCTTTGTGGAGATAGTAAAAGATGAATTTTTACTCTAAGAAGATAGTAAAAAGCAAAGATACTAAGTTCTGATAGATTTATGTGGTTGTGCATGTGTGTGGGGTTTGTCGTTATACGTTACACCAACCAAGGCAAGTGTGAATGCTAACATGGCTGGATTCGGACCCTACACGTGGGCCAGCTATGAGGAAAGGAAGGGGAATGTTGGCTGAGGGAGAGCATCTTTGGCTTATGCCAATGGCATGACCATCTTGGAGAATAGTGAGATATGCACCTAGCATGGACACCTAGCATTAGCGTAATTGTTATAATCCTAGTGTCCCACATGGATTAAGTATTAACTTAACCATATATTTATAAGCTCTTGGGCACCATTTCCTTGCAAGCCAGTTTTCAAGGGTGAGTTCTACCCATGGGTTTGTAACATTTGGTATCAGAGCCAACCACCACTTCGAGTAATCGGGCGTAGCTCATTGAGTATGGGATCAAATGAGTTGCGGTTTTATGGTCAGATCCCGAAGGGGACGACCTAAAGGCTAGATTAAAATAACTAATAGGTGAGTGGAGCCACCAAAAGAGAAAGGGCTACCATCGAGTCAGTGTCATTAGAATGAGTCGTCGTGGACGTAGGCTGCAAAGCGTGGTGGTATGTTATGATCCTAGTGTCCCATATGGATTAAGTATTAGCTTAACCCTTTCCTTGCAAATCGGTTTTCAAGGGTGAGTTCTACCCATAGGTTTGTAACATTTGGTATCAGAGTTAACCACCACCCCGAGTAATCGGGTGTAGCTCATTGAGTATGGGATCAAATGAGTTGCGACTTTGTGGTCGGATCCCGGAGGGGGTGACCTAGAGGCTAGATTAAAATAACTGATAGGTGAGTGGAGCCACCAAAAGAGAAAGGGCTACCATCGGGTCAGTGTTGCTAAAGTGAGGCGTCATGGACATGAGCTGCATAGCGTGGTGGTATGTTATGATCCTAGTGTCCCACATAGATTAAGTATTAGCTTAACCATGTGTTTATAAGCTTTTAGGCACCCTCCTCTTACAAGCTAGTTTTCAAGGGTGAGTTCTAAACATGAGTTTGTAACAGTGAAAGGGAGATAGTGACCCCCCCATGGTCATAAGTTATAGAACACCCCTATTGGCTGAGCTTGTGCTGGACCACTGCGGAGGACATGTGCATCACTCTTGGCTTCCCTGATATCCCTTTCCTTGTCTATGGCTTGCTCCCCACGTTGTAGCAAAGCTGCCCTCCATCCCACTACCCTGACATTGGCGTGTTTTCTTTCTCCTCTAGCCGTAGTATAGTACAATAGTTGTTTGAAATGGGGGAATTAGGGCTTGAGAACCAAGAAAGATATAGAGAGAGAAAAGAGGCAGAAGTTTGGGTAGGAAAGTGAGAGAAAAGGAGGCTTTCTTTAGGAAGAACATCACCATTGTGTAAAAACCTTAACTTTCACATAATAGAGAGCTCTAAAGAGTGAGGGACATCCTTCCCTTCACTCACCCGTGGTTTTTCATCCATTTCAAAAGGTTTTTTACATATGTTACATGGCTTCTTTACTTTCCTTGTTTTGCTTTTACATTTCTCTAGACATTAAAGTGAGTTTCCATTTTTATTGTTCATGAGCTTTTGCACTTAAATTTACTGTTAGATCCATAGCTTATTTTTTCCTTACAAGCTTGATAGTCTAACTTGCACATACATTTTTGGCGACTTCACTAGGGACAATCTCTGGTTATTCTCTCTTTTGTTATATTCTGGCTATTCTTTGTTATATCTCTGGTTATCTTTCTCTTTGGCTGTTCAATGCCTCCGAGAAAGAAGAACGCAGCGGCCCAGGCAGGTTTAGGTGAAGAACATCAGGTCGAAGTAAGTGTGGACCATGTTTCCATGCACACTGAGGGTACAAAGTCCTCTGAAGAGGTCAGACAACCTAGCAACCGAGATCTCGTGGCAGCCATAGAGGACCTTCAATGTTCTTAAGCCACTATGTGGGTAGAGTTTCGGTCTTTATGCCAGAGGACATCCACTCTTCAAACCCCACAAGGAAGCCAACCACCTCAGGGAGAGACCGGGAGGTCAAATGCGGTTCCACCTCTAAACTAAGAGCAGAGGGCACCACATCAGCCCAATGAGCCTTAAGCATCTCCCTACTTGACTAGGGAGGATGTTGCAACCATTTTACTTGAGGCTAGAAAGGCGAAGAGTTCTGCTTACATTACACAAGACCTTTTTATCTTCAGGAGATGGCTAGAAAGCCTTATCCTGCTAACTACACACCTCCTATTTTTCCTAAATATGATGGTATGATTGGGAATGCCAGAGAGCATATCAGGAGGTATGTAGATGTTTTGACAGCTCACTCTCATGACCATGAGTTGAGACTCATGGAGTTTTCTAAATCCCTGGAAGGTCGGGCTTTTACTTGGTACACTAGCCTTTTACCAAGGTCGGTCTTAGGTTGGAATAATGTGGCTACTCAGTTCATGAAAAGGTTCTTTGCTTTGGATGAAAAGCTTACTCTATCAAATCTGCAACAGGAGAGGAAGAGGATTACTGGACTACATTCGTAGATTTAGAGACCTCTCTTTTGATATGTTATGATCTTGTAGAGGAAAAAAAGACTGGGGATATATGCATTGCTGGTATGTTGTATGAATACCGCCCTTATATAGAGAACTTGCAGATCCCAAGTTTCACAAGGCTGGTGGAGGCTTCTAGAAGAACCAGCATGTCAGTATGAAAGCCTTCCAAGAGCTCAACTTCACAAACTACAAGTGCTCCTAAATAGTCTTGGAAGCGGGAGAGCAAAAAGATAGAAGCAGCTGTGGTAAAAGAAACAAAGAATGTTACCAAAGGCAGAAAGAGGGAGAGAAGCGGTATTCCTCCCCCATTTTCTGTCTCGGTAGAAAAGCTATATAGCATCCAAGATGCTTGGGTGAAGGATGGCTTGGTGGTCTTGCCTGACTGTAAACGTGAGCCAACAGAGGAAGAAAAGCAAGGTGCGATTTTTTAGTAGGTATCACAGAAGAAGTGACCACCACACCATGGATTGTTATGCTCTAAGAAATATCTTCCATGAGAAGGTGGCCAAGGGTGATTTGGTCATCAAAAATGTTAAGCATACTGACCAAATGATGCACAGACTTGAGATAGCTATGGTGGGGGGAAAAACCAATTTTATCAGTGAAAGAATTGAAACGACAGTTCAATTGTGAAATCGATAACAATGGGGATTAAAGGTTCCTCACCTACATCTTAAACTAAATAAATAGCAATTACATTCACAATAAAGTACAAGAGTAAAAAAAATGAATGATAAAATTACTAAGATCATAAAGCCCAAACAAATACCAAACCCCCCATCAATCTTAGATTTCTTGAGGAAGTTCATATCATAGCTATGATATAGAATCCTTATCGATCCCTACTTTTCTTTGTAAAATCAAGTACTCAACTAAATTAAATAAACAATAAAAAAGAATCCAAACTAGTTAACAAGACCCAATCAAACCTCAATTAATTCCTATACAGACAAGCAAATTAACTATAAAAAAAAAATCCATTTTCACTACAAAACTTACTACATTATATAGATTAAAAAAACCGATTAGTTAATAAAACAAAATTAAACCTCTAATTTCCCATGTCAAAAAGAAAACCAATTTTGTTAGTTTGGACCAAATTTCCCAATCATATCGTATTCTAATCACAAATTATCTAATTCCAACCACACAAAGCCAATCAATAACTAAAAAACAACATTTTTTAACCCAAGAAAAAGGGGACCAGGAGACAACATCATAGCCGAGTTTATGTACCAAAATATGCAGAGTGAGAGATGCGAAAGATAATAGAAATGTGAATTCAATAAACTAATAAATCACAACCCCAATAACTTTTCATATTGTTATGGGCTAATAAGCAGGCAAAGCCAAGAAATGTAATTTAAAGTTTAACAAGAAAGATATGAGATTTTCCTTACAACCAAAACTGTTTTCAGTAATCACTGACGCAACTTAGATTAATAATTTTAAGGATCTTAACCTTAATAAGATGTGTAGAACTAACAAAAATAAAGAAACACTGAATTAAGAGGAAATTACCTGTGCAAGATTCCGTGATTGTGGCAAAAAGCAAAACCCTCTCTCTTGACCTTTTGAGTTTTGACAAAGGAATAGAGTCGCGGACGCACAGAGAATAATAAGAGAGAGAAAGAGAGAAATAGAAGCAAACGGAGACAACACTCCATTGCTGATCTCTCTCTCTCTCTCTCTCTCTCTATGATTTCCAAATCTAAGATTTAAAACTGAGTCTGGCTTATGCGAGGGATTCCAATTTATAACTATATGGGGAAAGCAAGGATGGTGCATGGCCTTGGGTTTTTTATTGTTGCTCAACTCAACGGTAGCATTTTTTGAAATTCAAATGGGAGAGTTTGACTTGGATCACTGTTCAACAGTATGGGGGCCAATACTCATTTTAATTGAGCCCATTATTATTAAAAATTTAAAACATAAATAAATGATAATATTTTCTAGCCCATTAAAAAAAACTAAGTATATTAGTATATATATTTAAAAAAAAAATAGTAGTGTTTGACGTGAAATCAAAGTTGATTTTTGTTTCCCATAAAAGAAATAAATAAAAAAGTTAATTTTGTGATAAGTTTTCACTTCCAAATTTTGACGGTATTTAGTAATTACCATATATCTATCATAAAAAAAATTTACAAACATAATTTTACAAACATATCACCTAAGTAAGTCTGAATGATAAAGAAAAAATAGTGGATCCATATAAAATTAACAAGTCATCAATCATAGTTTTCTACATAGGATAATTGTAAAAATAGCTATGGAATATATTTTGGTTCTTGAATATATAGCTCATTGCATTAATTACCCTTATTCCGTATCTAGTTGAGTAGACTAAAAGCAATTAAGTCTTAAATTTTAAAATTGGGGGTCTTAATTAGTTCTAGTAGTTTTACTATCAAATGGGAGAGTTGGACTTGGATCATTGTTCAACAGTATGGGGGCCTATACTCGTTTTAATTGGGCCCATTATTATTAAAAATTTAGAACTGAAATAAATGATAATATTTTCTAGCCCACTAAAAAAAACTAAATATATTAGTATATATATTAAAACAAAATCAGTAGTGTTTGACGTGAAATCAAAGTTGATTTTTGTTTCCCATAAAAGAAATAAATAAAAAAGTTAATTTTGTGATAAGTTTTCACTTCTAGATCTTAATGGTATTTAGTGATTACCATATATCTATCATAACAAAAAAAAAAAAAAAATTACAAACATAATTTTACAAACATATCACCCAAGTCTGAATAATAAAGAAAAAATAGTGGATTCATATAAAATTAACAAGTCGTCAATCATAGTTTTCTACATAGGATAATTGTAAAATTAGCTGTGGAATAGATTTTGGTTCTTGAATATATAGCTCAGTGCATTAATTACTCTTATTCCTCATCTAGTTGAGTAGACTAAAGCAATCAAGCTGTAAATTTTAAAATTGGGGGTCTTAATTAGCTCTAGTAGTTTTACTATTGAGCTTTCTGTTAGGATTAGTGCCCTTAAATCCTATTGTATGATGCTATGTATGATATTAAGTATGACATTATGTATGACTTAAATTGTGTTTAATAAAGTTGTTTTATATTTATCTAAAATAATGGTAACATGAATATTCGGACATTATCATATAGTTTATGAGATGCATTGTATGTGATTTATGTGAAAAGCCACAAAAGATATAAATCACAGGTTCTTTGTAAACTCAGAATTGTAGTTCGTAGTCGGTGATGAAAATGGGCATTTCATCTGCGAAGACTATAACATATCAACTAAGATGATTTGTCTTGATCATTGAAGTGAAGACTTCTAGTTGATATATTGATATGTTTTAAGAGTTAAGACATATTGAACTGGACCGCTGTAAGATTTATTATTCTCCTAACGACTGTCAATTGAATAATAAATTTCACGACTTCTATTTACATGAACTCTTAATCCTGAGAGAATAATGGACCTGATCATGAAGTGTAGGTTGCTTTGATATATCAGGAATGAGATCTAAAGTAACGGTCAAAACCTCAGTATGTTGGGCAGCCACATTTAGTGTTGATGGAACATATATTCTCAAGATGGAATTCATAGTCTCTTAACAGAGATACAAAATATTCTCTTGAGATAAGTTTAATGGGTTTATTATTCAGAATGTTAAGCCTAACTACTTTAGTAAATAGTTACTAAAGTATATATTTATGGAATTAGATTTCATAAATATATGATGAATAACATAAAGGATTAAACTGGGTATTCAAGAATTAAGATTTAATAATCTACAAAGTGGCAGTTCACATTAATGACTTTGTATTACTACGAATATTTTATGAAGAATTACATGCACAATAAAGTCTTGGAATATAATTTATTAATAAGGCCTAGAGTGGAATTATATTTATATAGTGGTATTAAATATAATTAATGGTTTGATATATCAGGAGTGAGATCTAAAGTAACGGTCAAAATCTCAGTATGTTGAGCAGCCACATTTAGTATTGATGGAACATATATTCTCAAGATGGAATTCATAGTCTCTTAACAGAAATACAAAATATTCCATTGAGATAAGTTTAATGGGTTTGTTATTCAGATTGTTAGGCCTAACTACTTTAGTAAATAGTTACTAAAGTATATATTTATGGAATTGGATTTCATAAATATATGATGAATAACATAAAGGATTAAACCGAGTATTTAAGGATTAAGATGTAATAATCTACAAAGTGGCAGTCTACATTAATGACTTTGTATTACTACGAATATTATATGAAGGGGTTGCATGCACAATAAAGTCTTGGGATATAATTTATTAATAAGGTCTAGAGTGCAATTATATTTATATAGTGGTATTAAATATAATTAATGGTAACTTTGGACTTGTCAAGAGTTGACAGAAAAGCCTAAGACCCATTGGAGCTAGTGTCTTATTAGTTCCCTTTTGGTCCCACTCCAAGCCACATACTAAAGCCCAATTGGAAAAGCCCAAAAGGCTAGCCCAATTAGATAATCAGTTATAAGGAGAGAAACATACATAATTTGTAAGTAACATGAAATTGTTTGTATGTGAGTGACACTCTCTATTAGGGGTGTGTCGGTTCGGTTTCGGTCGGTTTTCTAAGTGTTGGCCAACCGAAACCAAAATTTTCGGTTTGTGAAATTCTCAACCGAAACCGACCGAAGTAATTGGAAATCAATCGGTTTCGGTTGGATTTCGGTTTCGGTCGGTTTCGGTCGGTTTTTCCGGACCAAACAGAAACCAAAAAAAAAAAAAATCAAAATCAAAATCCCACCTTCACCCACCAAGAACTTAACAAATTTCCACATTTTCACAGCAACCAAACAGAATGACAACAAAAACCCAAACCCATAAACACAACACTCAAGATCCCACCTTCATTTACCAAGCACACACCCACAATTTCTCAGCAGCCAAACAGAATCACCAACAAAAACAAAACAAAAAAGCACCAAAAGCAAGCAAAATCAATGGTTCTTACTAGGGCTTTCGAACATGAAAGTGACAGTATCACCACCATCATCGGCCTTAATGGTAACAATGTCGTCATTTCCCGCGCACTTGAGTATCTTGGCCATGTTGTTGAGGTTCATCTCCATGGACAAGTTATGGTCACAGCGGTAGTGCTCGAAGCCCTCAGATCTGAGAAGAAGAGCCACGAGTGCCAGGTGGCTGGAATCCATGGCCTGGAGCGAGAACCCGGTGGCGGAACAGTCGAAGTTGGCGTCATTGACGAGGTCCTTGACCGATTCCAGGCTCCCTTGGAGGACGGCGTAGGGAGGCCGGCGGGTAGAGGCCGGCGTGTGGAGGCTGGCGTAGGAAGGCCGGCGTGTGGAGGCGGCATGTGGATCGGTGAGAGAAAAGGAGGGCTGAACTCTGAAGAGTGGAGGCTGTGAGTCTGTGAAAATGAAAGTAGTGGGTAGGGTTTTTAACTTTTGTTTTTATAGTTAAATTAGATTAAGTTTAATTAGGTTAATTAGATATCTAATTAGTTTAGTTATACTTACTTATTCTAAAAATAAAATGAATACATGGAAAAGAGGAAAGGGCCGGATCTAATTCATTGATTCCTATCAAACAAGAAAGGGCCAGATCATATAAAAGAAAAAAAAAAAGAGGCCCAAATGGTTTTAAAAAAAATGAAAAGGCCAAACATGTATGGCAGGCCCATATATTATATATTATATATTTTATGTAAAATATATTATAATATGTTCGGTTCGGTTTTGGTCGGTTCAGTGTATTCAAACCGGAAACCGAAACCGAACCGAAATTTTCGATTTTTAAAAATTAATAACCGAAACCGAACCGAACAGAAACCGAACCGAAATATTTGCAACGGTTCGGTCGGTTTCAGTCGGTTTTTTCGGTTCGTCGGTTTTATGCACACCCCTACTCTCTATTCCTCTCTTGAACAAATTCATAGAAACTGATTGAGAGACCACACATCTTGGGCATCAAGTGGAATTGGAGTGAAGATTAAAAGTGTTCTCAAGAACTTTTGATTTTCGATTTTGAATTTCACCGCATCAAGGTACACTCTCTTATTCTTATATTCTGAAATTTACATAGTGCATGTTATCAATTGCGAATGAAGTAGATCCGTTAATTTTTCGCTGCATACATGCATATTTCCATCAAATTTCAACTTCCACAACCTAGCCTCGTCAGGAGCTCACCAAGCATTTCATTTTTGTTCCTATGAATAATAGAAAAAAATGATAATCTTGGCTAAAGGGTCAATGAGCAACTTACCCTGCTCCTCTATTAGCATTTGAACGACTAAATAAATAATAGAAAATATATAGAAAAAAAAAATGTTTGATTAGGAAATAATAGAAAATATTTTTTTGATTAGAAAAAAATGTTAATCTTGGCTAGAGAGTCGATGAGAAACTTACCCGCTCCTCTGTTAGCTTTTGAATAGCTAAATATATTAATAAAATAAAAATAAGAAAAAACCTCTTTTATTTTGTCTGCAAGAGCCTTTTTCATTTCCACAACCCAACCTATTCAGGACCTCGTAAAGACTTTTTTTTTTTTTTTTTGTTCCTATGAATCATAGAAAAAAATGTTAATCTTGGTTAGTGGGTCAATGAGCAAGTTACCTAGCTTATCTAAATAGATAAATAAAATAAATAATAGAAACGATCTATTTGATTTTGCTTGTAATAGCCTTTTTTACTTCCACAACTCAGCCTAATCAGGACCTCGCCAAGCCTTTTTTTTTTTTTTTGTTCCTAATAATTATAGAAAAAAAAAAATGTAAATCTTGGCTAGAGGGTCGATGAGCAACTTACCTAGATTCTCTATTAGCCTTTGAACGGCTAAATAGAGAAATAAAATAAATATATTAATAAAAAAATAATAGAAAAGATCTCTTTGATTTTGTGTGCAAGAGCCGTTTTTACCTCTACAACCCAACCTAGTCAGGACCTCGTCAAGCCTTTCTTTTTTGTTCCCATGAATCATTAAAAAAAAAAATGTTAATCTTGGCAAGAGGGTCAATGAGCAATTTACCTAGCTCCTCTATTAGCCTCTGAACGACTACATATATAAATAAAACAAGTAATAGAAAAGGTCTCTTTGATTTTGTCTGCAAGTGCCAGCCTAGTCAGGACCTTGCCAAGCATTTCATTTTTGTTCCTATGAATCATAGAAAAATTGTTAATCTTGGCTAGAGGGTCGTTGAGCAACTTACCCAGCTATTGGCATTTGTACGGCTGAATATAAAAAAATAATAAATATTAGAAAATATTTCTTTGATTATGTTCGCAAGAGCCTTTTTTACTTCCATAACACAGCCTAGTCAGAAGCTCGTCGAACCTTTAATTTTTGTTCCTTTGAATCATAGAAAAAAAATGTTAATCTTGGCTTGAGGGTCAATCAAAAACTGCTAAATATATTAATAATTTTAAAATAAGAAAATATCTCTTTTTTTTGTTTGCGAGAGCCTTTTTCTCTTCCACAAACCAACCTAGTCAGGACCTCGCAGAGACTTTCTTTTTTGTTCCTATGAATCATAGAAACAACTATTAATCTTGGTTAGGTGGTTCTCGAAAAAAGATGGCGAAAAATATTATTCCCAGAGTCGAGACTAAGAGGAATGTATAAACCAATGCTTCCATGGATTTGATTGTGGTTTACAATTATAGCTTCCATGTCTGTTTATTTTGGGTCGTCTCCTGGATAACTAAAGAGAAAGAGTCAAAGAAAGGGCAAAGACAGCGATTCAAATCAAGATTTATCCAGCTCCCTATCTATGTTAAATCACAAAAATAAAAGTAAGAAATCAATCTTGTATCAGACTACTTGTCGTCTTGTAGTCAGATCCCCAAGTTTTTGGAATGTTCCAAATTCTACTTAAGCATCCAAATCCGTCAATGAGCAAGTTACCCGACTCCTCTATTAGCCTTTGAACGGCTAAATACATTAAAAAAAAAATAATAATAATAGAAAAGATCTCTTCGATTTTGTCTGCAAGAGCCTTTTATACTTCCACAACCCAACCTAGTCAGGACCTCTCCAAGCTTATATTTTTTCTTCCTATGAATCATAGAAAAAAAAATGTTAATGGCAAGAGGGTCGATGAGCTCCTTGATTAGCCTCTAAACACCTACATATATAAATAAAATAAATAATAGAAAAGATTTCTTTGAATTTGTCTGCAAGAGACTTTTTTACTTCCACAATCCAGCCTCGTCAAGACCACGCTGAGCCTTTCTTTTTTGTTCCAAAAAATTATTAAAAGAAAATGTCAATCTTGGCTAAATATATTAGCATTCAAACGGCTAAATATATAAATAAAATAAATAATAGAAAAGATCTCTTTCATTTTGTCTGCAAGAGCTTTTTTTACTTCCAAAACCCAGCCTTGTCTGGACCTCGTAGAGCCTTTCTTTTTTTGTTCCTATGAAGTATAGAAAAAAAATGTTAATGAGCAACATACCTAGCTCCTCTATTAGCCTTTGAACGGCTAAATATATTAATAAAATAAATAATAGAAAAGATCTCTTTGGTTTTTTCTTCAAGAGCCTTTTTTACTCCCACAACTCAGCCTAGTCAAGACCTCGCTAAGCCTTTTCTCTTTTTATCCTATGAATCATAGAAAAAAATGTTAATCTTATCTAGAGGGTCGATGAGCAACTTACTCAGCTCCTCCATTACCCTTTGAATGGCTTAATATATAAATAAAATAAATATATTAGTGAAATAAGTATTAGATCCTTTGATTTTGTTTGCAACAACCTTTTTTCTTCCATGGGCTAGCCTAGTTAGGAAGACTTTCTTTTTTGTTCCTATTAATCATAGAAAAAAATGTTAATCTTGTTTAGAGGGTCGATGAGCAAGTTACCCGGCTCCCCTATTAGCCTTTCAACAACTAAATATATCTCTTTGTTTTTGTCTGCAAGAGCCTCTTTTACTTCCATAATCCTGCCTACTCGAGACCTTACCGAGCCTTTCTTTTTTGTTCCTACAAATCGTAGGAAAAAATGTTAATCTTGGCTAGATCAGGAACTTACTTAGCTCCTCTTTGATTTTTTCTGCATGTGTGTTTTTTACTTTCACATTCCAGCCTAGTCAAGAGATCTTGCCGAGCCTTTCTTTTTTGTTCCTATGAGTCAGAAAAAATGTTAATCTTGGCTAGAGGGTCGATGAACAACTTACCTGGCTCCTTTATTAGACTTTGAACGGCTATATTTACAAATAAAATAAATAATAGAAAAGATCTCTTTGATTTTGTTTGCAGGAGCCTTGTCAGGATCGCACCGAGCCTTTCTTTTTTATTCCTATGAAGCATAGAAATAATGTTAATCTTGGCTAAAGGGTCGATGAACAACTTCCCAGCTCCTCTATTATTCTTTGAACGGCTAAATATATAAATAAAATAAGTAAAATAATTAATAGAAAAGATCTCTTTGATTTTGTCTGTAGGAGCTTTTTTTACCCTTGTCAGGCAGGACCTCGCTGAACATTTCTTTTTTGTTCCTTTGAAGCATTAAAAAAAATGTTAATCTTAGCTAGAGGGTTGATGAGTAAAATAAATATATAAATAAAATAAATAATAAAAAGATCTCTTTGATTTGTCTGCAAGAACGTTTTTTACTTCCACAACCCACCCTAATCAGGACCTCGCCGAGCCTTTCTTTTCTGTTTCTATAAATCATCGAAAAAAAATATATTAATCTTGGCTAGAGTGTTGATGCAACTTACCAGAACTTCCACTTGGCATGGACCTCATTTGTAGCTCGAAGTTTCATTCGATAAATCATTGGATGCTCATCGGTTTCAGAAGGCATACCTCTCTCCCCACCACCTGGTACTGATGAAACTGTAACCAACCAAACCAATGTCAATTCAAAACCCCATCATCATAAAACATCATACCTGTGATCCATATTCAATACCAAAACACATAACACAAACCATCACTTGACTAAGTGAAATACAATTATGTGGGCAAGGAAATAATTGACTTAAGATCTAGTCAGGACCAAACCCATGAAGCAAGCTAAAAAATTTAACTAGGCATGAAAAGCCAGTTTGCTTCTCTTCCTTTTTCTTTTCAACTTTTTAACTCAATTATCAAAAACCCGTTTGAGTTTTCCCTTATGTTATTCAGTATTTGCAAAGTTTATTACCCCATTTGAAAATTTTGTACTTTTTTTTGTCTTTCTTGGTGTCATTGTGTGTGCAGGAACAAGTTGAAGAGACTTATATAATGGTGAAACCTGATGCTGTGCAATGTAGACTCGTAAGCTTTACTTTAATTTGTTTGCAATTCTTAACAAACCTATGTCTTGCTGAGATAGGGGAAATTCTAAGACTACATTGTTCGTGACCTTGGAAGACAAAAACCTCTAATAAATATAGGCATTGAACCCAATTGCTTGTTTAGGTGAAGGGAAATTTATATTTTTCTGAGAATCATTTGGCTTTCTGAGCTTAAGTTTTAATGGATAAAAGTTGCAACAGAATGAATGGTACAAAAGACAATGAGCTATATGCTGAATTCAAAAACAGCAACAAGAAAATAGTAAATGGGTAGAGAAAAAGCAAACAAAAAAAAAAGTCACTGCCATAATATTTCACTCACAATCATTTAGACCTTTCGTAATTAAGATAAATCAAGTACCTTCATCTTGTTCCATGGCATCAACATCATCATCCTCACATCCCTCTGGTGCAGAATGCTTTTGAGTCGAAACCACATTTAAAGCATTTCTTATAGCCTGCAGCGTAACCAATGCTTGCAACTGAATCCGGTATAGCGGATGGTGTATCTACAAGAATCAACCATTATAATTATATATCATTAGCATTATAATGTTCAACGTATTCTCAAAACAGAGCTTTAAGGGAAGAACAAAATTCACCCTAGTCCTTACCATCTTCCTCAATCATTCAGTGAAATCTAGCACTAAAAGTTCATAAGTTTTTACATTGCGCTCAAAGCCCAACTTTGTGTTGATATGCTCAACCAATAGAAGATCTAATTTACTTTCTTCATAGTACCCATGTTTTGAAAGGTCTACAGGCCAGCCACTAGTAACTGAGTATCCATGTCAAGTCCATGTCTGTGTTCATGCTTCTTAGACTGATTGAAGGCAATGCTGTTAAAAATCAACACTGCCTCTCTCTAGAAATTTCTAGAGTTTCTCACTCAATCTCTCTCTCCATAATTCTCTAGAGCTTACTGTTAGTGAAAGACAATAAAAGAATGTGCTAGAGAATTCATAGTCGTTAACTGACTTTAAGCATGTATAAATATGTAGAAGTGGTGCTCAGTTTTCGTGTCATAAGCACCAAGTCAGAGTAATGTGAAGCAGGGAAAGTCCTCATAGTGTTAGTAGTCAGGTGTCTAGAAGTAAGGTGTCAGGTGTGCAAGTGTATTTGGTGAGTGAGTGCATTTAATAAAAAGCTAGTGTTTGAAGTGAAAGAAAAATGCAGTGTGTGCTGTGCACTAGTGTCAGTGTATGTGAGTCAATTTGGTGTTTAGTTCATTAATTTGGTATCACAGCTTCCTCTAACTCAACAAATGCATCCAATAATAACGTCTCTCTCTTCATGTGCATCCAATAGATGAATATCCATTTAGCAGCCTCTAGGAATGAATTCAGCAACAGTCACAAATCGTGATCATCTAAAATACTATCATAATTGATGCATAATCACAGCTAGTCAGACTGCCAATACGGATTCTTTTACAACACAAAGACCATTAAAGCATTATATATATTGACATATTGATGGTTTCTTAAAATGCTGCTAACAAATTTTCATATTTCCCAGTTTCCACCATTAGTCCCACTTTTATCGGGATATAAAATAAAAAATCATATTTGCTAAACAATAGTAGTTCTATTTTTCTAAAATATACAACTAATAAGCACCAGCCCCCTCCAAACCAAAATGTATATATATATTTAAAATAGAAATGTGAAACTTCCTTTTGCCCCAAAGGACACAGTCATAATTTGTTATAACTAACACAAGAAACTACCTACATCATATCAACTGATGCACCTATTTTTGATACATTTAGGCTCATTTAAAAATTATTTACTATCTCACAGGTTTAACAGCATGAATCAACTAGAATCTAAGGGAAAAACAGAAGTATGACACCTTATAAGAAAAACTATTCTGCCTAAGGAGCATAAGGCCAAGATTTCTACTTATAATCACCTGTCTGACATGATGATTTTTATATATTGGCAAGCATAAATTACACAATCTATAAAAAGAAAATTTTATATATTGACAACAACAACAATCAAAAAACACGCAAATACATAAAGTTTACAATTGTCTCATTATCAATGCTACAAGCTACATCTTTTTCAATATACACAACCAAGCAATCATTCATCCACTGATCTCCCATTCGATTGCACAGTTCATTCTTTATATATTTCATTGCTGAAAAACTTCTTGTGTTCACTAACTTTTCAGCAAGTTCACTAACTCATTTGAAATATTAATAAAATTATTAATTAGTTGTTTCATTAATTTGTTTGTCTTTTATAAACTATAATATGTTATATTGTTGTTTCATTAATTATAAAATTATTAATTATTGTTTAGCTTAACATAATTTAATTTGTTTGTCTTTTATAATGTATTGGTTAATTGTATGCTTTAATTATTGTTGTTTAGCCTAACAATAAACTATATTGCTTTAATTTGTTTATCATAATTATACTGCTTTAATTTGTTATATTGTTTAGCCCCATGTGCACATTATACTAAAAGAGCCACTGATGTGCACATTACACATCCCATGTGTAACACAATAATTAAAGCACTAAAGCAGTGTAATGTGTGCAGCCCGGCCCCATGTGCCCATCTACCCCCACCCACTCAACACACAAGCACGCCTCATGCCTGATGCATGCCAATCAGAAAATTTCACAATCACACATTACACTAAAAGACAATTAATATTAGCAGGGGGCATCAGGCATGAGGCGTGCCATGGGGCCGGGTTGCACATTACACTGCTTTGGTGCTTTAATTATTGTGCTGCACATGGGATGTGTAATGTGCACATCAGTGGCTCTTTTAGTGTAATGTGCACATGGGGCTAAACAATATAACAAAATTAAAATAGTATAATTAATGACAAACAAATTAAAAAAAAAAAAAATTAAAGCAATATAGTTTATTGTTAGGCTAAACAACAATAATTATGTTAAGCTAAACAATAATTAATAATTTTATAATTAATGAAACAACAATATAACAAATTATAGTTTATAAAAGACAAACAAATTAATGAAACAACTAAACAACAATAATTAATAATTTTATTAATATTTCAAATGAGTTAGTGAACTTGCTGAAAAGTTAGTGAACACAAGGAAGCATGAGACTATCCATTAGTCTATTTGTTTGTGAAGTTAGCTTTGACCCTGTTGCTACTGCAGCAGTAGAAAGAAGTTTTTTAGCAATGAAATATATAAAGAATGAACTGCGCAATCGAATGGGAGATCAGTGGATGAATGATTGCTTGGTTGTGTATATTGAAAAAGATGTAGCTTGTAGCATTGATAATGAGACTATCATGCAACGATTTCAAAATATGAAAACTCGTAGAAGACAATTGTAAACTTTATGTATTTGCGTGTTTTTTTATTGTTGTTGTTGTTGTCAATATATAAAATTTTCTTTTTATTAGATTGTGTAATTTATGCTTGTTGAAAAACACCCTGAAAAAAATTCCTTGAGCCGCCACTAAGTGAGTGACATTAAAATTACAGAAATCATAACCAATTGAGAAAAGCTTAACAACCATCAACTACGGTGATCTACTAATATCAGGGCCAGCAAAAAAAGGGAAAAGATTGAGTGCTGCACCAACCTGACTAAGGTCTTAAAAAACATTGTTTCTTTACCATTTTATAGAAAACAAGACAGACATCTGAAGTCAAATTGAATAACATGAAAAAATAATCCTGAAAAATTATAAAACATGATATACTAATTGAATGTACTAACAAAACTCTATCATATCCACATACAATTATGGACTCTGCCAATTCAAGATTGAATAATTTAGAGAGTGCATACCTCCTCAATGCTGCCATCCTCAACATAAGTAATAAGAAACTTGAAAAAAATTCGTCAATTTTTCAGTGAAAGAATTGAAACAGCAGTTCAATTGTGAAATCGATAACAATGGGGATTAAAGGTTCCTCACCTACATCTTAAATGAAATAAACAGCAATTACATTCACAATAAAGTACAAGAGTAAAAAAAATGAATGATAAAATTACTGAGATCATAAAGACCAAACAAATACCAAACCCCCCATCAATCTTAGATTTCTTGAGAAAGTTCATATCATAGCTATGATATAGAATCCTTATCGATCCCTACTTTTCTTTGCAAAATCAAGTACTCAACTGAATTAAATAAACAATTAAAAAGAATCCAAACTAGTGAACAAGACCCAATCAAACCTCAATTAATTCCTATACAGACAAGCAAATTAACTATAAAAAAAAAAAAATCCATTTTCACTACAAAACTTACTACATTATATAGATTAAAAAAAAAAACCCATTAGTTAATAAAACAATTTTGTTAATTTCGACCAATTTTCCCAATCATATCGTATTCTAATCACAAATTAGCTAATTCCAACCACACAAAGCCAATCAATAACTAAAAAACAACATTTTTTAACCCAAGAAAAAGGGTACCAGGAGACAATATCATAGCCTAGTTTATGTACCAAACTAATATGCAGAGTGAGAGATGCGAAAGATAATAGAAATGTGAATTCAATAAACTAATAAATCACAAACCCAATAACTTTTCATATTGTACTGGGCTGATAAACAGGCAAAACCAAGAAATGTAATTTAAAATTTAACCCAAAAAAAAATGTTTAAATTTAAAGTTTAACAAGAAAGATATGAGATTTTCCTTAAAACCAAAACTGTTTTCAGTAAGGATATTAACCTTAATAAGATGTGTAGAACTAACAAAAATTAAGAAACACTGAATTAAGAGGAAATTACCTGTGCAAGAATCCATGACCGTGGCAAAAAGCAAAACCCTTTTGCTCCATCACCCTACGGATCAAACAAACAAAGTGAAGCGTCTTTCTCTCGATCTTTTGAGTTTTGACAAAGGAATACATAAGAATAGATTCACAGACGCACAGAGAATAATAATAAGAGAGAAATAGAAGCAGCAATGGGATTGATGAGAAGAATACCTCCGAAGCAAATGGAGATAACACTCTCTGCACTCCTCACTCACTCTTCGGAGTTTCCGCTTTCATTTCTCTGTCTTCCTCTCTTTCTTTCTTTTAACAAAAAAACGCCTCCATTGCTGATCTCTCTCTCTTTCTCTCTCCCTGTGCTTTCCATCTAAGATTTAAAACAGTGTCTGGCTTATGTGAGGGATTCCAATTATAACTAGCTTTGTAGGGGCGTGGCCTTGGATTTTTGACTGTTGCTCAACTCAACGGTAATATTTTTTGAAATTCAAATGGGAGAGTTGGACTTGGATAACTGTTCAGCGGTATGGGCCTATACTCGTTTTAATTGGGCCCATTATTACTAAAAATTTAAAACTGAAATAAATGATAGTAACATTTTCTAGCCCATTAAAAAAAAATTATTAATATATATATTAAAAAAAATCAGTAGTGTTTGACGTGAAATCAAAGTTGATTTTTGTTTCCCATGAAAGAAATAAATAAAAAAGTTGAATTTTGTAATAAGTTTCCCCTTCCAGATTTTGATGATATTTAATAATCACCATTTATTTATTGTGATTAAAAAAAAAATTTACAAACATATCAGCTAAGTAAGTCTTCCACTAGCTCATGCATGTTACCTTTTTACAAACATAACTTTTTTTCTTTAAAGAAATAATTGAATACCGATAAGAATGAAGGTTATCTCCCATTTCTCAATAAAAAAACCCAATTAGAAAGAAAGATAAAAACAAAGTCATCGACATTATAAAAGCTTGCCCATTTAGCAAGATTATGGGTTAAATAGTTTGTTTGACTTTTTACAATACAAAAATTGACACAATAGTTTGTAAATTACTATTTTAAATATCTTTTTATTTTAAGTTTTAAATTTTGATATTTTAGTTTATTTTTTTTACTCTTTTTTCTTCTTTTAAAAAAAATTTTAATTTTTTTTTTATAACCAGTTTATTAGTTCTATACAATAAATTTGGTAATAACTGGCCTCACTCCTTTTTATATACTTAATATCGTGAGAAATCCACAATACAAAAATAAATAAATATCATGTGAAACCTCTAGATTTCTTTTGCTAAACCCTTTAGCATAAAATTATTATTTTGCAAGAATCGTCCACCTATGGAAAACACATAAGACGGTTCAAGTTAAATTTAGTGTAACTTTAAGTAATATTACTTGTATTTCTTATTTGTGTTTCTTGTATCTTATTAAACCTTGTATTTTAACAAGTTGGATGGATGTTATTTCAAAATAGCTTGGAATAACATCTCCTAGACTTTTAGGATACATAGTCCTTGAGTTTCTTGTATCTTATTAATCATCTTTATTTTTCAATTTAAAGCTTACTCTTGCTTGTGTATAATATAAGATGCTTTAGTTTTCATATGACAGAATCAACTACTACATTAATTAATGCTTTCCTGGTTCTTGCACCTAAGAATCTATTTGTGGAACAATATATTGACCATTGTATGGATTGTGAACAGGGACCACAATATGTCCGCACGAACTTTTGGAAATTTGTCTGCACAATCTGCAGTGGAATACAGTATGCTGACATATCTCATTACATCTGTTGCCTCCTATGCTATTTCAAGCTCATATAAAAATTTTGATAATTGGGGCTATTGTATGGATTGTGAACAGGGACCACAATATGTCTGCACGAACTTTTGAAAATTTGTCTGCACAATCTGCAGTGGAATACAATATGCTGACATATCTCATTACATCTGTTGCCTCCTATGCTATTTCAAGCTCATATAAAAATTTTGATAATTGGGGCTATCTACATTTTCATCTTGTAATTTTTTTTTTTTTTTTTTTTTTTCTGGATATTTATATGCTGTCTAATTTCTGTGTTTGAAACAATTCTAGCCGGGAATTCACACATCGAGTGAAATCAATATCAATGGCCAACTTTAGTGCAGAAGAAGTTAGTGCTCTTCAAGGAGGGGGAAATGAGGTATAATTTGACATTCATTTACAACTAATGTACTGGTTATTCTTTTTCTTTTTGTTTGTTAGCCCCTTCATGTATATACTTGTGGCAGATCACTAAACCAGCAAAAGGATATATCCAGTTCGCCTATGGTGCATCTTGTTTGAGATAAATGGGAACATTTTCCAACTCTAAGGAGAGAGACATTCTAGAGCAAATAGTGATGGAGCTGCTGATGATTCTGCTCAGAAGCAGGTTGAGTTTTCTTCTGCTTATGCTTTGGACTTGTGTTTTATGTTCAATCAGTGCTTGAAAGTGGATAGCATGCTTCGCCTGGCCCCCCTTTTTGTTCTATTGTTTGCTATGCAACAGGCTTTTTAACATTTCTGAGGTAGACAGCATTTTTGCAGCTTATTTTCTTTCTTTTAGTTGAGTATTCTGCTAACATGTTATTCTGGTTGTTGAGACTTGAGAGTGTCATGATCTAAATTTGATCCATACATGAATCCATTTCCATCATTTTAGCACTGATTCCATTTTCCTTATTACATCTTTGATAATATGTCCTTCCTCATCACTTCTGCTCATCTCATTTTCGGCTTCCCTTTGGACTATTTTCACTCAACTTGCATCATATTTTTGAGGATCCATAACCAACCTCAAAATTTTGGGACTAGGGCTTTGTTGTTCTTGCACTTGCATCAAATTACTCTTTTGAGCCACAGGGTCTAAGACATCAGGAATGTGTGTTGTACGGTTTTAAACTATAAATTGGGATGGTGTAGTGCAGATTTATGCTAAAAATTCTGAACTGGTACTTTATCAGGGACATACTTTTCCCATATTGCGTCAAACTTTCAACCTGATCACAAGGCTCCTATCAAAATCCAAACCTAGTTGATGGAGTGAAACTGCTTTAGCAAAGCAGCACTCCTAAATGCTGTTGCTTTGCTGTCCATGTTTTTCAGTTGACTTTACCTTATTATTTTTGGAAATGACTTCGCTCATAATGTTATCATACTGTAAATAAAACTTATGACTATTGTTTAGCCATCTCATTCTTTGTCATTATCATAACATACTCTATATGAAAATATATGCATGGTTCTTATCCTAACGAGAATTCTGGTTGCAGAGAAATGCATTTTCTAGTAGCATAGGATCCATAGATGGGAATGCCATGGAAATTAAAAGGGAAAATTCAAGAGGCAGGATTGATTTCGCTGCTGTTACTAAACCTTCCCAGAAAAAACTAGTAATATCATCTTCAGCTGGTCAGTCTGTGATAATGTCCTCTGAAAATAATTTGGTAGCTTTTGACAGTTTAACGAGGAGAAGATATCCCAGGGTGCTTCAGACGGTAAAACAATGGGGGCTCCAAATTGTCAGTTCCTGCAGCTACGCCTTTAAGAAACATGTCAATGTTTCCCATTACAGGCAATTTGCACACTGAACACATAGATAACATTCCAGCATTAACAATTGGTGGTGTTTCTGCCACTGCAACAATTTCACCCTGTGGCAACAATGCTCCTGCTCCTGCAGTTGCATCTTCAGGTACATCATCATTATTACCTATCAGCGATGGTGATTCCTGTAAGGTAAGACCATAAGAGTTGTAAGGTTCTTGACAGATGTTCTCTATTACTTTTTGATTTTGTTTTTTAAGGTGATTAGATTTTATCCTTTTGCATTCTGCATGCTTGCCATAGTCCTGGAGTACTCCGCTTGGACCCAATGGCCAAGAGTCATGGAGTACTCTGACTTTGCAGGCATCTCAAGTTTTCTCAAAGAAGTCTCCTGATACTGGTTCTGCTGGTGTGTAACAGTATCTCCCTTCAGAGAAAGGGTATAGTGAAAGAACAGAACTTTTAGGTGACACTCTCAGACTTTCCTTTTATTGATTTCTCATTTTTCCTTCCATGCAATATTTGGTCTATTTCGGGCAGTGCAATTTGAGCTCCATTTTTTGGTACATGCACTTTTGTAATAAAAAGAAAAAGACAGAAAGAAAAAAGAACTGATAATGTGAGAGCTAAGAGTGGAGCCTGAATGTGCCCTTTGTTATTGTTGTTATAACATGATAACAATTTGAATGATCTGCAGGACCCTTTTACTGCTGCAGCTTATAAATATCAATTCAAATGCCTTAAGTGAAGACATTAAGTAATTCCCTGTTGATTTAGCTTTGAGATAGTAACGAATGGAGAAATTAAAATGGAAAGTGGTGCTAGAGCATACGCCAGTCTAAATATGCTTAATAAGTTTTTTGAACTACATTTAACTATTGCTTAAGAAAAGGATAATCTATTATTCATGATTACCTAACAGTTTCAATCAATCGCCTGAAACCTCCTTTTGGAGATAGTATATAGAAAATTTAATTTATATGGCTGGCTATTGTTGCAGACATCAAGGAGTTGGGGGTTTTTGGTAGTGATGGAGCTGTTTCTGACAGCATAAACACAAATCAGAGGCTGGGTGGAGGATTCGCTATCTAGGCAACCTTGAGTTCTTTCTCTTCCCTTGGAGGAAACTATTTTGGATAAATATGAGAAACAGGGCAAATCATATGATAATCTTTTCAGGCAGCATGTTCTAACTGTGCCTAAAATATCTGAAGAAATAAACATGATTTTCTTGCTTTGTTTGAAGATGAGTACTGCAAAGTTGCTTTAGATAACAGATCCTTAGGAGCTGTGTTAATAACTTCTGGGGAGGAGAAGCTTCAAATGTACACTTGGCCATGTAAATTTGGTACTAAGAAAAAAGAAGAAGAGGGATTGGATTGATTGCTTGGAGATTCCACATTCATATATTGGCATTTAGTTGTAATCTTGTTACCACAGTTTTGGAGTTATATATAACTCTATAAATGTATAGAGTTATATGCTACCTTGTGGCTTGTGCCAGAGCAAATGAATGTTCATCGAATTTATGTCTGCTTTGAGCAAATGATGGCAATAGAAAGTTGGCATTCAGGACTGAGTACAAGAACACACAAATATGAACATAGGCCAGGATCCATATTGAAATATTTCTTTAATATCATATGCGTCTAACTGCTTTCTTATTTCAGTAACTAGAGCAGCTCATCACATGGCTTCGCACGTTTATCCAGATCTGCAACATAGAGCAAATATGTAAAATATTGAATTCATTTTTGGGAGAAGAATAATTAAAGTGAAGGAAATTTTACTTGAACTTATTACTTTTTGTTAATTTAGGGTCCGTTTGGATACCGCTTATTTTGCTGAAAACTGAAAACACTGTAACAAAATAATTTTTAAATGTGTGAATAGTGCCGTGGGACCCATTTTTAATGAAAGTTTTGGTGAAAAAAAAGGTTTGTGGGTCCCGTGAACTATGCATGGGACCCACTGGAAAAGCACCACAACCACAGAACGTGCTTCTCAAAAAAAAAAAAAAAAAAAAACGCAGATGCAGACGTAGACGTTATAATCTAAATCCAAATGGGTACTTAAAAAAAAGAAAAAAAAAGAGGATTTTAGGGAAAAAAAGAAAGAATGAAACCCAATTTGATGGATTTCTAACTTGGAATAAAATGTTAGATGCATGGGGACAGGTTGAATTGTATATTGAAAGGGTGTGCATAGGGTTTCTTTTGTACACATAAAGTTTGAGCAGCTGTTAGTACAATTGCAGAGATTATCTGGGATTGACTAAAAGAGTGTTTGCATTAACATTTTCAATGGCAATCATTAAAGCTGGATCATAGATGTGAACTCTTGCCTTTCGGCTTCAGCCACTGCAAGCAAGACCAACACCATATAAAAATTAGTGAACACTAATTATAATATATTATAATTAGTGAACACTACAAATCTATATATATCTAAAAACTGAAGCGTAGTATTTATTATTGTTATACTCTTGTTGAGCCACATCAACGGCCACATCATCCACTTATTTCTAACATTTTCTCTCTTTCCTTTTTAATTATTTTTCTCCTTATTAATTTATCACCTTACAATTACTCTTCCTCCAACATTTCCTCCACTTTTAACTTTTTATCTCCCCACTACTCTATACCTTAACCTTACAATTCTTCCATCCTTTCGTATTCCTTTTATTTTGACTCTTCTTCTTCCCATTTTTTTTACTATAAATAGTTGTTTTTCTCTCTTCCATTCTATCCATATTTTACCCACACAAACAAGTGAATACTCTCTGTCTCTCTTCTTTCTTTTGGTGAATTTTTAATTCTTTGTTGCACATCTAATTTAGGTTGAAGAATTTTTTTGTTGAACTCTACTTTGGGTTGATGCATTTGGTTACATTTTAATTTGTTATCTTTTTTTTTATTTTTTTTATTGTTAAATGTTATCCAATGATTTTATATAATGTTATTCTTCTACGTAGCATAGCTTGGATAATTTGTTATTTACAATTATATATTTTCTTTTGAATATTCTTCTACTCACCTTATTTTATATAATTTTGCTATTTCTCTCACATTCTCTCCTAGAATATGTGATTACTCTCTCTCTCTCTCTCTCTCTTTCTTTATATATATATTCTTTCTTGCAACTCTACTTTCAATACTTTGGGTCGATGCATTTTGGTGGTATGTTTTGTGAGTTTCTCATCACATATAGTTTTGGTTTGAGTTAATTCTTAGATATATTGGAAGTGAGAATTTGAAAATTTTATTTACTTGAATTTAAGTAAAATATTATATGTTTAATTCTTAAAAATAAAAAATGAGAGAAAATATAAATAATTTAATAATATGGAGGATGTGGTTGAATTTAAATGGTGAATAAGATAAGATGAGAAGAAAAAAAAAGATATAATAATAAACACCAAATTATCCAAATCATGTTATGTAATAGAATAATATTATATTCTTATATACTATTTTTAATTGAGTCTTATTTGTTCCCTTTGGTCCCATCTCAAGCCACAAACTAAAGCTCAATTGGATAGGCCCAAAAGGCTAACCCAATTAGATAATCAGTTATGTATAAGGAGAGAAATATACAGAATTTTCATAAGTGTGAAGATGGAAATGGTGTGTATGTGAGTGTAAGTCACTCTCTTATTCTCCCTTGAACACATACATAAAGACTGATTGAGAGACCACTCTTTTTGGGCACTATGTGGAATTGAGATTAAGATTAAAGGTATTCTTAAGTCCTTGTTTTGAATTTCACAGCATCAAGGTACACTTTCTATTCTTTGTTCTAGAATTCAATGTTACAAGTTATCTCTCCTGAATGAAGTAGATCTGTGATTGTTGCTTCTGCTGTGTGTTTTGTATGAGATGCAAAACCAGATTTCCAATAATTGGTATTAGAGCGGTCTTCAATATCATGCTTGTATAACATGTGATTGAGTTTTAGAATTAAAGAAAACCGTTTTCTTGATAAATTATGAAACATTTTTGTCTCTTTAACACTGTACAAATTTATTTTTTGGTAGTTCAAGCGACAGCCAGAACTTTGATTGGTGGACTGGTCAAGTGTTTTTCCGGATTTGGACGCCAGCCGACCAAATCTGTTACCAGCTTTTTGTGAAGGTTTGGATAAGAATTTTATATAAAATTAAAAAAAAAATCATTACTTTAGAGAAAGTTATTATTATTTAATCAAAAGGTACTAGATTGATAGCAAAATAAAACCTCAGGAATGAAGTCAAGGAATGAAATTATATGAAGACAACAAAGACAAAGAAAATGAAGAATCTCTCGAATTCTCTTGGCATCTTCTCCTAATGTTTCTGTTTGTTGGGTGCTCAGGTTGTGCAATATGGCTCCTCATTCTCTAGCAAAGTGGTCTTTAGTTTGTAATTTTTTTTGGTTCTTTTGATTTTGATAACAGCCCTCCTTCTTTTGTTTCTATTATTCAGGGTTAGGCTTGTTTGTCTATGTAGTTTGTTTTCTCTCTTAATAAAAATTTTGGTTCATAAAAAAAAAAAAAAAATGCCTCGATTTTCCAAGTTTAATTGTCAGGAGACTATAGTCAAAGTGGGAGAGAAAAATGGAAGAAAGAACAGGAACAAATAGTAGCCTAAAGCTCTAGTAGTCGTAGGCACTAGGCAGTAGGCACTACATAGGCAGATTTTTTTTTTGAGAAAAAAATAGGCAGATGTTTGTGCTAATATTGCGATTAAACTTGCATAACAAACTATTAAATATAATCCACATTGAAAATTGGAAAGCAACTACATAATGTAATTGTATTTTTTTGGGTTTGAGAATCAATATAATTGTAGTATTAACAATGATCCATAACTATCTGGTTAATTAAGAGCTTAATAACGATGATAAAATTAAGAACTAGCATCACGAGTGTGCATCAGATTCAGATGCCCCAATAAAATAAATTCAACTGCTTCATGATTAAATTCTAGCCACAAGATAAAGGTTACGTGGTTCTTCTTTTCTTTTTTTTCTTTTTTTTTTTGATGAATAGGTAATACTTATTTTATATGTGAAATAGAATATTCTAAAAAAAGAAAAAAGATAGGAAAAGTTAATATGTGAAATAGAAAACAAAAACTAATGAGTTCCACGTGTTCGAGACTCCAACAAGTGACACACTTTTCCCTCACTGCCTAGTTCAACGTATTTGAAGAGAAAATGGAAATGTTGAAGAATTTGTCACATTCATACAAATTAAAGTTTTCAACTAATCATCATTTTAGAAAAAAAAATCCTCTTACCACGATAAAAAAAAAGGATTTGGATAGAAATATTCCATTTTACAGGAACTATAGTTTGCATTATTTTTTCATGAAAATAGACAACCTTGTTTGATCTTTTGAGACAAATAGAGCAGCTCCCGCTAAGGGGTGAAACCACGCAGGATAGATGAAACCCGCGCAAGATAGATGAAATTGGTTCAAGTGATCTTAGTTGAAAATGTGAGATTGCACATGTTTGTGGATTGAAAAAGATTCAAGCGGTGTGAAAATGGTTGAATTTGCCATTAGTGTGAAAGGAATAGTGTCTTGAGAATAAGAATGTATGTAGATTACCATTCCACCGTCTTCTAAAAAATAAAAATAAAAAACCAACACCATCTCATAAAAAAAGAAAAAAAATACTATTCCACCGAGCAAAAGTAGTTCTTCTCTTCAGGCTCTACTTTTCTATTTCTTACCAATATCTTTTTATTGGAGGTGAATTTTGATAAATCTACCATTAGATTACATATTCTTCTTATATCCTTCATACTTACAAAATTTTTAGAAATGCGTGAGCATTTTTAGGTTAGTTTTGGTTTTCAACCCAACCGGCCAATAACCGGTTCAACCATACCGGTTCTCAGTACCGGTTTTACGATTGAACTGGCCGATTCCTGATTATTTCTAGTTTTTTATTGATTTTCGATTTTTAGTCATAACCGGAACAAATTAGTGACCGGTTCCCGGTTGAACCGGTCGGACCTGTCGATACGATCCGATCCGATTTTTAAAACTATGATAAAATATAAGCTTATAAATCACATAGTAAATAATACCCGATTGACAAAAAATTTGACATGTGTATTAAGAGCGTAAAAAACATATAATTCAACACTTAAAGGTATGTTTGGTAAATGGTTTTGTCCCTTATTTTCTATTTTCAAAAACAATTTTCTATTTTTGAGACTATAAAATTTGTTTGAGAACCTAAAATGTACAGAAAACAAAAACTGTTCTCAAAACTCAATTTGTAAAAGAAACTGAAAACATGCAAAATGCTGTTTTCAGTTTCTAATTTTCAAAAGTTAATGAAAACACGCATTTAATTTAATGAATCTATCTCATTTAATGAGTTAGCATTAGAGTTCAAATCCTAATAACAACATATTTTAGTTTTTTTTTTTTTTTTTTTCTTCAAAAAATTATCTTTTTAATTTCAACTAACCAAACATGTTTTTTATTTCAAAAATACAAGAAAATTGTTTTTTCTTTATATTCCCAAAAACAAGTTTTTGAAAATAGAAAACAAAAACTGTTACCAAACATAACCTTAAATTTTCAAAATATGTAATAATATTTATTTTATTAAGTAGGGTTATAACTCTAGGCTACAACTAATTTCGTAACTAAACTTTGTCCTAAATTAAACCGCACTTTAGATTATAAACCAAATTACTAGAATTCAACCATGTAACCTGTCGGGATTTAATTGGGGGCTTCAAAAGAGGTTAATTTAATTCATTTTGAAACTCGCTAGTCCATGTGAATTACAAAGGTGAAACGTTTTTAGATTTCTAAAAACGTGAGTTTGGATAGATCGCTGAGACATCTGATAGGCCATCTATGATTTCATCTAAAACCGAGCATTTTCCACTTAAAATTGTGGGCCAAACGGACCCTAAATATAAAATTGGAGCAATACTAGGGTGACAAAAAAAAAGTATAGAAACTACGCAATATGAAAGAATAGCCAAAACTTGGGTTATAATTGTTCAAACTCAAAGAAAACTATGCTTTGAACATGGGGAACGACAATGACCAACTCCTATTTGGAGTAATTTTTGATCTGCTAACACTTAAACCAATCACATAGACAACTAAATGTTTCATTAAAAAGATTTGAGGAGGAGAAGAATAAGAAAATGCCATAGATTTTCACCAAACTGTACTATTGGGGTGGAGTTATGGTATACAAATTACCAATATTATGGCTTCATGACAGTATAAGATGGATCCATTTAGAGATAGTCCGTTCATAGTCCCAAGATATAAAAGGAGATGACCCCTTTGTATTGATTAAGGCACTATTACATCTGTACATTGGATGGGATGGACAAGACATAAGGAATTACTAGAAGACCTACTTGAATGATGCCAGAGGCAACTGCTATGACCTCCTCTGTAAAGATAACTCACAATTCAGTGCTCAGCCATTAAAGCTGAGTTATCACCATTAGAGTAAGTAATGAGATTGTTGTTTGCATGAATGGCAGGTCCACAGTCTGAACCATTAGCTTCACCTTCGACCTAATCAAAGAATAAAAATGCCAAAAACAAAGGACATTAAAATTACTGGGACTATGAAGTGTTTGTTTGGCTAGCTTATTTTTTGCCAACTTATTTTACTATTCAGCTTATTTTTGCTATTATTCATGAATCTCACTACACTTTTTGGTACTATTTATGAGTCATACTGTACTATTTCAACTAACATTTACCTTTATCTACAGTACTTTCAGCAAAAAGTTTTCAGTTTCAACAAAATAAACAGATCTCAAACAGACTCGAAACGAATGTAAACACAATAATACCTAAAGCATGATATTAATACACTAGTCATATAAGTATTACCTGCTCAGCCGTGGCCATAGAATGATCCTGAATTTTCTTGGAGAGATCCCTCAATGTACCCTGCAGAGTTCAATTTGACAAAAAAGTTGGATAATACTGAATGCAGTAAAGATGGAGATGCACAAAGAAGTCTTTAATTAAAGGATGTGCTGAACAGATCAGTGGCGTATAATTTTATGGTAGAATAATCAGTGGAGAGCATGAAGAACAAGAGCAGCCAGAAATCTTAAGAGTGACCATGCAAATAGTATAAGGCCAGATATTATTGGATAATCTCCAGTAATCCATGAGTTATTGCAAACACCTCGACTAATGAGTCAAAAATATCTGACAAGAACTACCTTTTCCGAAAAAGATTAAAAAATCACAATTTTTGCAACTATTAGTCCTTTTCTTGAATTGCTTGCATTTTTTTTTTTTTGAGTAAACAGTAATACTTATTAGAACACACACGAAAATAGTAATACTAGTGTTTTAAACCAGGTTTATAATACATTATATAACCAGAATACAACTACAAAAGAGCCTAACCTTTGTAGTTGTAGACTGGGGTTATAAACAGCAGACACTAGACACACACAATCAATGTGGGATAAACATCCTTTTTTTTTTTTTTTTTTGGAATAAATAGTAATACTTATTAGAACACACACAAAAATAGTAATACTAGTGTTTTAAACCGAGTTTATAATACATTACATAATCGGAGTACAACTACAAAAGGGCCTAACTTTTGTAGTTGTAGACTGGAGTTATAAACAGCGAACACTAGAAACACACGAACAATGTGGGATAAACATCCCTATATTTTTTTTTTTTTTGAGTAAACAGTAATACTTATTAGAACACACACGAAAATAGTAATACTAGTGTTTTAAACCGGATTTATAATACATTACATAACTAGAGTACAACTACAAAAGGACCTGCCATTTGTCAATGAATCCTATAATTTGACGCATAAGTGCAACAAATAAACTGTCCACATTGCAACCAACATGTAAGATGTGATATGTATCACTGTATCAATGAAGCCAGGAATGAATATCGTTTTTCAAACACAACTTTTTTCACAACTAGCTGAAATGGTAAGGTGCCAATGGTGAACAATCTCTTTCACATAAGCCCATCACTAACACCATTTTTCCCCCACCACTCACAACTAGCCACCTCAGCAAGTTATTAAGAAATTGTGAAATTACTAAAAATAAGTGGTGTCACTATTTCTTTTAAACAGCCACCCCAAGAAGCAATGGAATCGAACTTTTCATACATTTTCTTTTAAAAGGCATTGAAGATAATAAGGCTTCAAAATATTCAAGGAATACTAACCCTGTTTGCCCAAAAAAGTCCACAGGCATTGCAAAGAGACCTTGGACCAGCTGGCCCCCGCCGCATCATTGGGGTGGCCTTTGAACTTATGCCACAGTGTGTACATCTAGACAAGTATGCAGAATACAAATAGTAAAGATGTAGCAATATTAAGGTGTAAATACACATTAGAAGTCTGATACAATAAACATATAATACATCTCACATGAAAACAGAAAAAGAAAATATAATTTAGGCTACCTAGACTTTCAGTTCCTGCAATAAAGCACAGATTTTAATTTGGTCCCTAAATTTTAAAAAATGGCAAATTTTGTCCTTGAAAATCTCCATTGTAAGCAATTTAGTCCTGTCAAATTAATGCCATCACAAAAATGGATGACATGTATCATTCCAATGTTTTCCCACATCATCAATTTTTGTAACTACTTTGTTAGTTATATTAATGGAAGAACTACATTGCTAAAAATTAAAAAATTTAGAGTTAAAATTGGAACTTACTAAAATCTAGGGAATACATTGGAGCATAAACATATTTCAAGGGCCAAAGTTTAGTTTAGCCTATAAGTTAAGAAGTCTGGAAAAGGAAAAGTACATCCAACAGTGGGATTAAAAGTGTTCAGGATTGAACTCACGAGGTTTCTGGTGGACTATCATCTTGCCCTGACTCCTGGACACCCCAATCATAAGCTCCGTCAGACTTTCTAGCAGAAGTAAATTGACCCTTATTGCGCTGCATCCTGGTGCAGTAAAACATATATTCTCAGAAACAGAAAAGGAATGGATGGCCACATGGAGTGTCACAATAATAACAACCGACAAAAGAATAATGCAAAGCCATCAATAAATGACAAGCAGTGGAAAAAAATGCTTTTGTTCCCTATCATATTCTATTTCAAAGATGGCTGATGCAACCAGCTGTGGAAAGTGCAAACTTTAATGTATATCTGAAATTCTGTATTGCATAGCAAGGATCAAAGTCAATTCAGACAGCCAAAAGTATACAATGAATCATTTGCAAAAGTGACCTTATGTATATAAGTTAAAATCATTTGTAAGAATGATGCAATGGACAGCTAGATTAGGGTAAAAAGGCCCTGCACCCTCCAGAAACCTTCATGGCCTAGGTAAAAAGTATTTGTGGAGGTTGTTGAAATTGGGGTTCCCAATGCTTCTCCATGCACAACGAGATCAGGTTAAGTTCCGAATTAGTGGATGCTTCCAAAGGGAGCGGTGATGCCACGTGTAAAAAGGAAGAGACTCATAGAGTAGCAGAGGCAAATAGAGCTTTTGCACATTTTCGTTAATCCATGAACAAGATCTATATGGACACATAGACCCATGGGTCATTGCAAGGAGTGGACGGGGGGAGTAAGTTACAACCCATGGGTAGAACTCACTCTTGAAAACTGGCTTACAAGGGAAGAATGCCCAAGAGCTTATAAACACATGATTAAGCTTACACTTAACCAATGTGGGACACTAGGATCATAACATACCACCATGCTCCGCAGCCGACGTCCACGATGGCTCTAGCGACACTGACCCGTTGGTAGCCCTTTCTCTTTTTGGTGGCTCCACTCAACTATCAGTAATTTTAATCCAGCCTCTAGGTCGCCCCTTCCGGGATCCGACCACAAAGCCGCAACTCATTTGATCCCATACTCAATGAGCTACGCCCGATTAATCGGGGTGATGATTGGCTCTGATATCAAACGTTACAACTCATGGGTAGAACTCACCCTTGAAAACTGGCTTACAAGGAGAGGGTGCCCAAGAGCTTATAAACACATGGTTAAGCTTACACTTAACCAATGTGGGACACTAGGATCATAATAGAGTGCCAGCCCATTCTCACCCTTTCATAGGAATAAAATTCTACATGTGGTAAACTACAATGCTGGCTCGATAGGGGGGATTCGGGGTACTATGCCTAGGGGTAACTCACTCTCTTGGTCCCATTACTCTGTAATCGAAGGGGATTGCTAAAAATAGAATGCACACAGTGGACTATTCAGGAATGGTAAATAAAATTTATCTAGTGAGTATAGCGTAGAGGGTAAACTAGTGAGTATGGGTAAACTAAAAATGGTCTATTAAGATTGGATTTAATAAATATCAATGCAAGGAATTGTTTCAAGACTGACCCTAATTGAATTGATCCACATCATAAGTCATAACAAAATTCATTTGATTGATAGATAGACTTGCCCTACTGAAAAGATACAGTTTAAGCATGGAATGAATTAATTTTCTGCTTAAAAAAATTGGTGGCTACACCAATGGCCTTTGGGCTGATTGGACTTCCAAATCCATCATAAGAATAGCATGGTGGGTCAGTGGGTGAGGTCAAGTCCAATGAGGTGTGGAGTTGTTTCAACTACAACAACAAAGCCTTAGTCCCAAACAGTTTAAAGAAAGGGAAAAAAATGTGGCTACCTGGAATGCTATCCTCAATGACATCAGTGCTTACAGTGAAACATGAATGCTAACTTGATAGATAGCTCAATTTGAAGTCAAAAGGCTATAATGAATTAAATGTAAGTTATTCCTTTTGCTTTAGCAGGCAATTGTGCATGACAAATTATCTTTAATATCTTCAAGTTCTCAATTACTTTCCCATACATATTTGATGTTAAATAAGCATGTAGGAGCACAACACTTGCCCCACATGAGCATCCCAACTTTTGCCCCCAAAAATGTGTTATCTTATTTGCTTTTCATACCTTCTATTGGGCATAGTGCCCTCTAGAAAAGAAAAATAAGCAAATATGTGAGAACAAATACTTCCCCCCCCCCCCCCCCGCCCGCCGATAAATGAGAAGTGAGAAGAAATACTTTATGTCAAACAAGTCCGACCACTAAAAGAGAACCATACCACGTATTATGAGTTTTTTAAATAAAATTGAAGAGGATCTACACAGGAAGCAGACATGAAGTAGTCCTAAAAATTATAGAGAAGGAGATGCAAAAACAGAAAGAAATAGAATCAATAAATTCTACAACAAAATTTATCTTGCCACGACCTAACACACAAGACCATTCAAATAGTCATATGAAAAATGACTTCAGCCAAGCAATGCTGCTTCCACATCTTTGAAAGTTCAATGATTCTTCTCTCTCCACAGTGTCCACAAAAGGCACAAGGGAACTACATTTAATCAAAGGAAATGTGTACCAATTCCCTCCAACCATATCTTCCCCCCTGTGCTGCTATCCATACAAAGAATGCAACTCTTTGGGAGCCTTAGTGCACCAAGTACTTTCCCAAAAGAAAGTCAGATCATTGAAGCCTCTCAAAGCCTAATAGTAAGAGAAAACCTCAAACTCACCATTTACATCCAACCTTTGGCTAATGCAATCAGGGCCCTCTCTACTTGGGATATTGGAGTATATAGTATCTAGCTCAAATGACATTTCCTCCCCCCATAAGAATGAGGGAATGTGACATTGCCAATTCAAGATCTACTGAGTGGATACCTAACTTACCAATTACAAATACGTGCCTATTAATATATACATTGGTAGAGCTTATGTGCAATTTATAGATACTCCTAAAAAACAAATGGTAATTTCTTTCAATTTTTCTTTTTATATTGTTCTTATATCATGTGGCTATCTACAGTTTGACAAGTACTTCCCCGGCAGATCAGATATCTACATTAAGATCATTTCTTAAAGGAGGACTCAAGTGTTTCTCTATACAGAGATCCATTCGTAAAAAGATCAGTTCTTGGTACCTATATCATCCAAGCCCCTAATAATATAGATTAGTTGGAGAATCCCTTATGCATAACATTCACAAAGGTGGCTACAATTTGATGAATTATTTGAATCATTCAAGTTTCAATAACTATAAATTTCCTAGTAGAAAGAAATGCTATATAAACAAGTCAGTTAAAAGTAAATTCAGCTTCTAGGGACTATAAGAGTGATACTCAAAAAAATGAATGACCTAACAAATATAACTAAGAAAAAGTTACATCCACCTAACAAGTTCAACATCTACCCATATCAATAGCATTTATAGGTTTAGACATCATTTATAGGTTTAGACATCATTATAAATCAAATTGGCATTTATGAGAAAAGCATGAGCTTTCTAAGCTAAATGAGTTATTAAAATGAACTGCATATGGATTAAATTATGGGTCCCATTAACGGGTGCCCTTAGGACATTTGTTAATAGACCCTTTCAGGAAAAAATTTTAATACCACATTCATGGGAAATATGTCAAAAATGTCAAAAAAGTTAGTTGCTTTTTTCTTTTCCCATAAAAAGTTTCTAAAAATATTTCCTAAACCAATTCCCTGAGAGCATCCGTTAACTTTTCCCTTAAGTTATAACCATGCCATATCAAATGGCTCAAGAGAAGATGAGACAACAAGAAATAATATCCATTTTACACAAGTCAGTACCAATTTGGCAAGGAAAATTACCTAGCCCATCACCCCATTGGTTACTTATTTCTCACTTTTATATTAATTTATGTTTAATCCATAGAGCTAAAATCTATTTTGGGGGAAAAAAAAAATAAGAAGAAGAAATCACCAAACCTGAGTGCAACTTCTTGACGGACACTATATCTAACTTTCTTATCGAAGCAACGTTCTTTTCTCTTTTGGCGGAACCTATTTAATGAAGCTGCTCTGTGCGGTTGACTACACTTTACAGGATAATCCATTACACCACCCTAAAGAAAAAGAAAATGCAGGCAATTTAGAAAAACACCCATTAACATTTTCAAGTCTAAAACATTAATAGTTAATTTGAAATACCCTCTGGTTCTGATTCATCATGTCCGCTTGTGGCCCCGATGTTAATTCACATCCCCCCAATAGTAGCAACACAGCTTGAACCTTAAATTGCAAACCAAAAACACATCATTACAATCAAAACCTTTTTTTAAAAAAATATTTTTTTATAATTCAAAACTCAGAATTCTCAACAAGTAAAAATTTGATTGTTAAGTAATGTTTAGCTTAGTTTTCAATGAAAAAGTAAAATTGAAACCACAATAAGTTCAATTGAGTATAGATTTTGGTTATCTCAGGTCCCAATTTGAAAACTTTAAATTGTTAAAAATTTCAGTTTAGCACATTTTCTCAGCATCCAAACAGCACATCAAAAGAAACACCAAACAAACCCTAAATCCAGAGAGAGAGGGAGAGAGAGAGAGACCTTGTCGGGGGTGACAGAGTCGAAGACATAGACTTGGCCTCGAAACGAGAGAGTGAGCTGGCTAGTACCGTCGTGGCGCTGAATCCCCATATCCGGCGAGACTCCGGTGGCGACTCCGGTATGGGCGTAGACGGCGTCGGCAGTAACGTCCTCAACGACGCCGCCGACAACGGCGCCGGTTTCGTCGTCGAGGGAGTGAGTTTCGTAGCGAATGTGAGGGTTGTCGATGGACTCGACGCCGGCGCAAGAGACGTCGTCATCGTCGGCGGCGATCTGGTTGGGCATGTTCAGAGGCTGGGCGTGACCGTACATTGGGAATAGAGGAATTGAAGACAGAGATGTTGGAGCATTAGATGCAAAAGAGGAAACCCTAACCCTAAGAGAGAGAGAGAGAGAGAGAGTTTTAAGTGAGAGAAAGGAATATATGCCTGAATAAGAAAGAGGATGGTGTATGAAAGGAGGAGTGTGTGTTGTGAGAGAGAGAAAGAGAGAGAGAGAGAGGAGAGTGAAGGACAGGTCAGGACATGAAATGCAATGAAGGAGTGGGTGATTGGAAGAGTGACCCTGAATACCGGCGATATTTACGAGGTATGCCCCCTTTTAAGGATTTCCTTGTCTTCTTTTTTTTTATTTTTTATAAAGGGTTGAAAAATTTTGTATAAATATATGTTTTATGACTCCTAGTATGAATTTAGCTTTTGTTTTTGTTGTTCCTCTAATAAAAAAATAAAAAAAAATTTGTTTTTGTTTTATAGAAGAGTAATGATTACACACTTATTAGTTGGTAGTTACAGCATCTAAGTGTGCAATAGCACACAAAGTATCAATTTCATCATTGTATTTTAGGATGTGGATGTCTTGTGTTTTGTTCTAGGAACAAATACCACATTATATATAAGTCAACAATATTTTCTTCATGAGGGGCAATATAGTATGCTTACATTTCGATTAAGCATTTATCATTGTATGTATGCCTCTAAATGTTTCTAGATGATAAAACATGAAACACACTTTGTGAATTTGTACCATTTTTTGTTTCATTATGAGTCTCACATGGCACACGCCCCATCTCATTGAGTTAGGCCATATAATTTTTGTACGTATATATATTGGTAAGTTACTCATGCACTTAGTACCACTTGAACCCACAACCTCATGCTTCACCTAATACTTGCAAGGGGAGGAGATTCTAGTAGAACTATAGATAAAACAAGTCCATTAGGCACCATAATTCCACTTTAGACAAATTCAATAAATTGTGCTCCATCATTGCAGTTCATAATCCAGACATTTTAAAGCCATCCTTAATATGAAGTTGTACGAATTCACGTCTTTCACTAACAGCTTATTTAACTTTTTGCAAAAAATGTGCTAAAGCATACTTATACTTTGAAAATGTGAGGCAAAAAAAAAGGTACTAAAATACTGAACATAAAAACGAAAAATGGAGTTTATAATTTAATACCAAACAGACACTTAGCTTTTAGCCTTTTAGCTGAAAGACGTAGTAAAGATCCATTCAATCCATCTGTATCCACATTTCGGCCAACATGAACAAGAAGGATAGAATCCTACAAACTCCTAGAGGAAATTAAGACCAAGGGAGATGATATTGCATGTTTCTATATGATATAAAAACATGTAATCTGTCTTCGCCAAATTAAATACAATCCACACTTAGCACCAACATAGGTAGCTAGGATGATCAATAGAGGGGACGCAACAAGCACAACACAGCAAAGCGAAGAGATTAGAGCAATCTTAGGCACTAAAAACTATTATAAAGGAGACGAGTACAACGCAAAGAGCTGACTGCTATTTGGGCACTCCACAGGTTGTAAAGATATTAAGAAAACCTCCTGAACGGTCTTGATCGCAAAAAATATACGTTGGATATGAAGTTCAGGGAAAAAAAATTTCCATTTGCTTTTTAGCAAGGCATCAAAGCCTATCTATACATCTTTTCGGTTGTTTTAGATTAGTCATCAGAGCCATCTATACAACGTTTTGAAGGGTTAACACTTACTATTTTAAGAAGGAAAAAGAGCAGGAATACTGCTATTCTTAATACACAATATTTCTATTCTGACCTATTATTTTAATGTACATGTATGTGTCAACACCAATTCTAGGCTGACCTTTATTAAAGATGGAGACGAATGGATGAATGAATTTATAAAAGGCACAGTTTCCCCATCCCATGGTGTCAGAAAAAAATTCATCTTGGAGCTTGCTTGAGTCCTGTATATGTCATTGCGAAGTAAAATTTGAATACACTTCCAAACTGCTCGATTAAAACGCTGATGGAACTGTGTGCACCCTTTCATTGCCATCACATCTCAACATATAATGGACATGGCTCAAACATTCTACAATATTTAGCAGACGCTCCTGCAAGAGATGGGAAAAAAATTAAAGAAAAACAAATAGAAAAGGTGAAATCTAGAAGGAACTTAACAACTCAAGAAATTATTGTTACTTTATTGAAAGGCAAAAAAAGAAAAAGAAGAAAAGATGCATGTAGTTTGGATAAAAGAATTTACAGCTGATCATTTTAAGGATGTTTTCCCCAACCACTGATGAAGTCCAAAATGAAAACCTTAAAATTGTACATAGTAAAAAGAACAATCATAATTTAACATTTCATTATAACTTAATTTTTGCACTCAAACTACTCCCACATTCCCATACTATTGGCCTTGTTTAGAAGATTCAACTTTTTCACAGAACATTATTCAATGCATATTTTTTCAAATGAAAAGGTACAAGTTTCCAGAATTACCCACCTTAATTTATGACAAATTACCACTTATCCCAAAGCGTAAGTTATTTTAATGTGGGGGAGGGCTGCCGTGTTAGTTTCTGGCATGATCCTTGGTGTGGGCCTATTCCTTTGAAGGAGCTTTTTCCTGCCATGTTTGCATGCTCTCTTTCTAAAGAAGCATGGGTCTCCGATTTGGTTTTATCTAATTCTGAAGGTAATAGGAGCTGGAATTTACTTTTCCGTCATGGTCCTCAGGATTGGGAGGCAGACATTGTCTATTCCTTTTTTGAGCTTATTTATTCCTCTATGCCGAGGGGTGAAGGGGAGGATCACTGGGTTTGGAGATTGACCACGTCTGGGGTTTTTGATGTGCGCTCTTTTTACAAGCTGTTATCTAGTCCTAACACTGATGAATTTCCTTGGAAGGGCATTTGGTGTGCAAAGGTGCCTAAACGGGTGTCTTTCTTCCTATGGACAGCAGCTAATGATGGGATTCTCACCATTGACAATCTTGTCAACAGAGGTCGGTTTCTGGTAAATTGGTGTTGTTTATGCTGCTGTGATGGGGAATCAGTGGATCACCTCTTGCTTCATTGTAAGTTTTCTCATGCTTTATGGAGCGAAGCTTTTGCAGTGTTTGGGATCCAATGGGTAATGCCAAGGTCAGTTAGCTCTTTTTTCTTTATGTGGAGAAACTGGTTTGGAAGGCACCGTTCGACCATTTGGAATATGGTCCCAGCATGTTTAATGTGGTTAGTTTGGCAGGAACGCAATAGCCGCACTTTTGAAGACAAGGAGAGAACATTAGATCATCTAAAATCTCTCCTATTTGGTACTCTATTTCTTTGGGCTCGCATTTGGGGGTGTACGAATTGTATTTCTTTATCTGAGTTTTTAGCCTCTTGTTCCTTTAGTTCTTGATTATTTTTGTATCTGTTTCTTGTTCAGAGTGTTCACTATCGTGAGCATGATGTTCATTTTTTCAATATAAAGTCTTATTACCTATCAAAAAAATAAAAAAAGAGTGAATCCACAACCATTATTTTAATACTTCCACTCATGTGTCAGCCCATACTTCTTAATAAGTGGGGGCTTGTATGTGAGATTTTTACCCTTTTATTTTTAAAGGGAGACAAAGTGGAGATAGTGTTTGAACTCAATACAGCCTGGATCTGATACCATAACACATTACCACTAGTCCCAAAAGATTTGAACTCTTAGAAAAATTGTGAATTTAATCATTTAACAATTGTTTAATAATAAAAAATTGGTATTGACTTTTCAAATAACATAAACGGTAAGTTAAGAAAGTTATCAACATTGTGTTCATTGACTTTCCAAAGAGGACCATAATTGGGAAAACCCAAAATGGAATGAGGGGCAACAAAACGGGACACATGGAGTATATTTTTAACATCAAATAGATATAGTCACACATGACCAACAAATGTATGCAGGAACATAAGCAAGCAACAACTTAGATGACATTATCCCACCCTGCATTGTTTTGCTCATACAAATATAATCAGAAGGGCTTCTTATTAACTAATCCAAATAACAGGGAAAGCAAAATATAACTTGAAGGGACAAACTCATCTAATCTAACTGTCAGTAGGAAATCTTGTTTCAAGTGGCTGTTGATGTGACAATGGCCACCCTAAATGGTAATTTCCTGACGTGTGACTAGAGATTGAAGAATACATAAGAATTCCAGGGAGACCAATGAAAGTGGTATCAAGAGTAAAGGAATCTTTCAATGATGGGAGAAGCTCTCAGTGGAAGAGGATCTTTAAAGCCAGAGAATGAAGAAATCCTGTTATCTTACTAAAGAATAGTTTTATTCACACCCAGCAATGCATGCTACTTTTAACTAGACATTATGACCAGTATAAAACTAAAATGTAATGGAGCTCTCAACCAAGATGCAAAATTGCAACCAGTCATGGTGTGCAAATCCAATGTAACTTGGCCACGAAGTGTCATATTATTTTCTGGCTTTTGGCCCCTCCATACAGATTTATGCTATTTGGTTGTAAGGGAAAAATATGACCAAGAAACATCTCACTGGATAAGAATAATTACAATGAACTAACTTCTATGGAAATGTTTTGATTGGATAATTTCAGATAATAGGGAAAGATATAATCTGTTAGAATGTCAATGACAGCAGAATACCTGGCAATAACAAAATAGATCAGCCCCGGTTAAAAACTTCCTGACTTATGCTGTCCACTAGTGATCTATCCTGTTCCAGAAGCTTTGGATTTCGCATGTCGAGGATTGTTGGCTTTGCGATGTTGAGGAATTTCTATAGAATACACAAGAAGGTTTCCATCTTTTGTCCCAGCTAAGAAGCATTCTTCTGAGGTTACTGTTAGAGATGTTATTATCTTTCCAACTCCGTTATACCTTTTTATAATCTCAAGTGAGTTCATAGAGCGTACAACTATCTGCCCTTGGTCACCTGCACAAACCAGAAATTCACCGCAATCACTCAGTTCCACACAGTTGAGGCGTCCATTGGATTCAGATTCAGCAAGATGTTTTCCATTAATTGAATAAAGGTGCAAACTGAGATCATCATCAGCATAAAGCACGATCCGCCCATGCCGAGAGGCAACAAGCTTTGACAATGCACTGCCAGAAGGATGGCGTAGAGATCTTATGTATCTTCCCTCCCTTAGGGTATGGAAAACACAAGTTCCGTCTTTTGACCCACTGATAATTATATCAAGCTCCACGCTAACATATAAGCATGTGATCACATCATCGTGCCCACAAAGAATATGGAAGGGAGTTTCAACAATCACATAGTCTTTACGGGGTAGCTCTGTATTTGAGTTACGCACTCTCTTTTCTGGGCTTCTACCACGGGAAACTTCCCACACCATGACTGTAGTGTCATAACTTCCAGTTGCAAGGATGCTTCCATCAGATGTCACTGCAGTATTATAATTCATCTTCAATGTGTAAGAAGCATTTCTACAGTAAATAAGGAACTATTAAAAAAAAAGGAGGAAAAAGGGGGGGGGGGGGGGGGGGGTGGGGAGGGGAGAGATAATGTATTGATGATGAACACAAAATCATGCATTAGAATTCAGTACCACATCAACTGCAAGAGCTCATAAACCTGCAGCTCCAGCTTGACCAACCACTATGCCATGAGAGAGAGAGAATAATGATAGTGATATCAAGCATGTTTAAGCCTTGTGCATGAGATTACAAGATTGTGCTTCTAATTCCACTCTTATGCAATTCCGAATATGAATAAAAGAAAAAGAGTGTTTGACAAGGGAAATAAAGAACTAGTTCAAGCTATCAAATTAGCAACAACACCCAAACTCAATCCCAAAGTGAAAGGGAGAGGAAAAGCCACAAAGTTCGCTGAAAGTTATTTAATTCTCTAGAAAAACTGAAAAAGCTACTGTTACAACTTCCTAAAACTCTTAAATAAGACAATAGGTTGCTGCCCAAGCTAAGATGAAAACACAACCACTAATTCAAAACTAATCTAATGCATCTTATGAGCTTAAGTGATATCCTCTTCACCTCCTGGTTTTGAATATAGGTTTTTAGACAGAAGAGGAGGTTGCTAACATGGAACCAAATGAAGCAAACATAGTGGCAACATCAAATGCAATTCCAAAGAGATCACTATCGCGATAGTTCCATATATGTCTTACATGCCACTTTAAGATCATCTTTCAACAAATCCAAAAGGATTAACTTTTTCAGTTTTGCATTTGAGATGGAGATTATGATGGTTGTGAAGTCTGTAAATTGAACTAGTTTATGAAAAAAGAATGTTTTGGTTCAACACACATTGGTCAAGAGCCAACACGCATTGGTCAAGAGCGCAAAAGAAACAATATTGAGAATATTAAGGACAGAAAATATTGACACAATTTTATGTGTCCCCTAAGAAAATTCTTGTCTTCTTCAGCCCAAAAAAAGAAGAAGCTGGAGGTAGATGCTGTACTATCTGAACACTACCCAATAAAAGTCAAGCCTGAAAGCCTCGTGGGAGAATATTGCATGCATAGACGCACACTATCTTTTCTTACTAAAATTATAGCCACAAGAAAATTAGATTAACTAACACTTATGAAAGATACCTGCAACACAGCTGACCACATCCTTATGCTGTCGGATGCTCTGCACCATTCTGCCATCATGTAAGGAAATAACCTGAAAGCTATTTTCCCAATTGCCACATGAGATCAAAAAATTCTCAGAGTGTGTCTGCATTGTTGCGAAGCATTGTGCTCTAGGTTCAAAATTCTCAGCCAACGGACTCCCGATTATACGAGGAGTAAGAATATCAGAACCAACTCCAAAGAACGGATCCTGCAAAAGTTTGACAAGTTGTTTAAGTACTAAAGGATAAAATCATGAACATTAATTCCAACATTTTGAGAACTATCCAGAGAACTCAATAAATAATTGAAACCCAACCTGGGAGGCAGAGAAGGTGAAATTTCCACCAGTTTGTAGTTGGGTTGTCAACCACATCTTAACTGACAAGGTCAGCCCCTGGTTCACAAGGACAATGTTCGAGTCCAATACACCAACATAAAGTAAAGCAGATGGTGGAGAACTTGCACTACAAACGATGGAGGTCAAATTAATAGAATCAGGTGCAAAGTACAAAGGATGAGCAATAGGAATTGGAGGCCCTCTCCTAGGGTGTTTTTTACGGAAAATCTGGATTGGTGTTTGTCCAAAATTTGCAATTTGGTCTTCAATTGCTGCTCTTTGCAAATCGTCTTCCATGGTGTCCAGATCAACAGCACCTTCATAAGTCAGGTAGTAAAAGATATTTGCTGCCTGTAATTTAATGATTTTTTAATAGAGCTCAGTAAATTAAAAGATGCATATTAGACAATTGATAGTTTGCATGGATTAAATGAAAATCTATTTCAATTATTAGACAATACCTCCACTGCTGGTTTTCCACGCTGCTTGTAACCAAACACCAAATCTATCCAGTGGTGAAGATTTGAGCTAACATATTCACTTTCAAGGGCCTCTCGATTTCTATTTATAAATTCCTCAGGAGAGCCCTGCGCAAATAATGAGGAACTAAGTTTTCTTTTTGGAAGGAAAACTAGAATTAGACATCAGAAGCTTCACATAAATTTAATTGATATAGCACATCCGATGTACATAACACAGAAACTCATTATTATTTAAGTATCACAGGCAAATTGTTCTAAGTTTAAAACCCAGCTTATGAAGACACTCTGACTTGCAAGTTAAAGGGGGGATGGGGGTGGCAAAGGAAGAATATTATAATAAATCTCAGAAGAGACAATTATGATAGACATAATTTTGAAGTTGTCTAATATGTGTGGAGCAGAGTTAACAATTTTGTAAAGGTAAAATATATGATTGATCACTAAATTTGTGTCAGGTTCTATTTCACTCCCTTTAAATTTGAAAGCTTCTTTTGTAGTTCTAAAAAAATTGTAGACATACCAAGTTAGTCCTTCTGTAGCCTTGTTTGCTATAATGGAGCGCCATGTGGCTTTGTTGAATTATGCCATGTAAGCAAGAATTATAATGGCAAGACCAAGGAAGGACTTACTTGATACGTTCACAATTTTTTGAGGACTAAAAAAGAACTTTTCAAATTTTACAGACTAGAAATAGAACTTGATTCAAATTTTCGGGACCAAACTTTCTTTTAATTCCATAGTCAGGATTGTTAGAAAATAATTGTCAAACGATTAAATTACCCTTTCATATTAACTTAAGCTTTTGGGACAAATGATAGTTTATCATGGTATCAGAGCACGGGGTCCTGAGTTTGGACTTTGTCTCCACTCTATCTCCCATTTAAAAAATAAAAAATTTCCAAGTGTTGTGCCCTACTTATTGAACTAGGGCCACATGTGAGGGGGAGTGTTAGAAATAATAATTAAGTGATTGAATTTACCCTTTCATATCAACTTAAAACTATGAGACAAGTGGTCAGTGATAGTAACAAACAAACATCCCTAGCAAAAGTCAAAACATATGCCATAATGCTTTGTCTTTTACAATTTCTTTTTAAAGCTCAAGAAAAGTCATATCCTAGTGTTTAAGGTGTGTTAGATATCTGCATAGAAGTATCCCAACAATTATTGGATAGATGTCTGAAGGCAAAACTTGTTACCTCAAGTTGGGTAAAGTTATCAAGCACTGGATATAAATTGGGGAGTATCTGATAAGAACCGGTATCAATATGGATACAGCTCTGTAGAAGAAGAATCTTATGCTACATAGTCTGTTAGACATTCTCCTTTGCAGACACCTATATTTGCATCAGAAAGCTTCTTGCTTGGTCTAGAGGTGATTGTCTTAGTCTAAACCATCCAAACTTTATATTTCCTTCCAGCCATGCTATAGATGTGGCATCACTTATAAGAGTCTTGAGCTTAACTGGCACCTCCTGGTGAGATATCTAGTGTTCAAAACTCCATCCCCCATTGTTTTCAACTATTGAATTATCTATAAAAAAAAAATTAAAAAAAAAAAAAAAAAAGATGTGGCATCACTTTCTTTATTTAATTTTTTTTAAAAGGGCTTGTATCCGATGATGCAAACCCATTCTCACTTTCTTAGAATTTCTTTATTGTTCACCTTTAAGTCATTTTGAGATTAGAGTTCATGCTATATTGCCATGATTTGAAAGTTCTTATTATTCTGATAATTTTTTTTTTTTCTTTTTCTTCAGGGGCACCTTCGTTTGTTCTATAGGTGAATAAGAAGCACATCCTAGGACTTTGTTTCAATAACCTAATATTTGTCAATTTTTTAGCAAAATAATTATGAACAATGTATTTATCCTTTAAATACCACAATACATCTACCTACAATAAGTTTAAGGTTACAGAAGTCCTTTTCTAATGTCTAGGGAGATATACTAAGCTTGCAGCTTGTCACTAGGCTTCCTAAAACAAGTGGTGCCCTAAAAGACAGTCCAAGTATTACACATTATCATCTAGGAAAGAGAGTAATTTCCAAAAAAAATTAAAAAATAAATCAAAAGTGGTGGACTATGTTAGCAATCAGACTATAGGCACTGTTGCAGCCTGAAGTGCTTAGGGGAAATCCACATACCTTGGCCCAGGGAGGGAGACAAACATCACCTATGGGTTCGCCATCTTGTTTCACTCCTAAATGATAAGAGTTTGAATTGACAAGAAACTCAGGCATGTAAAAGAACTCAGGAATCAACTCCTTCACATCACTCGTATTGGAAAGACAGTTCCGATATGTGCCCTCAACGCTTTGAAATAGGCGATCTGCATGGTCAAATTTGCCACCCTGACCATAAACAATAAATAATTTTAGCATTTCGACCATGAGTTGCCAGATTTCAATTACTCTCTTAATTAAACAGGACATTGGTAGATATGAATGACTGCCAATTATGCCTTTCACAATTTTCGAATCACATATCATATTGTGTGCTTATTTTTCTAGTATGTACTATGCATTGTGCCATATTGTGAATTATGAGATACACTTTTTTTTTTGGGATATAAAGTATTATTAAAAAGAAGGATGTACTCAGGGAGTGCACACAAAACACTCCTAGAAAAATACACAGTCCAATAATTACATTTGAGGGGAAAGGGAGTCAATAAAATCTACAACAGAATTCATATCACTTGTGCCTATGGATCAGGACCACCCAAACATTATAAAAGATCTATCTCATACATCGTGAGGCACACACGTTTTAAAATTCTTTTGGAAGAAACTGATATTTGTAATTTGATATATAAGTATTCATAATGTTCTCACTTTGAAGTTTCAAGCCATTACCATATATGGCAGACTCATTTGGCACAATGCATATTTATTAACATTTTCAAGTGCAATAGGCCCTCCCCTCTAGTATAACATTTTCAAGATTCTGGCTAAGGTGTTGGCTAACCGCCTGAAAGAGGTTTTGGATCAACTAATATCTGAGTCTCAGAACAGTTTTGTAGGTGGTAGACAGATGCTTGACTCAGTTCTTATTGCTAATGAGTGTGTTGATAGTAGGGTGAAGAGTAAGATTCCGGGGGTTATTTGTAAATTAGATATTGAGAAAGCCTATGATCATGTGAACTGGGAGGCTCTCCTTGATTTGTTGAAGAGAATGGGATTTGGGGTGAGGTGGTGTAAGTGGATCTGCACATGCATATCTATAGTCCAATTCTCTATCTTGTTTAATGGGTCTCCTGCTGATTTTTGTTGGGAGTTCGAGGGGTTTGAGACAAGGGGATCCGCTACCTCCCATGTTGTTTCTAGTTATGATAGAGGTCTTCAGTAAGATGATGAAAAGAGCTGAAGGGGCTGGTTTGCTTCAAGGGTTTAGGGCTGCTGGTAGACAGGGTGGAGGGATAAGGGTCTCGCATCTTTTGTTTGCGGATGATATGATTTTGTTTTGCGATGCAGATGAGGAGCAGATTCTACATGTTCAGATGCTTCTTCTTTGTTTCCAGGCAGTGACAGGTTTAAAGGTTAATGCGTTGAAGAGTGAGATGGTTCCCATTGGTGAGGTCCCTAATATCTTTGCCTTGGCAGAGATTTTGGGATGTCAGGTTGGGTCTTTGCCTATGACCTATCTTGGTATGCCATTGGGGGCATCCCAAAAGTCTCCCACTGTTTGGAATCCTATCTTGGAGAAATTTGAGCGTAAGTTGGCCGGTTGGAAGAAGATGTATTTGTCTAAAGGCGGAAGACTAACGTTGCTTAAAAGCACTTTATCTAATCTTCCCACTTATTATTTATCTCTTTTTACCATCCCTACGCATGTGGCCAATAAAATTGAGAGGTTGCAAAGGGATTTCTTGTGGGGGGACTCCAAGACTCATTTGGTGGGTTGGGACAAGGTGTGCACCTTTGAAAAATGGTGGGTTAGGAGTAAGGAAATTAACTACCTTTAATAAAGCCTTATTAGGGAAATGGCTATGGCGGTTTGGGATTGAGGAGACAAGGCTTTGGAGAAGGGTTGTAGCTCTAAAGTTTGGGGAAGAATGGGGGGGATGGTCATCCAAGCTAGGTAGAGGGGTACATGGGTGTGGCTTGTGGAGAAGTATCCGCATGGGTTGGGAGGACTTTAGTAAAAATATTCGCTTTGAGGTGGGGGTGGGAGAAAGAGTTAAGCTTTGGACAGATCATTGGTGTGGGGATTCTCCACTTCAATTGACTTTCCCGAGTGTGTATGGGATTGCATCCAATAAAGAGGCATCAGTGGCCTCTTCTCTTGAACAGTTGGGGATAGAGGAACGGAGAAGCTGGGATGTTCATTTTATTTGGAGACCTAATGATTGGGAAATGGGTGGGGTGGATGTATTTCTCCATACTTTGGACTCAAATCTACCTCCCTCTGAGAATGGAGATCGTATGCGATGGAAGTTGACAAAGAATGGGGATTTTGATATCCGATCATTTTACAATAAGTTGAGAAGTCAATTGCCCATTATTTTTCCTTGGAAAGGCGTTTGGAAGGTTAAGCTTCCTCGGCGTGTTTCCTTCTTTGTATGGATTGCTGTATGGGATAGGATCCTTACAAGTGACAGTTTGAGGGGTAGAAGGATGGATTTTGTTGACTGGTGCATCATGTGCCGGTGTAATGGGGAGACGGTGGATCATTTGTTACTTCACTGTGGTAAGGCTAATCGGCTGTGGAGTTTGGTGTTTAGATCTTTTGGGATCTCTTGGGTCTTGCCAAGATCGGTTGCGAGTACTCTTTTTGGTTGATGGAATTGGCTTGGAAAGCATTCGTCTAGCATTTGGAATTTAGCTCCTTTATGCTTAATGTGGTGTCTTTGGAGGGAGCGAAACAGAAGGACTTTTGAGGACATGAATAGTTCGGATAACCAGCTATTGGCTTCCTTTAGTGGCTCTCTGTTTGACTGGTCTAGGGCTTGGGAACTCACCTCTAGTGATTCTCTCCCTAGTTTTCTTAGCTCTCTCCTGTGTCATTAGTATCTTTTCTTTTCTTTCTTCTTTCCTCTCTTTCTTTTCCCTTTATATTTTTCTCTCTGCCTTATGTTTTTTTGCATAAGGTAGTGTTCTTGAATATGTATCATTTTTACTTATCAAAAATAAATAAATTAAAGCAGGCCAATAATATGAGGAAAAAATGATAAACAAAAAATTGTAATTTTTAAACAACACCTCAGCATGATAGAATGTGCCCATCCTAAGGGGTTAAATGACTGGTATCACTGAGAAAAACTTCAGTAGAGCAGTTGCTTTTTTTTTTTGATAAGTAAAAAATCTTTATTAAATGTGAAGACTGCTTCAATCAAAGAAGATGAAGTAGCCTAAAAAAAAATGTACAAACAACAAAGAACAGAATAAAAGAAATTATGTACACGAGAAAAGAGAGTCTATGAACAAAGGAAGGGAATCACTAGAAGTGAGTCCCCAAGCACAAGACCAATCAAACAAGGTTCCAGCAATCAATGTTAATAGTTGTTCCCCTGATTTCTCCAACTCCTCAAATATGTGACTATTGCGTTCCTCCAAATGATACACATCGCACAATGTGATACCAAGTTCCAGATTTCCAACAAATGCTTCCCCAACCGATTCCTCCACTCCCCCAACAAATCAATTACCCTCTTAGGCAAGACCCAAGAGACTCCAAAAGATCTAAAAGAAAAACTTCATAACCGATAAGCCCCCTCCCCTCACAATGGATCCATAGTGAATCAACATCCTCTCCACTAGACCGGCACATGCAACACCAATCAACTATTGTGAAACCCCTTTTCCTCAAATTATCACTTCCTCAAATTATCACTTGTAAAAATCTTTCCCCATGCCACTGTCCAAAAAAAAAAAAAAAAGGAAACCCAACGTGGAAGTCACCCCCAAAATGCTTCCTCAAGGGAAAGAAGCAAAAGATGATCCTCTCAAAGCACTATAAAAGGAGCTGATGCCAAAGTCACCATTTTTCTTCAACTTCCACCTTACCAAATCCCCATCTTCATTTTGAGGAATGTAAGACTCCAACTGGTGTAGAAAAGCCCCCACCAACTCCACCTCCCAATCATTAAAACCACATTGGAATCTCACATCCTAGTTGCTTTTCTCATGGAAAAGGCAAGGAGAACCTTAAGATACAAAGAAATTTAAAAATTTAAAAGCTTTCTTTAAATTGACTTCTAAAAAAGTTGCCACCTTTTATTTAATTTTAATAATTAATTTTGTAATTAATTTTTCATGAAAAAGTAACCAAAATATTCACCAATATATATATATAGTCATTAAAAAAAGAACAAAAAAGGGGTGCAACCCTAGTACACCGGAAGCATACAAAGGATAACCCAAAAAATAAAAGCAGATAGCATCTAAAGAGATTATGTAGCATGTATTTGTCTCGCACTTAGCTTGCATATATTATACAATTTATCACACAGTATAAGATGCTAATTTGTGATGTCAACAATTAGTACCTGCAGATTACGGTGAAGAGATGTAAACGGTTCTAATCGAAGAAGGTAATAAAGCACAATCCCCATACTTGCGTAGTGAGACCCATAGTAGAAACTGCCAAAATAAAAAATAACATGTTACCCAGAGAGAGAGAGAGAGAGGGAGCATCTCTTTGAGAGGACCAATGCATGCAAGTTGGGTTGCAGATTACCTGGGTATATCAGGATCACTGAAATTTCGGTATCTATCTTCAAACACCTGTGCAGGTAAAGTATACCGTTGAGACAGTTGTTAAAATACTTATCATAGAGAGATCTGCGTTCATTATGTTTTCTAATTAACAAAAGATAATATAAACTAACCTCAAATCTTTTCAAATCCAGTGCTCCAACGGGTTTTGAGAGATCCCTAAAGGTGGATGACTTATTAAAGTCAAGAACCTCAGAGGAGTAATCGGCCAAGATCCAAGGAAAGACAGGATACTGTGTTAAATCATTATAAGATCTTCCTGCAAGTGTATTTAGAATCATTAGATACTCAAAGTTTGTTATCTCCCTTCTTTTCCACCTTTCTCTCACAGTTTCTGCCATCTCCAGGGCTATACGTCTGTCTACAAACGAAATAGCTCCACTCTTGTCCCTATTACTTGCTTTCGGAAACAAATATTCATTTCTGGTAGTAACTATCAAGGTTCCAACATCTTTTGCATCCTTCTGTGATGCAAAATTCAAAAATACAGGGGCAACTGAATCACTGAAGAAAATCTCTATTGCGGTGTATCTAAGCAAATGGCGAGTCCAGTGGACAGCTTTTATCTACAGACAGCCACCAAAAAGAAAAAGAATACTGAAGGAAATCAGATATGTGTGAGAAATAAAGGTAAAGAGCAGAAACAAATTGACAGTTATTCCCAACCTTGCCTAGGTTCCACCTCCTATGGCGCTTAACATTTTTTAATTGTTTCTGATGCACATTTTCATTTATTGGATCAGAATTATCAGTTGTGATCCCCTTCTCAGGTACCAAATCAAAATTAGGCCACTTTAGAAACTTCTGCTTTTGATCAGACTTGGTGAAATCAGAATTGCTTGAAGCATGGAAGTCCTTAAAAACTGATGATCCTCCAGTACCGTCAACCAAAAATTCACCAAAGAAATGCAAGACATCTTTCATGACTGCCAAATGGCCAGCTAATTTTCTCTTTGTGGTAACAAGTACGCATGAAACTGACAAAAGAACCTGAAAAGGCAACAAGACATAAGCAATGCAGTTATCACCCCCCCCCCCCTCCTTTTCTAAGTTCTTGCATATAGTCACACATACCTCACTAGCTTCTGTCTCTGGTGAAGAGGAAGAAGAATCTTTTATGTCTTGCAAAACATCCTTAAGGTCACTACTGTCTTTTATCTCTGAGCCCTGAGTATCTGAAGGATCCTTAGGGATGGAGGCCTTATGACCACTTTGTTCAGCATCATAATCATTGGATTCCGAGCTCCCTTCATCAGTTATCCTCCGTACCCCTTTCAGCAAAAAGCGCTTCATTTGCTCAGGAATTAGCCCCACAAAACCAGATTTGTTTTCGTTAGCAGGAAGAGTCGCCTCATCGCTAGGGGCAGTGGAGGGAGGATGACACAGCTTTTCATCAAAACGATAATTCTGTCTTAGTTTAGCTCTGCGTCGCCATGTATCTTCTGTCTTGTCAAGCTTCCAATGTGTGACAGCATTATTGGGAAAAGGATTAGCAGACCATGGACCTCTCTCATCAATCAAAGCACGAAACATGTGTATCCATTTTTCCTGTCAAAGTAACACTTTTTATATATAAGCATACTGATGAAACAGTAAAGATAATTTCTAAGAGAAAAAGGGGCATTGAGGAAACAACCCCCTTCCCAAAGAAAAGAAGAAAAAAAAAAAAGATAATAAAGTATTTCAATAACACTGGAAGCTGAAGCTGCACACATACAGCAACATTTTGCTGCTCCTCCTCATAAGTAAGCTGGAATGCAGCTCTTCTGCTTTCATCAGAAGCAAGAATGGAAGTCAAGCTACTTTGTATCTCATCTTCAAAAGCTTTCTTGTTATTCAATTCTGAAGAGAAAGTTTCATCCATCCTAGTGTTGAACTCATGCAACTGCTTGCTACGGTCAGTTTTTAATGTCTTCATATATTTTGCCTCATCAGCAACCTGAAGAATGAACTTAGACAATTAAACGCTAAGCAACTTAGTAGTGAGGGGGAAAAAAGGAGTGATTAGCTAATCGACAGTGCTTAGGAGATAATCATTTTTCATGTAAAGAATGAGGGTCAGTGGCATATCGAGCATGTGAGATGTTGAACTGGTTTATTTTCACATTATTATACCTAAAAAAAAAATTATGGACAATGCAAGTATGGTTAAGAGTGTTAATTTTTTTTTTTTTTTTTTTTTTTTAAATTATGGCTAACAGCGTTGGGTTAGCTAGAACAATGGGGAAAAGATCTGAGGCACTTACCAATTTGCACTTATTTGATACATACAATGCATGGATGCAATAATAAAAGGGTAAAACGCAAAAACACCCCCTAAACTTTGGATCAAAATTCAAAATCAAACTGATCCCATGATCTTCTAATTTGAAATTAGAAGCCCTAGAACATGAGAAATCCCCAAATTGATCCTTCTGTCTAGACTTCAGTCTCCTTCCATTGAGAAAAGGCGTATTCTTATTTTAAAAATTTGGGCATTTCTTCCATTAAAAAAAAAAATCTTTGATTATATTTTAATTTAAACAGAATTTTTATTAAAACATATTCTAAAATGAACTTTTTTTTAATGCAAATGAAACATAGGGAGATGAAAAGTTAAAAAGAAAAAATCAATTTGGGCATTTCTCCAAGTTCAGGGGCTTCAAATTTCAAATTAGAAGATCAGGAGTTCAGTTGCTTTTTACCAAAAGTTCAGGGGGTATTTTTTCATTTTAACCATGACAAAAATTTGTCCTCATAATTAAATGTTAAAGGTGGTTATTTTATCTCTCTTTTCATTGCCTTCTATGTGACTTGGATGTACAAGTTGCTAGGCCACAACAGCTCTTAGTATTCGTAGAACCACTTCAATCTTGGATGCAATTGGCCAGAATTTAAGATAAATGGGGCATCAAACAATTACACAACTCAGGCTACTCAGCAAAAATTTTGTATGTGGCACTATAACAACATAAAGTAATTAACAAGTACACTAACACTAATAAAACTTTAGACTTACTGCTGCAAGGACTCGATCCTTTTGAAGTAGGTTGTGAATTGATCCTGTTTCTTTTGAATTGCTGCCGAAATCTGTGGAGTCATCTCTGCCCACAATGCTAGTAGCAAGCAATGATTTGCCACAGTTGACGGTTTCTCGAATTAAATGTGATATAACATGAAAACGAGCACCTTCATTTAACATTCCAAACTGCAACCTAACAGCAAGCAAAGCCCTGGCCACAATTTTAAGTGAAGTCACTTCCTAGTGGATAGTGCATCAGATGGGGGAAATAAAATTTGTATTTACTAAATTACCATAATTAACTAGCCTAGATAAACAATATTCCAAATCTATGACCTTGTTCAGATGTCATTTCCAAGACTAAAGAAATAGTACCAGATGAAAAGTTGCAATCTGCTTTTGCTTTGCTCATCATCAGCAGCCAAAAGACATGGCAAAAGTGAAATGACCTGTTGGACACACCGTGATGCTCTTTCCAATGAAGATTTGCAAAGGTATAGAATTACAAGTCTAAAAATAATGCGTGGGAACCTCTCCCCTCGTAAAAGCATAGCCTTATCAACATTTTTGTTATGTTTTCCACCCAACGCACTGCCTATGCCTCCTGATACAACAACGGCAGCCACTTCCGCAGCAGGAATGTTCAGTGATTCCACTAAGCCACGTGCTCTTTGGCCAAAAGACGGACCCACTGCTGATGAAAATTTAGGTAACATTTTGCTTGGTCCCTTACCATTCATCTCACTAATAATAACCCACAAACTGTCGAATAGATTCCACCACTTCTCATCAAAAACATCATCATCATTTGCGATTGGCTGCTTGCCACCCCGTAGATTTCTAGAAATGAAAAAATAGAACAACAAATAAGGTTAATTAAAAAATCACTAGACAAATAGAAGTGACACTAAAATAACAAAGTAAAATCATTGCATGGGGAACTGAAGCCTGGAAAGAAAAAAAATAATCATAAAAGATGTACATAAGCACCGCATTTTCAAAAATGTGTATGTGAAAAGGAAAGAAAAGTGGGGGAAAAAAACAAACAAACCTAAAAAGATCATGAAAAGAAAAGTTCATTGCATCAAATAAACCCTAAGAAGAACACACCATCAAATGTCATCACTGCATCTCTTATGTAAGCCAGCCCACAAAACACCATATACATCGTCATATGCATTAGCCCTACCACAACGTTGTTCATCCCTAGATTTATAACATATGAGAGCCACTTGACAAGCGTGGCAAAAACACAGATGAAGGCCATGGCCAAAGTGTACATGGCCAAGCACATTCCAAGCCAAACAGAGAAGAGAAACATGGCTTTGTGGCCCCAGAAGGTCATGTGCTCCTTGGTGTAGATGGAGAGGACGAGGTTTTTGATGAACATGAGTTGTGTTTGGGGGATGAGGAAGACAAGGCCAGTCCTTATATTCTTCATGTGATTTCTAAGGACATTTTGGTGTTTTGCTACAACTGTAAACTGGAAGGGCAACTTTGTCTTTTTGTTATCAATGGTCAAGTGCAAGTCATGTGCACTGTTAACTTCAACACTGACTTGGCTGGCAGGGTCCTCATTGTTGTAATTGGTCTAAGTAGAGTTTTGATTGCAAACTATGATGCACGGATACAGACATGACATGGAACAAGGCGACACAGCATTTCCTGAAATTTTAGGACACGACATGCTGGGGATATATTATGACAATTAATTAATTAATTTACTTATAGTTTTATTTATATTTTATATGTTCAAATATATTTTAAGTTAATTACTGATAATAATTTTTGTAACTAACCTTATAAAATTTTTAAGTGTACTACTCCCCAAATTGTCATCCAACTTTGTTTTAAGTTTCAATGTAAAGAGTTAGAAACAAAAATAGGCAGCTAAATTCAGTCGGCCACTCAGTAAGTAAAATAATAATAATAATAATAATAATAATAATAATAATAATAATAATAATAATAATAATCTTTTTTTTTTTATAGGTAAGAAAGATGTATATTCAAAAAACTGCTAAATGCAAAATAGCACCAACATATCAAGAGTACAAAAAAGATGGAAAAGCAAAAACATAAAAAGGCACTAATTACAAAGAAGAAGAGAGCTAAGGAATAAAGGAAGAGAGTCACTAGATGTAAGTCCCCAAGCCCTAGCCCACTCAAAAAGGGAACCAGAAAAGAGAGCAAGCAGTTGGTTATCGGATCTATCCAAATCCTCAAACGTCCGCCAATTGCATTCCTTCCAAATAATAACCATAATAATCATAATAATAGTATATAATGGACAGTTTCGTCTAGAAGTTAATTGCACTGGAACAATCCAAAGCAAAAGCAAATGGTGAGAGTGCCAACCCAACAAGAGCAGCATCAATGGCCTACACCAATGCCAATCAACTGATACGAATGTCAGTGTGCCAAGACCAGCACTGCTGAGCTTCACCAGAGTGCAGATGGAGGATGAAAACAACCAAATACAGAGAGACAGAGAGAGAAGCGATGGGCTGAGACCAACGCAGCCCATGTCAAAAATCCAATTTTTCCTTCTTTTTTTTCCAAAATTTTTTCATATCCATGTCACAACCGCGGCCCATACATGTATTGACCATGTCCGAAATAATAATAATAATAATTTTTTTCACCGGACACCAGAAGGACACATAGGCTGGCCTGTCCATGTCAGACACGGCACATGTTGAGCTTTTTGCCATGTCCATGCTTGCTAGATTGCAACTTATTAAAGCGTGGTGTGCACATAGTTTATGGTGGTAATTTGCATTTAACCCTTAAAAAATACTATAATAAGGACCTCAGTCAAATCAAGCCTACTTAAATATAATCCAAAGTTTATGTCAAGTATTAATATAAATAATAATTGGTGAGGCAAACTACGAGGGCAATGAGGAGTTTGGATGTTAGATTTGTTTGATCTTTTGATTGGGAGTTAGATTTGGGGGCCTCATTCCTCCAACTTCTAGATTCCCATATACCTATTAGAGGGACCACAAAACCTGCTGTAATTTCCTCAAAAAAACACAACATCCTTGACGTTTTGAGTGAAAAACTTAACCCATTATAATATTATTTTATATGTAAACGGTTAATTATGTAATACTTAACCCTCTGGAGTTTCTAGTGTAATTAAAAAAAAAAACCCTATGGTATCGTTTTCTGTGAAAATGATGCTTTGAATATGGACACATGTCATCACATGAGCAACTCACTATTTATTTCGACGTATGTTTAATGATTTACACAAAAAACAATACCAATGGATGATTAAGTATCACATTCAAAACTTCCGCGGGGGGGTGTACACCTTTCCCTTTTGTTTTTTTTTTTTTTACAAGTAACTAAAATTCCTTTTTTTTTTTTTTCTTTTGGAGAATGGTTAGAATATCTAAGAAGTGCTGCTACCACAGCTCAAACCCCTACCCCCCTCTCCCCCAAACACCCCCCCCCCAAGCACTTTGTACTTGGGGAGAGTTCCACTTGAACCAAGATATTCGGTGGTAGTAACTAAAATTCATTAAAAAGTAAAAAAAATTATGGAAAATATACAAAGAATGTGTGAAGAGGTACTTTATTCATTTAAGTTTAATCTGATGATAAATTCTTATTAAAAAAAGGCTGCATGTGCAAAATACATGGTTTATTGCCTGTTTGTTAAAAGGCACAAGGGAATTATCCAAATTTTGTTGTTATCCAAAATTATTCCAGTTTTCAAGTGGTTAAATTATTAATATGTGTAACTAGCTTAACAATTACAAAAGAAAAATAAATAAATAAATCCTTTTTCGTAGCCTATTACTTGCAATGACTGCCAGACAACCCCACACTTGCCCAAAGACATGGTTAAATTAACAATCTCATAAACTTACACAAGAAAACGAAGACATGTATAACTAAAAATTGATATCACCATTAGGAAAAACTGGGAAAAAAAAAAAAAAAAAAAGGAAGAAGAAGGAAAAAAAGAAAGAGGAAAGAAATTAGTGGCAATACCTGGATATTTGGTCATCGACCTCTTCCTGCAAAATCTCATATAAAGCAGAGCTAAAATCTTTGTGACAATCTAATTCTAAGGAGTCCAGAGAAAAATCAGCGCTACTTGCTGGAAACTGCAAGAAGGACAAAAACAAAGTACATAAATAGACAATTAAAATCCATTTGATAAAATGACAATGCAGTGTGAGCTTCATGCATGCTGATAGGCATCAGTTAACCATAACTTTCAAAGCAATGGAATGTTGTTATCTAAAAACAACTAAGATCAAAACCTCAGACAAGTACTAGAAAGATAAAGATATTATGCATCCAACTACCACACCAAAGTTCAAAACCTATATAATGTAGTTTATGTAATTCAAATAGCAATTTATATCAGCCCACCCTAGTCACCCAATTTAACAGTGGGTTGTTTTTTGTTTTATAGAGCACCCTAAGGACTCACTAGAGCAACAATGTAATTTCAAGAACTATAGCCAATAAATCTAACAGAAACAGCACTTCCTCCTGTTGTAAGAGCAAGGTGGAAGGTGAGGTTGTAGAGTCAAGACCCATCAGGTGTGTGTAACTCAATAGATATTCTGATTAATATATTAGTGATAGGGTCAAACTAGTAATATTGCTTTGGAATTAAGCTATAAATAACATTTACATGTGTTAAGGTAAATAATTAACCTTAAACACAAGTTCTCAACCTAGAAAAAATAGTATCAAAGCCAATGTAACCTCTAAAGAGCTGCCCATCATATTCAACCACCATTGATGCCATCCACCAAACAAGACTTAGTAGTTTGCTGTTGCTATCATCTGCCATGCCAATAGATGATCTATTTCAGGCCCAATAGATGTAGTTCTTGATCCCAAAGACTTGTTAAGGTAGCAAAGGTGGGAAAGGTAGTCAAAACGTCTGAACTAGTTGCATCACTACAGGTGTAGAGGATGATGGTGTGTAATACTGGAGATGATCAAATAACCCCTTTCCTCTTAAAGAATATCACAACATATCGGGCTCAATAGATGTAGTTCTTTCCAATAAACTTAATTGATGTCATGGGAGAACCCAAAGTAATTAACGAAGAAATAGGTTTAGTCTAGCATTCATGGTGCAAGCAAACAAGTAAAAAAATTAGGCCAGACAGTAGAAATGGATAGTGGAATGACCTTACAAGCTGCCTAAACGAGATTAATAATGGTGGAAATGACTGGAAGCAACAAAGGATGTCACTGAACTGGCCTAAAGAAGCTTTAAATCAGCTGAAAAATACACAAACTGACTAAAGTATGCTTTGTTTCATTCGAAACAGCCAAACTGGACAAAATGTGCTTTACAACAGCCAAAAACACTTGATCCAGTCAAAATAAAGTCTGTATCGGCTGAAAAATACCAAAACCAACCAAAATGTAACCAACACCGGAATAGCCTGAGAAGGAATATATAGGATTGGATCAAAATCACGTCAAATCAGAATAAATCAGGTCAAACTCGAGTTGAGCCAGAATAAATTGTGTCAAACAGGTCAAGCTTGGGTCAAACTTCTACCAAGATAAACAAGATATGCCAAGGAACCCCTGCCGATTCACCAAGAAACTATGAAAGACCCCGGAAGTACCTCTTTTTCATCGGGAATCAACAAACCCAGCAGCCACAATCTTGGTTCTGTTGTTCCATGAACAACCTATTAACCAACAATGGTCACAACAATGTCGGTGAAGACGAGAATCATTACCTCATCTTCATACAACACCCAATGACATTCAAATGTCCAGAAACCAAGTACTCAGCCCAGTAGTGTTCAACTCAAGTTAGGATAAACATGTAAGGGCAAGAGGAAAGACTAGAAGGAAAGGAAATAAATGCAAGAAAGAATCTGAAGCAAGGGTTTTATGGCTATGATATTATGTTTAAAAAGGGAATAAATGATAAAGAAATTGCACAGAAAGAGAGAAATTTTTGAATTCCAGCCCTCAAACCACCCATTATAATGTATGCAAGAGTTATTTACAACAAGAAGGGGAATATTCTTGATGGTGACATATGATACGGACACCTCATCTCTTGAATAACTCTTCTAGAAGAGTAATATTCGTACAACATAATATTATCCCTATACCATCTTTCTAACTCTATTAACACCAATGAAAAATCCACGCAATTTTAACACAACTAGGAGTAGAAGAATATGTATAGTGAATATTGACATCCAAGTGCAAGTCAAGTGACCATTTCTAGTATCTGGTATCAATTATCCATAAGAATCAGAAGAATGAGCACATTGCCATGAAATTGTGGAAAGGTGGGCCAACCAAAGAAATGGAGAGAGAGAATATTAGGTCACTAGCAAATAAATGCTTAATGTGATTTTTAGGATATTCATTTTTATCCCCCTATTTTTTTTTTGGGGGGGTGGGGGGGATGAATGTTGCGGTGGGAAAAATAGTAGCAAACAGTATAAATTAAAAATGATGATAAATTAAATACAACAGTAATCTAGTCATAAAGTCTTCAAAGTTGTATACCGGAAGTTTAAGATCGATTTCGGAGCTAAGCATCTCATCAACCAGTCTTAGTAGATATAATGTATTATCTCTACATGGTTGAGACACAAAGATATTCTCCTCAGAAGATAACTCCATCAGGTTCCGTATCAAATCATCATATATATCACGAAGCAAGTACTGATAAGAAACACCTCCCTGCAGAGCAACAATATTTAAGCAAACCGATATTTTGAGTGTAATAGCAACTTAAATAAGAATTACAGATAAAACAAAGAAGATATTGATGGCATAGTGAAGATTCCAACAAACCTTCTCAAAGTATGCAAGAAGGAAATTCACCGTCTCCTCCAACTGCTGCCAGCCACCTTTTACAGAATGCATATAATAACAAAGAACAACACTAAAGAGGTTCCTCACAAGACGCTGTTCATTTATCTCATTGTCACTTTGATTTCGTGACTCAACTTTGTAGTCTTTTATCACATCCAGCTGTATAGAAGCCATTAACCAAGCATTCCACCCATATTCCTATTTGCAGCAATTGAGTATTTAGACAGTACTTTTAAGCATTAAGATAAGCATGAATATAGTATCAAAACTTTACTGTACTAATACCATAAAAGCTTCAAGATTTGAAGGATTTGAATCAAGAAGATCAAGTAGATCTCTGATTATTTTCATTCTTGCAGGCACATCTTCACAACATGATAGGAATCTGAAAATGAGTACTAATATCTGAGGAAGAAAAAAATGAGAGTTATGCCCCTTGCTTCTCTGCCTGTCAAGCTGGTTCTGCATCTGTAACACCTGCAAACAACAATTCTAATTCAAAGTTAAAGTCCCTCCTGGGAAGAAGGCTTGACCTCTTTGTTGTTCCCAAAATATGTCCTAAAAAATTGAATACTAACAAGCAACAACACAGGTAGAATAGAAAGTGGTTTCACTATAATGTAATTACCTGTTTGGGGCTAGCACCACCAAGAAGAACATCAAACAAGGTGGCACACAAATTATCTGTCAGTGGAAACCTGAACAACCTATCCGACATGGCTGAGAAAATTGGTTGCATCCTTAAACTGATTTTCTTAGGGTTCTCTGAAAGCGATCTGGATCTTCCAACGGATAGATTGAAGAACCTTGGTCCCTTTTTCTCAGATGGAAGACCAACCAAAAGTCTTCCTAGAAACTGTAAGCTAAGCAATCTAATAGGCTCAGATTCCCTGTCAAAGACAAATTTAAAGATAACAATATTAGAATGAGTAATGCCATACATCATGATTTCAAAGCTTGCTTTTGCAGCTGGATGCCAGACTTCACATCATTTATAATGTATTCGTAAAAGAAAGTGATTTATTCGATGGTTACAATAGGGAGAGGGATTTGAACCCTAGATGTCTCCACTGGAAATAATAGGAGGTGTCAGTTAAGCTACAAGCTCTTGGCATATTCGTAAAAGAAGTGAAATGCAAATTGCACAGTATATAATGACAATACTAATAATAAAATAACATATAAGTCAATAAATCATTAAAAAAATAACACAAGTTGTTCTTAAGTTTAAAAGAAACATGAAATTCATTCATACCATGATGATTCATCATTGGTGATTTGCAACAGTTTTATAAATGAATAAATTTTAATATCAGAATTAGAATAATACTTGCAATTACATAAATTTTGTTAGACCATGGTGGAATAATTAAAAAATTTACAGACGAAGCAAACTCTTAGAATTTCCCTGGTGAGAATACGCTGAAGTTGCTCAATGTTATGTGGGTTCTGGAAAATGTACCGACAAATGATTCAGAATTGACTTCCAAAAGAGAATATCAACTATATTTTAAACCCATTCCCCACAACATATCTCACTAACCATTGCCACTCTTTCTTATGAAAGCATGAGTACACAATTGGTTTCAAAAGCCCTCCCATTGACTTTTTCTCTTTCGATAAGTTAGAAAAATTTTATTAAACAAGGCTACTTCATGTAAGGAGAATGAAGTAGCAAAAGAAAATATATATACAGAAAGTTTTATTAAACAAGGCTACTCATCAACTTAGAAAGTTTCTAACATGTAATAGTTTGTATACTCTACAAATTTAACTATAAATCCAATGTTACTCATTGAGGATGACAACCAAACATTTACTAACAAATATAGGAGACCTTCCATTTAGAGCCTATTATAAACTAATAAAGTATATGAACCATACAAAAATACATTTTGAATTTTAAATTATTAAGAAAATGCTGAAAATAATATCTACTAACAGATATCAGAGAGGATTGAATAAAAATCACAGAATTGAGTTGAAACCTCAAAAGAATCAGATGTTAGAGGCTGTCATATTATAGTTGAGTAGAGCTGCTGTAATACAATATAGCCATTGATATATGTTACGTATATTATTGTACTATAGCTATTCAACTGGCATACCCACCTTTATAATTTATCCCTAAAGTCATTACCACTCTTTTTCCCCACCTTATATTGTTACACCTATCCCAACAAGCAAGTATCAGTAAATTTTATTGTCTCCAAAAGTTGCATGTCAATTAATGTCTTCAAATCTGTCTATATCCAGTCATCTGTATTAGTAGGAAGATAGTTGGCATGGTTAATAGATTGGAACATGTCCAACAAAGGATTGGAGACATTAATGATACCGGACAAGAATTCCAACTCTAAGAAACAAAACAGAGCTGGTCATCACTTCATTGTCAAAGTTCATCACCTCATCCTTTTTTTTTTTTTTAATGATAAGTAATGTAAGAATTTTTATTAAGGAAAAAGAAAAGCCAACCAAGTACACTGGAAGTGTACTACAGCGGCACAAATCAGGAACCCAGATTACAACAGTCAAAAAGATCGAGAAGAGATAAACAAGAACAAAATGGCACAACTAAACTCCAATCAAGGAGAGTACAGAAAAAGAAAGACTTAGGCTGTGTTTGGCAATTGTAAAATGTTTTCCAAGTATAAAAATATTTTACGAAAAGGAAAATATTTTTAGTTGTTTGTTTGTGTTTTGGAAAATCTGCCGGAAAAGTATTTTTAGTGTTTGGTAATGCATGTAAAAACTTATTTTTAGAAAACTCAGCCACCACAGTAAAAATTTATTTTTAGAAAACTCAGCCACCACAGTCACCACCATAAACCCAACCACCACCGGCCACTACAAACCCAGCCATTAACAACCACCACATAACCAATTAACCTAAAAAAATCATAATCAAAATCAAAACCCATCAATCTCAAAATCAATATCAAAACCCATCTACCAAAACCCACAACCCACCAACATTGAAACCCACAAACCACCCCAGCCACCGATCCACCACCCCCAATTGGCCACCATCAGAACCCACAAACCCATGAATCAACCCACCACCGATCCTCCAAAACCCAAGAACAAATGTTACTTTACAATAAATAAATAAAAACCAAAGAGGGCAGCAACCGCGTGGGTGGGGATGGGTTGAGGCAGCGAGATCGTTGGGTTGGGGGATGGGTCAAGGCGGTGAGATCGATGTGTGGAGGATCTAGGCTTGGGTTTGATAGAGATGGAGGAGCAGAGGTCGAAAATGGAAGAGAAGAAGAGATGAGGAAGAAGAGAGAAAAGAGAGAAAGCTTGGCTGGTCCAGTGGGGTGGCGTGATTTCGGCGGTGGGGCAGCGCGATCTGGGCTGGTCCAAAACTTGGCTGGGTTCCTAGCTCATTCTCTCTTCTCTCTCTCTCTCTCTTCAGGTTTTCAGTCCGTAAAAATGGATTTGAAGGTAAATTGAGAGTGTAAATGATTTTACGGGTGAAGGGGCAAAATTTTACAGTCAAAGTAAATGGTTTTCAGTTTGACCGAGTTTTACATGTGCACCCAAACACACATCAGGGTGTAAAATATTTTCTCAATTTCATTTACACCCGAAACAAACACAGCCTTAATCAAGAATAAACCATTCACAATCCTCAAAGCATCAAGCATTCCGCTCCTGCAATAAACACCATAACAAACAATGCGGCAAAAACCTCCATAAATCAATATTTCGATGTCTACCAAACTTGCCTTGCCAAGAAACTAACAGCTCACTAACGTTATACGGCATAACCCAATGGATACCAAACAAACAAAATACCATAGACCACAACTAATATGCCATAGAACAATGAAGAAGAAGGTCATCACCTCATCCATTATTGTATTTGTAACCATTGAGAACTAACCTCTGAAGAAGATTTACAAAAATGTGACAGCCAGCAATGGTATTGACTTGTTCAAGAAAGGGAGCAAGCAGTGGTTTCTGAGAAACAGCACGAATAACCATGTGTAAAACGTCCTCAATGCATGACATATCCTGACTCGTCTCAAAAAAAGCTATGAGAGCTTTTGTATCTGCTGCTGAAATACTTTGCCTGCATATCACCCAGGACATTTTGTAAACTGTTTTTAGAAGTAAATAATGCATTAACAAAAGTGCAAGGGTGCTACCCAAGTACATAGGGTGTATACAAGGAGCAAGGCGCAAAAAAAAGAAATAAAAAACCAAAATTAAGAATTAATGAAAGCTCAAGGAATCCAGCAACCCCAGGAAACCAGCAACAAAAGATGTAGGAGATGTCAAAACCCATTAATATAAGGACTTCAAAAATTAGTATTTTAGCTTCAACACACCTAAATCTTGTCCCTCAAAGCCAGGACATTTTTAAATGAAACTTGAAAAAGATGAAAATGACCTGCTACAACAGACAAGTGGAAACATGACAGCAAGTACATGTTTGCAGACCATAGAACACACTCATCTGACAAAGGAACTATACCTGAGGCTCATTTCGCCAAGACTTAATAATAGAAGGCGGATTTTATGTATTTCTTCTAGACTAGGTCTCTCTCCAATAACTTGTTTGGTTGTGGGATGCAGAAGAGGCTTGCTGCCAATAGCAAATCGAGACTTTGCATTATCCCAATAAAATTGGCGTATCATATCAAGAACACGAGGGAGCCGACATAGACTCTTAAGCAACCTTGGATCATTATCGAATTGCTGGATGAGAAACATGTACAATTCACGCTGAACCTTGTAAGACGTGTAGAGCCAGACAAGAGGATTAAGAAATATGCTAGATATAGCATCTTTGACAAGCAGCTCTGCCAAGCCTGAAGGAATGGAAAATCATAAACACACAAGAAATACTTTCAGGAATTCACTGACCAAAAGGCAACAGAAGAAATAAGAAAATTAGCAGATGAATTTGAAGCCAGCTAAATAAAAACCAAGGAACAGTTTAAGATATACCAGAGTTTGCAACAACATTAAAGAGATGTTTCAAAGCAGCAAGTGTTTCCAAATTAAGTTGCTGTGGAGGAACCGATTGCAACAAGAATCCAAGTACAGAAAATCCAGAAAGAAGATGCATCTGTTGCTGATTTGCTAAATTCTCATCTAGGACCGAAGCAACTATCTCAATAACTTCAGCTATGAGACGCTCTCTTGTGATAGGTGTCAGCAATGTATGTTCAAATTGTGCACTTGCTTCATTCTCATATTTAATAGACTGGGTGATTAGAGGAAAAAACACAGATACACCGCCAACACAGTAAATTATCTGTTGCAGCAAGCGTCTTGAACACATTTGTGTGCCAGGCATCACAGTCGCTTTAAAGGAGTTCTTATCCATTGCATGATCAAACACTGGAGAAACATTAAACAATGTCCTTCCATCACTTGCCTGAAAGGAGAAATTAACTTCTTAGAGTTCATAGCCAGACAAAACAGTAAACTTAGAGATAATTATTCTTTCATGTAAGAGAGCAAACCTGCGCATTGAGTCCAAAGATAATTTTGGATGCAAGACCATCTTTAGCATCAAGAATTCCACTAGGCAACGGGTGATCATAAAAAGGTGCCGCTTCATTCTCAAGGAAGGAATACATATAGCTTGGTCCAAGGGAATAGATACCCTGGACTTGCTCAGAAGAAATGGCATCACTAAACAAATAAATAGGACCAATCTGACCAAGAAAAGGAACTGAATTGATTGACTCCAAAGTGTTTTCTTCTTCAAATATAGGCACATTAAGTTTTGCACCAATTGTGCAACTTGTTAATGATTCATTAACTTTTGCATATCTGACACAAAAAAGTATTATTGTTAGGGACATCTATCTGTTTTGAGAAAAATAAATCTAACAACCTTTTTCTAAAGATGAATAAATAAGAATAGAGATGGCCTAGAACCTGCATCTTTCAGATGAAACTAGATCACCATCCACATAACACCTCAATAAGCTACCCCCAGAAAAAGCTCTTCCAATGCTATGAGTTATACAAAGAAAATACCATTTTTTTCTAACTAGATTAACATGCAGTGGGACACATTGTCGCTTCAGATTTAATGTCTGCATAAGGCAAGAAAAAGTCATCACCAATTGCATGCTTTGGCAGTAAATTTAACAACGTAAAAAGTACATAAAGGCCAAGACAATTCAGAATGCAACAAATCAAAATTTGAACATGTGCAATCAGATTGTATTAACAAAAACACAATTTCAGATCGAATAGAAATGAAACACTGAGAATTTCCTAACTGAAAACGTATATTTTACCTCATAAATAAGCTTGTCCCTTGCAACCAAAGCCACACACCCCCTACCATTTTCTGTAAGAAAACTGAAAAGACCCATTGCTCCACTCCTTGGGAAGTTCTCTACCCTAAGCCAACATGAAAAAGAAAAACCCTTATTGAGAGGCCACTGGAGAGGTGTTCCAATTACGATCCCCTACAAGATATAAAAGAGAAAAATCAGGTATAACCTACAATTCCAAGATCAAATATATTATGCCAATCCAAACAAATATTTCTAAAGGATTTCCAGCAGATTCATTTCATAAACGTTCCCATTTTGCACCCAAAATTGCTTTAAAGACAATAATTTGAACTTAATAATAGAAATAACACCAGCTTATTTGCATCAATTTCTTCAGCTTATTTTGTTTATTATATAAAAGTACAAATGTAACTTGAAAAGGGTAACGCATCAAAAAGTTGTATATTCCCGTTAAGGATGATAATAAGCTGACCCAAACAGGGTCAAATAGAATGGTATCCAAATGCAAATACAATCCTTAAATGTAGCAGGTTTTTCTGATATCGGAAAACAACCCAGATTTAACAGTCCACAAACTTTTGCAAATTTTTGGTATAATAAACATAAACTTCACAAGAGTTTAATCTACATGTGATTGTTCTTTGGGATTACTTAGGCTGGAAAAAGCACTTACAGAGTTATTCCCATTGAGATCAAAAAAGGAAGTTGGTCCCTTCTCATTTAGCATTGACGAAACAGTGGTCAACAGTAGTGAGCTGTACTGTTGCCTACTCCCAACTTTCTCACTTCGGAGGAGGGCAAAGATTTTGCGGATATCCTTCCCAGATATGCTATGCCCACCAATGACCTGAATTAACTGGGCAATTTTCAAGATGACATTATCAGTACCTTCTAGAGAAAACCAATCAAGAAGAAAGTTTAGCATTCCTGCTCTGACACAAGACGCTCGATTAGAAATGGAATCCCTAAGCAGCTGTTGAAACACATTGAGCCCATGATGCCGCAACGACTCACTGCTCTGCCCAATCAGAAAATGGCAAGCATGAGACAAAATTATGTTAGAAAATCGCAATTTCACATATTAGTAATATAAAATCATGCAAATGGGGATCAACAAAAAGAGAAAATAGAAGGGAAACAAATCACCAACCTTCCGTAGAACACAAAGATAAAGTATGATGACGTCTTCATTCTGAGTCAAAGAAAAAAAGTTATATATGAGATGCATGACTCATAAATTAATTGAATGGCCCAAACTCAGCATAAATGTAAAAATCATCAATAGAAACTTGAGTAATCCAAAAGCATAACCAAATATCAAGAACCTAAAAAAGTTTTGGCTAAGAATCACCTTTATTATGGGGCTTGATTTTACATCAAACTTTCCATCCACAAGCATATCAAGCAGTGTACTCATTAGCCCTTCTCCTGGATGCCATTGGCTAAAGTCCAACAGCAAACTTTGCAATGTCTGGTAACCCTTGCCAGCAAGAGCTCTAAATGCAGCCTACAAAACATAAAGTAATGTAGAATTAGAAAGGTATTGGGACCGTTCATTCAGAAAAATAAAAGGAGAATACTACTATAAATTCATCTCGACACAATAACGCAAACCCAGTACAAGGTAAAAAACAAACATAATATCGTGAAAACACCTTTAAAAGCGGTCGATCAACAGCTCACATTGAAAACAACCTACCCTATCAACACAAATACTACCGCCACCATGTTCATTACTGCTACACACCATCATCATCACAACCATCTATGCTATTTGTTACAATTGCTCAAGTCATTGCCCTAAAATTGGTAATTTACTAATTTTATGGCAATGACTTGAGCATTGTAACAACTACGAAAGAAAGCCACCTTGGGTTGCAATCAATCAAGCTTTAAGAGGAGAAACAGTAGAAGAACAAATAAAGTAGAAGAATACCACGAGAAGAAGAATGCAAAAGGAAGAGAATACATTATGGGGAGGGGGAAGCTACTGAGTTCTAGATCAAACAGCCACCTCCTCCTCCCATAAGAAAGGGTGGAAGGTTGTGGGTTCAAAACCCACTAGGTGCGTGTGTAAACTTACCAACCAAGAAACAAAGGAGTCCTTAGTAAGATAACTCCAAGTCCCAAATGTGAAAGGAGAGAGAAGTTATATAAATTACCTCAAAGGTTACCACCAACAAAAGCAAACCTCTACAAATTTTGGGGGGGACCTGCTACGTTGTTGGGCTGGGTATTACAGTTAAAAAGGACATGCTGCCTGTGTGGAATGCAGTTCCTTCAAGTCTTATGTGGTTCATTTCTTATTTTGAGGGAAAGGAATTTGTGGGTGTTTGGAGATAAAGAGTCTTTGGTTCTCCTTCTTAAGTCATAGCTGCTGGGCACAATCTTCTCCTGGCATAGAGCTCACGCTTCTTCTCAAGCTTTTTTCAGACTTATTGTTGATGATGGATAGCTTCACTTTAAGGTGATTTTTATTGTCCTTTTGTGATTGTACTTTTCTGTAGTATACTTCCTGTATACTGCAATTTTTTTTTTCATTTAATGAATTTTTTTTTTTTATTATGAGTAAAAATAAACATTTTTTTGGGGGGATAAGTAATGGTAATAGGCAAACCGCTACATGATTATTGATAAGACTTTAGGCTCAATTCACACCTTTAATGCCTCGTAAGATTCTTATCCAATTACAGACATGGCAAGATTTAAAAAAACACTGCAAATGCTGATAATGATTATAATTACAACTTCTTAGAGCATAAGACATTTCCACAGGAATTTCAAAAATTGTGTTGGAGTAATATTATCAGAGATTAAGACAAACTTGCTTGCCTTTGAAACTATAACCGAACCCTATGCACCTAATATTCAATGCTTTTTCTTTTTTGATATGTAAAAATTTCATTAAAAAGGTGTAGAGGGGCACAAACCATGTATACAGGAAGTATAAAGAGATTCGTCAACAATTACAACGATCAATTGTCTTAATTAGATTAGAAATAGAAAACTATCCTGAAGCAGATATCCCCTTGTATAAGGATCAAAGGAATGTGGACTTCAGTTCTAAAGCCAATCTTTCATGCCCTTCAAAACTCCAAGCATTTCTTCCTTCCAAAATAATTTCCATAAGGCAATTAGGTATCACATTTCAAATGCTTATACTACAATGTCAACCATACCAACCTTGCCAGCAAGCTAGCAAGTCAACCACACCACATGGCATTATCCATTGGACCCTAAAAAGGCCAAAAACCAATGAACAATGAATAAGCAAATGGTCGTCAATCTTCTTGCTCTTCTTACACAAACAAAACCAATCTATCACAATAACATGTCACTTCATGAGATTATCCATGGTGAGAATTCATTCAAAGCCACTATCCAAAGAAAAGTGCCACTCTAGATTGAACCTTGGGCTTCCAAATGCCCTCCCGAGGGAAAAACAAGCCCCCCTTTGAAACTTAGAAATGTGTAAAAATATTAAATTCAAACACTACATTTAGATGGATTCCAACACAATTCATCCACTCCACCTTTCCACACTTAGGAGTATTATAGTAAGTCCATAGAGGCAGCTATAGATTCCAATTCCCAATCTTGTGCGACTCCCACAGAACTGCATCCCAATGAATGATACCATTAGTGTGTTCTATGTTATCCGCCACAGAAGCCTCTATTGTGTGCTAAACAATACAATTCAGGGGGGAGGGTGGGGAGCCTCCTTAAGACTTGATTTCCACACCATAATCGTGCCAAAATTATACTCTAGTGCTCCCGCATTAAAGCTACTAAACCAAGAGAAAGTACCCCATCCTCTCCCTATGTATTTCCATCAGCAAACACCATAAAGCTCGATAATAGGATTAGAACCCCATCCTCCCCACATGCTACCTAACTTCTTATTCACCACCCTTCTCTAGAGAAGATCTCTCTCTCTTAGCAAATAGCCAAAGCCATTTTTCTATAATTGATTGATAAAAGTATAATTGCTTATCAAAAAAAAATATATATAATTGCTTGATAAAAGTAATCAGATTTTTAATGACCGTGCTCAATATTGCAAAGGTTCACTGAGTTTATTTCATTCAACCTATACCACCCCATAATAAATTATTTCATTCGACTCTTCACCTATACCACCCCATAATAAATTATGTTGCAACTTCTCAATATGACAAACTACACTTACTAGATTAGAAAATAAGAACAGAAGGTAGATAGATTTTCTTTTATTTTTTTGAGAAGAAGAAAGTAGGTAGATTAGATAAAGTACTTTTGATAAAGTAATTCTACCTCCCTGGGATAAATAATATTTCTTCCAACTAGCCAAACACCTCTCCATTTTTTTTCCAAAATAAAGTTCCAGATTGCTTTTTCATTGAAAGTAAAACCCAAAGGAAGATTCAAATACTTCAAGTGGAAATTTGACACCTTAAGTACCAAAATATTTATCATATCCTCCACATTCTGTATATTACCACCTGGAACCAATTCCTACTTTCTCAAATTAATCTTCAACCTGGCATTGCTTGAAACCAAATAAATACACATTTCAAATGCCAACAGACTAAGGTTTCATCAGCAAAAATATGTGAAATTATTAACAAGAGTTATCATTTGAAGCACCAACAATAAAACCCGGTAAATAACCCCCTTCAACTTCCTTTCCAATCATTCTACTTAATGCCTCCATCACTATAATAACTAAAAGTGGAGATAAAAGATCTCCTTGTCGCAACCCTCGTGAACTATTAAAAACTGCTAAGGAAACCATTAACCAAAATGGAAAACCAAAATGTGGAGACACAAATGATATGCAATGCTTCATATTGGGAACACTGTATAATCAAGCACCTAAACATTTTTAATAATCGAGAAAGAAATTTCCCACAACATTTGCAATAGCAAAACAAACCATAAAATAATCCAGCTAAATAAAACAACTAGAAATTATCTAGTAAGGCATTCCTTACCATGAGAAGCAAGGGGCCAAATCATATATTTAATTCAATCAACTCAATTCCTGATAATGTAGTTGTTGAGAGCAACAACTACATTTAGATCATGTTGAAATATTTAACTCTGTCACAAATTTTTTTTTTATATATAAGTAATGAAAAATATATTAAATATGCAAAAAGAGTTTCACCTAAGTATACAGGAAGATACATCAGGGAAAAGTACAATCAAGCGCAAAAATTACAGGAGTCCATTAAAGCATGAACTTAAAAAAAAGAACTATATCCTAACACCGCAACCCAATCTGTCACATATGTTTTTAGTAACAGTACATCTTAGCCAAACTTGCTAGCACTGCTGACTACGATATCAATTTTGGCCTCAAAGCCTGTGCATCCTCAAATTTTGTACAGTACATTTAGATTATGTTGAATATTTCTCTTCACAATATAATTACATAAACAATCTTAATTACCTTAATAGCAGTATTGTAATACTCTGTCTTGAAAACTGTTTAGAAACAGGTTCCCAGATTGAGATTCAGTCAAGTAACTCAACACACCCAGGTTCAACTTAGTCCTTCTAATCCAATAATCTTTGTTCTAGTCCTCTATCTGCCTAAAATTTTTCATTCCACTATGTTCATTTTCTGGCCATGCCATATGCCAGCCACCCCAATAATTAAAGACCTATAAAAATACCAAACTATTTTTCAAAATGAAATCCATCTGATTCCAAACAACCCTCTGATATCGAAGTAACTACAAATATAACTTCAACTCCTACAGGTTAGTTTTTCTAAAAATCACTCAGAAACCAAAATAATTGGCCTCTATGTGCAAATTCATAACTAATTAAAAAACCTCAGTGCATATATTAGGCAGACAATCAATTCCTGAAATAGTTTCCACTGTTTCCAAACAACATTAAAGCAAGCAATGAAAATTATAAATCATTAGCAGAAATCAATTTCAACAACTTGTTGCATAGGATACATATAACAAAGAAGCATTTGACCACATTGCATAGGTTACCTTTGAGGCATCGTTACCCGCAAGCAGACAGGTCAGAGTTTGGAGGACATTCAAAACCAACTTTTCACTATTCGCTTCGTCGAGGTTACCATTCAATAAAGACACAATATGCAAAAAGCACTCTCCATCACGGAACAAAGCCTGATAGTACTGAAGTAACACAAATCCATAAGACATCAGAATGTGAAAACAATATTGAGCTAACTTTCATATACACCCACACACAAATACATATTAAAATATTGCTTTATTAAAAGTAAGAAAATAGTCACTGCAGGGTGATATACCACTGGATCAGTCAGAAGCATCTCTCTCATTCCAATTAATAGATCAATGGAAAGATCTGCAAAATTTTTTCCTCGTTCCTTTATTTCAGTAAAAGTTTCTAGAAATTTGGAGCATAACTGCAACTTTGCTTTTTGATTTTCCTCACTGAATGGTACTATCTGAGAAGGTAACAAAAAATATGAAAGGAAAAGAAACATCAGTTCAATTTCTTTAACACTAGCAATAAGGAAATCAGAAGAATAAAATTATAGAGTAATACCTTCATGAGCTCAAGTATATGCTTAAGTACACGGCTTCTTAAACCTTCTTCCCAGAATAGATCAAACAAACAATCAATACATGTGGAACTATGCAAAACTAAACTTCTTGCATCGTCTGCTACTAAGAGAAATTCCGTCAAGAGCTCCATGGATGTTTCCATGCATTTAATCCAACTTTGTGCTATCTCATGTGAATCAGATTTCTGATGACTTTGAGTTTTAGTTGCTTCTGCATAATTAACCTCAATAGAAGGGCCCATATTTCCTGACCTTCTAGATTCTTGGGCTTGAATGCAAACAACTTTAAGCACCCGGGGAATTGCATTAAGTGTCTTAAAAGAAGCAACAGTTTTCTCAGCTGCAAGCTGTATTATGTGTAGTAGACTCTTGGCAAGAACACCAGCAATCTCAGGATTACAAGCACATTGTTCAAGTGCATCTAACAAAGCAGATGATTCAGGCTGCCATTGCATGAAGGGGAAGGACAGAAGAAAAAAATTAAAAGGTAAGTAAAATTCCTAATGCTCTGATGCAAGATAAGTCTGAAGCGCTACAAGAGCACCATATTGCAATCAAATAAAGAGATAAACTCCTTGAAATTGCTACACAAAACACAGGGCCAAAACTTTGACCAACTGTTTCATGCTCCTAGCATATACAGAGACAATGGTGCACACACATGACACATGTATAATTGTATATGAACACAATTGTAAAATGTGTTCAACTCAATGAATACTTGAAGTGCATTACACAAACTACCGTCAATTGGAACTTCTGCCTGAATACACAGATTGTTTAAAAGTTAAAAACAACTCAAAATGGTCCATTTTACCAATCATCAAAACTCCCCATCACATTGTCTGTTCTAATTATACAGAAAATTCAAGCGGTTTTCTGAAGCACAGAAGATCAAACTTGGGAGTTACCAATTCAAAAGACACATGACAGTTCTTTAATAGTGAATCTAACATAAGATACAAAGTGAAATTATGTAGACCATATTTGAACCTGGCAATATACAAGTAGGTGCTAGGTAGCAAGAGACATTATGTCCAAGAATAATGCTTGATGCTAAGCAATGACCAAGTCAACTTACAAAAAAACTTGATTCAACAATGACATTGAGCTAGTTGTGATCCTCTAGCCATGCTTTTGACAAAGTTGTCAGAAGACATTTCTGACTACCTCTCTCTGCCTTCATGTACACCTGAACTAATATTATTGCCTATAATCTATTTTTCTATCCATAAATCACATTTTAGTGTCATAAAGGTCTTGAACAATTAATACACCATGTATTGTGATGGACACTTGAATAATTGCATAAGACAAAACATTTAAGCTTATTGAAGAGAGGTATGTCATACAAAGGGTCAGGATAAAAGAAGCACCTACCAAGTTATGTGCACTACCACTAGAAGTTGCGGCAAATTCCACTAATGAAATTATTTCCATTTGCAGAACTTCAACCCCACTAGATTTCACTTGACTGTCAACACTACTGGAAGTAGCATATATTTCAGGCTTCCTTGGGGACCCCTCATTGTATGTGTAATACTCTCCAGAAAACTCCTCTGACGCTGGCACAAAATAGAAAAAGTTCTCAGAAAAGATAAGGTCCCAAATCCCCTCTTCCCGAAATATTTCCAGCAACACGGTTGATGAAACAAGAACCTTCCTAAACGTTTGTAGAACATAGCACTGCAAAGTATTGACAAACATCCTGCAGTAGATGATACAAACAAAAAACAGGCTTAACAAAAGAGTTCAATATGATAGAAAATGAAGTAAATACTCCCTCCGTCCCAAATTGTTAGTCCTGTTTAGAAAACTCAACTTTTTAAGAAGACATCATTTATTGTCTTGTCTCTTAATTAAAATATAGAAGTTTCCAAAATTACTCTTAAACAAAGTTCTCAAAAAAAAAAATTTATCATTTAAAGTGCTTGTATTTGGTAGGGGCATAATAGGAAACTCAATAAATTAATGGCTTTTAATTTTAGCAACAAAACAAAATTTTGGGACATTCCAAAAATGGAATACAGGACCAACAATTTGGGACGGAGGGAGTATAAGATCAACACATATAGCTTGCAGAATTATTATCAATATCAACATAGATTTTTCAACAAAAATATGAGGTGAATTACTGCACAAAATTTGTAAGCTTCACCTTAAATGGTTTGGCAACTCATTCTGATTTGAACAAGCCTTAATGCAAGGGAACACAGTAAGAAGAACCCTCATGAACCATTTAATTGCAAGTTCACCATATACTGAAGAAACTGGCATGGCAACTCGACCAGCTGACACTTGCACATTATGAGATCTTGTATGTTCCGGAGCAAGAAGGAAAGAACAAAGTACTCTGCCCAACTTAGCAATATAATCATTCCAAAGTTGAGAATAAGAAGCACTGGTGGGAAGGGGAACAAGATGCTCTGCTGTACAAGCTTTCATATTATTCTCATTGTTAAAATCAATATCTGGCCCCTGAATATTATGCTTCCCAGAAGAATTATTGCTCAGTTGTTTGTATTCTTGAAGCATGAAAGCAGGTGAGCAGAAGCTATTTGCAAATTTATGAACTCTTCCATTTTCACACAAAAACTGCAAGTTGTTCAAATTTCCAAAGCTGGATACTAGTTAAGGGCATCACTATTGTTTATTACAGAAAGAGATATGCAAATGAAAGGTTTTGGATACATTCAGGGGGAAAAAAACCCTACCTCTGAAGAAAAAACAAAGAAGGCACCGCCCGGGGGGGGGGGGGGGGGGTTTGGGGGGGTGAATTGAGGGCCTGAACAAAGCCAATGCTGTACTTTATCACATGAACATCCAAACCAGTGGCTAGAGTTTAAAACCACAAAGAACGCACACTTTGATGCAAAGGAGATTCACAAGTTAATTGAACACTAATTTTAATTTATTTTATGACAAAGGAGAACTTCACTCAAATTAGTTGCACGTCGCAAAGAACTAATTGGATCCAATTAAAGAACTGAAGTTTCATTTGACTACAGAAATCTAAGGTTTCCAAGTTTCATTCACAGAATTAACCCTTTATTGCATCCAAATTAAAGCGATAATAAAATGTATGCTAACTTTAACTTCACCAAGATACGACAACATGAAGGATACACTGCCTCCCTTAGAACTTCCAGAGAAAGAACATGGAGCTGGAACATTTCTAGCAAGGGGTTTTCATCACTGCAATGACCATTTCAACCAATATATCAGAACTTGCAAGAAAAATACTTTTTTTTCTTATTGGTAAACTTGCAAGAAAGAGACCACAACAAAAAAATGGCAAAAGTCACCATCTAAGACAGAGGCATGTATGTATTTTTTTTTTTTTTAAATCATGTTTGGTATCCACTATCCCATACAAAAACCATTAGCGTTACATCTTAGGATGGCAAAAGTAATTTTAAAAAAAATAAAAATAATAGCTAATAGCTTGACATCAACAACTCCTGCTATATTACTTATTTAATTTTATTTTTTTTTTTAATACAAACACAAACACAAACTCTCTCTTAGTACACTGCTGGTGTACTAAGTTTTTTTTTTGTTTCCGAATAAAATTTTTCGTTACCCATCCAAAAAACAAAAACGGACAAACACAAACTTGCAATAACAATCAATGACTGCACGAATTCTGAAATTATTGATATCATATTCTCTAAGGTGAATGGTGTCAATACACTTGAAACGGCTGATATAACGCTCTTATTTCAAGTCACATAATTAAGGCAAATTTCAAACTGCAAAAGGAAGTAAAAATTTGTGTGTTAACTAAACTGCTTCTTAGAACAGTTGGTAAAACATATATAACCTGCAGATAATTATCTCTTCTATTTTTTGGGGGACATTAAATTGATATTTAAGATTCAAAATTCAATTTTCAGCCATGCATCAAATCTCATCATCAACTTCTGCACAATTTCAAGTACATACATTTTACAAGTTATCTGACATGATTGATCCAGTTACTCACTAGCACATTCATTTAAGTTGACATAAAATCAAAATTAAGAGGACTAATTGATATCTTAGCAAAAAAGACAGTTTGCTATTTCAAAAACAAACAAATTGTAAACCAAACTATTTCAACTGATGAGTTCTTGACCTTACATGCGCACAATGGAAATTATTCCCACAAATACACAAGCTAAGTAGAGAGAAATGAAACTTATATAATTAATACACATATAAACCAGCGTGTGAAAGGAGGAAATATGTATGTATTTAGATTGTTGCTAATACAAAACCCCATAAAAGGGGTATGGTTTGAGGTTGCAAATAATGAAGAAAAGAGAGGATTTTGTTGCTGTTCAAGGCTGTCAAACAATAACAGCACAACTAAGAATAAGAAAAAATTCTTGGTATAAGAATCTAAATGACTTGACATTCAATATCATATAAAACTCATCTCAACCTGATGCTGCATCGTGAGTTCCAAACTTCCTTTTTTTATAAGTGACATGAAATGAGTTCCACACATTTTATTTTTCGTGAATTACACACACCTAGTGGATTTTGAACCCACGAGGACAAAGTTTCTCTCAAACTCCCACTAAAATTAAAATGGTTATATATTTTGAAAATTTAACCGTTGGATTGCATATTCTATATTGCATGTTCTATATGTTCTTAACATACACATCAAATTTTGTTCAAATCGAATGTTAATTACTATTCAATCCATAAACGTAATTTTTATGCATAATTTAAGACTACAAAAACTTGAAATTTAAACATTTGAATGATGATATAGCTATTGATCTTTGATATATTTGCAATTTTGCAAGAATGGAGAATATAATAAGAAAATGCAATCTAAAGGTAGATTTGTCAAAATTGACATCCAATAAAAAGATATAAGTGGAGTTTGAAGGGTTTCTCTCCAAACGAATTTGGAGGGAAACTTTGTCAATTTTCTAATAGTTTTAAAATCCCATTAAATGCCAACTTCAGAGAACTACCATATTTCATATAACAATCCCATCAAAATAAAGTGCTTATTTGTTCAATTATGTTTTCAGCAAGCTTAGTATTAGATTCAGATTTTCTCAAACAGAAGCAATTCTTATGATGAAAGAAGCCTCACACCAGCAGTAACAAAATTACCGTTTTTCATTAGTGAAAAGGGAATCCTTCTGTGTTATAGCTTTACTTGATGGAACTCCAAGACCATCCAATAGAACTTCAAGTCCTCCAATGCTTTTAAAATGATTTTGACCCCGCGAATTCTCAGATAGTGCTGAACAAAGAACTCTCAGGGTCAAATACTGAAGTGATATATCTGTCCACTGTTCTTTCATGCTCAACCTTCTGATGACACGTAACAGCTCTGCAACAAAATCAATTCTAGTAAATGAAATGAAAAGAAATACAATGTCTCCCATTCAGTCCATTTCATACCTCCTCCCGATGGAACTTCTGTTTAATATCATTTTGTTCATTCACTTCCAATATTAAATATCAGATATTAGGGTATTTGGAGTCATAAATTCTCAAGGTACCTTTTTACAACGTGGGCTAAGAAGGTATAGGGTATTGAAGGTTTACCGAGGGCCTTGTAGCTCAATTAGCACCTCCTAGTGTTTCCAATGGAGAAGTTAAGGGTTCAAATCCCCCCTCACCCAATTATCAAATTATCAACAAAAAAAAAAAGTATAGGGTATTAAAGATCTAATTATTCATCTATGAGCAACAGCTCAGCAGGGATGTAAAGGTTATGTGCAAAACCAAGATAAATGAGTTGACACAATATAAAACTGTCAAAGGATATGGCAGAAGATAGATAAGGTCATCATATTAACTTCAAAGTCAACCCAAAAGAAAATCTCTTGCAGATATAAGAACGAATGGCAGTTAATGTGCATCTTCTCTATACTGGTGATGATATTCTTGTGGAAGCAGGACTGTGACCATTTACAAACTTTTTATTTTCAGTATAACAGTGAGTCAAATCTATTGCAATCAATATAATATATTTTAAAGTTCAGATTTCTCAAGGACAGTTTTCCTGTGTCTATTACCAAGCCACAATGACATGTAAAGTGACTATGAATTGCCTACCTTACCTACTAACCAATTAAGGCCACCAGCTTCCATCACAGATACAACTGCCTTCTGATGCCAAGATAGCATTGTTTCATAAGAAGGAGCCTTCAGATTACTGGAAGAGTCAAGTGGAGATTTGCCACCACTTGGAACAAAACCTATACTGTTGCTGTACAACTGAGCCTTCTCATATACATTTGAATCTAAATCAATGAAACTATATATAACTGACACCACATATACAAGAATTTGTTGCAGGAGTCCAGTCTTCTCTACAGCAAAGTTAGATAAACTTTCATCAGCAGAAAGTGCACTGGTTATTGTTTTAAGTTGGACAACAGCACCTGAAGTAAACAAAACCACAAATAAAAGTAAAAATAATACCCAAATAATTCTGTGAACAATTTACTAGAATGAAATTGCCATAGTAGAATTCAGGAAAATGAATCAATAATGTAAACAGAGATTCTTGCAACACACAATGTCTCTGCCAACTAATTTAGTGAAGAAAAAAATTGTAAAACTTCAATCCAATAAAAGAACCAGAACTGGCTAACTTGGAAATGCAAATGGTTCATAAGAACACTAGACTCAAGATGACAGACAAGATTTATAGCTTGATGTCCTCTAAATAATGTGAAGAACAGTGTGCACTCTTACAGGAGAAAAGGTATACGTGCTCCTATGTCTAGACCTGAGAAAAAAAAAATGCAAATGACTTATGAAGAACCCAGGTAAAACATAAAATAATAATAATGTAACTCATAAAACTTGTAATTATTGGATTTGTGAGGTGAGACTCAACCACTTCTTTAAGAAGAATCGTCAAGGAATATTTCTGCGTAATGCTGTTGGAAATGTGCTATAGTAAAAAGAAGAAACAAAATGAAGGATCCAAAAGGAGGTTCAAAAACTTGTGGCTTCATATAAAAAGATGACATAAAAGCAAAACAAAACAAAACTTCAAGCTTTAAATTTCAGTTTCACAGCACTAATGCAATGAAAGACAAGATACTACATATCCGCATATTACCAGATCTACTCAAAAGAAACCACAAGTTATAGCACCACTGGACAATATTACAAACAAAAAGTACCAGCACCTGAAAGAAAATTTTCTTTGATAAGTACACCTTAAAAAAAAAATGCACTAAAAATAACAACATATACAATACCTTTCATCAATGCTGTAAGCTTTTGAATCCCACCGTAGTATCCAAAAACTCTGCAATTATGCAGTGAACGTGTAACAATCGTTAAAGCATCCAAGATAGGCAATCCTTCAGAAGTAATACTAAAGCTTGTGGAAGCCCCAGATGAGCCTGTTGTTGATCGCATCATACTGGTGTTTACTGGATGGTTGATGAGCAAAACAGGAATAATTATTATAGATAGCATATAAAAATATTGATTAAAATAAATTTTTAGCCAATGTATATGGGTAAATGTAATAAAAAAGGGAAGTAACAATGAAGCAACCAAAAACAAAAAGAAAAACCTCAATGAGCCATGGAAGTTATTCCAGAAAAGGTGTCCAATTTTCAACCTCAACTTTGAGAAGATTCAATGGCTTCCCAAACAAAGGATACATGAATATCATATCTTGAATAATGAACAAAACAATAACATTTTTAGGTAAGACTTCTGCAGCCAGGGTGTGGGAGCAAGCAAACTGTCAAGAATTATTGAAGATCATAAATACTCAACAACACAGAAAATATGCCAATGACCATTAGGTCAAATGGGAATTCCTGGTGTTTCCAATGTGCGTAAATAAGTAACAACAGAAACATTAAACATTCCAAGATTAGGGACAGATAGAAACCAGTTGTAAAGCAATCTAAAGCTATTAAATTCAGAAGAAAGCCATGTAAATCATGAAGTCAATTTCCAATGTTCTTAAACTGCTCAACTTGTAAGAATTTCGATCTTTTGGAATTGAAAGAAATTTATTTTCACCACCCCTAATGAATGGGCTTCTAACATTCAGTCAGTCAAGAAAAGTCACATTAGTAATTTATTATCAAGATCCAATGGACCAAGAAGACATGCCAAAAGAACGGATTTTTTTTTATTTATTCTAGCAAACAGTTCGCAAAGGTTATTTGTTTTGACAAATAGCCTCCTCAAAGTAATCTGAGATGTAGCACATATATTTCAACTTACACTCGTTGACTAGAGAAGTTAATGTTGTGATCTCTTCAGTCAAAACTGATATTATTTCAGCAGGATGGCCAGCAGAGCAGCCAAAAACTACATCATTGGAATATGACATAAACTCTTCAGGTTGGATGGTAGTTGAAGCATCCTCTGACAACTGGCCATAGTTAACTGGTTCCCAGTTCTTGTACACCACCAGAAATTGCTTGAGGAAAACATGAAACGACCTTTTCTTTTCCACCTAAAAAGTTAATGGGTTAGAAAATACCAAAAAAGAAAGGGGTGTCGGGAAAGAGTACATGAATCAAATGACTAGACATAACAGGGAACAGATAAAGCAATTATTGTCATCAATTACCACTCCATCTTGCAATTTTAATACTAAAAATAAGGTAGAAATATATGTGATCTGAGGCAGGATTAAATGGGACAAGGAAAGCTATGCCCAGATCTCAGACAAGCACATTACATCTAGACCTCAGTTTTACAAGTCAGTTAACTTGTCAGTCAGTGCACTATGTCCTGTCAGACCCAACAACAAACTTTGGACAAGAACCTTATGTCCCAACTAAGGATTCTGTGTATCAGAAGACTAATTGCAAAATACCATACATGAGAACATAAATGTTGGCGTCTCAAAGGAAATGGTAAGTTTGACACCCAGTCTTTCTACCACGAGATTCAGGATGCTAAGAATTCTTTGTTCCCTTGAAAGGGTATTTGGAAAACTATGGTTCCTAAGCAAGTGGCTTTCTTTTTGTGGACAATTGCTCATGGTCAGATTCTTACTTTGGATAATCTCATGCTTAGGGATCGCTCTTTGGCAAATCGGTGTTGTATGTGTCATTGTGATGGGGAATCGGTGGACCACTTACTTCTTCATTGTCCTGTTACACACACCCCATGTATTTTCATGCTTCAAGCTTTCGGCATTCATTGGGTCATGCCAAGCTCAGTGACGGGATTGTTATTTTGCTGGCATCAATGGCTTGGAAATCATTCTTCAAATATTTGGAATTTGATTCCAAGTTGTTTGATGTGGATTGTATGGTTGGAACGAAATCGCCGCTCTTTTGAGGACACTGAGAAGACGTTGGAAGAGTTAAATGTTCTTTGCCAGCGTAGCGTTTTTTATTGGTCTCGTTGCTAGGGTTTTACTAATTGTTCATCTCTCTCTGAGTTTATGTTTTCTCTTAGAATAGCATCCTGATTTCTTTCTCTTTGTTGTTTGTTTTTTCCTTTTCCTGTTGTTCATCATCATGAACAACTTGTATTTTTCCTTACTATTTTCATTAATAATATTTCTCTGATTACCTATCAAAAAAAAAAGAACATAAATGCTAATACCGTTCGATTGCGATTGTAGTACTTATCAAAAATAAATAAATAAATAACGTTTCAATTGTTTCATTAGGTTGTTTGTCTTTCTCAAAACACCTTGAATTTTTTGGAGTTGTTAAATTTTACATGTTAACATAAACTATTTTTGTATTTACTCGTGTTACCTTGTATACTTCCTGTGTACTAGTGTGGCAAACCTTTTTTGTGTTTTTCTAATAAAATTTATTGTCTTTCAAAAAGCTTTTATGAACAGTTAAGATAGCAGCATGATGAATTAACCAACCCCTTTAGTTGCTATATAGCAGTTCAAGAAACACTTGTTTATTGCATTTATATGCAGACAATGAACATAAAAATAATTCTTTGGAGCTGAACAAAAAGCGTAACTTAGATAATTCTAGTTTCAACATTCACTATAATCCTCTTATTTATTCCTAAAGGATGGCTACTTTTTTTGTTTCTGAAAACTGGGGAAATAGGGAAATTTAAGCCTATGAAATGAATGCCCCGGATTTTTATAAGGAAATAATATCAATAGCCTCTATGAAGCTAGAACCTTTAAGAATTTTGAATTGAAGCATTTACCTTATCAATGGCTTTCTCATATCTCTCCCAAAGAGTATTTAGAACAGCCTCGTTACCTACTTCACTGAACAGAAAAGTAAACAAAAAAAAAACATGTGAAACTAAACAGAATGATCAGGGCTTCAATCCTAAATAAAACTGAAGTTAAATAAAAGGCAACAAAAGTACCTGTTATCCAAATAATACATACAGCAAATGTCTTTCTTATGGTTCAAAAGATACATACAGCAAAAGTCTTAGGACATGTAAGTAACGTGAACTGAAGGCTTTTATCACCGTCATTTTAGTGCTCAAGGATTCCACAATCAAGAGACCCCAAAACAAATTTTTAAAGACATTAGTCCCCATAGTGCATGTTACATTCTATTTACAGGTCTCCCCATTCATAACAACATACTTATCACATGTATCAACATTTGCTCCATTTCTATAAAACTAGATAAAAACAACAGAAAGATGAGCATCAATGAAAAAACCCAATCTGTGTTACACTGCACTCTCTTTGATTGGGCTAGGTGTTGGGGTTTCACAGATTGCTCTTCCACTTTAGTCTTTCTAGCTTCTCTTAGACCTCCTTCCTGATCTCTTTGTATTTTTGTTTTCTTTGTGTTCATTCTCATGAACTCTTGTCTTTTTTGATATAGTTAATAAAATTGTTCCGTTACTTATCAAAAAATATATATATATATGTACATGCTGATCCTTAGTATGGCATCCAACTTTTGTCTTATAAACTTCAGTATTCACTCTGTGGCATCACTTAGCCCCACGTCTTGCATGAAATCATGAATATGTATATGTATACATCTATATAAATGGAACTATTTCATTTTTTAAAAGAGAACATGATGACTCGTAGATAACCCAACATAAAACATTTAAAAAAAATTAATTAATTAAAAAACCCTTCCTCTTTTTTATAAGTAAAAAAATTTCATTGAAATAAGATGAGAAATGTACAGGCAGTGTGCTATGATACCAGCAGAATATCAAAACTAAATAGCCATAAAAGTACAAAAAACAAGTAAATCAGAAAGAAAATAAATAATAAAATAAAATAAAACCCTTAAATTAAGCTCAGAAGCAAAGCTTAATAGCACAAAAAAGACACACAAAAAAAAAGGGAGACATAAGTCACACCAATGAAAAAGAACCGAACTTTTATTATATGGTTTATAGGAGAATCTTCCTTCAGTCCTCAAGATTATCCAAAGCCCTCCCAAGCTCACATCGAATGTATTAATGCCTACATTGATTGCTTGGCTCCATAGCAGTCCTATGCAATCTCTATGGTTTTTCTACTAAATATTTTATTAAAAAATGTATATTAAGAAAATTTAAAGACCTATTTGCCTAAAGTCTCAGGCACACCTTTCAAAGGTGTTGAAAAAAACTAAGAAACCAGCTTGTTTAGTCACTTTTGTTATTTCCATAGGCTTCAAGTATAAGTTAATTCCAAAACTCACTAAGTTCCTTCCAAAATATAAAATAAAATTGCGTAAGGGTAACTTTATGTGTTTTTTTTTTTTTTTTTTGATAAATAAGTGTAATTTCAGTCAACAGTTAAATAGCTAAACACTCTACTTCCTCTGGCCCATAAAAAGCTAATATAACTACCACAATACCAAAATCAATTAACGTAATGAGTCCAACTATAGACGTCGACATTAAATACCTGAATCGAATTTTTGGACCAGGAGGAGAGAACCTCTGAGGCTGTGACCCTGAGGCAGCAGACTCTGCAGCTTGGCCACTGGAAGTCCTTCGAATGAGGTCGGCAACACCCTTCACGATATTCATGCTTCCCCCGCCTAAAAATTGTAGGAAAAATCAACACTTCATAATCCAGTAATCAAGGTATAAACAGTCATTCCTGCCCATCACTCTCGCCGCGCCCAATGCCCCTATTTCCATAACCAAATTTCAAGTTGGAGTAACTGCTTATTTCTTCAATCAATGAAAACTAACTACAAATAAAATTAAAAAATTTATAAAATAAAAATAAAAATTAGAAACAATACCTAATTTCTTAAACAAAAATTAAAACAGCTCAGCTATGTCTATCACGATTATTTGGCTGGATTAAGTTGAAATCATTTTCGTTTTCGCGAAGAATTAAGAATTCTAAAGTAATATCAAAATGCTATTAGCAATCAAATAACAAAGCTATTCAAAACATAAATGAACTAATGGTTAGAATGAACTAAATAAATAAACACAGCGGCAAATTCGAAAGCGACTTGATTAAGAAAAACCAGCGAATTGATCGAAAACGAAAGCCAAACAGCACATTGAATATTCGAACACTTGGAAAAGCGTAAGAAGAAGATGAAAATGACTGTGCGATTAAATAATGAGAAATTTTAATTAAGTATAACGGAAATGAAAAATGCTATCTGTATCTACGTTGAGCTTTACGATTTATCAAAGTGTACCTGATGATGAAGATGATCAGATCGAAGACTCAGTCTCTGTGCGAATATTCTAGGGTTTTTGAAGCAAGATCTAATAAAGCTTTGAAATTCTTCAGAGCTTCTTCAATGGCGTCAGCGTAGAATCGAAGAAAATGAACGAGTGCGATTAGCTAATTAAAAAAATTAATAATAATAATATACTTGTGAACAAAACCCTGCGAAGGCGTTTAATTTCGAGATTGCCCTCGTGGGATTGATCTTCGTGTCGGTGATAGATTACGACGCCGTAGTGTATGGGCTTTGGTTGTCTTGTGTGGTGGATTACGACGCCGTATTGTATGGCTTTTGCTGTCTTATACTATAGCACAGCGTGACAAATAAAAGATTTTTAAGGGCTTGAATGTAAATGAACTTTTTCTCTGGGCCACTGTACAGATGTTACCTTTTCGTATGGGCCACGATACAGAAGATACTATTATTACACTATTACAAAAGTTTAAAATGGTCAATACCCAAAAAAAAAAAAAAATTAAATAAAACTAGCAATCAGTATAATAATAGAATGGTATATAACTAATATATATTGTTTTTTTTTTTGGCAAAACTAATATATATTGTTTTTAAAACATATTATATCATTACACTATTATAAAAGTTTAAAATGGTTTATACCAAAAAAACAAAAACAAAAAAATTAAAATAGAACTAGCAAACAGTATAATAATAGAATGGTATATAACTAATATATATTGTTTTATATATATATATATATATATTAGGATTCTTATCATACTTATTACTCATTAATCATTATCATCAAACCAAAATAGTAATTGGATTCGTTTTTATGTAGACACAAAAACAATATGATAAATATGGATAACTTCTAAAATTACACATTGATATGTGTTTTTAAGATTATATATATTTTTCACTTTTGTGTTTGCAAACAAAAGCCAGTTTTGACAAGTAACTCCATAAAAAATAAAAAATAAAAATCTTTTTTTTTGATTGATTAGTAAGTTATGCATGTACACAATGGATCTTAAACCCATGATATTATCTTCCACCTAAAACTTATAAGTAAAAGAAGTGGCAATTCAACTAAAACTCTTTGACAAGTGATTCCATAACATGTTATATTACAAGCACCTTACAAAAATATGTATGTTATGCTACTCCAACCATACTTTAAGAATATTTTATTATAATGCTAGTGTCGTGTGGACTGTAGTCCTTGTGCATTTGCATTTCTAGAGACACAACCTTAAGAGCATTCACATTCAGATTGCCAAATGGGATATGTAGGACAGATTTAACATTAAAGCCCAAAAACCCCCAACACCCGGACATGTAAAAGCTTAGAATTGCAAAAAAATTTATAATACAACTACAATACCGTCTTACTTTTATGACGATACTTAGCATCTTGCATAAAGTTTTATATTATTTTTTCTCTCTCTCAGCCACTTAGTTTTCTTCCTTTTTTTCCCCCCCTCTGATTCTCTCTTTCTTCGTCTCAGTTCTCACTCCTTCTTTGATTCTCTCTCGTTTAAAGCATGCCACCGGAGCTGGGTCACTGGGTCGATGATCGATGTCGAGATGGGTCTGGGTCGATGGATTTGGTGTGGTCTGTGATGGTGGGTTAATCTAATGGATTTGTATCCGATGGGTCGAGATTGTCGAGCAATGGAAATCGGCGTGGTTCGTGGGTTTTGATCGACGATGGAGATCGCCGTGGTTCGCGGGTTTTGATTAAGTAGTGGATTCCGCATGGTTGGACTTTGGATTTTGGATTTGGATTGGTTGGTTTGGGTTGGTTTGGTGGTGGTGTGGTGATGGTGTGGTGGTGGTGATTGTGGTGGGTGGTTAAGAGAGGGAGAAACAGAGATTAGAGAGAGAAGTGATAATATTTTTATATTATTTTTATTTTACTTTATATTATTTTAATATATTGTAGGTAAAAATAAAAGTTAGGATGCTGGGTGTATTTTAAAATGGTATTGTATAATTGATAAAATAATTTTGTTGGATGGTAAAATAAGATAGGATAGCATTTATGGATGCGAAATGCTCTAACAAGGGCTAACTTGCCACAATAAAATTTTCATTTTATTAATTGCATTAATTCACTCTAAAATTTTCAAAACCAAGTTAATGTCATTACCAAACTTTTTTGTCAAATGCCTTAGAGCATTTTCATCAGGCGTGCCAAATGCCAAATATCTAGCATTTGGCACACCAAACTCCAAAAAACCCCTCATATGAGATGTTCTATATGCCATAATATTTAGCACATATGAACTTTGGAACGGTACGGACAAATATGCTAAAAAAAAAAATAGTTTTTTATTCATTTTCTCTCTCTTCATTTATGACTTTCTTTATTCTCTCTCTTTCTTTTTCTTCTTTCTTTCTCCACCTCTCACTTCATCTTCTCACTTCTCTTCCTTTTTTTCTTATTCTTTCTTTTCCAAACCTCCACCTCTCCCTTTTTCTTTCTTTTTTTTTTCTCCCTTTTTTATTTTTTCTGTCACTTTCTCTGCGAATTCTTTATCTCTTTTTTTTTTTTTTTTTTCCCCTGTCACTCTCCCTCTAAGTCTTTTTTTTTTCTTCTCCACCTAAGCCGTTGCCATTGAGATCGGCCTCGCCATGGAGTTTAGCCTCACCGATGAGCTCGTCGCTGTGGTGATCTCTTATTCTGATCTGCCTCTTTTTTTTTTCTTTTTTCCTTTGGTTGTGGATTCCATGTGACTATGATTATGAGTGAGTTGGTTCTTTTTCAAGCTCTTTTCTCTTTGTATATTGGGTTGTATAAATGGAGGTGATTCATCTCTTCATTTTTTATTTTTTTTTTGGGATAGTTGTGTTGATATTGGGGATTTTTTTTAAAGTTGTATTGGGTGGTGGTGGCGGTTGGTGGATTTTTGTTGGTGGTGGCGGGTTGTACTTATGGGTGGTGGTGGCGGGCTGTGCTTAGGTATGGTGGTGGCGGGCTATGCTGTGTATGGTGGTGGGTTTGTTACTAGTTGTGTTTGTGTATGGAGTTGGTTTTTATTTTGTATTTTTTATATTGATGGTTTTTTTTAATGTTTTTTTAATATTTTTATATATTATTTTAATGTTTAGAATCAAATAATAGAACATGTGATGAATGCTGTATAGTAAAATGATGTGGTAAAATAATAAAGTAGGCTTTTGGTGTATCAAAATGACATTTTTTATGGAAGAGCTGATGGTAATGCTCTTATAGTTGAATTGGCAACACCTCCCTATGCACAAAAGTGCTTGGAGGTCTAGGCCTTCTAAGGGGGAAATGGTTTGAAGTGCAAGTTAACAGCGTATTATAGTTATCTAAAAAAAAAAGTTAAAGTCATAACGAGAGGTGACAAAGAACAAAGTTTCTCTCAAAACTAATTTGGAGATAAACTCTTCAAACTTCTTATATATTTCTTTTTTAGGTGTAAATTTTGAAAATCTAACTATTGAATTTCATGTTACTTATGTTATTGTCATACATATCAAATTTTGTTCAAATTGGATACTATTTACTATTCGATCAATAAACTTATTTTTTATACACAATTTTAGATCACAAAAACTTAAAATTTTAACATTTGTTTGATGACATAGCAATTGATCTTTGATTTTCTTAAAATTTTGCAAACATGAATGATATAATAAGAACATGTAATCCAACGGTTAGATTTTCAAAATTCACACTCATTATAAATATAAAGAGAAACTTTGTTCAGTGATAAATTGGTTTCAGGAAAAAGATGTAAATTGAAACAATTAATGATATATAGAACAAGTTGAGCTTTTTAAAATGCTTTGAGGTCCAAATTAGTAATGTTCCGTTAATTTTTATGTCCCAAGGCCTTCCTTTATCCATCACTGACAAACCTATACATAATATTTGTCAAACCAGCATCAACAACACAAGTTGTCGTTTATCAAAAAAGAAAAACAACACAAATCGTTACATTATGCACCTGAATCTGAACAAATTTTATGTCCAAAACAAGAAGTATGTCTTCCTGCCTAACTAGAGCACTACAGGCAATTGTCCTTGTAGTTGGTTTTCAATTCCTAATTGCAACTAGAAATTAATTGGATAACGAAGCAACAAAAACAAAGGATATAAAACACCACACTATCAATGCTAACCAACACTTGGTTGGTCAAATTACTTCAACATTAAGCATGCAAGTTATTTATTAGAGCTGCTTAGACATAATCATGATACTCAATGTTCAAGACCTTTTATCGAATAAGTAAACTATGAAAACCACCTTATTAGTCCATTGCTACAAAACAAATAATAATAATAAATCAACACTTTATTAGGCCATTGCTCAAATTTTCATTCAGACTCAATATCATTCTTTTTTTTCTTTTTTTCTTTTTTTCTTTTTTGAGAAACAGACTCAATATCATTCGAATAAGAATTCATGACTCATATTGCAATTTAAACATAAGTAGTTCTTTTCATTTAGAAAGAACTTCATCAGTGAGTTAAAAACCACAAATACAGCACTGGAACGTTACTCACATTTTGATTCAGAATCTCAAATTATTACTCATATTATTATTCATGACCCAATCAAAAATCAAGTTTGCTAAACAAATTTACTAAACAAAGCAGGGTCCTGCTACAACCTTAATGCCAACTGTAATCCTCCTTTCTTTTACTTGGTTGCTGGTGGTGCATCTGGCCTCTTCTCTCGTGGTGTAAGGAATGGATCCTGTAATTTGAAATATACAAAAGATATGTAATACTGATCACAATCCCCCAATTCAAATTAAGGAGAATTAAAACACTACCTAGCATAACTAACATGGCAGCAAGTAAAATGAGCAGGTAGGTGAACTTTGCAGAACAGCAATTCCAGTTAAGATGCAATGGGAATAAACTACCAATACCGCTAAAACATCTGTGAGAGATCATGACAATTTATTCTTGATACAAGGAAACAAAAACTACTTTGTCATTTGAATGTGACATCTACATTCTAAACTCATCTTTCAGGATTCTCGCACAGTAGTTTACTGTGAGAGTTTGTATTTTGACATATTTTGATGAAACACAAGGAACTCTCAAATAGACACTTGTATTTTGAGGGGGAAAAATGGTAAAAACTAGAAGTTCGCACCTAGGGTTGCTTGTAGGTAGCAACAGCAGGGAAAAAAAAGAGAAAAAAACCTAAGCGTCAGCATCTAAGGTTGGTTGGAGTCAACACCAAGCAAAATAAACAAAGATAGAAACTTTGGCTTCAACACCAAAAAACGATCGAGGTGGAAAATCATTCCAATAAGATTTCTTAATCCAAGGTCAAGAATCTACAACAATGAATTATGGGGCCTTTAAGTAGAGTTTCCAAGTTTCAGCAAATAAACCCATAATGAACTAGATTAAAGTCCTCTAGAGTTCTTAGGGTAACTCCATCCTGGGGTTCCTAAAATCCTATCCATTCATTTTGAAATGAGTGTATTAGATTTTACCATGTCATCAACATTTTAATCAATGTTAACCAACACCATTTTGGCATCTATTTAAATTATTGATGATGTGGCAAAATACAATCCACCCATTCCCAAATGGATAAATAAGATTTTAGGAACTCCATGATGGAGTTACCTTAAGAATTCTAGGGGATCCCAATCCTAATGAAATGACATCAAATATGGAAATAAAAATGTAATAGCAATCAAATCCCTCTAATAGCATCAATAACAATCTTCAGGTCCAACAAACTCATTAGCAATGGGTAGAGGGCTTTATCTAGTGTCCACACCATATTTTCTTTCTAATTCAAAATCCAAAACTGTAAACTAGTGAGTTGGAGAGAAGCTCACACTTTCCCTTGGTTTGGTGTGTTAAGGACTTAAGGTAGGATATGAGAGAGAGAGAGAGAGAGAGAGAGAGAGAGAGATTTTTTTTTTTTCCTAGGTAAGAGAGAGAAATCTTGGACTTCTGATTATTAAAAATTCGAGAAAGCACCATAAAATTAAGCTTGATATAACTACTTTAATTCATTCTTTGAGGAAACTAAAAAATGTTCACAGTTTTAATGTCTTCAAAGTTCCAACTTTCTAAGGTTTTCGCAAGATCAAGCAGAGCATATAAGGCTCTATTTGCTTCCCTGGAAGCCCAAATTTGGTAAATGAGATGTGAGTCATATGACCATCAAGTCAGACAAGATAGGCGATCAATTCATCATTCTAATTGTAAAGTTGGTGATCTATACAATAGAGAAGATCCCAGTCCCAAAACAGAAAATGGATAAGGCTAGGATGCCTGACTTGTCTCCAATGAAAGAAACATCCAAACATATCAAACAAAGTCACTTTCTATTGCTTCCAAAGTGTGATGCTCCCATCAAGAAAGTACCCATCACTCCTCTTCCCTGTGAGGTGAGAGTGATCTCTCATATCATTTACATAATCCAATATTCTCAAATTATCAAGAATTTTGTGGGTTCCAGTAGGATCAATTGGAAAAGTCTTTTGTTGTTGAATAAAATTCCTATGTTCAAATCCCGCCTATATAAAATATAAAATAAAAAGCCATTGGTGTCGCGGCGTGATGGTAAATAGGAATCCTCATGGAGAGGATGCCATGGGTTCAAATCTTAGATATTTGTCCGACACATTTTTTCATCCTAATTTTTGTATGTAACAAAACTCATACAGCACAGACAGAACACCAACAAGAGGTAAACCTCATCACCTATGAAATCACAATAGTTAGGATAAATGACATATAATTTTATCACTCAACTAAAAGACATTATTCATTGACAAAGTAGCTCATGAATATGAATACATAAGAGCTCACTACATCCAACCAATCGACATACAACAACAACAACAACAACAACAAAACCTTAGTCTCAATTTTTTTTTGGTTTCGGCTATGGATCCTCAACAACATTTGTCAGGGTCGGCCACATCCTACCAAACGACATAATCATTTTTTTTTTTTTTTACACAAACACCAATTCACTATGGATTAAAGTTAGCTCAATTGGTAAAATATTGTGTTGATAAATAAGAACCAGGGATCGAATCCCGCCTACACCAAAAAGAAACCCATTGGTGTCATGAGCTAATGGAAATAGCACCACCAAACCAGTCCATCTAAATGTTGATAAAGATAAGTTACTACTCAGCAAAAGAGTGAAAGATTTTTTACATTTTTGGACCCCAACACCAAAAATCAAATTCAATCAAAATTCCAGCATTCATTAAATAAACTGCACTAATAAAATTTAAAAACCCTAATCTTCAAAACTGACACAAAAATCAAGCCCAGTACTAATAACAGACCCTCTGTCACGTATATAAACCAATTTATAGAACCTAACAGCAAATCAAGCTCAGAATAAAATCTGAACAACAAAAAAAAAATATCCACACAAACACAGAAACAAAATTAAAAAGTGAGAGAGCTTTTTTTTACATTTTTAACGAAGATGAAATTGGCCACGACCACAGCACCGACTATTCCGCCTAGAATTGAGAGTGGGCCAGTAAGGAGACTCCATTTCCTGTAGATCATCTTTCTTTGTTGTTGTTCTTCTTCTTTCGCTGGAGCTATCTGTCAATTTCTTCTACTCCTTCTTCTTTTGTTCTTTTTCTTTTTCTCAATTCAATGAATGAATTGATTCCAGATGCCTAAAATGCCCTCATTCGAATCTTGTAAGATGTAAGGACCAAATTGTCAACAACTTAACATTTTGGGCTCTTAGGTGCTGTGTTTGAGATGGGTGCCCATTGGTGATTGGCCCAATTCCCATTTTGGGTGTAATAAGAATTAGACCTTGCAAATGGGTGGGCCGACTCCCGTTCTATCCATGTAACTTGATCTCATGGCTTAATCATAGGCTCTCTTCCTTCTCTCCTAAGTAAGATAACCCTCGCAATCCTTATTCAGTGTACCGAACCTGTACATAGTGTTTAGAATGGTACTAGCTTGTACAAATGGTGCAGTGGTGAGTCAATAAAAAATTAAAATTATGAGAGGAAGTTATATCAATCACTTTTTGTCTATCACCCATATAAAACTTCTCTCACGCACTTAGTCATTGGAGCCTCCTTGGCCAGCCTCCAAGTTGTTCATGATGGAAACTAAGTTTTTTCTTTCTCAATGGGGTGCCTATCAAGTTTTACAGGAATTCATCACTTTTTAGTTATCGTCAGAGTCTTTATTATAGTTATGTCTCTTCCCTAAAATTTCACCCACCTACAAAAATCTTATAGCTATGACTATTCTACACATGAATTAAAATTACATTTAAATCCCTATTGCCAGCTTCTTTAAAATAAAAATAAAACCTAAAAAAAAAAAAAAAAATGGCAAGGTATGTGTTGACCCGATTTGGAAGTTAAACGGGTCAAGTACAAGTTGACCCATTTTTGCTTCGAGTCTAAAAGTCTCATGTAGGGTCGGTTTTTTTTTTTTTTTTTAGTTCGGGTCACGTTAACGGTTCATGTCCAATTTTTCTAGGTCTTAAGAATCCATAGTTGTTGTAAATTTTTGTTGTGATTTTGCTTTTACATCTTATATTTGGATTTTGCTCCTTGTGATCTAAGCTTTGGTTTTATGTGTCACTTGTGGGCAGGAACCTTTTTTTATAAAAATTCAATGGTTATAATAATAGAAAAAGGGAATTCGAACTCTAGTTCTCCTAATAATGAATATCAATATATATTATTGAACTAGAAAACTCTCTTTTTTTCGCACATGATTTGATTGTGTTGGGGATATTGGACTTGCTTGATTGTGTTTCTATAAGTTGTTAGAGTTAATTAACTGTATGAATATATTCAAGTATCAATTAGAAAAAGATAGAAAGTATGCAGAACAAGAATTAGGATCATTTGTGAGCAATTTGGGTATCCCCCTCTTAAAGCTCCATCAAGAAGAAGAAAAAAGAATTATAACGACTATGAAAGAAAATATAATAGAAATAATGCATATAAAACATATAAAAAAATACAAAAAAGTAGATCAAAAACAGTATAACTTTATAAGAAGAAAACTGATAAAAAAAAAAAAACCTGTATGTTACAAATGTGGAAAAGTAGGTCATTATAAGAATATTTGCAAAGTTAAAAACAAAATAAATGAACTGAATATAAATGAAGAATTAAAAAATAAATTGTTAAGCATATTATCAAAATCAGAAAGTGATAAAGAATATTAAGATGAATTATTACAACATAGAAAGACTTATAGCTCAATTGAAAACCTATCCACAGAAAGTGAAAGTGGAGTAGAATTATGTGTTTGTAAGAATAAAGATATGTGCGCGTGTAAGAAACTATAAATACTCTAACAAGTAACAAAATAAGAATAATTTAATTAATTGACAAAATTGAAGATCCAGAAATCAAGAAGGAAAACTTAATAAAATTAAGCCAATCAAACAAACCTGATAAAATAAATGAAAAACAAACATGGGCTAGACATGGCTTGCATATTAATTAAGCCTATAATATTGACATATACATAAACTTTTAACCTATAAATTTTTTTTTTTTTTTTTTAAAAACCACTAAAACAAATTATGTTGGTTTTAACTAAATATAAGTTTGTATCAACAAATTATATGGGCTAGACATGGGTGGGCTTGCACATTGATTAAGCCTATATCCACACATACTTCATCAACTTTTTTTTTTTTTTGAGAAGATACTTCATCACTTAATTTCCTCGTTAAAAAAAAAAAAAAAAAAAAACTTCTAATCAAATATTAAAATATATAAGTTTAAAAGCTCAAAACGTCCTCACAAATTTGTCATTAATATTAATTATATATAAAGTGAGAAGAAATTCGAACTTTGAACGTTCCAAGAAATGTTATATGACCTCGGGGTCATTGACATTTATCCATGATTGTAATTTAAAATTCTGAAATCTTCTTGAAGGACAATGAGGATCATCATAGTCATTCATAATTGGTCCTTAAATTCATATAGTTTTGTGCTTTTAATGATCTTTTAGGGTTCGTTTGGTTGGAAGGGTGGAAAAGTGAGAGGATAGAGAATTAAAAAAAAAAAAAAAAAAAGCCAATGTCCAGCCAAGGAAAAAGGAAAAAAAAGAAAAGAAAAAGAATTGGACGAATTCCCATGTGTTTTTGCACATGAGCATTTTTGTCCTTTAAATAGTCTCGTTTTATCCTTTTAGTTTTCTCTCCAATTTGGGGAGAAAACTTTTTGGTGCACCAGGGAGAAAACATCTGAGCCCCACTATTTATTTTTCTTCCTCCCCACTCAACCAAATACACTCCAAAAAGTTTTCTTTCCCATTTTCTCTCCAAAGTTTTCCATCCACCCTATTTCACCTCCAAACAAACACACCCTTAGATTCGCATAAAGTTGGTGTGGTTTTGTGCATATCGTGTTGTATTAGCAATAATTTAAATTTATATAATAAGACATTATAAGTACCAAGAAGTGATCATTTTATCTTTGCTACACTTGTGGTTGTGGGTTGAGATAGCGACTAATTCCATTTGGATTTATTGTTCCATCTAGGCCGACTTGATGCATTTGGGGGCCTAAGGTGAAAATTGATTATCTTGTTTTAGATGCAAAATTACTACTAATTAACATCAACTACATAGAATTTTTTCTTTTTTATAAATTTTATAAGCACAAAAAATTTAACAAAACTTTTTGCACTTGTGTGATGTGGTAGATTGATAGTGGTAAGTAAAAGTAGGGCTGTAAATGAACCAAACCGTTCATAAACAGCTTAGGTTTAGCCTAATAAAAAGTTCGTTTATGTTTGTTTGTTTAATAAACGAGCCGAGTCTGAGTAAAAAATATTGTTCATGAACAAGCTCATGAACACCAAGGCTCGATACAAAAGTAACAAAACAAGTTGAGTCTAGGCTTATTTATGAGTTTGGTAATAAAATTGATATGAGCTTGACAAGTAAACTCATATCTTTCTAAAACTTTAATTAATTATAAGTTGAGACCATTTATCCAAACCAAATAGGCTAGATAATAAACTTGATATAGGCTTGATAATATACTTATGTTGGATCTCAAGCTCAAAAGCATGATATCGAGCTTGAGTTTGGGCTTGATTTTGAGTTCGAGCTTGGCTTGACTAATGAATCAAGCCAATCCAAGCTGAGCTCAAACTTTTATACTTTATAACGAGCTTAAGCTTGAACATTATTTGTAGGCTCATATCAAGCTCAAATCAAGCTTGAACATTCTATTTTTGCTGTCGAGCTGAGCTTGAATATTCACTACTCGACAAAGCTCAGCTCGTTTACAGCCCTAAGTAAAAGAGTGGTGTTAGTGGTAGACCTAGATGAGAACTAGTAAAAGTTTGCTAATTCAACTCTTATTATTATTATTTTTTTGAAGTGCAACATTCACAATATTTTTCACAACAAATCCTAGGTTTTAGCTCAATTGGTAAAGTCCCTTATGGTTGAATAAGAGATCTGAGGTTCAATCCCCGCCTACACCAAAAATCGATTGGTGTCTTGGTCTAATGATAAAAGCTATCATCAGGAGTAGATGCTATAGGTTAAAATTATAAAAAAAAAAAATCCTAGGTATTAAGTTGCTTCTTGTTTTTTATTTCAAAACACCACTATAATTATTTTTTTGCCATCAATAACAGGCTGTAACAACCTGCTACTTAGCATTTGTTGCAAAAGTCTTGTGAAAAATATTGTGAACGTAGCATTTTTCTATCTTTTTTGTTTGTTTTTCATTTGGTAAAAAAATATTATTTTATTTATTGATTATAAATAACCCTATTGGTTAAAATTTGAAGGCATTTTTTTTACTTGGAGCCTTAGGCGACGGCATCCATCGCTTCTACCATTCAGCCGTCACCTTCCATCTTCATTTTTCTGTAGTTTTATTAAAAGAGCAGTAATACGTCTTTTTTTAGGTTTCAATGGTATTTTGGTCTTTCTGTAGTTTTATTAAAAGAGCAGTAATACAGTTATTACAAACTTATCATATAAGGCTAATAAATTGCTATCATCACCATTTAAATACAAAATTTTAAAAAATACTTTCCAATGTAATTTATTATATTATTTTTTAGATATTCATTATTGTTTTAGTTTTGGCATTTAAAATAAAACTGGTATCGAATTCAGTCATTTCCTTTTAACTTCAAGGTCATTGATTAGAACTTAAATTCGTTTATTAGAAACTAGAAAGTACCCATTGAGGTCAAGAGCTTTGTAGCTCAATTAATACTCGCTAGTACTTTTAATATAGACATTTATGATTCAGATTCGCCTACCTTCATTATCACTATCCAATTATCACCACATAAAACAGTACCAATAGTGGACTAGTGGATATGCAAATGCTGAGAGGGGAGTCAGGGGACAGACTTAAAAAAATATGTTATGAAGAGCAGGGTATACTGGTATTTTAAGTGTTTGATGACAATGGTGAGCTAGTGAAGTAACTGGATAATATACCATACACAAGAGTGGATAATTTCCCCTATTAAAATGCTTTCATGAGGCAGACCTTTGTTAACTATTATATAATGGTTGAGGATCATCTTCACCACTATCTCTTAATTATTATAGTTGGACTTGTGGCTCCTTTAATTTACTCCTTATTGTCTTTTTGAAATGTGAAACCATGACCAAGTAAAATGTGTTGATACCACCGCCTCCCTTGGTGCGGTGGTTACTCCACAAGTATAAGTGCTTGTGGGGTGTGAGGGGTAAGGGCCGGGGTTCAAGTCTCCAAGAGGGAGCTTCACACACATGTATACTTAGATTAAGCTAGATTAAAAATTCTATCTTGTATAAAAAAAAAAAAAAAAAAGTGTTGATGGAAAATTCAAAAAAGGGTCAGCAGTAGAAGTAGCACAATCATGACATTGCTATTGCTTCGTGACCGTAAAAAAGAAAAGCAAAACCCTTACTTGGTTTGGGCCTTGCAATCCGATCCATAAGCCGAGGCCCAATCAGGTCAAGCAAATGTGGTATGATGACTGACTAGGTAAATGCCCCTTTAAAAGAAGTCTACTGCAACTATTTTCCACAAATAAACACTTGGAGCATGCCAAGTAAAATTAGGAGAAACAACATTGATCAGAACTTGTGATATTGTATGATTGTATCCCATACAAATACAATAATTGCATTTGTGAGTGTATGAAATGTAAAAGTTAGAAAAGTAAAAGTTTAACGGTTAAAAATTGTTCTAATCCAATGATTTAGATTAAAAATGAATATTTAATTTTCAATCTCATCCATTAATCAACTATTGCATTGTGCAATAACTATCTTAATTCCTAGGATAAGGGTATAGTTCTTCCCTATTCCATCCATCTCGGGGGTTCTCGAGATATGAGCAAGACAACATGGACGGCTGGGCATGTAATCGAAAGAAAGAATTGAGCATTTGACCCCTTGGGAGTCTACTATAAAAAGTCAGGGAAATGCCAATGCTATGAAAAAAAAAATCTCACACTTGGGTTGCGTTTGTGATAGCTTATATTGGGCAGTTTATTTTACTATTTAGCTTATTTTTGCTACTATTTATAGGTCTCATTGCACTTTTTGGTACCATTCATGGGTTTCACTGTACTATTTCAGCTACCTTTTAGTTTTGTCTACAGTACTTTCAGCAAAAAAATTTCAGTTTTAACTAAATAAGCTGTTCATAAATGTAACCTTGCTCTGTCAAATTCATTTGAGGTGAGAAGATAAAGTACTCTTAACTTTGCCATTAAAGTACCCTGAATCAACTTTAGTTGACTATGGATATAGTTAGTCATGCATTTTCTTCTTCTTTCTTTTTAGGCTTCTCACTAACAATAAGGTGTTTTAGGAGGAACCACGAACACCTTTGTGAATTGTGACTTCCTCTTTGTGAAAACAAAACAGGGTTCAAAAGGGGACAACAAAGTTCTTGAATTATATATAAAAAATTGGTTGATGTATGCAAGAATAAGCAATCTTGCAATTTTTCTCAAATCTGACACCATGAGTTTTGGAAGCAAGACAGCTAAATTCTAGTTGTAGGTGAAGGGCTTGGAAGCTTGGCACATTGAATTATACTTTTTCTACGATTCTACCCACCTTAGTCTCCCAAATCCAACTTGTATTATGATAATCTTGTTTTGTTCATGTTATTCTTTCAACATCTAATCTTGTTCATTCTATATTGTTTGTTTATTTATTGATTCTTGTGTTTTAATCTATGAAAGAGAGTACGTTACCATACCTGTTATTTATTTATTTTTTATTTTTGAGAAAGACCTGCTATTTAATTTTAATGTTTTCATTTACAACACATATCATGTTCTATAATCTATTATATGACAAGAGGGGTGGGAAAGGGACAAGATGGGAAAAGAATTGCAGAAGAAAGGCAATTTCAACTTTCAAGCAACAGATTAATAATCCCGAACACACACACAAAGGAGATTAAATAAATGCAACAATTGGGTGCACCAAACATGACCTAAAACATTATAGTAAAGTGTTTTGTTCTTGTAGACCTTTTCTCCTTCATGAGTTTAATCTTTCTTACTATTTTCCCTTCTTATAATTAGTGATGTAAATGAACCAATATGTGTACTATAAATAATTTAAAATTGGCTTGAAGAAAAAGTTTGTCTATGTTCATTTATTTAGCAACAAACCAAACTCAAGATCACTAGGTCAAATTCAAGTGTTTCTAAAAAAAAAAAAGAGGTCAAATTCAAGTATTAAATGATAAAAGCATAAACAAGTATAAATGAATATTGTGTTTATTAATCCTTCGGCATGTGTTTGACACCATTGTGTATGCTTGAAACTTTGAGATAATGTATAATTTCCAAAATTTGGGTCTCATTCAAAATATTTTTGTGGATGTCCGAGGACCGAGGATGAAGTTGAAGGGTCGTAGCATTGGCTCGAGGACCGAGGATGAAGTTGAAAGGTTGCAGCGTTGATGTGGAAATGCTGCAAACCATGGGCCCGAAGAAGGAAGCCGCCCGAGGAAGAGAAGAAATGAATCATGGTACTCTGTGGTATTCTAAGTAGGAGCTAGGGTTTGAAGAGAGTGGAAGTCAGTGGGCAGTAGGGAAGCTTCTAGACTAGTGTAGCCTGTTGCATCCACATTAAATGATAGACAACAACTTTATCAGCCACATTGATGAGGAAGTGACCTGAATAGTGTAAGTCACAGCTAAGCAGACTCCTTCCACCATCTTCTTCAGATGTGAAAGGTAACAAGTGTCGAAAAGGGAGGGAGGTTAGGTAGAAATGGATGGTGGAGATGTTAGGGAGGTAGAGGTATATAAGAAAAGGGAAGAGCATTGGAAAGGGGATTGGAAGAAAGAGAAAAGAAATCAGAAGGAAGAACATTGAGAGAAGAGAGTGAACAATATTACTTTTTATACAGACTTAGTCTCCTCGGGAGAAACTTGTGAAGAGCTGGATAGCCATTTGTTCCTTAATATAAACCTTATTTTTCCTAGTTGCTGTCTTCGGGCAAAGCCCTCTGTTGTTGTTCGTTCCCTCCTCTTACAAATTTTATTGATTTGGGCTAGGGTTGAAAGGCACGACCCACTACTCTAGGTGGACCCGGGCTACTTATTTTTCTGGTCCTTACAATTTCCATTACATGAACAATAACTCAATAAGTATAAAATGCAGAAATCTTCGCAAAAATTTTATAATTTTTGTAATGGTTTGTTGATTAATGCATAATAAAAATAATGCTATCAATAAGCCCATATGAACAAGATGTTATAATCACAACTTCTCATCTTAATAAATTGTGAAAAATATTTATAAAAATAGTTGTGTTCCCATTTCTAACATTTGGCCACTCGAAGCAAACCATGATAATCTGCCATGTGATACGAATTTTAGGTGCAGCCGTATTATCTATAAAGTACAAAGTACAAATCATCATCATCCATCCCCATGAAAAAGGTTTAGAGTGTAGAGATTGGTCACATGAAGGGTGTGAAAGTGTGAGTGTAGTGTAGTAGCCGACTAGTGGTTAGGGCCGTCCAAATTAAACTTTCAATGTAGGCCCCATATGCATGGGACAGAGTTTCACTGCCCTGCATTTTTGGGCAAAGTTTGGTTGTAAGCGTAAACATGGATATATTTTTTTAATGTCCAAACTCCAAAGAGATAAATAAATAAAAATAAAGCATTAAGAATGGGAGCGAAATGGATGGTGGGCTTGTTTGGATGACAAAGAATCACAAGAATTGCACAAGAACATGATGCAAATACTTTGTGGGTTTCAATTAGCTTAATTAGTAAAATCTTTAATGATAGAATAAGATATTTAGAGTTCAATTCATGCCTACACCAAAAATCGATTGATGTCTTAATCTAATGATAAATAGCTATAATCAGGATCGGATGTCACAGTCTGAAACTCTCTTAAAAAAAAAAAAAAAGACTTTCTAAAGAATCCATGCACTTTCTTTATCCCTATTTTCTTTTAGTTACTTCTTGTTGTTGTTGCTTTTTTTTTTTTATTGTTACAATAAGTTGGAGAGGGTGATTTTAACATTTTTAACCTCAATTTTCTTTTTAGTTTGTATTTTACTGTTTTATATTTGTCTTTAGGATCATCATTGGGGCGGAGGCACGTTATGCTTTGGGGGCCCCCTCAAAATTTTTAAAAACCTCTATAATAGTAGGAAGAAATAGGCCTCACACTTTCTCATTTAAGAGCTGGCCCCCCCAATGAGAAAAACTTGGCCCCTCCTCCAATACGTAGCCATAAAAATGCCTCACCCCAAATTCCTACTTTTCATCTTTTTTATTTTTCCTTTCATTCTCTAAGACATGTTAGCCATATCCCACATTTTTTTTTTCTTGAGTGAGGCCATATCCCATAGCTATTCAAAGACCTATGTTGTACTGGTGTGGGAATTATCATTAGAGAGTAGAGAGACTGTGAGGGTACAGTATTAGACTATTAGTAAGAATGAAATTGATTTTGAATTTAGTTGAGATGAATGAAATTGATTTTGAATTTATTTTTGACTATAGTAGTCTAATTTGGTTGAATTTAACTGCTATTTATTTTATAGTTGCTTATAGTGACTTTGTTATATTTAATTTCTATAAATATTATTTCTTGTAAATGTAGTCTAATTTTGGTTAGATTTAATGATTTTTTCTAAAACTAATGCAGGAAGACATGTATATATGCATATATGTCATACTTTGTATATTTCTTGAATTGCAAATTAATATGATAATATTACCTCGGCTCCCCAACCAAAATTTTTTGGCTACGCCCCTGATCATCAAGATCAAGGTGATATATGTTGCTCTTGTCGAGAAGATATCTCCTCAAACCATTTCATGGAATGAACTTAATTATAAAATAAATATTGATTCTTGTCATTTTAATTCATTTGGTGTTCTATCGTTAAGTATACATATAAAAATTATTTAAATACTCCCAAAAGATAAACATAATTTGCTTGTGTGATAGAAAAATCCAAGCTTTTCACCTACGTGCCTACGTGACAGGTGTAACTAATATTTAAAAAGCAAACATTTTAAAGAACAATAGGGTGGAGAGATTAAGATTTTGAGGTTGAGATCCACTCATAATGAATTCATAAATAATTAAAATATAAATACATTGATTAAATTTTGTAAAAACTAACAAATTGAGTAAAAGAATATCTAAATAATTATACACTTTTTAAATGAATTTTCACATTTGGACAAAAATATACTATTGGCCTTTAAAGCTTACCTATTGAGTGCTTTTAATTCCTAAAATTTCAAATGAACGCTAAAATTATTTATGCATGTTGCTATCTAAGCTTTAAAATTTAGTGCAATCAAACTTATTTTGTCATTTTTATTTGATCATAGTGTTTTTTGTATCAATTATTGAATTCTTGAAAAAAAAAAGATTTTATTTCTAAATCTTGAATAATGACATTCACATTTTCTTTTTCTTTTTTTTTCATAAAAAACAAAATCATTGTGGAGTTTACTTGTAAAAAAGATGGTGTAAAAGAAATCTAATGTCTTTGTAAGCATGTCAAATTGTCAATCAATTAGACAATTAGTACAAAATTGATCCATTATTTGATTATCCTGTTACTCCACGGATTAACAGTTAGCACTAATTCACTATAAATCATAGGGACTAACTAATCTTGTACTATAAATCTCCTAAACAAGTTTACATCCTAATGGTCAAATCAATGTCCCATTAAGATTTAAGGTGTAAAAATACATTGTAGTTTTAAATTTTGCTAATTCAGTGGCCAAACTCAAACAAGGTCAATTGTAATCATAATCAACTCAATGGATAATTATCCTAATTCTAATTAAAAAAATTTATTGCCACAAAGCAAGTAAAAATCCATCTATTTTAATATAATCATTGTCGTGTGAACTACTTTATATGTATCACCCAACAAAGTTTTTACATGATTTTTTATTAAGTCTCTCTCTCGCTCTCTCTCTCTTCATTTTAACATAAATGATGGGGATTCCATGAAATTAATTCATACATATATTACATTTAATTATATTTTGTATATATATATATATATGTATGCATAATGTTGAATAATGACATTCATATTTTCTTTTTATTTTTTTTCATAAAAAACAAAAATCATTGTGGAGTTTACTTGTAAAAAAGATGGTGTATAAAAAATCTAATGTCATCATCTTTGTAAGCATGTCAAATTGTCAATCAATTAGACAATTAGTACAAAATTGATCCATTATTTGATTATCTTGTTACTCCATGAATTAGCAGTTAGCACTAATTCACCATAAATCATAGGGACTAACTAATCTTGTACTATAAATCTCCTAAACAAGTTTACATCCTAATGGTCAAATCAATGTCCCATTAAGATTCAAGTTGTAAAAATACATTGTAGTTTTAAATTTTGCTAATTCATTGGCCAAACTCAAACAAGGTCAATTGTAATCATAATCAACTCAATGCATAATTAGCCTAATTCTAATTAAAAAATTTTACTGCCACAAAGCAAGTAAAAATCCATTTGTTTTAATATAATCATTGTCGTGCGAACTACTTTATATGTATCACCCAACAAAGTTTTTACATGATTTTTTATTAAGTCTCTCTCTCTCTTCATTTTAACATAAATGATGGGGATTCCACAAAATTAATTCATACATATATTACATTTAATTATATTTTGTGTGTGTATATATATATATATATATATATGCATGTATGTATATATAATGTATACATGTATGCATGAGTATTTGTGCATATAAATACATGTAATTTATGTTTTTATGTATAAAATATAAACAATTTTAATTTACTGTATGAAATATAACTATTATTCTGCTACTCAACTTCATTGTTTATGTTGTTGATAACTTAATATCTAGATAAAATTTTTCTTAAGAGAAAGAATAGCAAAATAACATGTACTGCCCCAAGCCCAATACCTAGTGCCATAGTCTTGGCACCATAGTATACAAATTAATCACAAGTGCTAAAAATTAGATGATAGTAGTTAAGAAGGTTGTTGAATATGCCATGAATACTTGCCATAGTCTTGGCACCATAGTATACAACTTAATCACAAGTGCTAAAAATTGGATGATAGTAGTTAAGAAGGTTGTTGAATATGCCATGAATACTTGCCATAGTAGTTAAGAAAGTTGTTGAATATGCCATGAATACTTGCTAATGTAGTTTCTACCGTATACAAATGAACAATGATGATGTCCTTTATGAGACCTTCATTCTTACAACTACAACTCAATATATTGTGAACAGAATTACGGGGTTTTTTTTTTTTGTTGGTGTGCGTGTACATTGTGTATTTCACCATATCAAGTATGTAGTTGTTCATTCTCAATGGAGAAAAAAGTATGTGCAGGGTTTAAGTGATAGTTTAGTGGTAATGATATTCTTTGTGGTGCCTCACCTTTGTGGTTCAAACTTTGTCTCCCTTCCCTCACTATTGAACTTTGAATAATCTATTTTCCTATGTTCAATTGCCATTGAGAAGTAAAAAACTGAAAATCAAAAATCAAAAATCAAAAATCAAACCTCCCTCATTTTCTGACATTATCTCATGGACCTAACCTAACATTCCTAAAAATAAAAAATAAAAAAGTCTCATGGACCTAACAAACTGTTACTTTCCATGATTCTATTCAAGACAAAAGCACCACTACACATTTTAAACATCAATCCAACACATTCCATTTGTATAGATGATTTTTTTTCTTTTTAGTGAACGTATAGATGAATGATTGAATATATAGCACCACCAGGACTAAAAATACAAAAACCCAAAATCCAACAATTACAAGACATGGCACACAAGGCAATAACAAAATATCCTACACCAAAACTAAACACTACAACAATAGAGAATTTATATGGCCAGTTTGGATCTGGGGAATATAGTAGAGTTGAGGCCAAATTACAAGCTATAGCACAAAGCTACAATAAAATACCTTACGTCAAAACTAAACACTACAAAAATAGAGGACTTATATGGTCAATTTTGATGGAGGGAGAGTGTGTAGAGTAGTAAACTTCTCTTGAGAATCATTTCATATCAAGTTTTTTTAAACAAACACACGTAAAAGAAAGAGAAAATGATGTTCTAACACAAAGACACATATTCGACAAACTTTTTAAAGGTACACCTTGCCCTTGTCCCCTCCTCATCCTCAAGGACTGCCTATTGGAGGAAGATATTTTAGACAGAATCTACATTTTGCACTGTTTGCCCACTTATGATGATCTATATATTTTTGATGAACTTATGATGATCTATATATATACTATACGAGCCCGAGCTTTGCATATGCAAGTGATTATGATTTATGAAGATAAGCTATTAAAGAATGCTATTGGCTTGAAATAAAAGACTAGAGAATGCTAATGATTTGCCTTTCAATAAAGGGGTTCAAATTTTTTTGTGTACACTTTATAATACTTAATTATTGCTCTCTAGATCTCTGAAGAAATTAAGGAACGTTGCTTGAGAGTTGAGATTTGTTCCATTCGTTTCTTTAAACAGAAAATGACATTTCTTTCTATATAAAATGCCCTGAGCATGCTTCTTTTGTCTCCAAAAGCAAATCACTTCGTGTGCAAGTGGGCTGTTATATAATTAATTAATTTACTTGGAAATCCACCAATCAAGAACTTAAAAAATGTGCTCCACACTTGTAGGGTCACTTACCCACATTATAATTGGGACTGTGGATGTGGAGCATTTAGTGGCCAATAAATTCAAAGTTATATGACTAACATGTTTATTAATTAGTAATTTACGAATTATCATAAGATTTTTAATCTTAGTTTGTACAATTGAGGACCACACTTAAATCTTTGTTTAATGCCAAGCAAAGGAAGTGTCTAGTACTGTACGTTGAATCAAGTCCATAAAGTGTTCAATTAATTTATGATTATTTCTTGTAAAGGGAACATAATACTTAAGGAACACTATTCTTTAATCAATATTTTTGTTTTGATAATTAATTTTGTGGCCCATAAAAGTTTATGGAAGTTTTAGACTAGGCAATCACAAGGGATAATACCCTATATTAATTAATTCATGGAATATATCAATTTTACTGTTGGCATGGAAAATAAATTTATGGATCCCCACGTGTTATACAAGATACGTGATCTGATTATTTTGCAATTTATTCACTTTAATAACACAAATAATGAAATAAAAAAACTATAATAACGACTTCCTCATGTGAATTTTCACAAGATCTCCTTGTTTTAATCATATTATTTTTCTTGAATATTATAATTATATGCATTATACCATCGAGTAACTCAGTTTTCATTGATCTATTGTATGAAAGTTAATTTCAAAATATGCCATAAAGAAGCTACATAGAATTTCACTCTTTCTTCTTTTCCCTTTGTAAATTTTTGTTTAGTTCATGATATATATCTCCAATTTCAAACGAAGCTATAGCCTATATGTGGGCATATCATAGTATTTTTTTTTTTTTTTTTTGATAAGAAATACTCTCATTTTATTAAGTAGCGAAACAGTACATAGCATCTTGCGAAACCGAAGATGCAAGGAAAGGTGTACACTCTTCCATTCAAGTTACAAAAGAGTCAATATTCTTCGCAAAAGCAGCTAAAGTATGAGCTGGTATTTCGTTGTATCTTTCAAACAATATCAATGATTTTAAGTCTTTGACTCAATTTTTTTCTTTAAAATCTTAAAAGCTGAAGTACAACTTTTTTAAAGTATCATTTAATTTTCAAAGTATAAAAATCATCTAAACACGCATACTTTTTTTTTCCATGCTTAAAATGGCTAAAATATCTAGTAGTAATAATTCTACAAGATTGTTACTACTATAGTCTCCCAAAAGATGACACTAACATGTATTTCCAATTTATTTTTCTAATTTTAAATTTCTTGTAATTTTTATTATATTTTACTAACACGAACACAAAGATAAAAATGGAAATAGTTTTCAACCAGCAATAGACGTGTCTCAGTTAGAACCTCATTTTGTAATACAAAAATAAAAATGACTATAAATTAAGTAGCCATATTTTATGAAGTAACGTATCTTTTACGTAACTTCAATAAAGTGACCTTATTTTGTAACATGCGTAAACACTTTGGTTAAAAACTCTTATCAATTAATATTTTCATTATATTTTTTAATAAACCTTAACCTAAAATCTATCCCAATCTATCCCAATCAAACCCTATCATTTATCACTTGACTAAGTCACACAATACTGACAAAAATTCATACCAAACACAATAGCAGATTGCAATATGTGGGCAATATTTCTAATCCTCGTCCCCGGCCCCTAAGACATGCTATGACTAGCAAAGCACCCTTGAGTTTTGATCACCAGGAAGTCAAAGAAGCTATCACAAGAGGCCTAAGTTATAGGCTGTTCCTTTCGATATTGATATTCCAAGTCCAACAGACAAAACAATCATGGCACAAGCCAAACTAACGTGAAGGGAAATCATATTAAAACTGGAGAAAATTGGTCTTTGTCCCTCTCGCGCAAATTTTTCAGCAAAATACTCATGTTCTGAAACTATTTAGGAAAATGTCCCTATTTTGAAAATCGAGTTTTTAAAACTCGAGTTCCAATGAAAAACTCGATTTGCCCAAAATCGAGTTACTTGAAAAAATTTGTTTTCAAGTTTTTGCTTATAACTTGATTTTGGGCAAATCGAGTTATTCATTGGAATTCGAGTTTTAAAAACTCAATTTTCAAACAAGTGTATTTTCCTAAATAGTTTCAGACTAAGGGCATTTTGCTGAAAAGTTTGCGCGAAAGAGACAAAGCCAATTTTCTTCTATTAAAACCTGATTATATGAACAAACTTAAAGAAACTATAAGAAACAGAAGAAGATAAAACCAAAAATAGTAATAGATAGCATCACGCTCATACTGTCACACACCAAGTGCGGAAAGTGGGTGTAGAATACGAAAACCAATTGTGAGGAAAGGGGTTTGTAATTATGAACCCAAAAAAAAATTAGGTAACAGCCAAAAACATAGCCAATAAAAGAGACTTTAAACAGGGACAACATTCTTCTTCTTCTTCTTTTTTTATTTTTTATTTTTTTATTTTTTTATTTTTTCAGTTCTTTCCTTTTCCGCCCTTTGATTAAAAGTAAAAGTTATTTAGTGTAGTGTATTAAACTGTGTGTTCAAACAAGACAATAAAGAGTGACTCAATTTGTCACTGTCATTGTCAGTGACTCAGCGCCGTGGGCCCCTCAATTATGGCTCAATTTGTAAAGCTTCGTGCCATGGTGGGCCCCTCATTCCTGACTGAGTATGTGCAATGTGCAGTGTTCTATCTATGACTATACTCCTAGCTGAGAGTGAGACCGGCTGACCCATGCCCATTGTTTTTAACTCTTTCAAGGTAATTGCAATTGCTTTTGTTTTGATTTTTGGCGTAAATGCATTTTTAGTTTATATATTTTGACTTTTTTTTATTTTAGTCTTTACATTTTATTTTTATCACTTTTAGTCCCTAAACCAATTAACGCTCTTCATTTAAGTCATTGAAGCTAACTTCTGTCACTAATCTAACGGGAACAGTGACGTATGAATAAAATATTAATAAAAATTTACAGTAGCATCGACACATCAGCCTATAAATTTAAAAAATTAATTTATTAATTTTAACTAAATAAAAAAAATAAAAACAGAAATAAAAAATCATGTTCAAACCTTGCCCAGAATAAAAACATGTGTTCTTCAACGTTAATCGTGTTCTTCAACGTTAATCATGTTCTTCATTTTCTTCCCAACAAACCTTGCCCAGAAATTTAAAAAATCAATATTTTTGTTTCTCTTTTTGCATTTTCTTAGCAACTAAACATGCAAAACATATAGCAATCTTCAAATGAGAACAAAACCCAACAATCACAAAAATACAGATCTCCTGCAAAATCAATCTCCAACAAAGAACCAAACCCAAATCTCCAATAAAACAACCAAATCCATAAACCCAACAACCAAACCGATCCCAATAAAGTAAACCTTAACCTTCAAACCCATAAATCTTGGGAAACAAATACAAAAAATCTAGATTGGTTGAATTGTGAGAGAGAGAAAATGAATCGTTGATAAAGATTAGGTCAGATACCCACAGGAAAAACAAACCAAAACCCCCAAAATTCTCAAACCCAAACAAAATCATCAAATCCAAAAACTCAAATGTCTCCCATCGTTTTCTCTGGATCAAGAATCCATGGCATCCATTATTAAAATCGTGAAGATCTGCCCCTTGCTCTGCTCTTCGTTGGTTGAGGGAGAACCTGAAGGGCGAAATGGCCGAGTCATTAGGCACAATGCAAGCTTTTACGTGTACTCTCTATACAAAAAGCTGTGCATCCACTATCCTCTTCACTCTTCCCCCCCTTCTATATATACTAACATATTTCCTCTCTGTTCAATTTCCCACCGTTTGTGCTTAAAATATAAGCCAAAACCAAAACAAAACAAAAGGTCTCACAACACCCATTTCCAGTCTCTCTCACATTTCTATACCACCGCCCTTTCTACCTAAATAGGAATCCTTCATTTTTATCCTCTTTTTTTTTTAATGTTATCACTTCCTTCCTGATAAGCTTTTCTGTTTGGCTTTGCGGTTATCCAATTCCGATTTAGCCAAAAAAAAAAAAAAAATTGTTTCTCTTTCTTCCTTTACGGCCAAGCTAGTAGTGTAAAAAGATTTCGTTGTACGGCGCAGCTAGCAAATGCGCTTTCTCTCTAAAACCGGTCATTTTTGTGAAAATAGATTCTCGGGAATTTGTATTCACTCAGCGTCCGATTTTCCATTTCCATGGATATGTGCTGGTAGAGAGAGAGAGAGAGAGAGAGTCAACGAATTAGCGAGCGCGTGAGTGAGTGATCCTGTGAGACCCGTGAAGAGAAATCAAAATGCCTCACAGAACCACTTACTTTTTTCCGAGGCAATTTCCAGACCGTGGATTTGAGCCAGCTTCATCGTCATCCAAACAAGTCTTAGATCACGAAAAGCAAAAAATCATCAACGACTCCTTCAGCACCACCATCACCCCAAACAAAAGCAGCAAAAGCGTTTTCGTCGTCGAAAGTGACAGAAACGATGATTTCACGAGCGACGATGTGGACACCTTTCTTTCTCATCAAACCAAGAGCAAGAAAAAGCAACAGTTCGCTGCTTTTTGTGACTGGTTAGTTGAGAAGAAAACCGAGCTTCGATCCAATCTTCACGTGAGTAATAATAACAACAATAAGTCTTCGTTTTCATGTGACGAAGATCAAGATCGCAATGATCGCGAGCTTTTGCTGCCACCACCACAACCAGAGCAGGAGCAGCAGCAGCCACGTTGCATTGAGAGGAGCTTGGAGCTGTTGGATCGGCAAGTTTCGCTGCCGAGGCTTTTGAGTACTGATGAGAGCAGTTATGCTGAGAGCTTGTTCTCTGGAACGACGACGTTTGATGGGAACTTGTCGGCGAGCGGTGTTAAGGACTCGACGACAACGACGGCGACGAAGGAAGAGGAGGAGGAGGTGGTGGTGGTGGTGGAGGAGGAGACTAAGGAGGAGAGTTTGGCTCAGAGAGCGAAGCGAAGTTACTATTTACAGGTTTCGTTGGCTAAGAGACTCGCTGCTCAGGCTAGTCTTGCTTGTGAAATGCCTGCGGTTGTGGTTGAGAGTAGTGGACCTCAAGTTTCAGATGCTGAAACTGTTTCCTATCGTCTCTGGGTATATACATACACATTTCCTCTTTCTCATGCTATATGTCTCACATGCCTATCATTGTTGTTTTTGTTTAGAACCATTACAACGTAGGTTTTCGACAGTTTTTAAACTTACGGTGTCCGCTCTATAATAATTTTTATTATCATTTCTTCAAATATATCAATTGTTTTTTTGGCGTAATAGGATTTAAACCTAGTCTTTTGATAGCCTTTGAACTTATGGTGTCCACTTTACGATTATTTTTATTATTGTTATTTCAAGATATCAATTGTTTTTTTAGTGTAAGCTGGACTTAAACCTAGTCTTTTGATAGTCGCCTAACCTGATTCATTAATTTTGGTGTTCATATCATAAAATTTTAACGTGGTATAATTTTTTTTTTTTTTAAAGATTTGTAATATTTAATCTGAATCATGATAAATATATATATATATACTCTAGTCTTTATGTCTAACGTGCATATTATTATCATTGTTGTTGGTGGTCATCTTACTGAATATAATTTTAGATTTTTAATGTTTAATTTAAATTTTAAACCATAAGATAGATCCATTTTGAGGCAGAGATGATTATTTTCCGAACTTGGGTCGCCCCCTTTTGATCTTGAGTATTTAGTACTACTATACATATCTACTACTTCGTTGCAGGTAAGGAGCCATGGTGTGTCCAAAGTATAATTGCATTTCTTCATTAATTGGGTTTCTTGGTAGTGCTATCTAAGTTTTCATGAATTAACTAGCCCTACCATTTATTGGAATATTTTTATTATACGTTTATAGCCGATCTAAATGTCGTTTTTAGTGAATATGAATTGCTTGGGTCATTTTTCAGGTTAGTGGTTGCTTGTCTTACACTGATAAGATATCGGACGGTTTCTATAACATATTGGGAATGAATCCATATGTGTGGCTGATGTGCAATGATGTGGAGGAAGGTAGACAGTTGCCACCATTGATGTCGCTTAAGGAAATTGATCCCAATGAGACATCCATGGAGGTGGTTCTTGTTGATAGACGCGGGGACTCTCGGCTTAAAGAACTTGAAGATATGGCACAAGAACTGTATTGTGCTTCAGAGGATACCTTCATGTTGGTGAAGAAACTTGGCAAACTTGTTGCTATTAACATGGGGTAGGTTTTCAATGTTTTCTACTTCTCTTTGCTCGTAACTTGAACAATGAACATTTTAGGCCAAATTACAATTTTGGTTTTGATACATTTGTCATGGTTTCAGTTTGGTCCCTATACATTTAATTATCGTCAATTTTGTCATTCAACTATTAAAATCAAGTCAACTTCTTAGGATAAAAGTGATTTGAAATTGAAGGGCAAAATTAACACAAATAATAGTTGAGGGACTAAATTGACATCATTAAATGTACGGGGACACAATTGAAATTACCCTCGTTGTTAGAGGAGCAACATTATAGTTTTCCCCCGTTTAATTTGCTTTTGTGATTTAAGTGTTTGAAATTTGTCAATTTTTTGAAGGGGCACTTTTCCAGTGGAGCATGGAGATCTCCACTTGAACTGGAAATTGGACAGCAAGAAATTGAGGGATTTTCGGAAATGCATTGTGCTCCCTATTGGCAGTCTATCTATGGGACTCTGCAGGCATCGTGCAATTCTTTTCAAGGTGATGGAATGCACTGTGTGGTTGGGTTTATCAATAGTGTCAATTCTGCTTTAGTTTTTAAAATCACAAGTACTCATTATAAGTTCTGAAAAATAATTAACATGCTAAGTATAATTCATTCATTATTATAATTTATTATTTTAATGTGGTATTTAGAAGAAGTTGCCAGTTGGCAAGGGTTTAAGGTTTAAAGTTTACCATGCTTAATCATCAGTATGTAGATAAACTGTCCTAACTGGGATCATTGAGATATTCTGTACATGTGTAGTGAGGCGGATGGTGTCTGTGTGCCAAGTAATTTCTGGAGTGATATTAAAGGCTGCATGCTCATGGTAAAATGGAGTAATGCATTAGGGCATTCACATATTGTTTTATTTTTGTTTTAGATGGGTACTGTACGTTAAAAAAAAATGAGAAGTCAACCATGTATAAATATGTTCTGTCTCAATGAGGAGTATGTAATTTATGTGCTACAACCATTGAGAGTATTCTTGAAGAAACCGCTAGAAGTGTAGTTTATAATACTAGTCAAGAAACATGGGCCAGCATCCATCTGGTACTCTAGATGCCCCTATTATCTTGAGTATTTCTTTTTCCTAGGTGAATGGAGCCGATTATGGTTTTGGACAGCTGTGAATCTACTATGTTGTGTTATCAGAAAGCCAGTGCCAGTTAACTCCTTTGTCTCTAATGCCTATAATGTTGCATTTAATGTTAAACCACGTGTATTAATTGTGGAATATGTTATTCAGGGTTTTTTGGGGTCACAATTGTTTCGAACTTATTCATTCAGGATGACAAATTAAGCATTTCTTTTTTTTTTTTTTTTAGTATGCAAACACTCTAGCACCTTCATTTTTAAATGAAGGATAGAGAACATTTGCAAATTGTATATCATTATTGGTTAAAAAACTGATTATTTTATTGGAAGTTCGTATCTGTGTTGTAATATTATGGTAAATAGGGGACAGAAGTACAATATTGTTTTAGAACTGCAAGATGTTTTTAAGCATGTATGACTGTCTGAACAGGGTGCATTGGTATCACATGAGAATGCAACTGAAATAGAAGCAACAGGTGACACCCACAATTATTAAGCAGTCCATTAGGAGTTTCTATCCCCTGATCATTCTGTGAGGTATTTGTAGTCTTCCACGGTGAACTGACAAAATTTGTGTGAAAATATGATATTTATGAGGTGATCAGGCCTATCCCTTTCCATACTTTGTTAGGCTGCTTCAAATGTTTTGAAAATTTAAGCTTAGCTTTGGATAACAACTTTTTTATAAAGCCTTTTTCCTTTTTTAAAGCTAAAAATATTGTTAATGGCTGAATCATATACTTTTTTTGAAATCATAAAAGATAACCAGCAAATCAATGAGTGTGGCATATGCACCAAAGGCACAATCAGTCTATCACAATGTTTACTTATTCTGTTTTTTATAACTTAAACCATTTTGCATAAGCATAATATATGACCAAAATGTATTCTGAAGTACTATACAACTATTATAATCTTTAGGCAATGTATTATTTTTTGAGTTAAGCACACACAACAATTTTTGCTCCATGTCTCTCTCAGTTTGTGTGGGGGCAAGCGTTTAATGTGGGCCTGATCATTCTTCAAGTGCAGATAACAAGGAGATGGTATTCAATTGACTGTGTGTGTGTGGTTTCTTTTTCTTTATTATTATTTTTTTTTTTGGGGGGGGGGGGGGGGTTACTTATAATGGCCTGATCATCCTTCCAAGTGCAGATCTAATTTAGATGACTATTAATTACTAGAGGCATGCATCCGCAGGTTTGGTTACTGAACAAGTGATATATTTTCCTATGCAGAAGTTGGCAGATTACATAGGTTTGCCATGTCGGATTGCTCGGGGCTGCAAGTACTGTGTGGCTGATCATCGCTCTTCTTGCCTTGTCAAAATCGAGGACAATAAGCAGTCTTCAAGGTTTGATATGTTACCTGTTCTTCTGGGCCTCATTCCTTGCTAATAAAAATTAAAGGTTTTTTAGAATCCAAAAAGGCTACAAGAAGATTAAGCAAGTTGATTTCTTCGAAAAACATGTCAATTGGAAATTTAATTATTTCCTTGAGCCATGTGTCATTTTATTTGTCTGTGACATTAACCTCTGTAGTAGCCATTCTCCTCCATGTAGGGTGTTTATGTTTTCATTAATGTAATTACTGACACTGGATGGTTGTATCATGTTTGAACATATACGGATATACCAACTTGAAATTTGTTATGTAGCATTATATTTGATCATATTAAGTTTAATCATGTTTGGACTACAGAAAATGCTTGATTATGTGTTTATTTTGTGTATGATAGGAGTTGATGTAGTGTTCAACTATTCTTGTTTGAAGCATTTCCCTAAATATTTAATGCTTTGTTGTTTAACCATTTATATTTCTAAACAGGGAATATGTAGTTGATCTAGTTGGGGAACCAGGAAATGTTCATGGTCCAGATTCCTCAATCAATGGAGGATTGCTTTCTTCAGTGCCTTCACCATTACAAATTTCTCATCTAAAAGAATTCCAGCAACCTCAGGCGGACAGTGCATCATATTGTCAAATTCTAAACTCAGAGGAGCAGACGTGTGCTCCTAAAAATCCTCTATTTTTAGGTATCTTACATTTTGCATATCTCAAAAGTTTTTTTTTTCTTTTTCTTTTCTTTATACATCAAGGGTCAAAAGACACATGATTGAATTGAGTTGGGGGCATCAATGTAACGATATTGATACCTTGAGATGTTTGTGTCCAGAAAGCTCCTACCAAAATGAAAAGGGGAAAGATTTAGATAACTCAATTTGGAATGCATCAAATGCTGTAGACAGATGTTTCTCTAATACAAAAACAAAATGTTGCAACTAAAGTGAGCACGCATACATCATGCAAAACCATGTGCTTGTACCTTGAACTATATTCCTCATCAGTTAAACTTTTAAGCTAAAACTTTCTGTTCTTAGTCATCATAAAAATCTAGATTTGATGTTGTGCCTATTGTTAATTACTCTAATTATAACATTGGAGGTTTTACCCTCCGAAAGAGGTGCAGTTGATCTTGGTTTTCAGCAATTTATTTATTTTTTTAGTGCTATCTCCTAGAAAACTCTAGCTTTCTTTTGATTGGACTAATGTAGTAGATGCTTTAACCTTTTCATCACTTTTTTATAGGTTTGGTATAGATGATTGTATAGCAAGTTAGCAACATTGTGAAAGCATTGCTTGTAAGATTTTTCTGCTACTTGGATACAAGACAGTCAATGTAGTCTGATTTAAGTCATTTTAATCAACGTAATGTCAGATGTCAGTGTTATTCCGAAAATATAGCGATGCTGAATTTTATCTACAGAGACTAAGGATCAATTCCTTGCAGGTTGTGGGGAAGAAGGTACACAAATAATGGAATCTTCTCTGGCACCTTTCAAGGAATCATCTCTGACACCTTTTAAGTTGGAAGGGAATGCTGAGCATTACATACTTAACCGGCCAACTTTGCAATCTTCCCAGGGCAGTGTTTCTGAATCTCTGGATACTGCTCCTGAGCAAATCTTACATGAATTTTCTAGGCTTAGTGTTGGTGAAGACAAAGTTATGATCAAGCAAACTAACACAGAACAGATATTTGTATCTGGAAGTCCAGTTATAAAAAACAGTGTCAAGCAACCAAAAGGCAGCTTATTGAGTAAGTCGGATGTGAAGGATGTTGATAGAAGACTTGTTGAACAAGGGAAATTTCCTTCTGTAACCAACCCAAAGTACTTGAATCTTGAACCGTCTCTTGCAATGGACTGGCTAGAGATATCATGGGATGAATTACATATCAAAGAGCGTGTTGGTGCTGGTACTTCCTATGCTTTTTCCTAACTGGAATTTTCTTTTTTCGTTTTTCCAAGTATTTCAAAAATTACTTTTCTTCGAGTAGGCAATTCTTGAAGTATTGTTCTCTATGTTCCTTCTTGCAGGCTCCTTTGGAACCGTGCATCGTGCTGAATGGCACGGATCAGTTAGTATTCCTGTACCATCTGAATCAGAAATCAATTTATATATATATATATATATATATTCTTTGTTGAGGATGAATTAAAGTTTGATTCCGGAATTTAACTGTGCTGCATTGGCAATCCTTTTATGTTGATTGATATCATAAATACATATCGTTTGAGGTCTTGTTTAATTTTACTAAATTGTATACATGGACACGTACATGAGTGTTGTTTAGTAGAATGACCTTTTATCGCTTTTGTTGGACTGTCTGTAAGTATTTTTCAATTTATGGTACTTCTTAGGGACAGATTGTCAAAACCAAGGAAAAGTTAGATGGTCAAAGGTCATTTTCATTTTCTGCATAGTTAATTACTTCCCTTTGAAAGTTAAAATATCTACCTTTTAATTTCATTAGCTTAAATTTTTTCACTACTTCTCCCATCCCCACCCCCCCCCCCCCCTCCGCGCGTCCCCTCTTCCCTTAGAAAAAATATAGTGTGTTGGGAGGACCACAATTTGACTCCCTACAACCACTCTAAAAACAGGCCCGCGTGGCGTGATGTTGAATGCCATAAAAGATTTGAGTGTCTTCCTCATCACCAATTGGTTTTGAGGTGGAATGACACAGCTCACGGTCCGACAAATGGTATCAGAGCCAAAGTCATGGGTTCGAGATCACGGGAGTGTCATTGTGAAAGAGGGATTGTTGGGAGGACCACAATTTGACTCCCTACAACCACTCTAAAAACAGGCCTGCGTGACGTGATGTCGAATGCCATAAAAGATTTGAGTGTCTTCCTCATCACCAATTGGTTTTGAGGTGGAATGACACAACTCTCGGTCCGACATAGTGTAACAGACATATGTAACATATGCCTGTTACACCAAATACCCTCTGCTCCCTCTCCCTTTTTTTTTGCTAAAATGTAATGCTATTTTGCCTGTAGTAAGTAATATATCACCCTTATAATGCAGGATGTAGCAGTCAAAGTTCTTACTATGCAGGATTTCGATGATGATGACCTGAAGGAGTTTCTAAGAGAGGTATGTGCATGATAACTGAAGAGTTAAGAGACACTACTATCGACCTACACACTCATAATTGTTACTGTCACCATTGTGCATTGTGTTGCCTCAGTTGCCTTTGTTCCCCTTCACAATCCCAGTAGATGCATGCATTTTTCCTTATACCCTTTTTATTTTTTTCTTCTTTTGTTTTTCCCCTATATTGGGTGATAAGTTTGTATTAGTCCAGCTTCGATTGTGCATTTTTTGGGTATTTTTTTTTTGGGGGGGGGGGGGGGGGGGTGGGGGTGTTCTACCTTCCTATAAGTATTAAATTGAAGAAGGATTCTCAAACTGTTTGCATCTGGATGTTCTTCTGATCATTTGGTGTCTTTACATTGATGTTTTGACATCAAATCATTATTTTACCTGAAGTGAAGAATAATAGCTTTGTGAACTAGTGATACATGATCCGGACATACAATCATGTATCTTTGACATCTTTAAGAATCCTGCAATTTTCATTTAGTTTCCCTATTATGTTCAAGATATCATAGTTGTTGAAAGTATCTACCTCAAATAAGTTTTCATCAATGTATACTGGCTACTATATGCTGTAAGAATATTATACTTTGGTATGCTTAGACACACTGTGTAGTATATATAGATTATACAATGTTATATTATGTTCTTTGGGCATGTTCTCATGAGTATACAATTTGTAAATTGAGCAAATAACCAACAAAATAAATATATAAAGAAAACGTTATTACCAATTTGATTCTTAATGGCATAGCTTAATTTGAGATTCAAATTGCTTTCAGGTTGCAATAATGAAACGTGTAAGGCATCCGAATGTAGTTCTCTTCATGGGTGCAGTTACAAAGCGTCCACATCTATCAATAGTGACGGAATATCTGCTCAGGTAATCATTCAAGCTCCCTCCCCCTCTTCACTCTTTTCCTTTAGAAGCAAGTGGCAATATTAACCATTGACAATCTGTGGTCTTTGTGGAACAGAGGTAGTTTATTCCGCCTCATACACAAGCCAGCTTCTGGTGAAATGATGGATAATAGGAAGAAGTTACGCATGGCATTGGATGTGGTTTGTACTAAATATATTCTCCCATTTTAGCTACTAATAGTGCTTTATGTTAGCAAAAATTTATACACTATAATGGATGCAGGCCAAGGGGATCAATTATCTTCATTGTCTTAATCCTCCTGTCGTGCACTGGGATCTTAAATCTCCAAATTTATTGGTCGATAAAAATTGGACAGTAAAGGTATAACAAATGGATGCAATTTTCCTTTTGGGAAAGACAGGATGTCCTACTGTCCTGTTAACTGACTAAATTAATCTTTCATTTTATGCTCAGGTATGCGATTTTGGTTTGTCCAGATTCAAAGCAAACACTTTCATATCATCAAAGTCTGTTGCTGGAACAGTAAGTCTCTGACTCCATCAGTTGCAACATTAACTGGTATTTTATAGAATTTAGATGGTGTTTGAAATCTCTTATGTACTGGTTGTAAACACTCCCAGCCTGTTCTCATGAGCTCCTTACTTTTGAAGAGTGTCTCTTCCCAAATCAGTGTCATTATGGTAGAAGCAATTTTTGGGGACAGATTTTTGTCTCATTAAATGGAATATCAGGTTGCAAAGTTGGGCACAGATATTTTATTCACCCCATAAAGGTTTTCCCTGTAAGAATCAGCTACCTCATTCACTATGGTTAACCTTCCCTCTTACTGGGTTTAACTTTTCCTTCTTGTCATTTATGAATGTTCTCAATCATCAATTATAGGCTCAGTGTCAATTTAAAGTCAGAATAATTGCATCAATATTTTGCAGGTTGAGGTTTATCGCTGTGCGTCAATCAACATGTAACACTCTTGCTTTTATTTTCAGCCTGAGTGGATGGCTCCAGAGTTCCTTCGTGGAGAACCCTCAAACGAGAAGTCTGATGTTTACAGTTTTGGAGTGATCCTGTGGGAGCTAGTAACCATGCAACAGCCCTGGAATGGTCTTAGCCCTGCACAGGTAATTGATGAAGATTAAGATCTAATATATTTTACTGTTACATATTTGCTTCTTCTTTTGACCCTTTTATATCTTCAGCATCAGTTTTTCTTTTTTGTGTTTATCAATATGAACATAACACCTGCTGCACATTGAACTTGGTTGACATGATCCAGGTAGTTGGAGCTGTTGCTTTCCAAAATAGAAGGCTCACTATCCCACAGAATGTCTCCCCAGTCTTGGCATCCCTTATTGAATCTTGCTGGGCCGAGTAAGTGTGCCCAAATCCCCTAGTTCATTTGAAGTATTTTACTTTTAAAAAAATAAAATAAAGGGAGCTGTCTTGTTCTATTAGGATACTGCATTTGAATTTTTAGTTTTCTAGGGTGCAAATAAGAACATCACGGCATGGCGTCATGCAGAATAATGTTGAATATACACATATCACCTATGAGTGTGGTTTAAGTACTATATCAAGTAAGAAGTCACATAAGTGAATTATTTAAGTATAACATAAGTTGGCTCAAATTCATATACTTAAGTTTTTGGGTTAATTAACATGTTATATCGAGGCCTCACTTGGAGAACGTTTTTGTTTTTCATGCTTGTGGACCAATCTTTTGGAGGTTTACAGACTCATACGCTTGATTCAATCTACTGTTTATTTTACAATTTTATTGGAATTCTAATGGTTGCTTATTTTGCTTGGCAGCGATCCCGTTCAACGCCCATCTTTTGCTAGTATAGTAGACTCTCTAAAGAAGTTGCTGAGGTCACCTGGGCAGTTAATACAGATGGGTGGAAAATAACATAGGAGTACTCAATGCAAGGCCACTCCATAATATATATGAAAATATGGAAGATTCTCCAATTCGCTGAGGTGATTTGGTGAAGTTAAATAACCAAGTCACTGTGACTGACTCAACCCTTTTGGTTATTGGCAACTATAAATATGTTGCTTGTCTAACCCACTGGAAAAGGCCATTATTACCCACCAAGCTGAAGCCATACATAAGATACAGAGAGAAGGTTCCTTCTGTATTTATATGGGTTTTTTTTTTTTTTATAAAGTGGGGGCAGCCTTTATCTTATAAGTTCTTTATCATTTGAAATCTGATATATTTTAAAAATTCGGAATTAACTTGGATATGTATTTTGTTCGCAGGATTTAAGTTTTAACATGCTGTTCTGGAATCAGCATGTTTTTGCATAATGTTCTTGCTATCTTTTGACTTTATAATAATAATTGAATCTACCAAAAGCTTCTCATTGCTGTTTGATTGCATTGGTGGTCATGTAAGTTGTAGCTGGAGCAGGATACTTTCACTTCAAAGTTGTGGAAGCAATCAAGTAGCTGCTAGCCTGTTAAAAAACATTACAAGGACCAATAGATTTTAAGCGAAAAGGTGTAGCCTTTTTATTAAAAATAAATAAACAATAAAAATGGTATGTTTTGGATTGGAAATTATTAATTTTCAATTACAACTGTATGTTTAGATTGGAAGAGATTAGGTATAGGATAGAAGAATAGATGTAGGGAGGGTAAAAACATATTGGAAGACTTGTCACTCAAGTCACAAGACTCATCACCTCATCTTGGAATCTTGGAATAGATTTTCCATTTCCTTATATAGGCGGCTACGTATCCAATTGTTCACTTGTTCCAACAAGAAACACATAGCAATTGCTGGACACATGATAGCATCTATCCAAGCCAAACAAGAGAAAGAACAAAAATGAAGTCATTAAAATACGTTACACTTTGTATACATATAATAAGTGTGGAGGAATAAGATCTAAACATACAAAATTATTTATGTGACATGACGTGTATGATTAATACTAACTCATACGGGAGAAGTAGAAAGAAATTTCTATGGGGTTAGATCATAAAAATAATGCATAAAATAATGTAGCTTTAAAAAAAAGTTTATTTTTCTATAATTTAAATTTAGATCTTATATTTTTAAAAGTTACTCAATTAGACATTTATTTAGTTGAGAGACACTTTTTTTTGGCAAAATTTGCTAAATAGCATGTTTTTAGAAAAAATTTAGAAAAGTAGTACACGAACGAAGTTAATTAGTTAAGTAGACTGTTTTTGGAACTTGAGTTTGGACTAGAACTTGAGTTTGACAAACTCCAATTAGTATTGCTGCATACTGCTTAGAACTCGAGTTTGTTAAACTCGAGTTTCAAAAACAATCTACTTAATTAATTAACTTCAGTCGCATGCTATTCACCAAAAAATTTTTTAAAATGGTACTATTGAGCAAATTTTGCCATTCTTTTTCGTTTCTCTCAACTTCTTTTAGCTAAATTCAACAATAGGAATGCCCAATAGTTCTCAAATTCGATTTTATAGTCTTTTACCCCAACTAGTTGGCACTTCCAGGTGTTTTCTACGAAGACATATTAGTTCAAATCATCCATTCTAAAAAGTTTATAAACACACATTTTGTCATACGTATTACCACAACTTGTGCATGTGTTAAGTAGTGATTGGATTATCTCATATATATAAGTGATGTAATCCAACTATAAGTTGACAAATGTATAAGTCGTGGCAAAGTATACAATACAATGTGTTTCTAAAAGAGTTGATCTCCCTCTCCTATTAATAAATGAAAATTACTACGTTTACAATATTTTCACAATTAATCATGAGTGATTAGTTGTTATTAGTTCTAATTTAAACTTATCATTAAAATTACTTTTTTAATCTACCAATAACAACTTGCCTCTTAATAAATAATAATAAATAAATAAAAAAAAGCTTTTATCTTACCAAACTAATTGACCTTCCCAACTCCCCCAACAACTTTATACATTCTCATATAAGTGGTAACAACTTGCTGACTTTCTTTGAATCAAAAAGCTTCTTCAACTTCAACTCCTCGGTCCACTCTCTCCCTCCATAGTAAAACCGCGGCGGCTATAACTAAGCCCCAAAAACCATTATTAAATACAAAAAAAAAAAAAAAATCATATTTGGTCCTCTCCAACAAAATTCACGCCTTTTCATATCTCCTTCTCCGATCAAAATATCAAACACACAAACCCCAAAACCAAAAAAGAAAAAAGAAAAAAGAAAAAATGTGGTTCGATATTCTATTACAGATAGGTTTACTTCTCTTAATGGTTGTTATGTTCCTCTTTATGCACGATATTCCCAAAAAGATATTTTCAAAGCTTCGCGCTTATCGCAACCGAGACGATATTGAAGCCAAGCGCCATTTCGTTCTCGGCGCTCAGTCTCTGGCTAAAGCCAGAGTTTCAAAAACTCATTCCACGAAAATCTCTCTAGCCAAACAGGCCGTAACCGAAGCCGAGAAGGCGATCGAGCTGGATCCGAAAGACGCCGCGGCTCACATACTCAAGGGCTTGGCTCTCGATCTCCAGGAGTTCAAGACCTCGGCGCTCGACTCGCTCGACGTGGCTCTGTCTCCGCTCTGCGCGAAGTCGTTGACCGGGAAGGACCGAGGCGATGCGTTTTTCAAGCGAGCCGAGTTGAAGATGGCTATGGCGGCTAAGGCTCGGCGCGGCGGAGAGACGCGAGTTGACTCGGCGGTGGACGATTTGAACGAGGCGGTGAGCCTGAGCTCGGATAATGTGAGGGCGTTTTGTTTGTTGGGAGAGTGTTACGAAATGAAGAAAATGAATGAGGAGGCTAAGAAGGCTTACGAGGACGCGTTGAAGATCGAGCCGAAATTGACCGTGGCTCGTGAGGCGCTGAATCGGCTCGGCTCGATCTGATTCGCTCGCTGCTTCGTGGAATCGTGGTCTGTGTTTTTTTCTCTTTTACGTTTTGTTTTTTGTTCTTTGTTTTTGGTTTGTACTTTGTAGTATTGAAGGAAGAGAAAAAATCATTGTATAGATCAATAAAGAAATTATGCTTATGAAATTGTGTGTTTCTGTGAATGGTAATTTACTAATTTGGCTGTTTGGTTAATTGGATAAGGGGAAACGAATTCCTGGAAATTGATTGAGTGAGAAAATTGGAAATTCTGTGTGGAATTTCTATTTCTGGCTCAAGTAGTAGAGAATTTTATTGCGAGTGAACAAATTGTGTGGAAGTTATAGTAGATCACTTTCATTGCGTTTGTTAATGACTTTAAGCACAAAATTGGGTGATACTGAATTATTGAAACCTTAGGGTTTTGCTTTAGAAAATCGTTAGACCCTTAGACTAAAGAGTTGTATCTGCAGAAGTAGATACAAATGTGTTCATAAATTTTTTTTTTACAACTACTGAAGTGGCATGTTGTGATTGGTGTACAGTTTCAGTCGGGTTTTCATGCGAAAACAATGTTGCAGTTGCAGTGTTGCACCGTTCATAACTTGCCACCTTAGTAACAATCGGAAAAAAAAAATGTGAAAAAAAGTTGTGTTCATGGCATTGGTCTTGTATAAGCAACGAGACAGACTCGCTTTGTAGTGCATGGATGCTAACTCAAGTAAGTCAAGAAATGTCTTACTATGGCATACTGAGAGAAGTATCTAGTACATATGTACACTAACAACTAATAAACTGTAGTCCCAAAACTTTGGGTCGGATAAGAAGTATCTAGTACTTGCTGAAACAAACTTTTTACTTGCTAGAAAAAGATGAAAAGTATCTAGTTAGTCTGAAAAGTGTCAATGGCCTTTTAATAGATTTTTTCTCCCTTAATGAAAATCGGATAGAGGAATACCCATTTGAGGAGAGTGTTTTATGTTCACCTGAAGTTGCCAATGTTTTTGTGCTGATTAGTGATCATCTCTTTGCTGCTACGTTTGATTTTCTTTGGCTGCAAATAGGAGTTTCCTCCACTGGAAAATTAGAGGAAAGCTATATTATAGCTAGAGTGATTGACTTAATCATCAAAATGGCTAATGCTATATGAATGAAAGGGTTGGCGATTGTTTTATTTGGAAGGTAAGCTTTCTGTTCATATTCACTCAAAGATATGTGCGTGTGAGTAGCCTATGCTAGTGTGGGAACTTATTGGCTGCATGACTTAATACATTTATTGAATTTATCAAAATTTTCAACTCGTTCAGGGATACAAATTCACCCTGCATACATGTAGGTGTTTGGTTTGGTGGGGGTTATGGGAGAAGGGATGTGTGTTGCTGGTTAAAATTTTTATGGTCTTGTGACTCCACGTGTGTACAAGTAAACTGGATTTGTACAATAAAAGAATAGATTCAGGCCAAACGTTTTTCATCATTTTGGGTATTAAATTTTGCTAACAGAAGCCATCTATACCATCGTTCTAGATGAATTTATAGTAGAAACTTGAAAACAGAGTACTGCATTATGTGATTTTCTCTTGCACTGCTATGTCAGATAAATGATTCCGTTTACTTAATCTGTGGGATCTGAGTATGAGCTGTCTGAAGAATGATGATATTCCTTGGTTTGAAATGTGATGTGACCATGCTTCTCTGCTAAAATTTGTTTCTTGTGAAACATGTATTTTTCTCCCCATGGTCTCTTTTAACAGATTTTTGATCACATTGCTGTTGCATTTTTTAATTCATTGAGAGAGAGGGAATTATTCTTTTTTTTTTCCTTTTCCTGAAGGAAGTCTTAATGCAATCTTCTTATACAACTTGCATGCAGCATTCAGTGGAGTGAAGACTGAAGAGGCTCTCATCGTGATGAAAATGGACCACTATGCTATTCTGCTACTTTTCATCATTGGAATCCTCTAGTTTTATCTGGAGTTACTCACCTTGTTTTTAATGGGTACAGCAAAGAAAAGGTATGCTTCCCAGCCCATATTTTTTTCTTTTTCTGGACAAGAAGAAAAAGAGAAAGTGGTGTCCATCTTTTCCCTGTTGTAAAGTTATAGATGATACGCAACTAAGAGGTTTCAGAAGCCTCTATTCATGTTTAATTATGGTAAATTTCTTTCATAACTTCTCTCAGTTTTGAAGGTGGTTATTGTTCTTGTTGTGGTATTTGAATGCCTTTTGGGGGGTACCAACCGAATTCTTTTATTTGAAAAAAGTGAGCCTCATTTTGTAATCTTTAATCAAATGAATCCTTCACTGCATGTAAGGTTGGTTATCAGTAGCACTACAATGCGGTTCTTTTTTATCATCAAAGCCAATTTTCAGGTGCCCCATCTATGTATTTAAATGTTATACAAAAACTGATTAAATGACAATTGTACCCAAAAAAAAAAAAATGGAAATCAAGTTAAGAACCATTTAAAATTCATTTCAGACTGCCATGAGCCTGAAATATTATGCATACATTTAGTTAGTAGGAAAATCAGTCTGTTTTTCTTATGCAGGGAATGAAATCGTCAATTTTTTGGTTGGTTTGGGCTCTCAACTTCCAGTGCCAGGCAGGGAAGAAATGAGATTGGCAGTGTGGATCAGAAAGATGATACAAAACTTTCTCTATTAATTTACAATAATGTTACATTGATTAAATGCATTCTGGAATTCTTCTGTTTTCGAGTAATGGAGGTTCCTTTTCTTTAGATCAAAAAATGCACTAAGAAAATGACCATGATTCATTTACAATACGGTTAAAACTTATTTTTCTCATCAAGACTCTTGGTTTATTATGACTTTAGAGATAGCAGTTCCTTGAAACGAAGAATACTTAAACTTCAAAAAATTATTACTTGTGATGTTTCATACGCAGCAAGCAATAATCGCCTGGCTTAAAAGTTTGAGTTTAATGAAAATTTGTAATAATTTAATCATTATTCTAGTACTTCGAAATGGTGAAAGTCAATGATTTTTTCCCCTTGCAATGATCAAAGTGAGGGGATTTGATCTCTAATTCTTCTACTCATGGAAACAACCTAATTGCAAAACTCATTTATTGATTGTTAAAATATTGATGACATGGCAGAATTTAACTCATTTTAAAATGGATGGATATAATTTTAAGAACTATATGGACTACGAATGAGTTACCTTAAAACTCTAAAGGGTCTTTTAATTCATTTATTATATCTAAATTTGTATAAACAGCAGTGCCAAATTGTCAATAATCTCAATCATTGTTGAAAAGTAGATACTATTATGTGTAAATTAACATAAAATTGCCCAAAGTCTTGTAACCTAATTGACATATATCCTTATTCTTCATCCCTAATCCGTAAGTTTGACTTGCCTTTCCCCTTCTCTCAACCACAAAAAAGGAAAATAATAAAACTCCGATGTGAGGAGTTTAGGGGTTGCTTGGATTTAGAGTTTCCATCACCTATAACTCTGTTTCCATCACCCATAACTCAAAATATGTGGGTCCCGCAGCTGAGAAGTTGGTTTGGCATTGTTTCTAGTTTTTGTTTCCATCACTCAATTTTCTGATTTTTGAGTGATGAGTTATGGAAACTAAAAACACATTTTAGGTGTTTTCAGTTTCCAAAACTCAGTTTCCAATGGCATTTTGATAATTAAACACACATTGAGGGATCCACTAGTCAAAGGTCAACTGCAAATTTTGACCTTTTTTTTTTTTTTTTTTTTTTTTCTCACTGGGTTCAGTGAGTTTGGGTCTTCTTATTCTTCTTTTTTTCTTTTCCCTTTCACGCTGGGTCTGGTCTGGTCTTCTTCATCTTCATTCTTTTTCTTTTCTTTTTTTCTTTTTTTTTCACATGGCTTCATATCCAAAACCAACATCATACCTTCATCTGAAAATGCAACATCAACCTTCAATTTAACATCAAAATCCATAATCCCCGTGAAATTCAAATCCATAATCCATAATCCAAAAATCCAAAAATCCAAAATCCAATATCCATACAAAAGGAAAGAGAAGAAGTAAAGAAAGCGAATGATGATGCCGCATCGAGGTACTAGGGACATGCCACAGTCCTGATTTGCTAACAATGGCTGGGTTCAGAGGCTTTGGTAGAATAAAGGGCTGAGAAAGATGAGAGCAAAGTTAAAAAAAAAAAAAAAGGAGAGAAAAAAGAAATGGCCATTGGGTCAGTGTGTGGGTCCCAGTTTTTTAGTTTTTGGGTTGAACATAACTGGAGTGATGGTGCCAAATGATGTATGAAAGTCGTATTTTAAGTCGATGAACACAAAATCGTTGGAGAGCGACGGTAAAAAAAAAAAAACCAAAATGTCTCCTTTATACTTTATGGGTCAACATGTCGAACTCTTTCAATTACAAACTAGTTTTACCATTGTTTATCCACCCAAAAAAAAACTAGTTTTACCATTTCAAACATGAAATCCGATGTTGCCAACTTGGACAAAGCCGAGGCCCAAACAACTGGATTGTAGAAAGAAGGTTCGGAGGATTTATAGACCAGAATGTGGGTTTTGGACTTTTGGGTTGGGGTGATCCAGATTGTTGACTTAAAGATTAAAAAAAAAAAAATTAAGCCCAAGAAAGTAGGGGTTAACTACGTACTCACCACGACACAAATTTTCCCATTCTTTTATGATGGCCAGTTGACTCCGGGCTCCTCAAGAACAAATCACTACCTTGCTAATTTATAATTTAATTTTTTAAATTTTTAAATTTTTTATTAGAATAATATAATCCCCTAAAAAAAGCCCGCCCCCTTTTTTTGAGAGAGAATAAATCCTATTTTTAATTAACTGTAAGCTTACAATTAGGGAATTGTCCAGTAAGCAAAAGCTGCATCATTGTCCATGCACCCTACTTCCAACAAGACCAAATCGGCCAGACGGCCAGTTGATCTTGATCTTGTCCAAAATTCTAAGAAATATCGAACCAGTCGATCCCAAATCATAACTCATCAGATCAATGTCACACTATTTGATTTCTCTAGATCAAGCTATTCACCTTTGTTTGTATGTGATTTATAAGCCACTATGGCCTATTATTCTTAGTTTCCAACATGCCAATTATTCTTCTTTTGTTGACTGATTGTTTTTTAAGCAAATTTGTGAAAATTCTAAGAAGGCCAAACATGTTTCGATTTTTACAAAGACTTAAGGGGGGGGGGGGGGGGGGGTGGGTTTAAGCTTCTTGTAAAGGGAGAATCAAGTGTTGTCATTTCATTTAAGTTGTCTTTAAAGTAGACTTAGCAAAAAAGAGAGTGCAAAAGAAAGTTGCAAGATAACAATGATGTCAAGTTCAAACAAGATGGACAAGACAATATATCTACATGTCCTTTTTGGGCTCTTTGCCAGTGTCATAGTCAGCTCATATTTTGATGGCTTTCAAAAGAATTTGATGCAAGATAGTAAAGGCCACCCAGGAGAAAATCTCAGTAAGTTTAACTCTATCCATGCAGACTATCTTCCCAGGTGTTCCATTTCAGATACTATTCATTCATGCAGCAGAATCTTTTAAATCTTTATATATATATATATATATATATATATATATATATATATATATAACCAGAATGTGCTAAATCTTTCAACCCATACTATCATTCATTCTCATCATTATATGTTAATTGGTACACCATTTAAATCTTCAAAATGACTTTAATATTTACTAAAGAAGACTATTGTGTGTTTGACTAGAACTTACAAACCAGTTTTTTACTTTTTAGCTTTTATGTACAGTTTTTTAGAAGCTTATTTTTATCACTTTTTTCAAAATATATGTATACATTATCACACTTTCAACAATAAGTTTTCAACAAAAAGCTAAATAGGCAGTTCCCAAACTGATTTGAATGTGCATTAAATAGCTTCATTTGAATGTGCAGTTCAATTACCAAGCAACGTGGCAAGAAGTGTTCAAGATAACTTCATCACTTTGACAATCAAATTTCAACATTTCTTCATCTCAAGGTGTTTACAATTCAGATACTTGCCACCACTGCAGCCAGCACCTTCTACTATCTCTATGCTATTTTGGGTAGCATTTACACGATCAATCTCATCTATGTCCGATGACTCTTTGTAATATTATTTTGATAGAGCTAACTCTCCCTCTCTCTCTAAACCTGGCACATTTTCACAAAACATGTGGGTAATGCCACTGTTTTTATTGTATGGGTTTTAAGCTCTAAGCTGAATGGGAGATAGCTCTCATCTCAACCAACCCATGCCCTCAAAAGCCCCCAGATACTTGTCATCACTGCAGCCAGCACCTTCTCCTATCTCAATGATAGTTTGGGTAGCAATTTCTCGATTAATAGCATCCAAGTTCAATGACTCTTTGCAATTGTACTATTCAATACAAGTGTTCTTTCTCATCCTTTTTTTTCTTTTTTGCGTAAGGGGGTTACCCTGGCAAAGCTGCTCTATCTAATTACCTAACAAGTTCACTAAAAATACGTCGCAATACCACTCTTTTAAACGTCAAAGCCCAGAGACATCAAAAGATGAAAAGTTCATTCCCTCAATGTGTTAACAAATCACATACTATAACTCCGCTCCTCTAGTCAGCCTAGCCCACAAAATCGCACAATTGCAAAGTATATATAAACAATAGTTTATCCAAAAAAAAAAAGGTTCAATGTTTACTTTTTCAAATGGGAAATGCATACCAATACTTAAAGCTCAATCAAGATGAAGTCTGTAAAATAGATCTGAATGAGGAACTTATACAATGGTACACTCAATCCCTCTTCGAAGGCAAACACAGCAAATTGCAAGCAATGTCTGGTCTAGCTTATTAAACAAGTTTAATAAGAAGACCAGCCAAGATAAACATGCATGTGCTTTGCACATCAACAGAATATAGATAACCTATTTAGTGTGGGTTTGGATACGGCGTTTCCAAACCCATGTTTGCGTTTTCAGACCTTTTTTTTTTTTTTTTTTTTCAGCGCGTGAACAGTAACCTCGCATGAATTTACTGTGCAGAAAAAAACACTGTTCATGCACTGTTCACGCATTTAAAAATGAGTCCCACGATACTATTCACACATTTAAAAAATTATTTTCCTACAGTATTTTCAGTTTTCAGTTTAAGCAAAAATAAGTTGTATCCAAATGGACCCTTAGTGTGTGTTTGGATACCGCTTATTTTACTGAAAACTAAAAACATTGTAGCAAAATAATTTTTAAATGTGTAAATAGTGCCGTGGGACCCATTTTTAATAAAAGTTTTGTTGAAAAAAGAAGTTTGTGGGTCCTGTGAACAGTGCACGGGACCCACTGGAAAGCACTTAAACGCGCTTCTCAATGAAAAAAAAAAAAGCGTGAAACGCTGGACACCAAACGTGGACGTGTATCCAAACGCACACTTACCCAAGCCAAACATACCAAAAGCTTGCATACAGATTACATTGTTGCATCCCTTGATAAATTCCAGGATTTGTATACCAAAGTAAATGGTTCTCCAACAAATTACAGTATGGTATACCTCATTTTACAGATAGAAAAACAATTTAAGGTTAATGCAATTGCAATTCTTGACCATCCAGCCACTTAAGTGTAGGAACAATCTTGACCAAAAATGATTTAAATTTTTCATCAGCAATTGCATTCCCCACAATATCTAACTGTGTCAAATTCAAGTCTTTAAATATTAGAAAAGCTTCCCAATAATTTGTCAGGTTAACATCACCAGTCACCGTTTCATCAGTACTCCAATCAATTTCTTCTGCATGAGATAAAGGAGAAGAGCAAAGATACCTTGTTGTGTCAATCGAGTGGGAACCTATCTCGTTGCATGAAATATCCAACACTTTAAGTGACTTCAGCAGTCTCAAGGGTCCCAGAGCAGTAAAACTACTGAGTTTATTGTTACTTAGATTTAAGCAAGAAAGAAGCTGCATAGCCTCCAATCCTGTGAAAAGACTCAATATAAGAAAAAGGACCCCAATATGTGCCAATTTCCTCTCAACAATAAAAATGAAGCTTATTTAACTACTACTACTACTATGCATCATGCAGCAGTCAAGAGCTTAGAACTAGCCCCAATTATCAAAACCCAGAAGACCACACATATAGTGCTTTGGTGCCTAACCTTCACATGACCTGTAAACTTGGGTCTCCATATATTCATAGGTTCCCTCAAATGAATTAGCATGTCATATATATAACAACCCAGTCTGGTCTATTTCAAAAGTTTTTGCATCCCAGATGGGGATAAATATGCTGACCACATCAAAATCCATATAATGAAAGTGATCTCAATGCATCAATGTGCAACAACATGAAATCCCAGGTTTTCCAGCTGACTTCACTGTTGACCAAGTTATTTAGAGAAAACTAATTGAGTTGATGGGTCAAACATGAAATCAATAGGTACTGTGAACTAAACAAACTAAAAAGAGATCCAGTAAAATAAATCAAATAGTGAAGAAGTTTACCTTCAATTGATCGAAGTTCATTGTGGCTCAGGTCTAGCATTTGGACCCATAGTAACTTCTCAATGGAACCCATCCGCGACAATGATAAATTATTGAGTCGTAAACAGATAGAATTACCCAAAAATGATGAAGTCCTATCTCCATGATGAAAGCAGTACCTCAGCAAAGACTCCCTATTGGAAGTTATCTGCAGAACCAACACAATATCAGAATCTCTCACTTCAAAGAAAATTCTAGTTAGAGCAAGAGCAAAATGTAAACTTATTCTGATATATTAGTAAGAGATTACACATTAGCATTCAAAGAACTGGGAAGAGCACACAGTGTGCACAAACTAAGCATATCAAATTAAGGTGTGCAACGCAACCCTTGCCCATACCAAGTATTTACATCAAGATGTTGATGTGATCCCAAAAAAGATCTTGGTAACAGGTCCACTCAAAACAATAAGAATAAATAAAAAGAGGGGTAACCTACGTATAAAGGGAGTTTCTCCATCTCAGAATTCAAAAGTTGTTGGCATAAACCTGCCTATTGAAGACTCAAGAGTAGTAATATATTTAGATTGACTGAAACGGTGAAACCAATCATTACGAGTATTTGGAATATCAAACATTGAACAAGTAAAGAAAGATTCAACAATTACATGTACAAGCAGAACTACTACCAACAGAAAGGTTAAAGGAGTAAGAAAACTATGCTTTACTAGACAGTTAATACAAAAAGGAAGAAATAACCTGCTGCAATAAAACTGAGCTGCGTTCATCCTTGTAGTATTGAGAATGTGGTGAATCCAACTTCATTAAGTCACTATAAAGTTCAATAACTTCTTCAGAATGGACCATTTTGTTTGCAATTGGAGACAGCATCGTGTCATGAGCAATCAACAATCTTGCAAGCGTAAGCTTTCCAATTTTACTACATAACCAAGAGATTTTTTTATTTTTACCTTTTTTAAGAGAATGCCATTATAGCTATTTCAAAGTTTAATTTGGCCCATCAAATGAATGAAGCTTACCAGTTAATCTCTGACAACAATTCCCGGAAGAGAGCTATTTCATTAGCTATAGTCTCAGCATGCCACTCTGAGGATGATTCCTCATGGTCATCCTTAATATTTAGTTGATCCAAAGATAAAATTGGATTTGATTCTTGAGAACATGATTCATATAAAAGAAAATTATCCCCTCTCCATGAGACCATCTCTACACCATGCCCAGCAAGGTCTTTTTCAAAAGGCCGTACAAACACTTTAAAGGCAAACCTGGAAGGATGGCTATAGTGAAAACCACTTGAGGAAATGATTCCTTGGGTATGTCCAACGCTAACCTCTACTGGGTAAAATTCTGAAGAATGGAGCTTTATATCAGGATAATTGAGATAGGTAACCCAAACTTGGGCAGTCTGGGAATTGTTTGTTGAAAGAGGTTTCCAAGTAAGTTCTCCTTTCGTGTTGAGCACAGATTCAACAGATATTGTAGATGAATTTACACCTTCAACAGCTTTATTAAAATAGACAACGAGTGGAATTGTTCCCAACTCAGAATGGAAAGTATTGAATGGAGACAAAGCAGAGTCTTCCAGGCAGCTATCTCCCAATAGAATTAGATTAGAATCATGAGCAGGCCAAGAAGAAACAAGTAGAGGAGCATCAGCTTTCACAGTTTGCTCAAGAAGCCAAAGATGATAAAACCAACCACTTTGATCATCTGGGTCTGTGAAAAGTGCTTGGTGTACGAGCTCGTACTCCTCGTTCAAGACCTTCTCTTTTGGGAAAAAACCTTGAGCCTTTCTTTTCAGCAAATTAGACAGAAGTACACTGCAAAAGTCCGTTAATAAGGTAAATATAGTAATAAATGTGTTCGGTAAATATTGACACAACTGTCACAACATATGCTAAAACCATTGGAAGTTTGTCAAGCAGGATGGAACCCGAAAATCCCAAGGACAATATGTATGTACTTATGTACTTCCCCTAATTGTTAAGTTTAACAGTTTTATATAATCAAACCTAAAGATGTAATTTTGGCATGTTTCATGCACAACTATACATAGTCCATATCAAACGATGATCTTCATCCTTGGGAACCTGTTAATTATTTCTATCAATGATTCTGCAAATTACGATGCACTTATCTTAATAAAATGCACATCCTTAATAAGTGTGTCTCAGATTATATATTCTACCCACAAACTCAGATGCACTTTCATGTCTTTCTTCCCCTTTGCATTTTTATGTGAGAGGACTAGAACAACATGGGTAGTGCAACCAAACCAATGAGAGCCAAATGCCAATATTGAGTTTGTAATCAAGACCAACCACCTTATTCTAAAATGCAACGACTCCATAAGGCAAATACTCACACGTGCAATATTAAAATGATTTTAGTATATATTAACTTAATAACAAAAGCTGCATTCGAAATCTATTGTGAGATAGTGTTAAATTAGAAACATAGACCAAATCCAAGAAAAAAGAAAGACTAGCATATAGGGTTCAATTTATTCATTTAGAGTATATTTGGTAATCAATTCCAATATTGACTAGTAAAAACCAAATCCGAATTATACCTACGATTGTGCCACGCAGAATAATTGCTAAAATTTTTATTTATCATATCCGTTGTATACTGTAATTCGTCCACCTCTGATATGTTCAACAATGAAGCCACAAATCTGACCAAAAAAGTATTTAAGTCAAAGAATGAACAAAAAATTTCTAAATCGCACACATTCGAAATCAGGGCTAAGATTTCACCTCCGGTAATTCCATGCATGAAAGTTCCGAGAATCGGCCTTTTGGAACCGATCTAGTAGACGCAATTCGTGATCTAAAGATGATTGCCCCTTGCTTAGCACCCATTTTCGATGATGCCACGCTCCGTAAGACTTAAAGTTCTGCCTCAATGCACTCTCTACCTACATAAAGTAAATCCAAAATTTATTCTATGTACTGCACAAAGATAAATTTAGAAATAATCCACGTTTGATCACTGAGAAAATTAATAGAAATAAACTGATTGAGAAAATGAACACTCTATTCAACTGAAACAATTGCTTATGCATTTAAGCTTTTCTTCAATGCGCTCTCTATCTACATAAACCAAATCCAAATTATTCTATACTTATGTAACTTTTCACTCTAAACCTTTGTATTGGATCGGTATATTCAAAACCTAACAGTTGGATTACACATTTCATGTTAATCAGATATAATTAAATATATATATAAATAAAGACCTTGAAATTTAACCATTTTAGAGATGAAATAGTTATTGATCTATGATCATCTTGATATTTATACAAACAGTGGAATTGTCAAGTAACTGAAATCTATCTATCTATTTGAAATAAGCTTTGTTTGGACACTGAGAAAATTAACGGAGATGCAACAATTAAGAAAATCAACAATGAATTCAACCGAAACAATTAGAATTCAATTCCTTCAGTTCTGAGAGCAAAATAATGCTAAAATTACCACTTTGAGTTCTACATTGAGAATGGCATTGACCGAGTCAGAGTCAGAGTCAGGATCAGACTCGGACTGAGTGAGACGGTGCTCGACGGCGAGTTTCCTATAGTTCCAAGCCGTGTAGTACTCAGGATTGATTTCTAGAAGCTTCGCGTTTACCTCTAGAGCTTCCTTAGAATAACTGAAACAACAATTTTTTTCACAAAAATGAGAAAGAATCAAAAATCAAAATCAAACTAAAAAGAAGTGAAGGAAAAGAGAGAATCGTACATGTTGTTGTGGTGGAAACAGAGGAACTGAGATTGGAGATTGCGAAGCTTTTCAGCTTTGGCAACTGAAGCTGCTTCGTCCTCTGGTTTTGGAGCTTTGCGAGGCTGTCCGTGCATTTTTGAATTTGGATTTTTTGACTGTGTTTGAGATGATGATGATGATGGAGATTTTATAAGAGAATTGAGGAGGAGCTCAAAGCATCGACCAGTACCACTTCGAGTTTATCAGATCTGCTCTCTGATTTTAAAGTCTTGTTTGGTTTCTGAGAAAAGGGATTGGGGAAAGGAAGGAAAAGCTTAACACGGTTAGGACTTAGGATCCGTTAAGTCAAGTCATGTGAGATGCACATGACTAAAACACATGTTTGCCATTTCTTTGCTGGAGAGAGAGAGACCGGGGCGAACGAAAGCGATAGAGTAAGTTCGTTTGAATTAAAGGGAAGAGAAAGAGAGTAGAGTAGAGAAGAGCATATTTGGAAAAAATTAACCTATTTTCAACCAATTCTACTCTACTCTCTTTTAGTCTCCCTCCTTCCTCCCTCAATCCAAACAAGCCAGTTTTATTTATTACAGTGCCATTTTGTACTAAATCGTATACCATCTTGTGACTGTGAATGCCTTTCGCTAAAGCCGGATTTTTTTCTCTTTTTTTACAATCCTTCTTTAAAAAAATGTAAAATATAACAAAAACATTAGGCTTTTTTACTAGTATAAATATAATTCTAGCCATTATAAAAATATGAATAAAGACAATTTAAACTCATGAATAGTAAGTGGGTTCCAATTAGCTCAACTGGTAAAGCCTCTTATTTGTCATAGGTTGAAACTCTACCTCTAAAAAAAAAAAAAAATCTTCTGAATAATACATAATTTGGGAAAAAATATGCATGGTACTTACTCCTTTCACATTCATGGTAGAAAAAAAGTAACATTAATTTATATTTTCTAATCATCCGTTATTATATTATATATGTATCAAATGTAAGACAAAGTTTGGCTACAAATTTTGTTATAGTTTAAGACTACAATTTCACTCAATATCTTTTTATTAGATGTTAATTTTTACAAATTCATTATTGGATTACATTTTCTTTTTATATTCTTTGTGCTTACAAAATTTATAGAAGATGGAAGATCAATGGCTATGTCATCAATCAATTGTTTAAATTGCAAGTTTTTATAGTCTAAAATTATGCATAAAAAATAAATTTATAGATCATATTGTAAATAACATCTGATTGATATAAAATTTGACATGTGTGTTAAGAGCATAAAGAACATGCAATTTAACAATTAAATTTTAAAAATATGTAGTCATGTTAGTTTTTTTAATGAAAATTGTAGCCTTAAGCTATAGCCTCGAATATATTGTATGGATATTAAGTTTTGAGTTTAAGAGCAATGTTAACACAAGTTAGTAACACAATGTTGTGTCATAGGGGGCAAACAATTTTGTTAGGACCACACTATTTGGCACAACTTGTTGAAATGTTAATTGGCAATCACTTACACAAGGAACCATTACTCTTTTTTTTTATCACTCACAATTGATCAATGAAATACATAATTTATTTTATTACGTGGTCAGATTAATCCAAATACATGATTTAATTTTATTTTTATTGTTATATTGACTTTGGACCTTGCATATTGGGTTCCGAGCTATTTTTAATCCTAGTGTGCTTGGCATTACTTTTGAAGAAGATGATGGCTACTTAATATTCTCTGTGCACGATGAGAATACCGGGTAATACTTTCATTTTTCACACTTTTGACAAATTCATACTCTCTTTTAATTTAATGCACGAACATTTTGATGATCAATGTTTTTTGCTTTATTAAATAGATTAAATGCTCGTTAAATAATGAGATTTGAAATATTTTGTAAGAAGGTTTTTGAAAAATGATTGCTCCAATTTTCTTGCAAATTTAGGCTTTTTAGATTGCATCAAAGGAGAAAATATTACTATGTATGCTGATATCCCAACTTGTTACATCAATTATTGATGATACAGATTAAAGTTTGAATTTCTTGATGAAGATGACACAAACTCAATTTTTCTATTATAATTATGCAGAAAATCATCTGTTAATGCAAAAACAATGTTAATACTTCTAGTCTTCTAGCAAAGCCAAACATACTGCACCTGCGTGTAACAAGGATCGAAATTGATGCCCTTAAACCTTAATAGAAAGAGTTCAATCAACATTTTTGCATCCCCTTGTTCAGAAAAAGAAAATGATGATTATATCAATATAGGGGAAGATGAACTCATCTCAAAAGCATTCAGTGCAAATATTGATACTTGGCAATAAAATTTTTGAACAGATCACCAAAATAAAGTTCTTTAGGTAACATAAAGAATAGGTACTATAGCAGTAAGTTCTTTGTGGTTCCTGCTCCGAATCTACCAATACAAGCAAACGAAGCTGATGGACACCACAAGATGTAAACTCTGACTAAATGTTCTAAGACACCCAAATAAACTAACTGATATATAGCAGAAAGTTCTTTGTGGTTCCTGCTCCGAATCTACCAATACATGCAAACGAAGCTGATGGACACCGCAAGATGTAAACTCTGACTAAATGGTCTAAGACACCCAAATAAACTAATTGATATAGAATTCTTAATATGTCTAAATCTATTAAAAACCTCATCTCAATATTTTCCTAACTGCAAAATATTTCCAAACAATTGAACACTCTCCCAAACACAGTTTGCACCTGCCTGGATCCACTCTTCTGATTTGTTTAAGCCAGCTGGACACTTGAAGTCTCTATCTGACCCATAGTAGAATTGTCTGCAACTGAAGCTACCCCTGTAACTCCATTAACCTCCTTTGTCAACGCAGTCATATCTCCGGAGAACTCAGAAGATGTTCCTACATCAAGATTCCCATCATTGCTTTGACTAGGACTTAAAGCTGTTAACTGCCCATTATCACAATTACCATTGACTTGGTTAGCCAAAGCACCTTCCCCAGTAGATATTTCTTTTTCATTTGCACACACATCCAATCTAACATTTTGGGGATTCCCCGTGGATTCTATAGCCAACGCACCTTCCCCAGCAGGTATTTCTTTCTCATTTGCGCTCACATCTGAACTACCATCTTGGGGATTCCTAATAGCTTCCATAGCCAATGGTCCCAAACTTGCTTCTTGGAAGCCATGTCCATTAGCTTCTATAGCCAGCACAACTTCCCCAGAAGATATTTCTGTTTCATTTGCACTCACATCCAATCTAACATTTTGGGGATTCCCCGTGGATTCTATAGCCAACGCACCTTCCCCAGCAGGGATTTCTTTCTCATTTTTGCTCACATCTGATCTACCATCTTGGGGATTCCTGATAGCTTCCATAGCCAATGGTCCCAAACCTGCTTCTTGGACCCCATGTCCATTAGCTTCTATAACCAACGCACCTTCCCCAGCAGATATTTCTTTTTCATTTGCACTCACATCCAATCTAACATTTTCGGGATTCCCCATGGATTCTATTTCTATAGCCAACGCACCTTCCCCAATAGGTATTACTTCCTCATTTGCGCTCACATCTGATCTACCATCCTGGGGATTCCTAATAGCTTCCATAGCCAATGGTCCCAAACCTGCTTCTTGGACCCCATGTCCATTAACTTCTATAGCCAACGCACCTTCCCCAGCAGGTGTTCCTTTCTCATTCACACTCACATCTGATCTACCATCTTGGGGATTCCTAATAGCTTCCATAGCCAATGGTCCTAAACCTGCTTCTTGGACCCCATGTCCATTAGTTTGATCCAATCCTGATCCGTTAGCATCAATAAGTGTCCGGGAACTGCCTGCATTCTCAACTTGACTATTGCCTGCCTTGTCGCCCAATTGTTGCCTTTTCAACATTCTCCTCGTAAATCTAGGTTTCTTTGCCTTCGGAACATTTTCAGGCTCCTCATTAAGAGCAGCTAATTCAGTCCCCCTTTTCTTGCTTGGGATTACTGTTAACTGAGTCTTGTGAACTGATTTGTCAGATAACTGGGATGTACTTGACTGAATAGCTAAAAGTGCAGTTCTAGCAGCTTTGATCTCTGCCTCTTTCTTTGTTTTCGCTGCAGCTCCAATATAACGAATCCCCCCAATCTCTACAGTACATGAAAAGAGAGACACTCTACCTGGGGTTTCATCCTTTTGGCACTGATACAACGGAATTGCATAATTCATCTTTTGAGCATATTCTTGAAGTAGATTTTTGCACAATCCTGTTTCATGCTGCAATACAGCAAAAAATATATAAGGTATGTGGCTTTATTCACCACATATTTTCATAATGAAGGCTCTACATGTAAATGGAAAATACAAACAGTAAAGAAAGTGTAATTCTGCTGGATAAGATTCCACAATTAATATGATGATGGCAATCATATGCCACCGTTTGTCAACACACTAATGAGGCATATATAGACATGTCAACGCACTAATGAGGCATATATAGACATACTTTAAATGGAAAACATGTAATGAAAACAAGAGACCACTTTCCATTGGTTTGGAGATTTTATAATCTGTTTCTAACTAGATGTGGAAAAGTACATTGCAAATAAACTTCTGAAATCAATTTTCATAATATAGTTTATAGGGAGCTAAATGAAACCATACTCATGTCATGTGCTGCATGTCATGTATTCTACTTTAGGCCCAAGAATAAAGCTAACAAGTAGAAGTAAAAGAGGATAAAAAGTAGGCTCTAGGCACTGAAGCTTATTAGAACACACATTACAGACAGCATCTCTTATTTAAAACCATGTTCAGGTATTTTTATGTTTTATGCTGCTATATAAGGTCATGCCATGCAAAGCAATTTGGAGACCATAGACATCAATCTAGAGGGACTACACATAACTAGCAAGCTCTGCTCATATTATATAGAACCAGTTATGAAAGCCAAGTAGCCTACAAACTATGATACTCCTAATTGATTGAACTCTAGTCCGCAAATGGGTTATTACTTATTAATGCTCCAAGAGTGGGATGTTGCATAAAAACTAAAATATTTAAGATTAGATATGGTTACACACATTTGCTCTTACTCTTAGGTCCATCTCTTCCAACAACAACTTCCTCTTGGCAGAAACTGTAACAAATTTCAAATTTTGTACATATAATCCATTGACAAAATTATATAAACACACTACATACAGAAGAGAAGGAGATTTCCAGCTTCTACATACAGAACCAAGGATGGAATTATACTATGAGACTGCATCAAAGATAATCAAGAAACTTTTACGGCTAATTCAGTAAAATATAAATTGAACTTACAACAGGCTGAGAGATGGATTGATTAAATTCACTGGCTTTAGCTAACTCCGATAGAGCAACCTCAGCAGCTGACTGCTCTGCTGCTTTACGATTGAAAAATCCAGGCAAAGAATCATATCTAACATCATTTACTATCACAGTTGACCTGAAGGAAGGCTCATGGGAAGGGCCTTCTTTGATAGTCTCATACACAGGAGTAGGAAGTCCAATTTTTTGAGCATACTCCTGTAAACGGCTCTTGAATACATAGCAATTTGAAACACCTGGTGTCAAAAAAGAGGAAGAAATGCTGAGTATTAATCTCACAAAATATATACATAAAAGCATGAAAGATAAACCTAATTTCCCCTACAATTTTCTGTCCAATTCAGCTAATTATAGGACGATGCTACCTCCATTTCAAAATTCCAATAAACTTTACATTCAGAACAGATTAGTAACCTATAGATGCATTACATTCAAGAAATTATTCCTCTCCCAGAACTTTGTAGTGTCTTGCAATCTTGTTATACCTCTCTCTTGGGCGCTTGTGTGAAACCTGCTTACCCAAACCACTCTCTCGATGATGCTCTTCACAAGCATCCGCTCACATTAAATTGTCCATTAGGAACATTACAGAGGGACAGGTCCAACCATACGAAGGACAGATATTTGGTATAGCGAGCATGAAAATCACAGTTGAGGGTGATTTTAACTCGATGCTACACAAACTCTTCACAAATGTGGGAACCAGTGGGTCCTAATTTCTAAGACGAATAGTAATTGAAAAGAAACAAAACGATTGAGAACCATAGAATATGGTTATACATGTGATCCATACCGACTTGCAAATAACACGTCTTTCGATCCTACAAGGGAAGCAATGGGGGAGTCTGCAGCAACTCGAAGAAATGCCGTACATTACTACACAGGTTGTAGCTACGACACAATATCTTGTTGTCAACGTATTATTGTTCGGAAAAGTCTATGACACTGTAATAAGTAACCGAGATCTAAGACTATTATTGAACTTGATCATTCAATATGCAAGGCTTTCATTCAAAATTACTGGGTGTTTCCAAGCAGCGAGGCTTTCACTCATTCGCATTAGTTCATCCAAAAGTTCCTTACCCTTATGCACGAATTATTACATAACCCAAAATTTAGGTAACAAATTCGGTCATATTAAACTTAAACCCCAAACACAACACACTTCCACTTAAATGGTCTGACCCTAAATGAAATGTCCGCGCTTCCTAGTTTAATTTGTTAAACTCTCTAAACTATAGTGTCTTAAAATGTAAATTTTCTCATACTTTTATCTCAAATGATGAACTAAGAAATCCATAAAAATAAAATTACCATTCCTATTATCACCAACTTTAACAAAGCCAGTTCCTTTCTACTAGCCCCGAAATTTTTAACCCATAAAAGAAAAATTCCTCTTTCCGATATTCGATTTTTAATTATAATCGATTGTCACTGTGCTGGATATCATTAATTTTATTTTTCAACTTAAAAAAAAAAATCTGAAAGATAAATAAACACAATATAAACAAACAGAGAAAATTTTAAATTAAAAAAAAAAAAGAAAAAAAAGAAAAAAAAAGAGAATGGAGATTGGAATACCTTGGAAGCCTTCGTTGGTGAGCATAGCTCTGAGACTGAGAGAGTTCTTTGATGGAATCGAAAGAAGGTTTTACGAGTTTAGAGAGAGAGAGAGAGAGAGTGGGGAATTGAGGTGGTGAGAAACCGTGAATGAAAAAAGCGAGTTATTTTTTTTTTTGGAAGAAGAATTAGAGAGAGTGAGAAAGAGAAACACTGTGAAGCAATAAAAAATTGTACTACTAGTACTAGAAAAGAAGTAGTAGTTGTTGTTCCCGGCAAAGCACGCGAATCTGCCGCTCGGGTTTATTTTTTATTTTTTATGATTATGCTGATGATGATGATGATGATGAACAAAAAGATTCACTCATCTCTGTGCACAATACCTAGTGGAGGCGAGAATCAGGCCCGCGGAGTTAGTAATTGATAGGATCCATTTGGTGCTAATCTAATGGTGGTGGAAAATAGGAAATAGTGGGGTCGTTTTTTTTTTTTTTTTTTTTTTAAATAATAAAGTTGATACCTTCTAAAAGACAAAGTCTAGAAACATCAAATTTATCTCAATTCTTATGTGTCAATAAGAATGAAGAAGATTTTACCATCTATAATCAGTGACATTCAAAGCGCCTTTGTGCATGGAAGATTAATTACTGACAATGTTTTAGTAGCTTTTGAAACTATGCACCATATCAATATGAAAAAGGGAGAGAAGAAAGGAGAGATGACACTTAAATTGGATATGAGTAAGGCCTATAATAGGGTGGAATGGGGCTGCCTTGATAAAATTATGGAGAAATTGGTATTTGGGGGTTGATGGAGGAAGTTATTGTTGACATGCATTTCACTGTTACTTACTCTGTTCAAATTAATGGGAAGCCACATGGCCATATAGTCCCTTCAAGGGGATTAAGACAGGATGATCCATTATCTCCATATATTTTCCTGTTATGTGCTGAAAGCCTTTCTGCTTTAATCAAGAAAGGGGTTGGAGATGGTCAGCTAGAGGGTATTTTTGTTTCTAGAAATGGACCCAAATTATCTCATTTATTTTTTGCAGATGACAGTCTCATTTTTTGTAAAGCATCTTTGCAGGAATGTGACTCTCTACAAAAGATTCTCCAGGTTTATAAGAAAGCCTCTGGTCAGCAATTAAATAGAGCAAAGACTTCTCTTTTCTTTAGCTCTAATACAGATCATTCAATTCAAGAGGAAATTAAACGAAGATTTGGAGCTCAAGTTATCAAGCAACATGAGAAATATCTTGGCCTTCCTTCGCTAGTTGGAAGAAAAAAGCGAAGAACTTTCAATGACATCAAGGAAAAACTTGCAAAGAGGCTAGCTAGATGGAAGGAAAAATTGCTTTCTAAGGCAGGTAAGGAAATCTTAATTAAAGCGATGGCTCAGGCAATACCAACTTATACTATGAGTTGTTTCAAACTTCCTGACACTCTCTGTGAGGAATTGACGAGTATGATTTGTAATTTTTGGTGGGGTCAAAAACAGGATGAAAGAAAACTGAATTGGATGAGTTGGGATAAACTGTGCATGCCTAAGAAAGATGGGGGAATGGGCTTTAAGCAACTGAAACCTTTCAATTTGGCTTTATTAGCCAAGCAAGGGTGGAGGCTGCAAATGGGTCAGAACTCTCTTGTTTATCATGTCTTTAAAGCAAGATATTTTCCTAATTGTGATTTTGTAGAAGCTTCTCTTGGTGCTAACCCATCATATGTTTGGAGAAGTCTTATGGCTGCTCAAAAGCTTGTGCAAGATGGTTTAAGATGGCAGATTGGAAACGGGTTCAAAGTGCATGTATGGAATGATAAATGGTTGCCAAGTTCTTCAACTTATAAAGTGGTTTCTCCTAGGCTGAATGCTCCTGTGGACCTCAGAGTTTCAAAGCTCATTGATATGGAGAATAGGTGCTGGAATCTTCATTTGTTGCAGCAACTATTCCTACCGTTTGAAGTGGAGGAGATTCGTAGCATTTCACTAAGTTACTCACCTCCATCAGATAAGCAAATCTGGACAGGGACTTCTAATGGCTTGTTCACAGTTAGAAGTGCATATAAATTGGCTATGGACAATTATAGTGTTTCCGGGGGTGCATCTTCTTCGAATGACAGCAACCTTCGCTGCTTTTGGAAGAAAGTATGGCGGCTACTAGTTCCTCATAAGGTTAAACATTTTTTATGGCATGTTTGCCGTGATATTCTTCCGACTAAAGCAAATCTTATGCGAAGAAAGGTGTTATCTGATGAGATTTGTGAGGAATGTATGCTAGAGGTCGAAACTTCAGGTCATTTCTTTTGGTCATGTCCGAGAGCTAAACAGGTGTGGCGCTATTCTGGGCTTCTCAATCTAGATTATGCAGGTCTGAATTTTGCAGGTTTCAACAGCTTCATGGAGTTAGCATGGAAAATGTTAATGGTTGATTGCTGTCATGATAGTATGGTTGCTTTGATGGGAACGATTGCTTGGAGGTTGTGGGGAAACAGAAACGAAGTTCGTCATGGAGGTAAGAGGCTTGGCGAATTGGAGTAATGTCACGATGCCTCAATCTGGCTACTGCAATTCCAGGAAGCAAATGAGACCACTGCTGCTACGGTACCTGTGCAATCCAAACCTATGTTTCAACGTACATGGTTGCCTCCGACAAATCAATTGTATAAGGTCAATGTGGATGGGGCCGTTTTCAAGGACAAAAATGAATTGGGGGTGGGAGTCATTATACGTGATGTTAATGGTCTAGTGGTGGCTGCAACATGCAAAAAATTCCATGCGCCTTTAGGTCCATTAGAGGTGGAAGCCAAGGCATTTGAATCTGGTCTGCTCTTTGCCAAAGATGTAGGATTACAGGAGTTTATTTTAGAAGGGGATTCTCTTAATGTGGTTCGTGCCCTTCAAGGATTGTCGCCTCCATCAGTTTCGGTGATGTCTATCGTCTATGGGATCCAAAGCTCTTGTAATGATGTTCGGAAAGTGATGTTTTCTCATGTATGTAGAAAAGGAAATAGACCTGCCAATATCTTGGCAAAACATGCTATTAGTATTGTTGACTTTATGGTTTGGATGGAAGAGAATCCTTATTTTTTGGAACAAGCTCTCCATCATGATGTAATGTTTTCTTCTGTTTAATAAAAGTTTTCATGTTACCTATCAAAAAAAAAAAAAAAAGAATGAAAAAAAAAAGTCTGCGATAAAAAATACTTAATATTCTCAAAATAATAATAGTAAAATCATATAAAAATGACCATATTAGAATTCTCGAGTTGATCCCTTTTTAAAACATAATTTTTATTACAACTATCATGTACTCACTATTATTTGTGACACAAAAGTTGTTCCCTTCTAAAAAAAATAAAGTCTACAGACATAATTTTTTATCACAATTTTGATGTATTAATTAATAATAATGGAGAAAACATTATAGGTTCATTATTCTATAAAAATTACCATATTAGAATTGTGACACAAAAGTTTATCTATATAATCGTCGAAATAAAGTAAAAGCTATGTGTAGCATCGATCATTTAGGTTATTTTGAGTTGACATACTTCTTGGTATTTTTTATTTGTTTTTGTTTTTTATATAATTCAATAATTTTACATTAAAAGACGTCAACTAATTGAGTTACAAAGTTTTTGGCTGACTGACTTCTTGATCTTCATAGAAAAATTTGAACCAAAATTCTAATCGAACACCATTCAAGAAAGTTTTGTTAAGGTAAATTAGTGGCAAGTCAACTTCTTTCATCTCAATAAGGCATCAGCACAATGGTAAGTGTCTTCCACAAAAAAAATAGTAAGTCGCGAGTCCAAGTATGGAAATTAGCGATTCTAAAAAACTTTGGGATAAGATTGCCTGTCAATTACTTCTCTCATACCCCAAAAAAGTGGGAGTTTCTAAGTAAGTCCTCTTATTCATTTACCTTTTATTTTTCAATTGTCACATTCGGAATATCAAACTTTCAAGATCATATATTTGAACATGTCATGGATGTGTGATTACTTATTCATTTGATATATTTTTTATATGGGTAGTTTTTTAAATGTTGTAACTTATATTTTTTAATTAAATTTAAAAATATAGTTATATTGACTAATATAATATAAATAATATTACATATTTTTAAGGATACTTAAATTCAACATAAAAATGTGGTTAAATTTATATATCTATATTTATTTAAAGCCAGAGTTAAGAAATCCAATTAGATTTTCAATTTTGCACAATGTGTTAATTTTTTTTAATTTTTATGCCAAGTAAGTTATTAGTACAAAACCAGAAGAGTTTATATCAAAAACTATATAAATGCTATGTAAAACCGAAAGAGTTTATATTAAAAACCATATAAATGCTACAATGGAGAAATTGGACAGCCACAAAAGCTAAACTCTTTGAATTCTCTCTCTTTAATGGAAACCATGAAATTGTCGATAAAGCTTTAGAGCAAAAAATCAAAGCAAGTAAGTTGTTTTTACTTTTTACTTGAAGATTTTAGAGAAGCATGTTGTCTTCATTAGTCCCACAAAAGTTTTTAATTGTAATTTTTTTAATTTATAAAAAGTTAATTGATTTAATTCTCCAAATTGTTGGACAACATACAAATTAGTCTCTTAAATATTTATTGCTTCAGTTTCGTCTCTCGGTTTTTTAATTGTAATTTTTTTAATTTATAAAAAGTTAATTAATTTAATCTCCAAATTGTAGTTTTTATTTGTAATTTTTTTAATTTATAAAAATTTAATTGATTTAATTCTCCAAATTGGCTGACAAATATACAAATTAGCTTCTTAAATATTCATTGCTTCAGTTTAGTCTCTCAGGTTTTTTAATTGTAATTTTTTTAATTTATAAAAAAGTTAATTAATTTGATTCTCCAAATTGTTGGATTAAGATACAAATTAGTCTCTTAAATATTCATTGCTTCAGTTTAGTCTCTCGGTTTCCAATTGTAATTTTTTTAATTTATAAAAAGTTAATTAATTTAATTCTCCAAATTGTTGGACAAGATACAAATTAGTCTCTTAAATATTCATTGCTTCAGTTTAGTCCCTTCCGGGAGATTTCAACCCCGTCATTTCCCCACACCTCACAAGACTTATACTTACGGAGTGACCATCGCACCAAGGGTGCGCGGGAGTCCAAATCTTTCTCTCTGTCTCCACTTCTTTTCTCCTCGCTTCATTTATCCCATCATTAGTCTCCGCTTGCCATTCACCTAACTAATTAAATACTACCATTATTGACTATTATCACTACCATTATTAATTAAATTAGTAATTAATTAATTAGGTGAACATGTGGCAAGTTTTTATTGGTGAGCCAAAGAAAAGGACAAGATTTACTCGTATACAGATAAGTGTTTCTATTCAGTTAAATTTTCAAAAATTGATATTTAGATTTGACTTCATTTTGAAATCTACAATACTTTCCATAAAAATGTTATTGTTTCATTTGCTGCATAATTAATTTTGTTAACATTTAAAAATGATAAAATCTTACAAATGGATTTGAATGGTGAGAGATTAATTCAAATAATACATTAATTGATGGAATTAATAGTATGAGAACATTATTGCGATTTCATGCGAAGGTTATGTTTAAAAAATGCATGTCATCGATATCCAACAAATACTCAGTCTCACGAAATTTTCGTGATGTTTAAATTAAATGTGAAGTTATATAAATATATATATATTCTAAAAAAGGTATATTAAAAATAACAATTTTATGAACAATTTTAAAGGCTAAATTACAAAAAGACCCTCAGGTCAGGATCAATTGGAAAATGAAAACAGATAAATAGTTTTTTTCAATTTTGTGTTATTGACCTATAATATAAACTAATAAATGAGAAAAATTAATCCCTTTGCCTCATTTCCGTCAATTGTCACTTACAGAAACCACTTTATTATTAAAAAAAAATTAATTTTAATAAATTATAACAATATCACTTTAAAATAAGGTATTTAATTTATATAAAAAAAACTAGCTTTTAATTGACAATGTCACAACGCACAAGGACTAATTTACATAAAGGCTTACTATGGTATCAAATTAGATTAGTTAAGTTAGAGACATTTGGGTTACATGGTTAGGTTATGTACAACACACTAGCCAAGGCATGGAAGAGTGTCGATGTGGCTGGATCTGAACCTTACGCATGGAGTGGCTGTGAGCAAGGGAGAGAAAATGTTGGCTGCAAGATATTATCCTTGGCCCGTGCCTAGGGCGTGACTGCCATGGGAAAGAAGTAAGATATGCATCTAACGTGGGTACTCAAGCACTCACAAAAAGGGAAATAGTGACCTCCTAAGGTCTACTATGGAAATACTTGGCTGAGTGTATGTTGGACTACTTTGGAGACATGTGTATCATCTTCAGCACCTCTGATGTCCTTCTCATTGCTCAAGAATTGTTCCCCATGCAGTGGCGAAGTCACTTACCCATGTCATAGTCCTGATGTTGGCGTTCTCTCTCCTCCAGCCACCAAATAGTACCTTACCGAAACAATATCATGGAATTGAAACAATATTTTTGAAAGTGCTTTCGAAAGGTTGCTGAAGAAGCAGGAAAAAGAAAATAGGTTTGGGAAATATGATACAATCGTGGGCACTGACCACGCATTAGTGAATAAAACGCACAGTTTTACCCTTTGTTTGTTTGTTTTTTTTTTTTTTTTTCATAAATTACTTAAATAGAAAAAGTTAAACTTTCAAACCTGTTTTGAATTATTTTTTTCGAATTTATTATATGGGGGTAGCGATTGAAGAGATTATTTATGTGTAGTTTGTTACTTGACTCATAAATAGTATTATAAATAGTAACCTAGTGAGTTTAAAAAGATAATTTAAAACTGGTTTGAAACTAAACTTTGTCTTAATAAAAATACACTTGATTTATAGTTTATAACATATTAAAATGTATGATGTATGATGTATCATATTAGTGTTTTAGCTTACTCAAAAAATAATAATAGTGTCTTAGATTATTATTATTATTATTGTCAATTAAGGTCTCAAACTTAATGAAGGGTTTCAATGTGAAGCCCTTGTGTTAATAACACAATGATATTATCAAAACAGGCCTACCAAATACTATATTTTATTTTTAGGCCTATAACTCATACGTACAAGTTAGATTTGAACTTATATAGGGGAGTAAATAAGCTATCTAACAATACATCTTAATGAAAAAGCTTATAAGTGACAAAAATGCAAGTTTTGACATCATAATGTTTAGAAAAAAAGAAAGTGTTTGCCAGAATATAAAGTAGGCAATGGATGTACGTGAAAAACCCTAGAAAAGGGATGAAAAACCACGGTTTGAGCAAGAGAGAATCACTCCTACTCTGCTCAGCTTTTGTTTTACATGGGGAATAAGGGTATCTCTTGTGCAATAAGGATGTTCTTCTTCAAAAGAGAGACCTTGTTTTCCACCTCTCTTCCTTATCAACTTTCTACTCTTTTCTCCAAAGATCTACTTAGGTTCTTGCCCTAATAATCTAGCAGCATGTTCCTCTTATAGTCTAAGAAATATGGCTAAGTACAAAGACAAGTCATCATTTCTTTATTTTGGACCTTACTACAGGTAAGGTACTATTTGGTGGCTGGAGGAGAGAGAACGCCAACATCAGGACTATGGCATGGGTAAGTGACTTCACCACTGCATGGGGAACAATTCCTGAGCGATGAGAGGGACATCAAAGGTGCTGAAGATGATACACGTCTCTAAAGTGGTCCAACATACACTCAGCCAATAAGGGGTCTGACCTTAGGAGGTCACTATCTCCCTTTTTATGAGTGCTTGAGTACCCATGTTAGATGCATATCTTACTTCTTTCCCATGACAATCACGCCCTTGGCACGGGCCAAAGATAATATCTTGCAGCCAACATTTCCTCTCCCTTGCTCACAGCCACTCCACGCGTAAGGTTCAGATCCAGCCACATCGACACTCTTCCATGCCTTGGCTAGTGTGCTGTACATAACCTAAGCACGTAACCCAAATGTCTCTAACTTAACTAATCTAATTTGATACCATAGTAAGCCTTTATGTAAATTAGCCCTTGTGCGTTGTGACATTGTCAATTAAATGCCAGTTTTTTTATATAAATTAAATACCATATTTTAAAGTGATATTGTTATAATTTACTAAAATTAATTAATTTTTAATAATAAAGTTGTTTCTATAAGTGACAATTGACGGAAATGAGGCAAAGGGATTAATTTTTCTCATTTATTAGTTTATATTATAGGTCAATAACACAAAATTGAAAAAACTATTTATCTGTTTTCATTTTCCAATTGATCCTGACCTGAGGGTCTTTTTGTAATTTAGCCTTTAAAATTGTTTGTTCATAAAATTGTTATTTTTAATATACCTTTTTTAGAATATATATATATATAAAACTTCACATTTAATTTAAACATCACGAAAATTTCGTGAGACTGAGTATTGTTGGATATCGATGACATGCATTTTTTAAACATAACACCTTCGCATGAAATCACCAATAATATTATTGTTCTCATACTATTAATTCCATCAATTAGTAATATTGTTGAATTAATCTCTCACCATTCAAATCCATTTTGTAATTCAGAATTTTATCACATTTTTAAATGTTAACAAAATTAATTATGCAGCAAATGAAACAATAACATTTTTTTTTTTATGGAAAGTGTGTAGATTTCAAAAATGAAGTCAAATCTAAATATCAATTTTGAAAATTGGCCCGAATGAAACATACCACCATAGAGTCCAAATCTTCTGTCCCTTTTCTTCTTTCATGATAAAAAGCTTTGTATGTTGCCTAATTAATTAATTACCATTAATTAATAATGGTAGTATTAATAAGTCAATAATGAGTATTTAATTAGTTAGGTGAATATGTGGCAAGTTTTTATTGGTGGGCGTAGAGTGGAAGCCGAGAAAAGTGGGACGGGAGATTTGGACTCCACCGCACACCCTTGGTGCGATGGTCACTCCATAGTATAAGTGCTTGTGAGGTGTGTGGGGGGAAATAGCCAAGAGGTTGAAATCTCAAGGAAAGGGACTAAATTGAAGTAATGAATATTTAAGAGACTAATTTGTATCTTGTCAACAATTTGGAGAATTAGAATTAATTAACTTTTTATAAATTAAAAAATTACAATTGGAAACCGAGAACTAAAGCCGACAATGAATATTTAGAGACTAATTTGTATCTTGTCCAACAATTTGGAGAATCAAATTAATTAACTTTATAAATTAAAAATTACAATTAAAAAAGCGAAGACTAAGCTGGAAGCAATGAATATTTAGAGACTAATTTGTATGTTGTCCAACAATTTGGAGAATTAAATCAATTAAATTTTTATAAATTAAAAAAATTACAAATAAAAACTACAATTTGGAGATTAAATTAATTAACTTTTATAAATTAAAATTACAATTAAAAAAGCAGAAGGCAGCTGAAGCAATGCAAATATTTAGAGACTAATTTTGTATGTTGTCCAACAATTTGGAGAATTAAATCAATTAACTTTATAAGTAAAAAAATTACAGTATTAAACTTTTTTGTGGGACTAATAGAAGACAACATGCTTCTCTAAAATCTTCAAGTAAAAAGTAAAAACAAGTTATTTGCTTTGATTTTTTGCTCTAAGATTTATTGACAATTTCATGGTTTCCATTAAAAGAGAGAGAATTCAAAGAGTTTAGCACCTTATTTGTCAATTTCTCCATTGTAGCATTTATATGGTTTAATATAAACTCTTCGGTTTGCATAGCATTTATATAGTTTTGATATAAACTCTTCGGTTTTGTACTAATAACACTCGACATAAAAAAACTTACTTGACATAAAAATTAAAAAAAAATTAACACATGATGCAAAATTGAAAATCTAGTTGGATTTCTTAGCTACGGCTTTAAATAAATATAATTATATAAATTTAACCACATTTTTATGTTGAATTTAAGTATCCTTAAAAATATAATATTATTTATATTATATTAGTCAATATAACTGTGGGGTCATGGGCCCAAAATCATACAATGAGGTGTGGGGCTTTGGTCGAGAATGTGGTGATCAGAGTCAGAGTCCAGAATATCTCCTGGACCCGGCTAAAAACACGATCGGATACAAGTCTAAATAGTCGAGTGACCTTCGAGAGGATTCTAAGGATTAAAGACAGGAATATCTAAAGAAAAACACCTTCTTTCAGCATTTATGTGGAATGGACCCACTGAATAGTGCTATCTTAGTTACTTAACTCATAGAGCCGCCCGGAAGAATTAATCGATGAGACGGAGACACTCAAGTATGAGCTTGGATGATCAGCTAGTGGAAGGCTGAATCGTTCGAGGGGACTATATAATAGGATAAACCCACCATAGAGAGAGGATCACCAGGGATTATGAGAGAAAGCCTTCATGGCAATCTCAAGAACTCCTGTAACCATTCTCATTCAATATTTGCTAAGAACAAAGCTCGCCGGATTGTCTTTTGAGAAACAAACTTTCTTTGATAAGCTTCGATTAAATCTCTGTTTGATTATTATGAACATATATTAAGCATTATCCACACACTAAAGCCTGGCACGTGCAGCTACTCTACCAAATTTATTGTCTTGAGCTCCTTGGTCAGATCTCATCATACACCTTGAAGCAGGAGTGGAAAACGTGTCTAATTTCTTGTAGATGCAGTGAGGAGAGCTTGTGTGTTAGTGAGTCTGCAGTTATCATGGTAAATCAACTCTATCATGAAGTCTCTAAGAAAGCCATTTAGGCGGTGGTGCATGCTGCAGCTTCCCATTACTTCGAGCACACAGTTGTTGTCATAACTCGCTTATTTCGGGTCTACGCGCCAGTGCGATTACACGAGGAGGATTGCTAAATGGGGCACCGATTCTAGGGGCTTCGACATCAGTATATGCCAGTACTGTCGGGGCTGGATTCTCCAGCGGGTCTAGTGACGGTTCGAATTCCAATTGGAGAAAGAAGCGAGGAATCAAGGCATGGATGGAAAATCGATTGGCCTGATCTCCTGTAGCTTCTATTCTAGAAGAACATATTGATATCTTCTAATTTTTGAAGCGGTTAAACGGGAACCTTAACTATCTTTGGGTCCTTGGACTGTCTTGCTGAGGAAAGTAACACGCCTTGGCATCTTTGAAGCGGTTCGCAGGGCACTTAGCTATGCAGGGTTCTCGGACCTCCTGCAGGGAAATTAACACGCCTTTAGAATCTTTGGCGGTTAGAGCATTAGCTATCACAGGGTCCTCATACCTCTTGCTTTGGGGAAATTAGCACGCATTGACATCTTTTGAAGTAGTTAAAACGGAACCTTAGCTATGCGGTCCTCGGACATTTTCTTGTTTTGAAATTAACACACACTTGCGGAATCTTTTGAAGCGGTTAGCGAGGGCCTTAGCCATGTCGAGTCCTCGGACACGCTTTAGAAATTAACATATGACATCTTTTAGAAGCGGTTAAAACGGAACCTTAGCTATGCGGGTCCTCGGACCTCACTTGCTTCCAGGGGAAATTAACACGATGCCGGCATCTTTAGACGGTTAAGCGAGACCTTAGGCCCATGTCGGGTCCTGGGACTTCTTTGCTTTGGGGAAATGTATGTAGCATCTTTAGCGGTTAAACGGAACGCCCAGCTATACGGGTCACTCGGACCTCCTTTAGAGGAAATTAACACGTAGCTCAGTGTTCAAGCGGAACTCAATCATGACCGGTCCTCGGACCAGATGATGGGAAGGATTAACCTCCTGGCAACTTTCTAAGTGTTTAAGCGGGCTCAATCATGCCTCGGTCCTTGGACGAGATGATGTGGGAAGGTTAACATCCATGACAACTTTCTAAGTGTTTAAATTGAACTCGATCATTCCTACGTCGCAGGCCGAGATGATGTGAAGAGTTAACACCCACTCCATGAGCAACTTTCAAGTGTTTAAACAAAAACTTTAGTCATGCTTGGCTCGCCGGACCACATACTTTGGGAGAAAGTAACGTTCCATGATATCTATTTGTTTCTCACTAAATGTCAGAGCAGACCCAATTCTTGAGCTCACTAGAGTGGTGAACTTTGAAAGAGCAATTCACAGTGCAAATATAGGGCGCGTGAAAAGCGGCACTCCCACAGTGTAAATCAAGGATTAAGTAGAATTAACTTCTTAAAGAATTCCAAAGCCCCACTGCTTTTCTCCTCGGATGAGAGGAAAAACCGAGGATTTTACGAGGGCTATTGTGAGGTTATGGGCCCAATCATACAATGGGGCATGGGGTTGGCCAGAGCATGGTAGTCCAGAATCAGAGAGGAAAAATATCCTCGGACCGGTTTAAAGCTACGATCGAGATACAAGTCCTAAATAGTCGAGTGACCCACAGGAAGTTAAGAGATAGAACTTAGGAATATCTAAGGAAGGCGCTGGCTGCGCATTTGTGTGGAATGAGACCACCGAGCCGGTGCTATCTTGGTTCACCTTGTCATAGAGCCGCGGAGGGAATATCGATGGGACCGGACACTCCCGAGTATAGGCTTGGATGATCAACTAGTGAAGGCGAGGTCGTTGAGGGACTATATAATAGGAGAAACTCACCACGGAGAGATCACCGGGATTATGAGAGGAAGCAATGTAGCAATCTCGAGAACTCTTGCCATTCTCGTTCAATATTTCTTAGAACAAAGCTCGCCAGTTGTGCAGAGAACAAACTTCTTTGATAAACTCAGTTCATCTACGTTTGATTATTATGAACACCATATTAAGCGTTATCACGCACTAAAGCCTAGCTTTTTGACCTTTCTCTACAAATTTATTGTCTTGGGCTCAACGGTCCAAGATCCCATAAACCTTGGGCTTGGGCTGCAAAACGTGTCACCTGGTATATTTTAAATTTCAATTGAAAAATATAACTTTACAACATTTAAAAAACTACCCATATAAAAAATATATCAAATGAATAAGTAATCACACATCCATGACATGTTCAAATATATGATCTTTAAAGTTTGATATTCCAAATGTGACAATTGAAAAATAAAAGGTAAATGAATAAGAGGACTTACTTAGAAACTCCCACCTTTTTGGGGTATGAGAGAAGTAATTGATAGGCAATCTTATCCCAAAGTTTTTTAGAATCGCTAATTTCCATACTCGGACTCGCGACTTACTATTTTTTTTTGTGGAAGACACTTACCATTGTGCCGATGCCTTATTGAGATGAAAGAAGTTGACTTGCCACTAATTTACCTTAACAAAACTTTCCTGAATGGTGTTTGATTAGAATTTTGGTTCGAATTTTTCTATGAAGATCAAGAAGTCAGTCAGCCAAAAACTTTGTAACTCAATTAGTTGACGTCTTCTAATGTAAAATTATTGAATTATATAAAAAACAAAAACAAATGAAAAATACCAAGAAGTATGTCAACTCAAAATAACCTAAATGATCCACACTACACATAGCTTTTACTTTATTTTGACGATTATATAGATAAACTTTTGTGTCACAATTCTAATATGGTAATTTTTATAGAATAATGAACCTATAATGTTTTCTCCATTATTATTAATTAATACATCAAAATTGTGATAAAAAATTATGTCTGTAGACTTTATTTTTTTTAGAAGGGAACAACTTTTGTGTCACAAATAATAGTGAGTACATCATAGTCTATATATATATAACCGAAACTTTTGAATCTCACACATTTTTACACGTATTAAAAAAATATATTTAAAAAGAAGAAACTAAAACCTAAAAAATAAAAAACTATTTAAAATAAAAAACTAAAACCTAAAAACAAAACCTTTGAAACTCTCAAATTCTTATAACGTTAGCATTATTAAAAAAAAAAATATTAGATAAAAAAAAAAAAAGCTAATACCCTAGAACTCCCTTTCTAAATAACAATAAATATCAAAAAATTTAGTTAATTGTCACGTTTCAAAACAATATTGAAAACTAGCATCTCAAGTGTCTAAAACTCGAGTTCCAAGATAAAACTCGAGTTTTTAAGTCTCGATTTGTAAGAGAATGGGTCTGATTCGGAAAAAAATCCACATGAAAATCGAGTTTTAAAGACTCGATTTTCATAAATTGCAGAAAAACGCCGCTATAGGGCTTTAAAACGTCACTATAGGGCTTAAAAACGCCACTATAGGGCTCCCTAAACCTGGTATGGGGTGATCACTTATAAAAAAAAAATTTATAGGAAAACGCCGCTATAGGGCTTTAAAACGTCACTGTAAGGCTTAAAAACGCCATCATAGGGAAAAATTTTTTTGCATGGAACTTGAGTCTTAAAGACTCGAGATCTATGTGGCATTTTCAGTCATATGAATCTCGAGTTTTAGAAACTCGAGATGCTACTTTCCTTTATTGTTTCAAACGTTGCCTAACTAACTATATTCAACTTATTTTCACTGTTATTTTACACATTCCCCCAGTACCCTAAACACAATAACTATTTCTCCTAAACAAAACCCGATACAAAAAAACAATTTCTCAGTCTCTGTCTCTCCTTCAAACGCAAACACAAACTCAGCTCAACAAAGACTGCAAGACCCATACGCAGGAACCCAAAAACGGAAAACCTAGACGCAGAGCTTTCTCTCTTCCCCGGCGGCGGTAAGCGATTAAAACTAAATAGAGAAAATTGTTTTCTATCTTCTCACCGTCAGTTCAATTGAAGAAAGTGAAAGTAAACACCGGAAAAAGCGATTCTACTAAGCCACAAACGCTTCGCCTCATGGTTGCAGAGTCCTCCACCTCGGTTACTGCTTCACAAAACCGCACAACCAACCTAACATCAAACTGCTGGAACGGCTACAGGTAAAATCTTTTATATTAATTTTGGGTGTTTAATAGGATTTAGGTTTGGCTATTTTGTTTGGTTTTGATTTAAGAAATTGGTTCAGATTTTTTTGTTTTGATTTAGAAGAATTGGTTTTTATCAATACTCAAAACCCTAATATAGGTTCTCCGTCAATTTTGGCTTGGGGATATGGGTTTTGGCATCAGAATCAACCCCACATTGCAGCGTATTGAGTTTGAGTCTGAAAGCGTGACCTGCACATTAAGCAATCTAGGTTGGATTATCTCTGTGCACAGTACCTCCACTAGGTACTGTGCACAGAGATGAGTGAATCTTTATCATCAGCATAATCATAAAATAAAATAAAAAAACCCGAGCGGCAGATTCGCGTGCTTTGCCGGGAACAACAACTACTACTTCTTTTCTAGTACTAGTAGCACAATTTTTTATTGCTTCACAGTGTTTCTCTTTCTCACTCTCTCTAATTCTTCTTCCAAAAAAAAAAAAAAAAAAACTCGCTTTTTTCATTCACGGTTTCTCACCACCTCAATTCCCCGCTCTCTCTCTCTCTCTAAACTCGTAAAACCTTCTTTCGATTCCATCAAAGAACTCTCTCAGACTCAGAGCTATGCTCACCAACGAAGGCTTCCAAGGTATTCCAATCTTCATTCTCTTTTTTTTTTTAATTTTATCTCTTTGTTTATATTGTGTTTATTTATCTTTCAGATTTTTTTTTTTTTTTTTTAAAGTTGAAAAATAAAATTAATGATTTCCAGCATAGTAACAATCGATTATAATTAAAAATCGAATATCGGAAAGAGGAATTTTTCTTTTTATGGGTTAAAAATTTCGGGGCTAGTAGAAAGGAACTGGCTTTGTTAAAGTTGGTGATAATAGGAATGGTAATTGATTTTTATGGATTTCTTAGTTCAGATAAAAGTATGAGAAAATTTACATTTTAAGACACTATAGTTTAGAGAGTGTACCAAATTAAACTAGGAAGCACAGACATTTCATTTAGGTCACACCATTTAAGGGTGTGTTTGGATACCGCTTATTTTGCTGAAACTGAAAAATTATTGCTGAAAGTATTATAGTTAAAGGTAAAAGTTAGTTGAAATAGTACCGTGGGGCCTATAAATAGTGCCAAAAAGTACAATGAAGTCCATAAATAGTAGCAAAAATAAGCTGAATAGTGAAATAATTTTCATTTTTCATCCTAACCCAAATGCACACAAAGTGGAAGTGTGTTGTGTTTGGGGTTTAAGTTTAATATGACCGAATTTGTTACCTAATGCTATGTTTGGAAGTTTGGAGGGAGAGGAGAGTAGAGGGGAGTAGTGGGGAGGAGAGTAGAGGGGAATGTTTATCCTCCACCTTATTTGGATGTTTTTAAAATTAAGTAATAGGGAGAGAAATAATGCTTGTTTGTAATTTTGTTAATATGGTAAGGGTAAATTTGATAATTCATTTGGTTAAGCATTTCTATGCTTACTCTTCCTCCAAATCTCTCTAATTTGGGGGAATTAAAAATGAGAGGTTAGAAGTAGTTAGAATCCCTCTAAACCCCTCCAAATCCCTCTCTCTCCTCCCTTAAAAAACATCCAAACAAGGTAATTTAGCCTACTCTCTCTCCCTCTATTCTACTCCCCTCTACTCCCCCTCCATCCAAACAAGCTATTAGTCCAATGGTTCACTTCCTGTCTTGTAGTTCTGCCACATGCCACCCATAGCCCACACCCCCTTCCTCCCATAGTGCCTTTTTTATTGTTTTACTGTGCCAGTTTCAAACTAAAGATTTATCCCAGTCCCATCTCTTTACCACCTATATACACTGGGCCCAGGGGCTACAAATAAGCATTTGTTGTGGTTTGCTTCATGACAGATATACCTGGGAGATTTTCTTTAATGTTATTATGTTACCTTTCCCTTTTAAGTCATTGAAATTATGGGGACATGAGACAGTCTGAAAATGAATTTTTAATATGATTATTGTTGATGTTTCTTTCCCTTTTTAAAAGCTTTTGAACATTGCAAGCACTTTAAAGCCTGTGTAAAAAGCAAAGTTTTTGATAATATGCCAGGGCTTTTTGTTAAATTAAGAAATAAAAACTGACATGCTTAATTATATAAAGAAAATACATGATGCTCAGTTTTCTTTCATAATTTTGCATGCCAAAACTCATGTCACCAGTTTTTCTATATGGATTATTCTTTTCTTATAGGGATATAACAGTGAGAGTAGTTGTTGATCGAGTCATTGAGTGTACATTTTTTCTTCGCCTTTCTTATGCATCTAAATAGATGCAGATAGAGAGAGATGCAGAGGGGAAAACGGTGATGAAAGCATTAAACCTGATTGCTATTTTTTAAACTTCAATATCAGTTCACTCAATTTGTTATCCAGTTTTGTCATAAAAGTAGAAGCATGAAAGTTTTGCATCAAGCTGGATGGCTATTTGTTGATATTAGTTCATGTCTTCCAGGGAATGAGTTGTGGCTACTGTTTTGATCAGTAAGGTTAAATGGAGGATTCAGAGAAGAGAAGAGACAGACTGAAAGCAATGCGCTTGCAAGCTGATCAGACTGAAGCTTCTAGTAATGTTGCAAGTCTCGCTGTGCCTGTTTCCCTTTCCAATCCATTGCTTGAAACCTCTGCAACTATGGCAGTGCAGGAGGAGTCATGTGCTCCAAGGTTTGATTTTTATACAGACCCAATGGCAGCATTCTCTGATAGCAGGAAGAGGAGTGAGGCTGGTAATCAGATTAGACAAGATTATTTCACATCTCCAAGTAATCATGGTTCTCCAATGGCACGGTTTTCACCATCTCTTCCAGGTTGTTTGTAATATTTACATCTTATGGTAAAATGATCACATTTGATTACCTCAAACAAATAGATGCATATATGTATAACCAAGCATGCAATTTTTTTTAATAAATTTTTGGTTCTTGGGTGACAACATGATGTGATACTTCACTGTTATTATTAAATTAGTGGAAAATGAAACCATTTTCATTCTCCAAATGCTATTCTTTTTTAGCAATATTTGATTTATTCTGGTGCTTTAGTATTTGTTTGTATAATTAGAGCCACTTATAGAGATGAAACATGGTTGTTAGAGAACATGCCATTAGTAGTTGCTCAAAGGAGCTTGAATGAATCCTAGCCAAGTACTTACCACCTAGTGGGACATATTGACTGGAAAATATTTGGAGGTCTATGCTTAGGCTTCAGTTGTTAACCTTGGGCAACTTATTCCCTCTGTCTATCATAGGCATGTCCTTGTGCAAATGCATGCAGTAAACTTTTAAATCCTATTTTAAGGCTTATCCTTTTAATGTCAGTGAAAATAAAGATGGGATTCTTGCATTATAATTTGTTTTATCATTGCAATAATGCCCAGAATGTTTTATGATTATTATTGGTCACCTAAAGTTTCTCTTTTGCTTTAGTTCATAGTCAATGAGATGCCTTGTCCCATTCCCCCTTAACATATTCATTTACTATGATTTAGCAGGACCAAGGAACCCTGGAATGACTCCGCCTCCTGCTCATCAAATCCAGACCAGCAGTTCTCCCCATCAGATGATGTACCAAGCACAAGGTTCTTATTACAACTCTGGTCCCCATAGAAGCCCAATAGGAACAGCCAGTCCTTTTTCCATGCATCCGCGAACTCCTGAAGTCTGGAATGGACCAATGAACCCAACTAGCTATAGGTTTCCATCTAATCCATCTAGAGGGGGTCATCTTCCAAGCCCTGGGTTTGGACCAAGAGGTGGCCCGCATTTCAATACTGGGCAAGGCAGGGGTCACTGGGTCAGCCACAGTCCAAGCCCTGGTTCAAGACATGGAGGCAGCCCTAGCCCTGGTTCAGGAAGAGGAGGGGGCCGCTGGTATGGAAGCAGCATGAGCCCTGGTTTGGGACAGAGTAGTGGACGAGGGCGGGGTTCTCATGCTCATCCATCGACACCAGAGCGGTTTTATAGTGAGTCCATGTTAGATGACCCATGGAAACTTTTGGAACCAGTTGTATGGAGGAGTGTGAGTGCTTTAGTGAATAGTTTGAACACCCCTGCCTCACCTAAATCCTGGATTACAAAATCTCCTATAACAAAAAGACCGAAAGTTTCAGAATTTTCAAACAAGTCAAGTTCTCAACCAAGCTTAGCTGAGATCTTGGCTGCCTCTTTTAATGAATCTGTAAATGATGCATCAAGTACATGACGGTTGCTGGGAGTTCCATAGAGCCTTTTGCTACACTTACTTCCCTGCTCAGTATGGTTTCTATCCAGAAAGCGAAGCAGGAAGGCAAAAAGGTGTTTGGTGGACTCACGCTGTGAGAGGGAGGATGCATATATTGGATGTATGATATACCTTCTCCTGAACACCTGAAGAAAAAGAATTCCATTCGAAGAAACTCTTTAGTATTTGCAATTGCATGTAATGATCTCTGCTGAAATTCAGAGTAAACTATCAGATGGCTTCAAGCATCTGATACTGTACTAACATAGCAAATTGATTATGGTTATGTTTTGCAAGTTCTTGTGGCTACTACAAAGGTTTCCTTTGCAGTTGAATATTTCTACAATTTTATTACATATTTATCGCTTCAGTGTGCATTTGGAATCTTTTGATTCACTGTTTATTGCAGTGTATTAATGTATAGTTTTTTAAAACCCTGCATATATATATATAGCTGTAACTTTGTCCCAAATAAGCATAAAGCAACAACACAACTACGTGGAAGTGGATGGAACTTCCAGGAAAGGTGATCCTCATAGTCACTGTTCTGGGGCACGTACCATAAAATTACATTTTCACCATTCTCATGTTTCTGATCAATGGTGATGGGAGGGAGGTAAAAGTGACCAAGTATTGGATACATAAAGCTGGTGGCAAATATTATGAAAGTGGCATTCAATATTTCTGTCTCTCTCTTTTTAGAGAAGAGGAAAAAAAAATTGGAGCTCACACGTGTGTTCACAGCTCCAGCCCACTTGAACCCGACTCATGTGCAGCATCCGAGCAATAATGTGACTTGTCATTACTTGAATCCGCAATTTTCAAAATCACTGTGTGATCGGTCACGCGTGCCAATATTTTATTTTTGTCTTCCTCTATCTATGTTATCCTTCAACTAAAATGATGCAGTTTTCTCGGTTTGTTTGAAGGGACTGTGGAGCAATTGCTTTTTGGAAATTTGGGACTAACAAGTAAGACTTTTTAAGTTTTAATTTTTATGTACATTTTTTTTTTTTTTAAAGGAATGCTAGAAAGCTTTCATTAAACGGGATTAAAACCCAAAACAGATACATCATCTAGGATTTGAGAAGCAATAATAGGGGGAGTATCTTCCACCCAAATAATATAGTCAGATATGTGCTTGGCATATTTGGCCATTTGGTGAGCTGCCTTGTTCCCGTCTCTGCGAGTGAAGGAAGACTTCCATGCTCTGAACTTGGATTCCCTTGACTTTATACCAGTAATTAGATGATGGACTTGGATTGCCCGGATCATGGTTAGCAATGGCAGCCATGACAGTTTGGGAGTCCCCTTCAAGGATGATCTCTCTAAGGCCCAACTCCCATGCAAAGGTCGTGCCAATCTCAGCTGCTTTGGCTTCAGTCTCAAGAGCACCAAGTGGATATATGGAAGTAGTTTGCTAAGAGCTCCCATAATCTTTCCTTTGTCATTTCGAACCACCACCCCGATCCCACAGTGTCCAAGTACTTTAAAAACAGCTCCATCAACGTTGACCTTGTACCATCCAAGAGGAGGTGGTCTCCATAAGCTGGGGCCGTGGGGCTGAGGAGGGTGGGGAAGCACACAGAAGCTTTGGAACTCATTTAAGAAGGCTCGTGATGCTTCAAAAATCTGCAAAGCAGTTCTGCCGGCTTCCCCATGTCGAACAGCATTTCAGCGAAAAAAATATTTCAACAAAAAATTAGATAGGTTATTTATAAAGATACACAATTTGCATGGTACTTTGTAGCAACAGTTGAGTCTAATCGCCGGTTTTCGTCACAAGTAGTAACAGTTTGTGTCTACTCGCCAGTTCTCATCATGGTAACTACTGACAGTGTATTCTTGTATACGATTTTTCTACTGCAGGCAATTTTCATGAGGCAACGACTCTTGTACTAGACATTAGACAAGACTCTCTCTCTCTCTCTCTCTCTCTTGGGTTAATGATTTAATACTCCGTAGTCTAGACTTTTTTTTGGTATACTCAAGTGTTCCCTATTTAAAAGGCACGTACCACGTAAAGAAGCAAAGAGTACAGAAAAAAAGATGTGTAAGGTACCTGTGGCTTTTAATGCTTTCTCAACATAACATGGTAACAGTTGTGCTCGCCAGATCTTGTCATAGTAAAATGAGACCGGTTAAAGCTTTTTTTTTTTCTTTTCTTTTTTTGAGAAAAGAGACTTGTTAAAGCCGGGAAAATATTGAGGACACACAAAATTTAACAGTTTTTGCCAAAAAGTTCCGCACGGTAAGTTGTAAGTAATGGAGGTGTAAACTTATAATTTTATCTTCACCATTCACAACTCGTTATATTACAAGTTATTGTAAAAGTTATAAGATTTTTTATGTCTCTGGCATTACTTTTAAAATTGTCAATGCAATAAGATTTGCTTACTTATATTACCCCAAAAAAGACCTGAGCCTCCACTTTGGACCCAAGGTATAGGCTATTTATTTAGTAATTTTCTCTTGCAGGTAATTTTCATAAACTCAACTCCTACATTCCTTAAAAAAAAAAAAAAAAAAAAACTCCTACATGCCTTTCTTTTGGGTACAGACGAATCCTAGATCTCTCTTTTTGGTATTACCCAACTAGTCGTGAGTTAATCAAGTATGACAAAGAGACAAAAAAAAAAAAAAACTTTTAAGTGCTTGGAACCTTCAGAAAGCTGGTACAATAAAATGTGTTTCTTAGTAAATAACACAGACTTAAGCATTTGTTAAGCTGGCTCAAAATACATTTCGAAGGGTCTAAAGAATGAAAAAGTATCTCATGCATTAGATATATACATCCTTTCACAACTTATAAACCCCACCCCCCGCGGTTGTTTATCCTCATTTTCATTGCAAGTGAGACTGTCCCTTAAGGACACCTCCAATAGATGAGCCAACATCTATTTCTCTCGAAATTGTGCAAAGCTAAATTCAAAAAATATGCAAAGGCAAATGACATGCTAACTGAACTCTCCAAACTTAGAGAGCCATTATAGCTCTCCAATCCAATATTTTATAGCAATTTTCATCCAACACCAACAGTCACAAATCACAACTCAGCAAAGCCAAGATCCACCATGCTAAACCTCTGCTACACTAAACTAAACAACCACGTTCTACCATACTCAGGCTCCTCCACACGCAACCATGCCCGTTCACACACAACCAGTCAAAACCACACAAATCACAAACCTCCACCAATCAGAACCCAATCACTGTTTGTAAATCCCTGTTTCTCCAGCTCTAATGTTGGAGTATCCCAAACTAGGGTTAGATGTTATAGTGTTATACCAAACAATATATTTCTGCCAATCTATATGTACATTTTAAAGCTGTCATTATAAAAATTAACTGATAATAAGAAATATAAATCAAAGCCAAATCTATATCATGTTTTGCCAATAAAAACCTACATATCTTGGTTACTCCTAAATCTCATGTAACTAATAATAATCCCCTATTCAACATTTAGTGCCACAACCTGAAGCAAAGCCCATGGCTAGAAACTGGCTTTTGTTCGCTTGATATCTTGTCCATGAAGGTATGTATAAGCTGTCCAGCTAAACTTGGAGGGTCATCAAGCAAAACATGCACAAAGACATTAACCACGTTTCTCTCTTGCTCTGTAGCCCTGAGGCTGAACCAAGACAGAAATTTTACTCTAAAATCTTCATCCATGTGCCCTTCATGCTCTAACCATTTGACCACTCGCACAGAGTGTTCATAATCACTCTCCTCAAGTCTTTTACAACCCATAACCGGAACTGCCCCCATTCCACTAGGTTTACAAGGTGTGGAAGGAGAAACTGCTTTGGGGCTTACTGAAGATGCGGCTTCAATGAAAGGAGGCAGCAAATGATACCCATCATGCTGGCTCTTGTTGAAGTCATACAATGGCTGAAGCTTTGCAGTGTGGTTTGCTTGGTTTGGTAACTTGTTACTAGACTTTGTTGACTCCACCTGAGGATGATTTTGAGCTATTATTGCATGTTCTGCCTTTCCATTATCTAAAGCTCTGAAAAAGGTTCCACCTGATGGAGATGTCACCCATTTAGCTTCTGAAATACTCAATATCTCAGTGCTGCTAAACAAAGAAACCTTGCAGAAATATTCAGTTGAAGGTTGAAGATAGAGTATATGGAAAATCTTCTGGGGCCTAAATACAATGAAAGTGGGTTGGTCTGGATAATCCTTCATGACAGACTCGCGATGCCACAGCCTGCAGCCTAGGAAGTTTTTCAGCAGATGATCTTCATATTCTAGCACAATGGTCACTGAGGTAGAGGTGGACTTTTCAAATTGGATTTGACAAGCTGCTAAAAATATTTCAACCAAACATCATAAGGGAAAAATTAATGCACATTATAAATGATTCAAGAAAAATGTGATTTTATTCTTCACATTAATATAGAGACGCTATTATTTCAGATTCAAAAACTCAAAAATTGATCCCATGTCTACGTTTACGATTACGGTGACTATGTTTATGACTTTATGATGCCAGCATGACTTCCCAATCTTAATATATATATGAAGGCATTTTATAAGAAAATTGAGACCTCAAATTCTAATAACATAAGGAGCTTACCGGTTGGATGTTTCTTTTCCTTATAATCAGGGTAAAATATTGAATCAAAAGATTCTAGTGCAGAAGCACACAACTTCTGAACCTCAGAACCACAGGAGAGTCTGTTGACAATGCTTCGTGCCATACTTGTGCATACCTGATCCAGATGCCCCACTTCATTGTTCAGTATATTCACTGCATTTTCCACTGTCTTCTGAACTTCTTTGTATAGTGTTGTTCCCATGAGAATCTTGTAAGCCAAAGATAATCGTAGGCACAGTACATCCACTCTTCTGGCTTCCTTGGCAATTAACATTTGTTTTCTCCAAGTTCTACAAAACCAATTAGCAATCCATGACCCTGTTCTCTTGGTACTAAAAGCAGATGGTCTGGATCAATTAACCAGATAAGTGAGTAGCAATGTGAAGTACTGACAGCGTCTTTTGCTATTGGATTAGGTTGGTTCACTCAATTCATGTTTGGTTAGATCAATGTAAATCAGCATGTAAACTGTATAAAGAGTTCCATGATCATGCAATGCATTCTAAAGTATCAGATATCATAAAACATACAAATTGTAACATAAAAGTGTCTACATAAAGTTTGCTTTTGGATTAGGTTGGTTCACTCATAAAGACACTCAATGTCAGTACCTGCACAAATTGCTACTCACTCAATGTCAGTACTTTCACTCATAAAAGTGTCTACATAAAGAGTTCCATAACCATGTGAGTACCTGCACAAATATGTATGGATAAAAGGTAAATGTTATTTGCCAAAAATGTTTTTGTGAGTGCCCACTGAGGTGCTTCAACTTGCTGGGGAAGTAAAAAATAGAGCTGGTGGTAACATTCTCCATGTGTGAGCAAACGTTCATGTTCTAAAGTACTATACAGTAAAAAAAAAAATCAACAAGTAGTTGGGTTTCTTGTCTTTGGTTGCTTCTGTGCATCTAGTACTACAAATTATTCACCGAGTTAGAAGCTCACAAGTTTTTTATTGAGATGTTCAGTGTTCATTAGTGCTGCTGAAAAACTACTTACCTCATTAGCCCATTGATTTTTTCGCAAGAAACACAATAGAAGCTTCCATCCAACTTTGTATGACATCCATTCTTCATAATACCAGCTCTTTCATGCTTCAAAGCACATTCCAAATGGCATGACAATCCACACAGGTCATAAGGAGTATCAGAGCCACAGGTCAACCACAGACTAGGATCCTTGTTATCATCATAACGATGACAGATGCAGCAAGAACATCTCTTGCAAAAAGCATCTTCTGGATTCAAAGTAGCTTTACATGCAACATTCTGACAGAGCAGGATTTTAGCATGTTCTTCTTCATTGTTCTCCAGAGGAACATGATTCAGGTCAGTCAATTGTCGAGACGGGGGCCCTATGTTCCTTTTCCTTTTATGTCCAATATGAGCTGGAGAAAAGGCAAGAGAATTATCACTAGTATCGCTCCTCTTCGAATTCTGGGAAACTAACTTTAGAAGGTGTCCTATCATTTGAGATTTTGTGTATCCTGTGTACTTCCTCTCTTTTCCCATTTCAGCACAGATGATTTCAAGAAGCTCCGGGCGGGTAAAGGATTGAAGCATCTCCGGGGCATCTTTTGGCCATTGGGCAATTTCATGGACTAGCTCTCTTTTCTCTCCCAAGCTTAGCCGGCTACATTTTTCAGGATCAAGTATACAACCTTCAAAAAAAAAAAAAAAAAAAAAATCTAAGTTGAACTTCATATCGCAAATGTCATGTGTAGATGAAGTTTTAACATGACTCTGAATATAAATTTCAATGAACCTAGGAAGGAAAATGTTGTTGTTCACATTCTCCAATCAATTGTTCATATAGCAATGGTAAAATTGAAAATGAAAATGCACAACACCCACAACTCCAAAGACCCATCACCAAATGCTTGGACATGATCTTTACCAATGTATCCACTTATTTTCATAAATTTCTTCCTATTATTGCATTGCTTTATTTGCTCCCTTAACATGAAAATACAAATAGTGTATCTGGAGATGTTCATTCATTCAAGTCCTGATTTTTATTGCTTAATATTTGTCTAAAGGACAGAAAATTATCAGTTGTTCAAGAGACTCTCAGATTTTCTCTCAAATATATGCCCCAAAACTCTCATTTGATATGCAACTTAAAATTCACAACTCAAAATTTTAACTTTTTTTTTTTTTTTTTTTAACTAGTAAATTATGCTCCAACCCATGACATTATCTTCCATGCCATTTATACTGAAGGATGATGAAGTCTCATTTGAGCTAGAGCTCATTCAATAATTGAAGTACTAATTTTTGACATACATTTTGCAAGAACAATAATTATTATAAGATTGAAAAAATAAATAAATAAAAGCTGAAAGCCAGAGACAAAATAACTCTAACCACGTAACCACCACCAAATACATTATACATTATGGAAAAGACTCCAAAATAATAATGGCTGTGAAAGAGCAAAAACCCAGAAAAGATTTCAAACACTAACCTGAGAAAACCGACTCCATGCCTGAAAACCTTTCTTCGGGTTTAGTTAGAGTTTTAAAAACATGAAACAGAGGACTCAAACTCAAAGCTGTGGAGAGAGAGAGTGTGTGGAGAAAAAACAAGACTCATCAATAATGTGAGTCTGTGAGAGAGAAAACAAGTATCATCAAAACCATTCTTTCTTCGGCCTCTGCTTTCAGTTTGCTTGAGGCTAATTTTTTTTCTTTTACTTTTTTTTTATTATATATTTTTTGGCTATCGTTCGTGCGTGATGTAATATGACTCTTATACGAGCAAACACTATGACGCACCCTAATCCACACCCAAATTCACTTCTGCTTTATGCGTCCCTAACATGACTCATTGAATACTATCTCAAATTCTCAATTAGTATTTCACTACTACCACGGCTATGATTAGGTTAATTATTGAAAGATATTTTTTCACTTTTAAAAGTTACATCATAAAAGTTGTGACCTCATACTTTACCTATATTTGGTTATCAACCTTAATTTTTTATTAAAAAATGTATTTATATTTTCAAATATTTCAATGAAATTTTTTTTAAAGATAATTATGGTCATACTGACCGAACCTTTTCCTCCCAAGACTTTCAAGCGCCTTATGTACGAGGAGATGCCAATTCAGTTATAGGGTCCTTCACATATTTTAAAAAAAAGATTTTTTTTTTTTTTGAGAAACTAAAAAATTTTGTTATCTTTTTTTTTTTTTTTTTTTTGGGAGAGATTTTCAATTTATGACGTCCACTCTGGGAATTGAACCTCAAATATCTTATTCAATCATTAAAGACTTTACTAATAAACTGGAACTCACTTGACATATTTCAATGTAGTTCACTAGTTCTTACACTAAATATGTTTTATCAAAAAAAAAAAAAAAAAAAAAACTTATTCTACATATGTTCTTATCACTTTAATATATAGACGGTGACATAATTAATACCATGTCATGCTGTATACTGTCAAATTGACATGGGGTTGATGAATTTCATTTATTACATCCACGTTTTCTATTTATCAATAAGAATTCTTGAGACATTCTAAAGTATGAGCACGGTTTTATAGAGCATATGCAGTTTAATATGCTATATATTAGTATTATTATTATATAAATTTATTTCACTAATTTTATCTTTAAGACAGTGCCTAGATCATTATACTTTTTGTGTGGGTTGATTGAAACTTACCCAACAAATAATTCCACTATATTATGACCGTCAAAGTTATAGTTGTTGTTCGTCGGGGTTTTAGTCGCCGACTCTCTATCATCAGGCCACCAATTTTCTTGACCTTTCAAAATAATTTTGGTATTTTATGTTGAATTCATAAAATGGTTATTGGTTTCTAGATTTTTTTTTTTTTTTTTAATAAAAAGTTTAGGTGAGGGAAGGATACCCTATACTAGGGCTAGGGTAAGCCACAAACTTTAGAAAAGACTTACATTGGACTTATAGATCGCCCACTAAGGAGGACTGTTGGCAACGGGACTCAAACTTAGACCTTTTAAACGAAACGTTCGAGCCTTACCAACTAAACTAACGCCCGTTAGTTTTCTAAATAAGTTTTTGCCCTATTGATAAAGGTTTTTTCTCTTTAATGTGAGGAAATAAAGCAATGAGTTTTGTGTGTTAAATATAAGTAATGTAATTTTTGTGTGTATTGGTATTAGATTTCTCACAAGAGTATAACCACTTCTACAAAATGGTATAAGGGGCAAATGTTGCCAAACTAGCCTTAAAATAGTTTGCATCACCCACCCTGCCAAATCCGTGTATTAGGTAATCTAGGAAAAATCTTAATGAGGATTGAAAATTGAACTCAAGATGTTTAGGTTTACAATTTATCCCCAAGCCCCAACCAATAGTTAAATTATTAATTTGGTATTTGATTTATTACGCAAATTCAATTTAACCTCTTAATTATTGATTATGTAACTTTCGAATTCAAGTCAATTGGTTAAATAAGAGATTTAGGGTTCTTGTATATTATAATATATCTCAAAATAATTATATCGGAGGATACAAATATAACTTGCTAGCGTGGCCCCCCCCCCCCCCCCCCCTTATCACGATTTGGGCTTTCTTCTTTACATCGTTTGAACCTAAAAAAGCATGTTAGACTTCTCTTCGTGGCCCAATGGGCCTCAAGATACTAACAACAGACTTCGGACCCAATATGGAGCTATGAGCACAATAGCTAATTATACAAGAGTATATAATTTTTTCAGAAATTAGTTAGGACTGTTTTAATCACACCACTTTTGCCCATTACTTATAAACCAATGTACACTACTACGCAAGCTTAAGGAAAAAAAAAATTACACTGTTTTCTTTATATGGTATAATTTAGAGAATTCTTCATATCTTATATTTTTATTTTTATTTTTTAAAATGTAAAAGTTAATTATATAAGAGTATATAATTTTTTCTCAAATTAAATGTCATATACTCAATAATTTATACGCCATGTACAAGTTTTCTTTAATAATTTGATAAAAATTTTCATGGTGAAAAGAGGAATGAGAGTTTATAGATTTTTATATTTATACAAAATACTTACGCTGAATTTATAACTATTACTGTAAAAATATCTTTATGATAGGTTTCTTTCTCTTGACTCTCTTTGCACTCTCTGTTTTATATAGTATATTTGATGGGAAGACTGAATATCTCTTTCATAGGTAAAGAGAGAACATGTAGTTAACTTTTATTAAACCTTTAACATACACGTAGGTTATCAAATGGAACATTATGTTATTAAATGAGACACTAATAGTTAATTTTGGTCATAGAATTAAATAAATTAACTAAACTAAACTAAATTAAAAAGTTAATTTAGTCTTAAAATTCTCTCTCTCTCTCTCTCTCTCCCCATATAAATATAAATCATATTTAAGGGTTAAAATTTAATTTGTTTAGGTATTGTCTATAAATATATATAGTTAAGCTAACAAAAATATAAATATTTAAATATTTGAGGGGGTTAAATGTTATAAATCCTAAAGTAAAGATATTTTTTTGCTAATTATCCTAAAGCAAATATAACTATACTGCAGGGAATAAAATAATATTTAAATGATGGCCCATGGCTCCTATGATATTCACTACCAATACTAGTAAACTTTTTTTCTCTCTCTCTCTCTCTCTAACATCCAACTCTTTCCACGATGTTTCTTAAAGGGAATGCTGATTGTGGTGTGTCTCAGTTAGTCACATCTTGAACTACACAGATCAACTACTTCCACTCATTATTGTACTTCCAAATTAAGACCCAACAATACCCAACAAAAGAAATGACCCCCCCACTGCTTGGTTTTTTTTATTCAATTTTCTCACATTTCAGCTTGTTAAAGCACAACATTCTAATGGTCCAAGTTGTTTGCACTCTTCTCCAATTACTATCCATGTTATAGACTCAGATTCAGACTCAAGACTCACTAGCTAAGGCCAAAACCCAATCCCTTTCCATCAAATTTGAAACCAATATTAGCTGGATATCAGAACATTAACCCATAGGTCCACATAGATTTATGTGCTATTTAGAGATCTTATCTTCATGCTTTTGCTTTAAGATAAGGTTTGAGAGCCTCTTCTTGCCATTCTTTTACATGGCAATTAAACATGATACGACACGCAGGAAGGCGACATACACTATCAATCCTCTTGAGATAATTGTCACTTCTATTATAAGCTTTTCTGTAGTCTTTTACAAATTGATATATATGCCTCATGAATTATCATGTCACATTTATAACATCATGATTCCTCATTTCCACTTTATCAATATCATCCACAAAATTCGTTCATTAAAAAATAATATATATATATATATATTTATATATTTATATATATAATCCACAAAATTCCATTTTCTACTAAAAATTTTGTAATAAAAAAAGATTACTATATAGTCATGATTTAGTGAAGCAAATTTAGAGCTCACATGATGTTCTTGTTAAATATTGATGGATTAGTATCTTGGAGAAAGTAAACGTAATTTTTTAAATGAAAGCGTTACTCAAATTCTATCTTCCTTTGAAAGTTTGAGTGTCTCTTCCATTGTGAGTGTGTGTGGAGGGAGTATGAGTATCCATCAAGAGTGACAATTGTCAACGAGATGGTGCCATTTCTTATTCTCCCATCATACCAAAGAAAATCTTGATTAATGGAGTATTCAGATGAAAGCGTTACTCATATCCCAAAATTCATAGGAGATATTGGAGAAATGTTATGTCAAGCCACAAGATAAAGTATATTTAACTTAAAATCAAACTAAAAGTAGGTCTTACAAAAGTTTTGAAAGAAATTATCTAAGAAACTCTTACATTGACCTATTTGTCAAAAAAGAATGGAAATTGCCAAACAAGACCTAACACTAGCTCTTACAAAGAACCTGATTTTTCACGATTGAAGTAATTAAGAACATTGATATGAAATAGGGACGGAGGGAGACTTGGACTAGGGGGGCAATGGCTCCTCCTAATTTTTTTTTTCTTAAATTAATAATACGTAGGCACCAATTTTAGAAATTTTGTTATATAAAATCATACTTTGCTCCCCTTAACATTATCATTGATTCTTTTAAGAGTACTACTTTAGCTACAAATTTTTCTATAACATTTTTACAAATTATTGTGGTAGTAAAATTTTATTGGTTTGCATTTGGGTCCATCACTTACAGTACATTTTTACTTACTAATAACCACTTACCACATTAATAATTTGTAAAAAAATTTGTAATTCTAGCATTTTCCTCATTTTAAAGGTCAGATCTAAAATCTAAAGCAAAATTAATAAGCCCAAAAAAATTATTCAACAAAAATTACCAATAGTAAAGCTAAAAACAATTAAATTCAATCAATCAATTTTACTCAAAACAAACAACATGACCCTTTAAAAAATTTTAAACAAAATAGTTTTGTTCATACTTGGTTGCACACATAAAAACACAAAAAAAAAAAATCATTAGCTATTAAGCAACCGAGCCGGAAGCTAAAGCCGCCACACGCAACCAACAGCAAAACTACCCCCTAACTTCAAGTTCTGGCTCTGTCCCTAATATGAATTATAATTATATTAAAGAAAATTTTGTTAAAAAGAAAGTAAAAGTTGAGTTCGTAAGGTCATATGCTCAGGTTATAGATATACGCAAGTACAACACACCTCAAAAACTATGAGACGTGCTTGGAGCCTTGGAGTGACAAATATATAAATCAAGCTTAAGGGGGGTGTTTGAGAAATAAACATCTTTTTTTTTTTTTTTAAATGAAGTTTATTTATAAGATGAGTTAGTACTTAGAATTTGGAATTACATAAAGTAAATATGAGAAGTTTATAACAGTTAATTGATGAGGTTATCTCAGCAAAAAAAAAAGTTTATTGATGAGGTTATAGTTGCATCATGCATACATGTAGAGTATATATAAAATATATATATATATATATAACTCATGCATGCAATCATCCCATTAATGTACAAAATAATTCCCTTCTTCTTCTTATTCTACTTTTATCTCCTTTTGAAAACGAATTCAAAGCGTCTCTTTCATTGTAAATGTGTGTGTGAGACTTGACGCTGAGGGGCGGTGTGAGGCACGCAAGCTAGCTTTTAACACAGTACTCCTAATAAGGTCTCAGAAAGGCACCTTTTAATTTCTGTCATTGCTTTAAGGAAAAAGACAATGCTATCCAGAAAAGGATAATGAATTGTGGGGTATGTCATCCCTGAAGATAAGATTCAGGTGATGTACTTTGAAACTGCCTTAACATTTAACAAAGGTCGACAATTGTCAATGGCCGGCATATATGATTTAAGTTTGAGTTCAGATAGGGAAAGATCACGTGGCATCCATGCACATGAAGGCACAAGGGGACCCCAGCTATGACGTGTCCTTGAAGTGTGTACTTGTATGTCCAATCTCATGACTTGTAGAATCCTATGCCACGTCGGATTTTTTGATCTCAATAAATTCAGACCTTGTCTTAGAAAGGCTTAGTGCGATATCAGAGACTAATGGAAAACATGGGCAAGAGATTTGCCAAGTGGAAGAGAATGGTGAGACAGCAAAAGGGGAAGCTCTATATTATGAGGGTTTGCATCTCTATGCTTCTTGGTTGGCACAAATACTCCAAGGCAACGTACATGGGTTCTAATTAAGGAGCATTTAGCTTTGGTTTAGTTTAGTTTAGTTTTTCTAGTATGTGATGAGTTTAGTTTGCTGTATTTTTGTTACTAAGATATGTACATTCTCTCTATAATACAAATGAAATGTTCACCATAATTATTACATGAATGAATACAATCCATTCCTTGCATTTAGATTTTAGTGTGTTGTTTAGTGCATGCATGTCCAGATGTCTTTGCGTTTCTACTTCCTTCTAGAACTAGAAGTATTTTTTTTTAGGATATCTTCCTTCTAGAAGTCATTATTATTATATACCCTTTGGCCTTTGTTTTCATTCTAATAATATTGCTTAACTTATCCAAGAAAAAATATATTTATTATCCATCCGTGTTTCCATGCCTATCCACGCTCAAGTTTGCTATTAAGCTGCTTTCTTTATTATTACACTACTAATTGGCCTACAGATGAATGCAATATTAAATTTTCATCGTATAAACTTGGATGTTTCTGGCCAAAAAAAAAAAAAAAAAAAAAAAAAAAAAACCTTGGATGTTTGGTGAAATTTTGATTAATTGCAAGTTTAAAATCTAAACTAATTGGCATAGAATAGAACTGACTTAAAGCCTTTTTTTTCTCTTTGACAGAAAGGGAAAAAAAAGGTTTTAATTTGGAGGGGGTTGGTTTTATTTAAGCCTTAGAGAAAAGGATTAATTGGCTTGATTAGAATTAAAAAGATGGGTCTCCTTGGCTTTATCAATATCGAGTGAGAGAAAAACTGAACAAGTATAGTGTTATCCATGCTCACAGGACATAACCATAGCCATCAATCTCCAATAATATCTCCTTTGTGTGGGTTTTAGTTTACTTCAAAAAGTGAAGACTCACCCCACATGAAACTAGGTTTACTGTGATTGATGATAAGGCTTTTGTTTTTCTTTCCAAAGAGCTCATGATGATTCACCACCTCACTTATTGAAGATGACTCAAAATGAGTGTACGTACAAAAAATATGTACATGTGCAGTTCAATTTTCGTCCCAAAAAAAGATATAAAACTCTATATATACATGTGCAATGCAACAAAGATATTCTATGGAGTTCTAAAGACTTAGAAAGTTGTATCAGCAAATGAGAAACCTCGCACATTAATTATGTTACCCTTTTGTTTTTGTTATCTAGCTGTTGATGTAACACATTCATAACACCCCACTTAGCACACATCCAAACGCATCCGGGAATTCGGGCGGCACTGGTTTGTTTTGCTGTACATCTGAACACTTTGGGACAAATAAAGCCTTATAGAGACAGTGTCAGAGATGGAAACTTCAGATTAAACTAGGATAAGTTACAACTAGTCCTTTTCCAGTTGAATTGGCAGGGAGACAAGCTAATGGGTCTACCTTGTTATCTTTGTTTAAATGGGACCCTGAAATGTTTACCCAATTAGGGGCCAACACTTGTTACCAACAAATACAATGTCTCTGACCTTTCTTCTTAGCCCCCCTCTTTATAAGCCTATGCTTTCATAGGCTTTTTAGATCAACAAAAATTTCAGCACCACCACCATATACCATTACTGTTTTGTACATGATCATGGCTAGTCATTGGAATTCAGTGCGACTCCCAAAGCTCAGGTCTTGGCAAAGGTGTTCAAGGCACATCCGAGAGAAGAGAACAAGGCTTTATATCATATGGAAGTGCACTGTGATTCTTCTAAGTTGGGATGAGCAACATTGATGAATGTTGTAACTTGGTAATGATTTTTCCCAAGTCCAGTGAGGTTAGTTTTGTGCAACACCTTTTTTGTATGAGCAAATCAGTAAACCATGTACATTCGAGTCCTGTGGTGATGAAGATGAACTCCTTGATTTCAGAAAGTACGGATGACCACACATTGTGTACAAGCTAAGGTCACTTATATGGCTGAAATTATGACAGCATATATGGTGTAAGATAAATGTACAGGATCTTTACTGTTGATTAACATATGCAGAGTAGTCTATTTTGATATTATTATTTTTCGCTTATTTTTTGACCTTCGATCAAACTGAGGACATTGTCACTATCCCAATCTCAATCTATCATCAACTGAGGCCTAGGAACATGTATCCTATACCATGAATACTCACTCAACCAACCAGCTCGGAAGTTCTTGATTAAGTTATGAAGAGAAAAAAGACGTCCCTTCCCACCCTTCTTTCTTTCTGGGGCTTTTGCGAAAAGAAAATTCTGATTAATTTTCGTTCAGGCAAAGATTATAATTATTTTATAATTTACAAGCTCAATCATTGGTTTTCCAACTCAACCTTTTTGCCTGCCCATTCCAATAGGAGGAGAAAGTACTCTTTAGCCTAAACTCGTTGAAAAAATAAAAAGCTATTGTATGTTCATTATCCACTTTCTGCGGAAAATATTTTTTCTGGTTGCCTTCTCCTGATGTTTCCCCGAGTTCAAATGCCCCCTCCTATTATAACTATCAAATATTAATAATGATAATAAAAAAAGAAGACAATAAGTTTCCGGTTTCCTTCTTCCCAACCTGCCTAAGTTTATTGTTTCCTTCTTCCCCAACCTGTCTGCTACCCTCTTTGCTTCCCTTTATTCAGAATTTTTAGTAGATTGAGAGAGCAAGTAATTTATTTTATTTATTCACATAATTCAAAACAGCAGATTGAAGGTAAAACTCAATAATACAACCTCTTCAAACATTATGAGGGCTTTATTACCCTCTTAGTTTAAGAACCCTTTTCCCAAACCGTTCTTCCCAAAATTAAGTTGAGCCTAAGCTCAAGAGGTTCAAAATCCTGATATCTCGTACATTCTGCATTAAGTACAGATTTACATGCCCAATGTGGCGATAGTTTAGCAGAGAACCATACGGCATCTTCTAAATAAAATTTCACATCTACAAAACATTGGTTGAGTTTACTGTTCTCCCTTCCTCTTCCCAACCAGCACCACCACCACCTTTTAGTTCTCTGTATGAACATAAACACCCTTGCTAACGATGACAGGGATCAATACACTCGTCAACGTTGACAGGGATCAATACACTCATTTCTTATTCCCAAAAGGTTCGCCAGAAGCTCCTTGTGACCTTGTGGAATTTAAATCATCCTCGGCAGATTTCTTTGGGGTTTGCCCTTGCTTGCTTTGGCCTCCCTGGGGTTATTACAGCAACAAGGAAAAAAACAAACAAACAAACAATAAGGTTTAGCTTCAAAGGGTATGTGGAAAAATATGTTTTGCAAGCATAAAGGTGCAGGAAAAAAAAAAATTACTCCCGTAAAATTATATTTCTATTTTTTTTATACGAATATTTGAGAATGAAGTTACGTACTTTTTGCACCAAGTGCACTATTTGTTTCACCATTTGATGAATGTAAAGAGAATAAGTCTACTTAATCCAAGTTTCCGTTTAATTAGCCATTAACATCTTTTGTGACAGGTACATCACAAATTAATGCCCTTCATTATAAGGTATACGAGGGTTATAACCTGCCATCCAACTATGAAGACATTAATTCCTTTTTTTCCTGTTAAAAGTTCATCAATTTGTATTATATTTGATTAGTTGTTGATTCCAATTCCAATATATCAATAATAAGGGCAAAAAAATTTATTTCACAGTAACAGTACCTAAAAATCCAGGGCCCTCTGTCCTAAAACCATTATGGACAAAGATTAGAGACCCAGATAATTAGCTCTCTCCCTAGCCAACAATCTACAAAAATACACTGAAGCTGGATGCATAAAATCATAAAAAAAATTGTTTTTCAATTGCTTGTGCTCAAAACATGTGTTGTTGGAGGTTTTTATTCTCCTTATTATATTCAATTATTCTCATAGAAACCTGAGTCTCAAGACTCTCAGCACTTAAATGTTGCTTAATTTATGTCATCTTCTTCACATTGGGCAAAGCTTAAATTTATTTTACTAAGCTAATAGATATGAAAGAAAATAATGGAAAATATATCAAAATTGATAAAGAAAAAGGTTCACTTACTGCTCCCTTATGGCCTGTTAACCTCCGAATTGATGGAGCTCGTGCCATTGATGAAGCAGCTGCAGCTGCAGCCACACGGATTCTGCAAAAAAGAATTCATTACAAGATCCATTGTCATTTTATTCTTCATTTTGGCAATACCGTACATTACTGCTCTTTTTTCTTTTCTTTTTTTGGCTTCGAACCGTACATTACTGCTATTAAATCTTTATCATTAATCCAACCTTTTATGCACATCAACATATTCATCTGTCTCATCCACAATTTCCTCCTGCATAAATTGACGAAATCGTCACCATTAATCAACTGGCAACTGGAAAGACATGCAAACTGAAAGGAATATATAAATAAGGGGTTGCACTTTACCTGCAGAAGTTCTTCAAACACATCTTCCAGAGTGATGATACCAATAACTTCACCATCTTCAATATCCTCTGACAAATGAGATATGCCATTAGTTGCAGTGTCATTACGCCTAAAAGATGGTGGCCTCCTCATATTGGTAGGCATTGAAGCCCTGTCAACCTCAACAACAACACTGTCTGACTTTTCATCCTGCTTTAACAAAGGAGTAGTCAGTTGAGAGTCCTCGCCACAAACTTTGTTCTCTTCAGATTTTTCTCCATCAATTGTTGGAGGAAGAGTCTTGCCTTTTCCCTTAGACTTCACCACAGCTGCCATATGACTGCTTCCCTTTTGGAACTCATTCAATATATCATACAGAGGCATATCTGCTGGAACCCTAAGGACACATCCCACACATCAACAATTCATATCCATAATTCCAAAAAAAAGAGAGAATAAGCACATCTTTAAGTATATACACATACCGTGGAATTCTGCGGATTGATACAGCACTGACAGGGGTCTCTGTTTCAGGTCGTACGGTGAGTAAACTCTTCACCTAATCCCAAAGGGAAAAGAAAAAAGTGAGAGAAATAACCAGTTATAAATCAGCAAACATCTAAACCAGTACTATAATTCAAAAGTTTGTCAAAAGCTTAAAGTCCAACCCACCAGAAGAAGTCCAATTACATTCTTTGGATTCCCAGAATAGACAGGAACTCGACTATGACCCCGAGCAAGAATTTTCCCCATTGCTTCCCTGGGTTATTAAAATTATGAAAAGAAAAAACAAATATAAACAAAGGATAGATTGAATACTAGTATTCTAGAACTTCTACTAAGAATAGACAAACTCATGTAATGGTGATGACCATGCAAAGCTTTATCACAAGATAAATGGAAAGTTTAACAAAAATAACAGAAACAAATTGTAGCCAAATGCACTCACATATGTTAAGACCATGCACTCACATATGTTAAGACCATAACAGATTGATTGGAATGACATAGAAGCATATACGAATGCAAAACTTAGTTAAGATATGCTTTGCATAACTAAAGTTTTAAACCAACATAAAATAATTTGAGTTAGAATCATACTCATTTATCACAAATTTTTTTTTTAAAATTCTTTATCAGATAGCAAAACAAGATTCCCATAAAAATAAATGTTGAATCACACATATTTTTTGAAGCAGGAAATTGATTATAAAATAATGGATTTAATTCTTGGAAGAATGTGAAAACAGAAATTTTAAAGTGTAACTCTTGGTATCTTGATGAGGAAGTTGGATCAAGAAGAAGAAAAAAATGATAATAATAATGGCATCAAAACTTAGTCGGGTGTAGAACTTACCAGTCCAACTTCGAATTGACATCCAAGGAAAAGGTCGACTCAATAGGTGTCATAGCCTCCTCAGCAGTCTGATTGAAAATAATAATGACAACATGAAGAGTGACTTTGAGATACTAACTCCAGCTAATATCAAGGATCTAAATTTAGATAAGGCATTATATAGAAACATCATACTATAGTGACCACTTACAAAAACTCAAAATTTTAGCTTTTCCACCAAGTCACAAAGTCAAAGGTAGTTGGTCAGTTTGAATCAAGAGAAGGGAATTTACAGATGCAAATTTAAAAATAAATCTACATAAGAAGCAAGGTACTCTTAACCATCAGGAAGTTCTGCAAATGCACAATGACAAGCAAAACAATAAATAAACTAGCACACCAGTTTAAGTAACATTGTTTACCTTTTCAGTTAAATCTAGGGCTCCGCTAATAATGGTTGTCTCATCATGTGTAAGCTCCCCTCCCTTGCCAGCCTAAGCATAACAAGAATAACAAGCTATTACTCCTTGAAACATTTGAATAGTTTTAACAAGTGATAATTGCAGTAGTTTATGCATATAAACTCCAACGGCTTTACCTCCTGGCTGTGGATGGAGACAAGGGCTTTAAGCTGCGCCCGCCTAAATAATGCTTCATTATGTCCCAGAACCCAGTCCAGAATCTGGAACACATATATTTCTAGTGTTAAGGGCTAAATATATATCAACAGAACCAGAAATACAAAAAGGAGAAGATGTGTTTAGCCATAATATCAGTAAAGGAGTGCTTTGATATTGTATGGAATCTTATATGTATTAGATTTCTCACAAGAGTATAACCAGTGAGACAAGCTTTTGATATTTACAATAATAAAAGTGTGAAATTTAAATTGATAATAGTTAAAAATATAAGATTTAATTTGACCCAAAAATAAAACTAAAAAAAAAAAAAATTCCCCATACTATAATAATTTATTATCGTGTACTAGTGTACTAGCTACTAGGATAGTAAAAGCCCACGCGCACATATAGTTACTCTGATATGGTCGACAATATTTCCGTTATATGACTCTTTCACTATTTGCTGCTGCGCGGTGAAAGGCGTGAGAGAGTGAGACAAACCTTTTTCGTGTGGGAATTGTGTACGACGCGAGGTCTATATCTGATATGAGTCCTTTCATTGGTGTCCTGCATTTACCTAATGAATCAAGATTGTTAAGATCTATATCTTTCTGCTGCTTCTTTTTTTGTACAGAATTAGGAATGACAAGGGCCGGATTTTTTCATACTCGGACCTGACTTGCAGGTCTTAGCTCGAGGCCTGAACCCGACCCATTTACTAATCGGGTTTTTTTCCCGAGGCCCGGACCTGCCTCCGTCAGGCCCCTCGGGTCTCGTTAAGCCCGGCTAGATTTGGGCCCAATCCGCGGCCCAAATCGTGGCCCAACCAAAAAAAGAAAAGAAAAAAGAATTGAATGGCCATTGCCCATTACTCTGCGCCTTTTTTTTCTTTTTAGTACATAAAATATAAATTATGGAGATGAGTAAGTAATAAAATTGATAGAATATAGTTTTAAACTCATTTTAAAAGGAATACTCTTTGACCTAATCAGATCTATGATTTTCACTTTCAAAATTACAAACCAAACACAAATTTCAGATCTATGATTTTCATTTTTCCCTTTCAGAAATCATAAACACAAACACAAACACAAACTCACGCCGTGGAGAATGAGGCGAATTGAACCCAGAAAAAAGAAAAAGAAAAAAAATGAAGAACGAGGCGAACTAAACCCAGAAAAAAAAAATGGAGAACGAGGTGGAGTGAGGCCGTGTCACGCTTGTGGTCATGGGCGAGGAAGATGAGAGGGGCAGCGGACTGTGCGACAATGCGAGATCCGCGATGGCGAGGACGAAACGGAGTTGAGAGAGTAGAGAGTTTGGGACCGGTGACACTGCGGAGCTTGGGACGGCGACGAAGGCTTGGGACGGCGGCTAGAGTTGGACCGGCGGTGAGAGAGTTGGGCGAAGGTGAGATTGAGCTGAGGGAGAGGGAGTGTCGGAGTGAGGGTGAGGACTGAGGGAGGGAGGCGTGGGTTCTGACTCTGAGTTGGTACTGAAGAAAATAGAAATGAGGGATTAGGGATTTAGGGTTAGATTATAGGTATATATATATATATATAGGGGTATTTTTGTAATTTCAGGGTACCAGGTTTTTATCCGGGCCGAGTTTCGGGTCGAGTCTCGAATTTTTTTAATAAAACCCAGACCCGCTTCGGGTTTTTTTTTTTAAAACCCATACCCGACCCTATTCCTAATCAGACCGGGTAAAACCCGGCCCATTAGGGTCGGGATGGGCCGGGTACCCGCGGGTCGGGCAAAAATTGCTATCCCTATACAGAATGGACAACATGTGGGTCTCACTCTCACCTAGTCCACACTTTACACTACAGTTTTCTTTTTATAATTTATAAGGCATATTGTGACAAAATTAGTGTAAATAGCTGTGCTAAGGTTTTCATCCACTCAATTGGTAAAGTCTTTTATAATTTAATAAGAGATTTGGGGTTCAATTCTCATCTACACCAAAAATTAATTGGTGTTTTGGTCTAATGATAAAAAGTTATCATTAGGAGCGAACGCCATAGATTAAAACTCTCAAAAAAAAAAAAAAAAACTATGCACTTAACATTTTTGGGATTGTATGAACTATGAATAATATTGAATTATATTTTTTGTTTGTAATATAAATTCAGTAGTATTTTAAGTTTGGCATCTGCTGCATATTGATTATTTTTTACGGAAAAATCAAGTCAAGACATTAATTGGTTTTTAGTGTAGGCGAGTAAATTAGTTTTTACTGTAGGGAGAGATTGAATCTCAAATTTTTTTTTTTTTAATAAAAACAAATTTCTTATTTAATTAAAGGAAAAAGTAATCAGTTGAGTTAACTGGTTTCCCAAATCAAAATATAAGAAACTATAGATAGTTTAATCTTTGATATATAGCCCAATTGGATCACAAGATATTAGATAAATTTTTCTTGGGTGCAGGCCCACTACAGTAGCTTGCAAGTGCAACTAAGGCCTTCAAGCGTTGCACTTGTTTGAGTTCCTATTCAATATTTCGCATCATAATTTGGTTCAAGCCCAAAAAACCAATGTGTATCAAGCTTACAAATAAATATGATCAGAAATTGTGATGGGTCTTCCAGGTCTATCCAATTCAATCATTCGACCTGTTCTTCACAAACTGAAAGTCCAATTAATGAAAGCATGACTTAAAAATTCGAACACATTATTGTATGTAGTTATGTGATGCATTCAAGACACAACAGATATAAATTAGAGAAAAGCAGTGATGGTGTTGGGTTTGGTATAAGGCTGGGTCAAGGATAGGATAGCCAAGCCCATTTTGAGCTGAAATTCGGTCTCTGAGTTGTGAATCCAATTCATAATAAAGAAAGCTTAGAATAGAATATTCCCCATATGCCCTTTGTATAACTAGAAAAAAGTCATTTATATATATATATGAGAGAGAGAGAGAGAGATTTTAAGTTAGAAAAAAGTCATGCCATCAAATGCACAGGCTCACTCAATATATGTTGGCGTAAAATCTCAGAGACTGATAGATCATAATGTTCCCGTTTGGCGTTTGTCAATAACCTATAAGTCAAGTGGTTTTTTTGTGTTTTTTTTTGGTTTCTAATGGATATTTTATAGAGTTTGATTCTTCATCTCCTTTCCATTGAGACTAATGCTATAAATAATATAACCATTTTTTTCCATGTTTATTCAACATTCTTTTTTTTCTTTTTTCACATTTATATTTTATGCTAATTTTTTTTAAAGAGAATACTATGTATTTTTTTTAGAGTAATTATTCAATACTCCTATTTTTGATACCTTACTTCTTTTACACTTTCACTCTTAAATCAAAATATGGTTTTTTTAAAGTGATAGATTTTGTTAGGGAATATATGTGTGTGTTATTAGAGATATATTAGACATATTACAACATGGTATACACATCAATGCATCTACTCTAGCATATATACACACACACACGTACAGGGACGGAGCCAGAGTTTTGAGTTAAGGGGGAAGGCTTTATTGTTAGCTGTGTGCAGCAGTTTCAACCTTTGACTCTGCTACTATTTAGCTACTGAGATTTTTTTTTTTTTTGTCAGTAAGAACAAAATTATTTTTGTTTAGAATTTTTTAAATGACAGGGTTGTTTATTTTAAATAAAATTGGTTAATTGAGCTTAATTATTTTTAAGTTTTACTATTGGTAATTTTTGTTGTTGAGCTATTTTTTTGGGGCTTGTATATTTTGTTTTAGATTTTAGATCTATAATTTTTTTTTTATAGTCACTAAAATGAGGAAAATACTAATGCTACAAACTTTTTTATAAATTATTGATGTAATAAGTGGTTACTAGTAAGTAAAAAAATGATGCGAGTGGTAGGTCCATGTGCGAACCAATACGAATTTGCTACCAAAACAGTTTATAAAAATGTTGTAAAAAAGTATGTGAGTATAACATTACTCTTAAAAAAATCAATGATATTGTTTAAGGAAAAAAAAAGTAATTTTATAGAACAAAATTGCTAAAATTAGTACACACACTCATATATATATATAAATTTTTTTTTTTTAAATTAGGGGATATAATATTTTTTTTATAAAAAATTTAGTCCAAAGCTAGCTACGTCCCTGCACACGTATGAGATGCAGTGTTTGCACTTGACGTGACAAAAGAAATAGCCTTAAATTAAGAACAGTGAGCATTTGCACCCGGTCTTCTAAATGGTATATGTTGGTATAATTTAGCATCAAAGCATAAAAAAGCACCATTACCCGGTCTTTCAATTCTAAAAAAATTTACAATCTTGATACAATGTCATCTTACATATACGACAGTACTGTAACTCCCTTCTATAATTTTTAATATATTTTATTCCCTCCGCTATAGTATTGTATAAATTTATACTTTCTCTCTGTTGCTTTCATTTCTCTTTATCTTCCATCTTTCCTCTCTTTCTTGTTCTTGTTCTGCCCTCTCTACTCCTCAAACTAGAAACTACCTTTTCTCAAACCCAAAACCCCGTGTGGTGGTGGTAGCGGCAGAGGTAGGCGTGGCATAGAAGTTTCGTTGATGTGGCGGTGGTGGTGGCGTGGGTCTGGGTTGGTGGTGTTGGGGTGGTTTGCCTCTCTTCTCTATCGCTATCTCTCTCTAGTTGCCGTTGTGGATGGGTTTGTTGTCATGGGTCGATTTTGGTCGTGGGTTGTTAGATTTTAGTATTAGGTTTGCTGCCATGGGTAATGGGTTTGCTGATTGGCGTGGCGGAATGGCGAGGTGGAGATCGGCGTGGTGGGTTTCAAGATCAACGAAATCAACGATGGTGGATTTCTGGGTTTTGGCATTGTGGTTGTTGTCAGCAAGATTGACGATTTCTTTGTGTGTGTGTGTGTGTGTGTTTTGGTGATTATGTGTTTCTTGTGGATGTGGTTGTTGTTAGTGGTTTTTGGAGGCTTCTTTGTGTTTTTTTTTTTCTCTGTGGTGGCTATTTCTTGTGGTTGTGGTTGGTGGTGGGTTTGGTGGTCTGAGTTGTGAGTTTGCTTAGATTGGTGGTCTGAATGGTGGGTTTGGTGATTTATGTGGTGGGTTTCTTGTGGTATTTGGCAGTTTGTGTGTGTGTGTGTGTGTTTTTTTTTTTTTTTTTTTTTTTTCTCTTGGTGGTTCTTGTGGTGGCAGTTTCTTGTGTTTGTTGTTGTTGGTGGTGGCTTTGCTGGTATGAGTGGTGGGTTTGCTCGTATGTGAGTGGCAGTGGTGGTGGCTGGATTTTTAAATAAATTTTTTTATGGTGTATTTTAAACACAAAAATGAAGAGGAAAAGAGACAAAGAGAAAAGAGAGAATGAGGAGAGGAAGAGAGAGAAAGAGGTGATGAAATTAATATTTTATTTAATAGATGATATAAATAAGAAATGAGATGTTGGGTGTATTGTAAAATGGAATGGTATAATAGAGAAAGTAACTTTTGAGATAGTAAAATGAGATAATTTGTAGAAATTGAAGGTGAATGCTCTAAGACTGTAAGAGTGAATATTCTCAACAAGAAAATTAATTTAGATAAGGGAGATTTGGAAGTTTTCCATTAAGTGCTTGTATTGCAAGGACGGACCTAGGTGGGGTCCAAGGAGGCTTGAGCCCCCCTGGGTCCAAATTTTTTTAATTATTATATATTTCATTTTTGTAGTTGGACTCCCTTCCAAAACCTTAGGTCCCCTTCTCCTCAATAAGCATAGCTAGCCTCACCCAAATAGCAACTATCCAACCCAAAAACTTAACAAAAATAATAAAAACATGCACAATGGTGATTGTATTTTAGCCAAAAAAAAAAAAAAACTATTTTACTACTAAAGAACCAAAAAATCATGTGTAAATTTTTTACAACTACAGTAAACTAGTATAAATATCAGTTGACTGTAGCAAGTTGTTAAAAATAAAATAAAATATTTTATTTAGATTATATCTCTTTCTTCAATTAAAAAACTCAAATTCTCTCTCTTCCTTTATTATTTTAATGAGTTGTTTATATTATTTTAAATGAAGTGATAAAAAAACCGAACATTTGATATTAGGTGTATTGTAAAACGAGGTGGTAAAATATATAAAGTAGCTTTTTGAGGTGTTAAAAGCTAAAATTTTTAGCACCACCACTGTGAATGCTCTAACTTCAACAACAACAACAACCAAAAAAAAATAAAAAAATAAAAAAACAAAAAAATCCTAACTACCCTAGTATTAAAAAAAACATTATTTTGTTTTTGTTTTTGTCTTTGTTGGTAAATGATTGAATCTTAATGCATTTAGAAACAATGATTTTGAGTATTTTATAAATTTTTAATACTATATGGATGCCTGCAGTTTTTTTTTTTTTTTCATTTATACTCCAGTCGTCACTAACTTAAAATCCTGGGTCCATTCCTGCTGTACTGCTCTTTAATTAACACCTTCGAAAATGACTTGTTAATACCTTTCTCATCGTTATAAAGTTCCTTAATTTGTGAAATTGAATTACTTTAAATTTTAAAAAATAAATGTATGTGCTCAAAAAATCGTAAGAAATATGTGGAAGTAAAGAAAATCATGTCTACATTATATGAAAGGATTTCATCATTTATTAATGTTAGTACGATTATTTAGTAAAAAAAAATGTTAGATGATTATATCAATTATTCCTTAATAAAATATTATATTGACCTTCCTATATAACATTAAAAAATCACAAAGCAAACGGTATTTGTTGAAATACTATCCTATCTATAAAAAATAAAAATAAAAAAAAAACATAGAAAGATTAATCCATATATATATATATATATATATATATGTGTGTACGTAAGACTTGTATTTTTTATCAGAGTTATTTTAGCATAAACATGTACATTATATATTAAGCACATCAAATATACTATAACTGTACATTCATATGATATGAATAAGTGTATCATACATGTAAATCCATGAATAAAACTCATATTCATAAAAAGATATGTAATAAATTTGGTGTATAAAATAATTTCTTCACACATATATATACATGTAAATGGCACTCCAAACAGCTGAGGAGTGTCATATAGCATTATAGCAATCACACAACCAATAGTTTGGTGCATGCATTAAGAGTGCGTTTGGTTCGACATGATGTTACATTTTTTTTGGATAGGAAAACTATAGACTTTATTAAAATCACAAAATGCAAGATACATCATGGAGAAGAGCTTGTTCTAAGAAGCAAGGATTTTCTTCCATCCAGGTCATATAATCATCAATACCTAACGCGTATTTTGCTAACAAATGAGCTGGCTTATTGCCTTGTCTTTTAATACGTGAAAAATCAATCTGTGAGCCAACCCCATACATCCCAAGTATACCCGATATAACATGTGCCACAGAAGGAGGATCAGAGCGACCACTCAAGGAATTATACACCACCAAGGAGTCCCCTTCAATAGTAAACTCAAAAATCCCAACGTCCCTTGCAAAACTGATTCCAGCTTCAAAAGCCTTCGCCTCCACCTCCAGCGCCCCCAAAGGTGAGTTAATTTTCCTGCTCAGAGCTGCTACAACCAATCCATTGGAGTCCTAAATCACCACCCTTACTCCTGCTGTCTTTTGCATTTTAAACACCGCCCCTATCCACATTGACTTTGTATCTCAATCCCGTCGGAGGTGTCCATTGAATTACCTGACTTTCTGGACTTGTGATTCTCGGAATTTCATTCGCTGCAAAATATTCTGCAAGGTATTGAGACGTCCACTGCACTATATCCCGTCCCATCTTTTTTCTTTTTCCATTTCAAGCTTCATTCCTGTTAACCCATATGGCCCAAGCTACGGTAACCACTATTGCCACTTTTTCTTCGTCATACTCACTCAACACCATCAGGTTCCACAATTGATCAAAGAAAGACGAGATTATAAATAATATTACGTTATTGTAATCTTACATTAATATAATCTCAATACAATAACACAACACTAAATTATTTAGGAAGATAATGAGATTAAGATGATGTGATATATTTTATAATTTTAAATTATGATATAATCTCAATACAATAATACGACACTAAATTATTTAGGAAGATAATGAGATTTAGATGTTATGATATATTTTGTAATTTTAAACTGTGGTAATGTTAGAAAAAATAAAATAAACAAAAAAATCTTAATTTCACATCATTTTAATATGCATCCCATTAAAGGTAATTTACAGCGAACCAAACGGCGCCTAATATGCATGGTTGCCTTTATTCAGAATGTGTTTTGACAATGACAAGATAGAGCTATTAATAAAAGGCAAGCACGTACAACAATAAAAAGAACTGTCTCCCATAAAATAAAAATAAAAATAAAAAGAGCTGTCATTGTCTATTACGGGACCATCTGAACAATAAAACAAGTTTAGTTAACAATGACGCTAAGGTTGACAGTCATAAGTGGAGAGATTCCTAATCCAATTAAATTTCTAATATATATATTCTCTTTGGATATGCTGATTTTTCATATTCTACATTGTTTTTGGGCGGTACTGGTAACTGGAAAGTTCAAAATGCTCATTTTCTTTTTTAGTAGCTTTAATTTTGTGCTTTCTCCGTCATATCTCTCTTCTGTTGTTGACCATTCAGTGAGGCCATTTATAAGTGAAATGAACCTTCTGTGTATTCTTGCTTTGCCAACACTATGTTAGTTCTTTCTTTTTTTTTGTGTATTACATCAATGTTGGTGTGTATCATATTTCTATGTTTCTTATTTTACTCATTGATTGTTTAGGGAAATATGATACCGAAACATTGAGCATGTGTGTGAATTTAATTAGTAATGTATATATGAAAAGTTGATTGTGTAATTTTCTTTTAGTGTTATTTGGAGCAGGAATTCCAGACCTTTAGTGTGGAGTACACCTAGAGGAGTGAGAACAAGTTCGCTGATGCACTAGCCACCCTGGGATCCTAAGTGCCATTCAAAGGGAAAGACACTCTAGTAAGAATAGGTAAGCAGGAACATTCCATCATAAGGATCCTCAAAAGGATGTTCCCTGAAGAACCTAAGCAGCAGGATTGGAGGAGTGAGGTTAAGGAGAAAATGAAAGAGGCAGGACCTAAAGGAAGTATCAAGGAACTGAGGGACTACACTCTGATGGAAGGAGAACTATATAGGAGGCTGCCTGGAGGGATCCTATCCAGGTGTGTCAATGAGAAGGAAGGAAAGCTGAGATTAGAAGAACTACATAGCCAGGCCTGTGGGGTTGCAGAAAAGATCAGCCTATACAGAAGGATGCAGCGCATGGGGTACTACTTGCCAAATATGAACAAAGAGGCAGCAACTATGCAGGAGAAGTGCCAAAAATGTCAACTTTCAATGGACAAGGAAGAGAGCTACGCCATATTTGTTACAGAAGATTGGAGAACTCCATTCATAAAGTACTTGGCTTAAGGGATCCTACCAATTGACATGACATTAGCCCGCCAGCTCAAGAAACTTGTAGTCAGGTACTTCTTACAAAACGAAATCCTATTCAAAAGGGGGTACAGCGGGGATCCCCTAAGATGCCTAGGGCCAAGGAAAGCCAGAGAAGTAGTCAGTGAAGTCCATTCCGGTGACTATGGAAGTCACCCAGGGAAAAGAAGACTCTACAAGCAATTGCCACTGTTAGGGTACTATTGGCCAACAATGAAAAAGGACTTCGAGGAACTAGTCAAAACGTGCCATGCCTGTCAAGTACTTGGAGATGCAATTCATACTCACCCAAATGTGCTGCAAGATATGACAACACCATGGCCTTTCCACACTTGGGGGCTTGATCTCATAGGGCCTATAAACCCTCCTTCCAATGGTTGCATATGGATCCTAGCGGCCACCGAGTACTTTACAAAATGGGTAGAAGCTATCCCTTTGAAAAAGGCCACTAGAGTAGCCATGCAAACTTCATTCAAGAACACATCATTACAAGGTTTGGGATCCCTAGGAGACTGATCAGTGACAATAGGACTCCGTTCATAAACAAAGACATGAAGAACTTGATTGTGGCGTATTACATCAAGCATGGAAGGTCCACATCATACTACCCACAAGGAAATGGCCAAGCTAAGGCCACCAATAGGGTGATGCTGAAGATCCTTAAAAAGATGAAGCATGAGTATAGGGGAAAATGGAGTGATCACTTGACAAATGTACTCTGGGCATACAGTAGCTCTGTGAAGACAGCCACAAGATTCTCACCATTCTCCCTAGTCTATGGGACAGAAGCCATCAGCCCTGTGGAGTTAGTTGTCCCTACGCCGAGGGTAGTGCTTGAAGAAAACCAGGAGGACACTGAGGACACAAACAATGAAAGGAGATTGACAGATCTAGAGGGGTTGGAGGAAGAAAGGGAAGTGGCTAGAAGGAGAAATCTGAGGTACCAGCAGGGGATGGCTAAGGCATATGCACAGGCAGTACACCCAAGGGCTTTCACTGAGGGGCAGCTGGTGTTGAGAACAGCAGAACATGTAAGAAGAAACCTCCTAGGACCCTCCAAATTTGCCCTAAAGTGGGAAGGACCTTACATCATCAGGGAAGCCCACGATAGTGGGTATTACTACCTCTCAAAGGAAGATGGGACAATCCTGGAAGATCCCATAAATAGGAAGTGGCTGAAACAGTACTATGCATAGAAATGGAGAGATCTCAGTACATCGAGACCCTTTTGCCAACTCTCCAATCTGCTAAGTGTTTCATCATTCTTTGCTTTTGTTATGAATTTTTGTTTAAGTAATTTTGTTTAGGAACCCAAGGTAGAAGGACATTCTGTGATCCTTACTATCTTTGATAATTTTTCTGTGTTCCTTAGATGGTAACTGTGCTTTGATTCAATGAAATCTCTTTTATTTCCTTTAAGTTACAGCTAAACTAAATATTGCAAAGTCCAAATGTAGGCAGACTTGAGGGGGGTACCTGGGCTAATGCAAAAAAAAAAAACTTTGACACATGACCCAGGACCCACACCACAATTAGTTCAAGATACATGGCCTGGGACCACATGCAAAAAGTAAGTGCCCGGGATACCTAGCCCAGTATCTGACAAAAGGGGACCTGCCTAGTTCATGATCTGGGACTTCAAAAAAAAAAAAAAAAAAAAAGCACCCAATATACCCAGTTCAGTACCTGCGCAGTAAGACAACCACCAGGGTACTTGATCCAAGACCTACAGTAAAACTTGTAGGGACCATGGCCCAAGACTCAATGTAAAAAAAAAAAAAAAAAGCAGTATACAAAAAGAGAAGAACAGATCCACATACTATTGAAAGTTAGAAGCAGTCTTTAAAAAAAAAACATATCCATGTCACAGAAAATAAGCCAGAAGTAGTGTTCAACAGAAAAAGATAAAGCTTATACAACCCAAATTGTTTGAAAAAAAATATACACATCTGAACTAGCTAAAAAAAAGAGCTAAGGAATAAGCCCGGCCAGCAAGGAACTGTCTGGAGAAATAGCAAGAACAGCTGAAGAAGAGAGAACTTTTTTTCTATAAATTCATTGTTTGGGCTTGTTGGGCTAAAACCCAATCCCATATTGGGTCAAATCCAAATCTCAGTCCTTACAACTTTTATATGGAGAATCAAATTTCATGGTTTAAGTGTCTGTTTGGGAACTTATTTAGCTGAAATTGAAATTTTTTTACTGGAAGTACTATAGATAAAGCTAAAATGTAACTGAAATTGTACAGTGGGACCCATGAATAATACTGTTGATGCCCATTTTTGCAAATCCGTATCCAAAAGCCCATACGGAGGAAAGCCCATTGAAAAGTACGGCCCAAAGACCCACCAAGAAGATCGAAGAGCAAGAAAGGTTCAGAGAAAGAAATACAAGGGAAAGCAATCTGCAGTAGAATGCAGATCTGCAACAGAATACAAATCTGCAGCAGAATACAGATCTATTGCAGAATATAGTTCTTCAGCAGAATGGCTTTGACAGATCAAGGCAAATTGGGCCCAAGACCCTTTTGATCCAGTCAACATTATTTGGCCCACAAAGACCCAAATCCTTTTGTATAAAAAGATAGGTGTGAAAACTAATATGAAAAAGTACGATGAAAAGAAACAAGGAACAGTAGGAAGTGTCAGCAGCAGGAATTGCGTGAAGGAAAGAAAAGCCAAACCAAAGGAAATGACAAACACAGCAAGAAATGCATGAAGAAATAAGACAAAGACATGCAGCAGAACGAAACAAAGCTAATCTGCTACGGCAGAAACAGCGTGGAAATGAAAGAAGATAAAAACAGAAGATAGTGGAGTAAGCATACAAGGGCCGGAGCACCACCAACCTGTACCTAGTCAATACAAGGGAGATGGGCCCACAGTCAAGGGGATTCAGAGGGTGTGGTTTGATGGTGGAGGAAAAGGGGTCAATATTTGGTTTCCAACTGTAACTTCTTTTGGGAATATATCCTACTGGGATGATATCTTACCTAAAAGAGGTAGTAGATGGCTGGGACCATCTGGTGCATGCCATAGAGGTAGGTGGTGAGGTAGCCCAAACATAGAAGTAAAGGTATATAGCAAGAACAAACAAAATGCAGCAAACGTATACTGAGTAGTGGTAGTGGCTGGGCAACCAATGAGTTGGTGGACAGTCTTGTAGGAATGCCCACAACAAGCCAAAAACAATTGGTGAAGCTCTGGGGATAAAATGAAGAAATTTCATTGAATTAGTTTACTATAAAAGGAAGAGGTAGTCATGGATGAAAAAAGAGAGGAACATATGGTAAGAAAGTAGTAAGCACCCAGAGAAAGGGACCCAAGAAAAGGAAAGACCAAAGGGGGAACAACCCACGGCTAGAGAGCAGTAAGAAACTAAGAGTAAAAAGAATAGAGAGAAAGAAAGTAAGAAAGAAAGAAAGAAAGAAAATGGTAAAAAGAAGAGAGAAAACACAACAGGAATAGGGGCATGCATCAATAGACTATCTTTTCCCTCCCTCTTAGCAAACCCACTTTTTGAAGTCCCCCAAAAATAATAGCTACTAGCCATTTAGGCCTATTCTCCAAAATGCACAACTTTGATGGCAAACGCCTACGACAAGGTTGTTTAAGTTGGGGTTTGGGTTTCTTCTTGGTTTACTTATTCTACGGGAAGATTCAATACTTGATCTCGATTGCAAATATATTTGATTTCACTTGTTAGAACTTATATCTACTGTATTTAGTCGATCTGCTATAGCACATTTTTATCACGTTCACTACATCGGTTGTCTTGCCACGGTATTTTTATTTGTTGTACTAGTTATTCTGTTGCATCACCTTTTTATTATATTTACCGTGTTAGTTATTATACTAGCTAAACCTTTTCTGCTAAAGTTTTCTTATTTCTTTGTTATTACGTGTTTTACTTTTGACACGAACTAATCATTATCCTGCCATAAGTATATATACATATACCTTGTATCTCATGTTCTGTAAAATATATTTTATATATGTATATGTGAATATGTATAAGTACATATACAAATATATGTATGTATATATTTGAGAATACACTAACCCATGTAAACTAACGTTTGCTTGATGGGTATTTTTTTTTTTGGATTTTAGAGTTGTTTATGTGCAGGAAGTGGAGAAATATTTTCTGCAGTGGAAAATGAAGAGTAGTCATTCACGTTGCAAAAAAGTGTAGAAAACTTTACTGCACAGCAGAACACTTTACTGCATAACAGAAAGTTAAGAAAAGCCAGCTCTGCAATAGAAAATGCAAAAATGTCACGTTGCAGAAGATGTTACTGCACAGCAATGCACAACAGAAAGTTAGGAAGAGTCAATCCTATGGCAGAAACTGGAGAAAAGTTTCTTCTGCTGCAGAAACGGAAAATAAGCCCATTTTGCAGCGTCTTCCCTTGGACTTTGGACTCAATGATTGCGCACAAACTGGCAGCGGCAAAATGGTACCTTGGAGCTCATTCTGCGGAGCGTCAGGCCCAACTTCCTTCTTAGAAAAAGCTTAGACTAAGCGTTGTCCAATAACATCAAGATGCGTGTCTATGGTACAAGAAATGTAAAAAGAACCTTTAACAAGTACCAAAAAGTGCAATGAGACCCATGAATAGTAGCAAAAATAAGCTAAATAGCAAAAAAATACTCGCTTTTTAAACCAATGTCAAACGCACACTAAGTATACAATTTAACATAAAAGAAAAGAATATATTTAAAAATAAATTAAAGGTTTAAATTTACCTTGGATAAGGTTTTTTTTTTTTAGAGAGAGTTTTAATCTATAGCGTCCGCTCCTGATGATAGCTCTTTATCATCAGACCAAGACACCCATCAGTTTTTGGTGTAGGCAGGGATTGAACCCTAAATCTCTTATTCAACTATCAGAGACTCTACTAGTTGAGCTAATTGAAACCCACACCTTGGATAAGGTGATGTATGGTGAATTAAAAAACATTTAATTTTCAAATTTTATTTGGTGTCAATTTGAGAGAGAGAGAGAGAGAGAGAGAGATTGTTTTTGTTTGGCCGTGTAGGAGATTGGATAATTAAAGTTGACAATCTATCATGTGGGAGATTTGCATACAAAAATTGAAGGCTCAAGTCATTTGTGGGAAATTGATAATTAATGATAATTTGACACAGTTACAATAATTTTGTTTTGGTGAATTTATACTGGGATTTCAATTAAGTTTTATTTCTATTGACCAACAATTTCGGAGGTCTTCTTGGGGTGAAAGAGAGAACATACAACCCATCTATGCTTTTATTTTATATTATTTTCCAATAAATTAATTATTGCCCCAAAATTTTGAGGCCTTCTTTTTACCTAATGGAGGTCCTACTTCCTAGGCAATGGCCTAGCCTAAGAGTCAAGGCTCATCTTTATTGTGGGTTATGGGAGACCAAAGTTGTGTGTGTATGTATATATATTATATAATTCAGTAATTGGGAGAGAGGAATTTGAACCTTTGATGTTTTCGTTGGAACTTAATCCAACTTGAACCTTATAGGTCGGATTGAGTTAACTTTTAGAGTTGATATCATAGATGGGGTTATGTTGAAAAACTCTTAAATCCAACCCAATCCAACCATGCACACCTACTAAGTAGTAACCATTTAGGTCATTTTATAGGCTTTTTCGAGTTTGACTTGCATGTTTGGGTGAATTAATGTGCAAGGGCCCAAGTTTTGAATAGATGATTGGACAATAGGAGTTGATTTGATTGAGCCAACCTATGACATTGACAAGTTACGTTGTATCAAGGCCTTGGTGCCATATGTAGTATTATCTTTACCATCATGTGACGTGAGGTCGATAATCCTGAAAAGCTTATAAATAGAATATGGACCATATAGAGAACCAAAGCAACATGAAGTAGAGGAAAACAAGATAGCAAATACAACCAACATGTTGGTTGCCCTAATGGTAAGGGCTTGGGCTAACATGCTTCAGGACATAGGTTCGAGTTCACACCGGTTCCCCTTACTCCCACTCTAACTATATAGAGAGAAGAAAAAGAAACGAAAGTAGTATGAAATATGAAGTGTGAACCATGGTCCATGGACAAGGAACCCAACCCAAGGCTGGACTTACCCTGGCTGGCAAATATGGTCCAGGATAGTCGCTGAGTTTGTTCAACAATTCTTTTTTAATAATGATTTTTTTTTTTTTTTTTTTTGTAGAGAAATAATGAGTTTGTCTAAATAAAATGATCTTATGGGTTCGTTTGGTTGAAGGGGTGGAAAAGTGAGAGTATAGAAAATGGTGGGAGGATAGAAAAGTGGGAGGATAGAAAATATTTTAATTTCTCTCCTTTTTGTTTGGTTGGGAGTGGAAAAATGAAATGATGGAAATAGTGAGTTTGTATAAATTTACTCATATACCATTGTTAAAAAATGATAGCCAATTAAAACAAAAAAGTGACAAACAACCAAAAAAAAAATCACCCAAATTATTAAAAAATAAAAATCATGTCCAAAAAAAAAAATCATGTCTAGTTAAAACAAAGAAAAAAAAAAAAAAAAAAAAAAAAAAAAAGAAGAAGAAGAGAGGAAGAAGAAGAAGAAGAAGCCAACATCCAGCCCAGGAAATGAAAAGAAAAAAGAAAAAAAGGGAGGCAACGTCCCACAGCACAAAAACAAAAAACAAAAAAAAACAAAAAAAAAGAAGAAGAAGCAAAGCAAGGGGTTAACTGGAGGCAATATTATTTGCACAAAATTATATGACATGATTTTGAATCAATTAAGTTGTGTTAGTAAACCACCAAACAAAATTATATGACGTGATTTTGAATCAATCATGTTGTGTTAGTAAACCACCAAAAATTTTTAGCCTCATTTTCTCCTTTCAGTTTTTTTTTTTTTTTCAATTTGGGAAGAAAACTTTTTAGTGGGCCAGGGGAGAAAACACCTAGGCCTCACTATTTATTTTCCTTCCTCCACACCCAACCAAACACACTTCAAAAAGTTTTTCATCCACCCTATTTCACCTCCAAACAAATACACCCTATAAGTTATAATTAGACCCAGTGGCGGAATCAGGAATTTATCTTGGGAGGGCGTATATAAATTTTTTTTTTTTTTGTGTGTGTATGAAATGTAAAATAGTAATGTAATATACTTCATAACTCAATAAGAGTCAATAGTCCTAAACTTGCCCGTGAACTTAAATTTATCAAATTAAATTATCACTCATTAAATAAAATGGATGAGATTTAAAAAAATATACTAAAAAAATACTAATAGTCCAAAGATTGTTAAATAAAAGACAAATAATCGTTCAAATGCCAATGCATAAAAAAAAAATAAACAATAACTAAATACATATTAATATAGTAGTATATAATGTATATAATATATTGATTATTATAATAATAAATAATATATTATACGGAATATAGAAAATAAAGCAATGAGAAAAGTAAAGTAAAAAAAGAAAAAGAAAAGCAAAACAATACAAATGCAAAGTACCAAAGAGTTTTATGGGTCAGATTCAGATCAGGTGCAATACCTAGGGTATTGCACCTGAAGCAATTGTAATCAATGGTTGAGATTGAAAGTGGGTGAATTGCATCATGTGCAATACCCTAAGTATTGCACCTGATCTCATTCCTTATGGGTCAGCCGGCCTAGGCATGGATAGAGCACAGTGTTGACAGTCAAGGATGAGGGGCTGGGGCCCACGGCACAACCACAGCCACACAAATTGAGTCACAACGGCACTGACAAAGACAATGACAAATTGAAAAATTATAGGGTGTTTAGTTTAGGAATTTTCATCACTCAATTCTCAAATTTTGTGGGCCCCACCTTAAGGATGCTTGTTTGGTTCAATTTTTTTTTATCTCAATTCTCATGACTCATTACTCAAAAAAGTGAGTTAGAGTCATGAAAACTGGAAACAACTTTTAGAAATTTTTAAAAACTGAAAATTGAGTTATGGGATATGGGTAGTGGCAGAGCCAGAATTTCAGTTTAGGGGGAGGGCAAGATCAAAAGACTATAATTAAAAAATAAATCTTAAAAATATTAATTGATATTACTAATAAAATTATAAACAACAGTAATTGTCATAAAAAATATATTAAAATTTAAACAACTGTAAAATAATTAAATAATTGTAAAACAACCAATTCATAGTTACTAACAATTAAAGTAAGAGATCAATCTATATACACAAATTTTAGACATCTAATTTGATTCCTTATTGTGGGAGGAAACTTATTAGTCTCGAACCCCAATCAAGTATTGTCCTCTTCGGAATTAGCGGCACGGGGCGCAGGCCTAATACTCATGGTTTTGCTCAATCCCACATCGGGACTAAGTTTAACTCAATACTTATATATAATTCCGAAGAGGACTAAGTTTAACTCAATACTTAAAAAAATACTTATATATAATTTTAATTCAATTTGTAAAAAAATTATATTATAATAATAATGTGGAAAGTATGTACTTTCAAAAACTTATATAGGAAGATTATAAGAAGTCAGATAAAAGTCAAAAAATTTTATTTTTATGATATATAAATCGGAATCAAGTAATACAGGGTTGCATTGATATCTTGATTGCTTAAATCAAAATTTCATTGATCAAATTATTCATACTATAATGACATAGACACTATTTCTACAACATATGTCACAATTTGTTGAGTAGTAAGTTGTAATTGATTTTCATATGAGCTATCCCTAACATCACTTTACGATCAACCCTTTAAGAAAAAAGATAAAAGCTCCAATGAATGCTATTAGTTTCAAAGTTAAAGCTTTTGAAGTGGATCTCTAGTTTGCTATGGATGTGAGAAAATTTGAGTTTGTGATTGAAGGAGACTCGATGATCACATCCCAGGCTCTAAGTGAACAATCCCCTCCCCCCTCTTCGATGGCTTCGGTTATATATATGGCACGATATCTACCATTCATGATTTCAGTCAAGTCAAGGTATCCCATGTTCATAGGGAGGTAACAGACCAACTCATTTATTAACAAAACATAATTTAGACATTGATGATTTAGAATGTAATTTATGCTTTTCGTCCTGAATAAAATTCACAGTTTTCCAATAAATTTTTTTTAAAAATGTCACCTAAGCAATTGTGACCAAAAAAAAAAAAGAATGCTAAAAAAATATGTGTCTACATTCTTATTGTTACTCAAACAAAGGTGATGTTCGATTTCTATTACTGAAAACAACACTTGGTGGTTTCAATTGTTTAAATTAGAAGTTATAGAAATGAAATTATAATTTGATGAAATTTAGAGTAAATAAAAGATGAAAAGGATTGGGTGGCGGCCCATTGCACTGAATACATCTCTCTCTCTAGCAATCCTTTTAGAACAAAGACACATGAGTATAGACTATAGTTATCCACTTGAATCGACAGATTTATTAAAATTTTGTCAATAAATCAATTGGTTGCACTTAACTTAATCAATTGGTCAACAAATTTATTTATTGAGTATAACATGTTATTATCGTGTTGCTGACTTACGAACTTAAAATCTCAAATTTGATTGAGAATTGGATCTAGACTCTTCGATTTTTGCATCTAATAATTTACTTGCCACAAAAATAAAAAAAATTAGATGAGACACATGACGCAAAATTAAATATCAATTAAAATTCAATTTAGAATCTAATTGAATTTAGACTCTTTGATTTGTGCATCTAATAATTCACTTGACACACAAATTTAAAAATTAGATAAGACACGTGGCGAAAAATTAAACTCCAATTTAGAATTTAATTGAATTTTCTCTTAGTTTTAACTATTAATATATATATATGGATTTATTAGTACAAATTATAATCAATATATATTTTCTATTGAAGCCAAAAATTTAGTTGTCTCTCTTGTCTGGTTTGGTGCTATACCTCCAGGCCTTTCGTTGTATTGAATTCTTGAATTCTTTCGATAAAAGTTAAACTTTTTTTTTTTTTTGGAGAAGAATAAAAAAGGGAGTTAAACCTGGTTCTCAAAAAAATATATATACATATATAATGTAATAAAGAAACAACAATTAAATTGTCAATATTCTTTCAAATTGAAATTATGAAATACAAAAATTTTCATTTTTTTTTAGAAGGAATTTTTTCACAATTATTAACTTGGACTATTATGAATTGCCCTTACTAAGAATAGTATTAATAATTGAACCATTCTCGTACATTGTTTTGCATTAATAGTTTCATATTTTACTAGTTTGAGCTAGCTAAAATTAAAGTTTTACATTAATGGTTAATAGGATGGAAAAGTAGGAAACCTTCTCAAAAAATAAATTAATAAATTAAAGGGAGAACTAGTGAGAAAGTTTCCAAGGAATGTATTAAAAAAAAAAAAAAAAAAGAGTTATCTTGAAAAGGTAACATTTTAGACCTCGCAATCAACAATTAATTTGTTTAGCAAAAAAATCAACTTTTTTTTTTTTAATCTTTAGAATCAAGCAACAATTAAATTGATGACACTAAAGTGACTAAGGAGTACCACCGGTCCACCGCTACCAGATGCCTGATCAAGCCGCCCTATCATGTAGTCATTAATGCAACTAACTAGCTAGATGCGATCAAGTGGAACTCCCAGCTTCACTTGAGTGTGAAGAAAGGGTCAGTATCACAACATCGAAGATAGGGTCTGTCTGATAAAGGAATTCTAAGACTAGGCACACACTTTTGTGTCTATTTGGGAACAATTTATCTAGTTTTTTATAGAAATTTTTTTATTGAAAATGTATTAAAATATATTTAAACCTTGAAAAAAGTGAGAAAAAAATAAGAAAAATTGAGGGTTTAAAAAGCTGGTGTCAAACAAACTGTCACGACTTATCAATTCGCAATTGAATTGCATCATTACACATGGCTCCACAAATTAAAACACTCTAATCACTAGTTGATAGTCAAGTAAATGGGAAAGTTTTTGCTCCATACTAGTATGTAACAATTGTTGCATAACGGGTTATGTAGCAAAAAAAAGAAAGCAACACATGTCTAAGGGCCATTATGCAGCAAAACCTTTCACCAAGTAAATTGTGGCAAAATGTGTGTTTTTAGGTTGCGTTTGGTATCGGCTTAAAAAGGATAGCTTTTTTTACTATTTAATTTATTTTTGCTACTATTCATGGATCTCATTATACTTTTTGATGCTATTCATGAGTCCTACTGTACTATTTCAGCTACCTTTTAGCTTTATCTACAGTACTTTCAGCAAAAAGTTTTCAGTTTCAGTTAAATAAGTTGTTCTCAAACAGACTTTTAGACTTTATTTTTTTGGTACAAACTCGTTAGCATTGTAAGTCCCAACCATAACCAACATGGGAAATACTTATTTCGGATTTTAATTTGTTCTGCAATTCAAAAATTACTAAAGTATACTTGTACTTTAAAAAAATGTGAGAAAAAATAGAAAAAAGTGAAGTTTTAAAAAACTGATGCCAAAAAAACTGTCATGACTTGTCAATTGGCAATTAAATTACATCATTACACATGACTCCACAACTTAAAGCACTCTAATTACTAGTTGATATTGAAGTAAGTTGTGGCAAAATATGTGTCCAAACGTTTGTTCTAACTTCTAAGACTTTATTTTCAGGTACATACTCATCAGTAGTGTAACTCCCAACCATAACCAACATGGGAAATACTTATTTCGGATAAGATTTTGTTCCACAATTTCATATTGAGCGGTAGGTAGGTAAGACCATTTTACGAGTTTTTGGTTCTTGATGTATCCATAGCCACAACATTAGTTTCAGCTTTCAGGTATTGATCATACGGAAATGGGAGAGTTTATTTTATTGGGTTATTAGATTAAAAAATAAATCGGACAAAGATACAATTGTATCTAAAAAAGTCAGAATCTTATAGCTAAATTGATATATATATATATAATGTTTTTAATGGAAGCATCCACAGTTTAGAACTTTTAAATACTCCTTCCTCTCTCTCATTGTTATAACTATTGCATTAGGATTCTCAAAAAAAAAAAAAAAAAAAAAAAAAAAATCTATTGCATTAGAGTCCAAATCTTCTGTGTTATTCTTTATGCTCCACTTTATTCTCCACCAATAAAATTTTGCCACATGTACACTATATTTAATTTATATCTAATTTTAAGCATTTTTTACTTCAACTTCCTAACATAAATAAAACTTCTAATAACTCAAACCATCCCACCGATCCTCCACCACATCCCACTAGCCACACCACCAGTTCTCTACTACCACCATTAGCTTTCACCAGCGCCACCAGGAGTAGATCATTGACATCATCAACGGCCAACAACCACCATCTGCTAGCCACCCACCAATGCTGGTCAGTTACTAGAAAAATTATAAAATAAATAAATAAATAAAAACCCAACACACGCTCACACCCCCACCACCCTTTGTCGGTGCCATAGGGAAGAGATCAAAGACGTCATCAACGAACGTCAACCACCGCCTCCTTGTCTTTAAATCCATGATTGGAATTGGTTTTATGACGTCTTGTTAGTGGGTACCCATGAATGCCCTTTCTTCTTCAAATCCATGGTTGGTACCCAGTCATGGTGGTGGTGTGGTGTTGATGTTATTGCTGGCGGTGCTAGGGAAGGGTGGTGGTAATTGGTGGGGGATGTGGAGGACTGGTGGTGTGGCTGGTGGGATGTTGTGGAGGATCGTTGGGATGGTTTGGATTATTGGAAGTTTTATTTATTTTAGGAAGTTGAAGTAAAAAATGCTTAAAATTAGATATGAATTAAATACAGTATACATGTGGCATATTTTGATTGGTGGAGTATAAAATGGAGCATAAAGAATGAGACAGAAGATTTGAACTAATTGCGTTATTCCAAAAAAAAAGCTAAAATTTGTACATTAATTGAAGGGAAAATTACAACTTACCCACTTGTGGTTTGACCAAAATTTAAGTTGTCTACTTGTGGTTAAACCACATCTTCAAACCAAAGATAGACAACTTAAACTTCGATCAAACCTCAAGTGGGTAAAGTGTCAAATTTTAAACCACAGGTAGCCAACTTAAATTTCAGCCAAACCACAGGTGGATAAATTGTAATTTGCCTTAATTGAATAAGTTGAAAATAATTTAACTTGAAAAATTTCCTTAAAATTGATTGAAACATTAATTACATTCGAATGCCCAATTATTCAGGTCTATTTCACTGTTGGATTTTATTTTTAGAACTAGTTTGTAACCCCATGCATATGCATGAATACACTTAAAGATATACAATAAGATGCATAATATAATTCCTATATATATAATTTAAATACTATTGATAGTCATTTTTATATTTTGTTAACTCTTTAAAAAAATTTGTAAGGATATTATTAGGTATAAAATGTAAATTGTCCATTTTTTTTAAAATTATTGTGAAGCACTTTTTTTTTTTTTTTTACGATTCATTTATTCTAGAGTCTTTGGTTTTTGTACTTAGTAATTCACTTGAATGAATATTTATGATGTGTTCCCACATTTGATTCTAAAATTAAGAATTAAAACTAATTAAGAATTAAAACTCTTTAAGAATAAATAATTTAGGACACATGACGCAAAATTGGAACTCCAATTTGGAGTTTTAATTTGAGTTTCTCTCAACTTCACCTATTATTATATAGGACAAAATTTAGATACAGTACCTTAAGTGCTGTTCATTAGATTCCTCTCTTAAAATTCAACCATGTGGCTACTTAACTAAAAAATACACTTCCATCACATAAGGAAAAATTCACATGATAGAATTTTAAAAGGAGAACCTAAGTAACAGTACCTAAGTACTGTACCTAAGTCTTGCCCTATTATATATATTAATATATAGATATAGATTAATGTCATATCAAAACTCCAAACTCAAAAGTCATTTTGGTTTTTTATTCTCTATTTTTGACTTCAACCCAAAAATTGGTGGGGCTTTAATTTTAAGACCTTGTTGACAACTGTGCATATTACACTTTAGACTTTAAGGTTTTGTTTAGTTGAGAATGAAAAAGTGAGAGGTTAGAAAATTTTTGCTTTTTTTCTTATGTGTGCTTAGTTGGGAGGATGAAATAGTGTAGGGATGAAAAACTCCTTTGTTTGGCTGAGGAAAAAAAAAAAGATGATAGAAAATGTAATTCATATAAATTTAGTATCTTCACCCTATTACATAAAAAACAAAACTTTTAATTGTTTATAAGAAGGTTTAAAAAAATAAAAATAAAAATAAAAAACCCACCGTTTGAAAACAAAAACAAAAAAAACAAAGACAAAATGTATACAATATTTATGAATCATTTTTCATCTACCTCCTTTCCTCCTTCATTTTCTCACCAAATTGAGGGGATTGGTTTTTGCTAGCTAGAGAGTTAACGCACCTAGACCCCACCAAAATCTCTCTCCGTGTAGGGATGAAAAACTCCTTTGTTTGGCTGAGGAAAAAAAAAGATGATAGAAAATGTAATTCATATAAATTTAGTATCTTCACCCTATTACATAAAAAACAAAATTTTTAATTGTTTATAAGAAGGTTTAAAAAAAATAAAAATAAAAATAAAAAACCCACCGTTTGAAAAAAAAAAACAAAGACAAAATGTATACAATATTTATGAATCATTTTTCATCTACCTCCTTTCCTCCTTCATTTTCTCACCAAATTGTGGGGATTGGTTTTTGCTAGCTAGAGAGTTAACGCACCTAGACCCCACCAAAATCTCTCTCCTTTTCCATCTCCTTAAATTACTCCAACCAAACAAATACCAAGGTTCCTCTCCTCTAAGGGCAGCTCTACATAGAGTCCAGGGTCGTCACAAAACCACCTTGACTTGAAAAAAAAACAAAAAAAAAATTATTATGTATAAATTTTAAAAATTTATGATTTTTTTATCTTTAAAAAAAACTTTGTGACCACCCTGAATTTTTTTTAGGTCCAACAGAATTAAATTTTGGACAAAATTTGGCAACAAAATTGATCGTAAACTAAGGCTACGACTCTATTCAATATTTTTTTTTTGAATGTGAATTTTAACAAATCTACCATTTAATTACATTTTCTTCTTAATCCTCCATACTTGCAAAATTTCAAGAAGATAAAAAGATCAATAGCTATATCGTCAATTGAATATTTAAAATTTGAGTTTTTGTAGTCTAAAATTATACATAAAAAATAATTTTATGGATCAAATGGTAAATAACATCCGATTGGCATGAAATTTCGATGCATTTTAAGAACATAGAGAACATGCAATTCATCGATTAGATTTTCAAAATATGTAGCAATGTTAATTCATTTAGTGAGAGTGACTAGAAACTAAGTTTGTAGCCAAATTTTATTCTTAAACTTTAGTCCCCTTAACAATATATTAGATCCTTACAAATAAAAATAAAAAGTCCAAGAGAAATTTTATTTAACTAAACTTTTGAAGAGATGTAACTTGCAATATTGATAATGAGACTATCATGTAACGATTTTAAAATAAAAAATTTTGTAAAAGGAAATTGTAAGATTTTATGCATTTGCGCGCGTGCACGTATGTGTGTGTTTTTTTTAATGTATGAAGTTCTCTTATTATTAGATTTTGTATAATTTAAGTTTCTTAATGACCACCCTTCAAAAAATTCCTGGAACCGCCATGCTAACCTCCCACCAATACAATATTATTGTCCTTTAAGAAAAAATACAATATCATATCGTGATCATCCTCAACTTGCATACGTGCACAAATTGATTTACTTCATTAGAAAAAGAGGAACAAAAAATAAGGGTATGTAATATGGCGGTAAAAATAGTTAAATAGCACATTTTCGTAAACTATGTTGTAATCTACTACTGTTTCGAAAATATGTATGAATGTACCACTTTTTGGATATTCGAGTTTGGCGAAATCGAGTTTTCCATGGTACTCGAGTTTATGAAGCTCGAGTACCATGGAAAAATTTTCAAAGTATATTTTATCAAAGAACTGAGTTTTTGGAACTCGAGTTTCACAAACTCCAATTTTAAAGAAGTGATAGATTCTTACAAATTTTCAAAACAGTAATAAATTGCTAATTTTTTTTACTAAATAGTGACAGCCAGCCATTTTTGCTAATATGGCAGTGTAACTGTATAAAGATTTTTTTGAGGCACTACTATTAAGAATTTAAGATACTGAAAACGATAACCGATAGGTACATAGCTAATTAATGTATCTGCCAACTACCTTCTTTTCTATCTTTATTTATAGCCCATTATTATTTTCCCCCAAAAAAAAAAAAAAAAAAAAAAATTAGTAGCTATGGTGTACCCGGCATATATGCCGGGTCACTTGTACATTAGCTGGTCCAACAGTGTGTGGGGCCCACTTATGTGAGATACCCGACATATATGCCGGTTACAAGATATAATTTTCGCATTATTAGACTCTCATTATAAAGGGCAGTCCCAACTCCAAAAGACATCCTTAAAAAAAAAAACAAGGACATGGGAATGGTTTCTAACATTAAGCTATCAACTGTGGTGCCAGCCACAATGAGTGATGAGAACAATGTTCATGAGCTTACAAACATGGACTTGGTCATGAAGCTCCATTACATTCATGGGGTTTACTTCTTTACAAGTGAGGCAGTCCAAGGGCTCTCAATACAGGACTTGAAGAAACCCATGTTCCCATTGCTTGACCTTTATTTCATGGCATCAGGGAGGGTTAGGAGATCAGAAACAGGCAGGCCATTCATCAAGTGCAACGACAGTGGTGTGAGAATTGTTGAGGCAAAGAGTGACAAAACCATTGATGAAGCTTTAGCCATGGAGGATCATTCATTTCATCATGGTCTTGCTTATCATCAAGCTCTTGGTCCTGATCTTAGTTTCTCACCTCTCGTCTTTATACAGGTACCACCTCTTAACTCTTTTGGTCATTTGCTTTACTCTAGTTGCTCGAACTTGTTTCCAACTTTTTCAGTTTATTGCATGAACTTATGAGCAAATTTTCAAAGTTTTACTTTTTAAAATTAAGTTCAATTTAATTTTTGAATCCAACAAACCAAGAAAAATAAGCTCTTCCAAACAAGAAATTATTATTTATATCGGGAAGACTGCTGATGTGGTCCTCCCTGACCAATGAAATGATGTCATCTTTGCAAATGTATGTGTGAACTTCTTAATCAGCATAAGAAATAAAAAATAAAAATTACCAGATGATGTCATATTTGCATAAATAACAACATTTTATTGGTTGGGAGGTCATGAAGGACCACGTCAGCAGTCCTCTTGATGGACCTGATAATTTCTCCTTCCAAATAGGCTGGATAAGCTTACTTCCATGAGTTCATTTTGTTATTTTCTTGGATATAAATTTTTTAAATATCATATTTGTTTAGGTATAATTATATTTTAACAAAATAAGTACGTAAACAAACTCATATATTGAAACTAATAAAATTGATCATTTAGCATAGAAAAATAAAAGTTTACCTCCAAACTAATTTAAAGGAAAAAAAAGAAATTCAACCCACCACGTGACTATTAATAAAATCACACAAATAATTTTATGAATCACTACGTAAAGAATTGAAAGAAATTCTTTTCATACAGATTTGAAAAAAAAAAAAATCCAAAAGTATCTCATGTGTAAGTTAATTAGCATATAAAAATACTGAAACAGTATACAAGATATATATATATATATTTATATATATATTCAATAGAATTATGTAAAGCCTTATTGTCCATGGACCATTTGGATTACCATTTGGGTTGAAGGGAGTAAAGTAGAGTAGAATACACTTGGCCAAAAATTAGTCTATTTTCAGCCAACTTTACTCTACTCTCCTCCACTCTCCCTCTCTCCCCCTCAATCCAAATAAGTCTTTAGGATCCGTATGGTTGAAGAAGTGGAAAAGTGGGAGGATGAAAAATAAGTGGGAGGATGGAAAAGTGAGAGAATAGAAAAGATTTAGTTTTTACTCATGTGTGTTTGGTTGGAGAGGTGAAAAAGTGAAAGGGTGGAAAACTTTTTTATTTGGTTAGAGAGAAAAATAGAAGAATAGAAAATATAATTTATATAAATTGACTATTATATTCTTATTATATAATATATAAGAAATAGATATATTTACACTCATTAAATAATATAAAAATTAACACAAATACATATAAATTTATATTATTTTTCTTATGTTAGCATATATATAATATTTTATATATATATATATATATATATTTATATTTGGAGTAACCGTAGGTTAGCAAATAGAATATAGATAACGGATGTGAAAGCATTCAATAGATTCATTTATTACAGCCTTTACCGGCCACCATATTGGGAAATTAGGAAATGAAACCCACCTATACTATTCAATGCATATTCATTCATCATACCTGTATACCTGTAAAAGTAAAAATATTGGTGAATGAATTGACCTCATTGGACTACTTTAAGAAATATTTTTTATGTTCCTCCAAAAAAAATATATAAATATATTTTTTTTATGTTTTTCATACAAATAGTATCAAACTTTTTATAAAATAATTTATTAACGATTATCTTAAAAACATCTATTAATAAAACTCATCAAATAAGAAAAATATTAGGACCATAATTTTTATTACAATTTACTCATGATAAGTCGTAAATGGTGCAATAAAAATAGGGTGCGACTTGTGTCTAGTGGCACTGCTACTGGACCCGTTGGATTGCGGACACGTGTCCGTATCTTGACGTGTCCAGCGACAACGGCCACAGACACAAGCCCTTCCCCATCAAAATAACGAGTCATACGTTACTCATAAAAAATTATAATCTCATCATAACTCATCTAACAAACCATTCATAAAAAGTAAACCATTACAGCTACAACAAGGTCCTTTTCAATGTTTTGTGTTGGCGGCCACCTCGTAATTAACGTTGGGACTTGGGAGAGTTAAGATTGAGTTTGGATTGCGATGAAAAAGAAAAAAAATGCGGATTTGTATTTTTTTTTTGGGTTCTGTGCATTGTTTACGGGACTCATAAATACGAATTTTAACAATTTTTTTTTTTTTAAATTAGGTCTCACAATACTATTTACACATTTAGAATTACTCATAAAAAATTATGATCTCATCATAACTCATCTAACAAACCATTCATAAAAAGTAAACCATTACAGCTACAACAAGGTCCTTTTCATGTTTTGTGTTGGCGGCCACCTTGTAATTAACATTGGGACTTGGGAGAGTTAAGGTTGAGTTTGGATTGCGATGAAAAAGAAAAAAAAAATGTGGGTTTGCGTTTTTTTGTGGGTTTCATACATTGTTCACGGGACTCAGAAGTACGAATTTTAACAAATTTTTCTTTAAAATTGGGTCTTACGACACTATTCACATATTTAAAATTATTCACACATTTAAAAATTATTTTGCTATAATGTTTTCAGTTTTCAGCAATAAGCAATATCTAAACAGACTCTTAAATGGCTGTAACTGTACATTACTTCCAATTGGATGCTTCATACAAATAATGTTTTGGCACAGATTACCAGATTAATAAATGTTAAATTGTGAGTTATAATACATATTTTTTAAAATAAAAATATACTTATTAATGATTCAAGTTAAGTGTGTTTTTTTTATTTTTGGTCATATGTATACCGTTGAACTCTATTTTTTTTTAAATGTATAAAAATATTATTTAATAAAACATTTAATGCAACTTAATTATTACACTTAAGGCATTCTTTTTTCTTTTCTTTTTTCTTAAGGGTCGAAAAATTTAAACTCTGGATATATTTTTAAAAAATACTAAAAAAATTCATAATGTTCCATAATCAACCTCAAGAGGGTTAGGTAGTTGTAAATGATAGAGTACTCCATGATTTTATTTATTTATTTATTTTGACGGGAAGAATTTAAAGTACTCCATTATTGTATGCTTCGCAGTTCGCAGTTCATACAACAATAATATGATTTTTTTTTTTTTTTTAGTATTGTTGTGACATGTCACTCATGTGTGTAGCGGTTTGCATGGGCTTATACTTATCAAAGTGATGTTATACTATAAATTTTTGACCATTAGGATTTGTAGAGATGTTATAGTATAGATTTTACTATGAGGATTTATACTAATGCTATATTATAAATTATTTTATTGATGTGATAGTAATTATCATATTAATTATAATTTTTTTGTAATAAAATTAGTAATAATTTAACATTTTAATACTAATTAACTGTACATTGGTATGTACAATTGCAATCACTACTCACATCCATGAATTGTGCGGACCTTAATTTTTTTTTTTTTAATACTTATGGCTAAAATATTATTGTCTCTAAACCTTGAATGAATTGATTTCACTTTTCTTGCCTAAAATCCCTAAATTTTTTTAAGAGATTTTTCCAAGAATTTAGGAATGAAAAAAGAGCTTTTTACAACAGTTTAGAGATTAAAAAAAAAAAAAAACTTTTTAAATTGAAAATTGATAATTGTAACATTTTTAATAGTTTAAGAACAAAATTTAAAAAAAAAAAAAAAAAAAAAAACTTTAGGGACAGAAAAAAATTCATACAAAGTTTAAGAACAAAAACAACAATTCAGATGCCTATTAATAATTACCATTATAATCAAATTTCATATTTGGAGAAAAATCAGAGATAAAAAAAATTCATATTTTATTAAACTTTTACTTGCAATTTGCAGGTTAATAACAAATTGTATTAATTCTTTAATGAGTCTATGTATATTGTAAAAGCTGAATTGATAACACATATAATGATTACATATGTCTATTTTCAAAACATGCAATAATGACACGTGTCCCTTCTTCATAACAAACAATAACTTTTGATATACAATGATTACATGTGTCCATTTTTCAAGTCATGCAGTAATGACATGGGTCCATTTTTCATAACAAACAAAAACTAAATGTTCATACAGCAAGTGATTAGAATGAATTATCAATCTATTTTCAAATTCTATCACTTACTTTTAAATTATAATTTTTTTCCATTGTGACCCTTTAAATCATTCAATTTGTATTTATTGTGGCTATTAATATTTTTCAAATAAAAATGTAGAATGTAAATTTTCTGTAATGTAATGTGATCATGATATAGATTTTGAGAGTTCATTTTTAATTAGTTTCTTTTTAGGAAAATTTTTAATTAGTTAATGAAATGTTAATTTTGGTGATATACAAAAAGTAATGTAGGTTAGTACTATTCTATGATAATATAGAACTCTAAATTATATTCAAAGTACCTTCACCACCTACTCACCTAGTGAAATATACAGTCTTATCAAGCATAATGGGAGGAAATGAGAATTTACCCCTAATTTACAAACTATGCAGCAAAATGCATTTGTTTTGAAACTATTTAGCAAAATGTTCTATTTTTTAAACTCGATTGTAACAAAACCGAGTTATAAGTGGAACTTGACATTAGCAATATCAAGTTCTATGCATATTTTTCCACTTCAATTTTTTTGAAAATTTAAGTGAAACTCGACATTGCTAACGTCGAATTCCACTTAAAAATATACATAGAACTTGATTTTGAGGATATTGAGTTTTATATAGAACTCGAGTTTCAAAAACAGTGATATTTTGCTAAATAGTTTCAAAATATGGGTATTTTGCTACATAGGCAAATGTCCATCTTCCCCGCACAACTGCACCGATTCAAATTTTATGGTGATTTTGCAATTCTGTCTAATAATAAAGATTATGACTTATGAGATTTAGAAATCATATTAAATAATATATATTGCATTTAAACATTGAGAATTTAGTTTTACCAAATGCATATGCAACTAATTTGAACATAATGATTTCAAATTTACTTTTTCATCAATAAATTTTTGTGTGCAATTGATACTTCATTCAAATAATTTAAATTAAAAGTATAAATCCAATACATTAACTTAGGAAAGCTACTGATATAAATTTTGCCATAATAAATTTCATAATTGTGAGTTGACAAAATATTATTGATTCTCTTATGAGTCTATCACGGACACTATAATATCATTTTTTTGTTAAAAACTTATGGCCTCAAAAATTGTAAAATTTATTATAAAATATATTTAAAATCTAGACTTATATATAGGATGATAAGAATTTGTAGGAGCTTGCCTACCTTTCAATTTGTTTCACGTGGAAACATAAGTCCTCTTTCCCTTTCAATTCTTTATTATTATTATTATTCTCTTAAATGAATTAAATCCCTCCCTCGTTTGGTAAATCTTAGTTATTAATTGCTATTTTCGTGTGGTCATGGCTTGCAAATTGCAATCAGTTCACTTGGTTCAAATGTGGAGGAATGTGTATGGGACTCAGCTGGGCCCATGTTCTTGGAGATGCATTCTCAGCCGCTAATTTCATCAATATGTTGGGCCAGCTCATCTCTGGTAACAAGCCACCAAAATGTCTCCACGTGGCAAATCCAGGTAAGTCCGAATTCCCACCTTCAACTCGCAAGAAAGCAACTTCTATTAAAATTGTCGACCCACAAGGAGATTTCTGGAAAACTTCTAGTAATTGTAAATTGGAAACATACTATTTCCAAGTCCATGAAAAACAACTTCACCATATGGTAACAAAAATTTGTGCAAGAGAGTACCAAGCAGCCAAAGTGTCACATTTCGATGTTCTCTCTGCTGTAATATGGAAATATTTACGTGACATTAGGGAAGAGATAGGTCCAAGTACTGTCACAATTTGTTCAAACAAAAAACCCAATTGGGAAAATGAATTTCCAAGTAATGGCATGGTTATAAGCATGGTTGAAGCAGATTTATCTGGGGTCAAAGATGATTTGTGGCAGGTGGTAAAGCTAATAGCTGAGAAGAGAGTGGGTGAGAATAGTTTGATTGAAGAAATGGTGGAGAATGAAAATGGAGAAGTTGATTGCATAGTATGTGGTGCAAACTTGACACTGTTAAATTTGGAAGAGGCTAAGCTTTATGGCTTGGAAATAAATGGACATAGACCCATTTTTGCAAACTATGTAATAAATGGGGTTGGTGATGAAGGGGCAGTTTTGGTGCTTCCAGGGCCTATAAATTACAAAGGGGAAGGTGATTGTGGAAATGGACTCGTGGTGACTGTGGTTCTGCCTGAAAATCAAATTTCTCTGCTCAAATGTAAGCTTGAAAGGGATTGGAATATCATTTGAAATATAAACGCAAGAAAATAAAGATACACATGGTTAGAAGTTTGAGAAACTGGATTCTATGGATGACTGGAAGCAAAGAACCTAATAGGTGTACTGCAAATTTTTTTTTATAGATAAAGTGTTGTACTTCTATTTGATTTTTGAAATAGCAACTATATTGTTCTTGAGTTATGTTAGTAACAGCAATATAATAAATCAGTCACAAACTATATGATGGATCTCAATAGACTAATGGGCATTATTCACATGTATGGTATTGTATCGTATGAAAAGAGTATTGTATTTGATATCATAACTCGTGATTGAGTTCTAAGAACTGTATAGACTATCACCCAAAATACTAATTAATGCTCAAATCTCTTCTTCTTCTTCTTTTTTTTTTTTTTTTCCTTTTCAAATTGTGTTTTTTTATTTCTATCCTTAATTTGAACATTCCAATCATGGTATATTCCCCAAGCGCTTTAGCTACACCTTCTTAAACATTTAAGCATGATATTAATGGCCATTTAGCTCCTCTTTAATTCAAGTTTAACCTCATTTATCCTTTACTCGTTCCACACACTCTTGTAATATAATTTTTTAAAAATATAAAATTATACACAATGAATAACATTTTATTTAAGAAATTATATAAAAATAAATAATAGTGACTAATGCAAATCATTACTTACTTAATTATACAACTTAAGCATATTAATAAGAAGATAATCCTAAATAAATATATAATAAATATACATTTTATAGATATCCCATCTATAGACTCATCACTATCAAAAGAATACTGAAAACTGCCATTTTCGCTTCCTCCATAGGAGGAGCCATTAGCATAGAGTAGTATTTCCAAGTAAAAATGTGTAGTATGTTAGAAGCCATTTTATTATTATTAAAGGACCCAAACATATTTAATTGCGCAATTCTGATGACTAATTTTCAGGTACTTCTAGAATACAAAGAATGGTACTCTCTTCTCACATTTATAGTAGGATCTACTCATTAAATTTATGGTAAAATCTACCATAAATATAAGAAAAAGAACTATCATTTTTTCCTGTTCTGAGAGGACTTAACCATTTTCCAATTCTAACAAGATTTCGGCGCATTAATGTTGGTAGGATAGAGGCATTCATTAAAGTAAAAGGAAACTTTTTTTTTTTTTTGAAAAGAAGTAAAAGGAAACTAATGCAGAGAGAAAGGGAAAGCCCAATTTATAGAAACCGTAACAAAAGTAACCCAGTACAAAAAATAATTATACAATAGCGAACATAGTTGTTAAAAGACCTCCTATTCCCGCTCGGCTGTTCCTGACTAGGAAAACATTATCCAGTCACCATTAATTACCACGTGCAGCTAGATCTCTAGAGTCTTTGACTTATTTGCACGATATCCCAAAGGATTATTAATTTTAAGGTGAAAATAGCCGAATACAACATCTTGATAAAATTTGTGGCAAACTAGCATTATTTTGAAAATAGTTAGTAATTTATCAATTTTTTAGTACTCGAGTTTCACAAAATCGAGTTCTAAATAATACTTGAGTTTTTAAGTGAGTCGCCAGTATGGCACTGCTGACCTAGAGTTTGCTGAATTGAAAAAGCAATGTGGTACTCAATATTGCGGAAATCGAATACTTCTTTTAGTACTCGAGCTTAACAAAGTCGAGTATCTTGTTTTTTTTTTTCTTTTTTTCTTTTTTCTTTCCTACTTGTTGTTTCGTACCTTGATAAAACACCTCATTAAAGAGGTGGTTGGACAAGCCACAAAAATCAGCCTATTTTCTTCTTAGGGTAGTGACTTAGGTATGTTGGACACGTTGAGGAGAAAAAGAAGAAAAGAAATGGGGCTTATGCATTTAAGGCTATTCGGCCTAAAGGAAAGCTGAAGGAAAAAGAAAGTGGCTAAAGCAAAGTCCAGACAAGTGAGTTGCATTTATTGTGATTTGATGTCAAGAGTGTGAAAGGAAGAAAAGAAGGAAAAGATGAAGAAATAAAAGGAGACCTTTGCCATGTGGTCCTTTGTTTAGAATCATATCAAATTACCAACTCTTATCATTTTTTTGTGCAGCACTTTTACAACAGTATACTCAATGAGACCTTTGCCATCCGGTCCTTTGTTTAGGTGTTAGCCATTCGGTCCTTTGTTTAGGTGTTATCCAGGGTAAGGGCCATTTTGCATCTTACTGACTTCCTAACATCTCATGGGCACCTTTAGTGAATAGTTATTGCCAGACTACTTTGTGCTTAACTAACTGCAACTCCAATTACTTGCACATGAACTTTTTCAAGTCCAGACACTGTACTTAGTTTGGTGGACACAACGATCATAAGCAGTTGAAGATGAAATAAGTAAAAGTTTTGTAAAAAAAACAAAGTACTCGACTTTGTTAAGCTCGAGTACTAAAAGAAGTACTCAATTTCCGCAATATCGAGTATCATATTACTTTTTTAATTCCTCAAATTCTAGGTCAGCAATGTCACGCTAGCGACTCACCTAGGAACTCGAGTACTATTTAGAATTCAATTTTGTGAAACTTGAATACTAAAAAAGTAGTAGATTACTAAGTATTTTTGAAACAATGCTAGTTTGTCACAAATTTTGTCAAAACATGATATTTGGCTATTTTCTCCTAATTTTATTTCAACATCACTTTCTTTCTTTCAATGATGACGTACCTTCTCATGTTCTTCCTTGTGGCCAATTCGATGTTCGATAAGACTTCCTCACAGTTAGCTTTGGTACCTGATGAGTGCTGAGTTTCAGTACAAATAATGTATTTAACTGGATTGAACTTGATGGAATAGTTTTCGACGGTTGAAATTGAGAATTAGAAAAAAAAAACCACTTTCAATCTTAAATGTTGAATAATTAAATAAAAAGTAAAAAATTTAAAAATAAAAAATAAGTATGGTAAAAGTTTGTTGTGAGGGGAAAAGAGGGTAATTGCACGGATTCAAATCATATTTAACTAGTGTTTAATGAATATTTTGTATTTAAATATCATTTAAATAATGTATTTAACTTGTGTTTTATATTACTTTTTTTTTTAATATTTAAAACATCTTATACTTACTTTTAAATTACTTTTTTTTTTTCTAGCAAGGAACCTAGGCCTAAGCCAGTTGGCCTAAGGCTGGCGTAATTGCCTGCCCCATAGTTGTTAGTATCATATACAAAAAGTTCAATATCATAAGGGTGTATTGTGAGCAAGGTTATTAGACTTGGACTGTGATAGGCCAAGAATGTATTGACCGCTTGTGATGAATTAACTAATTAATTAGTCAAGTTAATTAATTAATTCAATTTGCATGCAATAAACGTGGTAGCACAAACAAATCACCAACTAAGTTAAAATGCAGTGGAAAATAAATTGACACGATGATTTGTTTACAAATGGAGAAAACCTACACGGCAAAAATTCTACCGGGTGATTTTAAGGTCACCACTCCCGCCGAGAATTCACTATTATCACAACAAGCAGTTACAAGTAAAGAAATCTCAGTACCTTATACCAACCTACAGTTGAACCCTTACCCCAATACCCAATTGGACTTGTTCTGTAGTGACAATTTCTCATTTTAATGCACGACTCCCAGTACGTGACTAACCAATTCGATGCGCGGATCCCAGTACGCAGCTTACTCACTATTAGGGTACTTTTTTTTTAAAACCTAATTTTATTTGAGTACCACCTATTTATTTTCAAACACCGCTAATAAGTTATTGGGTTTTCCCAAATATTTTTTGCTCTATTATTATGTTAATCACAAATGTTTTATATCTCATTATCTAAATTGGGTTATGATATAAAATATCACAAAAAAAGCCCGAAAACTCATATTTTATCCAATCTTATTATCATATTCTATTTAAAGCCCAAGAATACTTATGCTTGGATATATTTGAGAAGCCCATGATTCAAGTTCATGGCAAAATAATTTTATCAATGGAATTCAAATCCATGATCAAAACCCATGATTTAAATTCATGGCAATTTATTTATCCAAAGCCCAATTTTCATTGGCAACATCAAAGCTCAATTCTCATTGGCAATATCAAAAGCCCAACTTACGTTGGCACTATTTAAAACCCAATTTTCATTGGCAACATCAAAACCCAATTCTCATTGGCAACATCAAAACCCAATTCTCATTGGCAATATCAAAAACCCAACTTACGTTGGCACTATTTAAATCCCAATTCTCATTGGCAATATCAAAATCCCAACTTGCGCTGGCACTATTAAAAGCCCAAGCTAACTACTTGGCACTATTCTATCAAAAGCTCAAGGTTATTAATACTTGGCAAAATACTATATCATAATTATTTCACTTAAAAGTCCAATAATGAACAATACTTTAGATTCTTAAACATATTTCCGTAATATTACAAGCTCATGGGATTTATGAATTATCTATTCTCAAAACCCATGTCAATCATCTTATAAAAGCCCATGGAAAGTTATGATTATTAGACCCATGACATTTATTTATTTCATATTATAAACTCATGCTCACTATCTATCTTACATCACAACATTCATAATATTTATTATCAAAACTCATGGTAATTATTCATCCTACATGTCCATTATGATTATCTATAAAGAAATTCATGAGAACATCACATTATTCCATTATAGTGGTTGTTACTATATTTATTTAAAACCCATGGTAAATATTATTCTCAAGAAAAATATTGGAGGTCATTATTTAAAAAAGCCCCAAAGAAAATATCATTTAAAAAGTAATCCATAGTAAAAATTATGAGAAACTAAACAAGTTGTTATTTAAAGCCCATGGGAATTAATACCCAAAATCTATCATAAATATTTATTAAAGCTCATGGATTCATTTTATTTCTACTAACAACTAAAGCCCATGAGGAGTAAAAAACCCATGGCAAAGCATGTCTTTAATGCCCATTTTGTAGGCCCAAGAATCTCATGAAATAGGAAACAAGCCCAAGCAAAGAAATGGCCATGTGGCCCAACTAAAAGTGCTGAAATGAAGCAAAGTTCCAGCCCAAAAAAAGGTCCCAGCAAAGAATTGAAATTCAACAAACTAGCCATTGTTCATCCCTAACCAAAAAGAACAACTAGAGACTCATACAAGAGAACCAAGCCTTTGAGAATGGACTAAGGACTGTCCCATCAGTTTTCTGCCACCCTCTGCCTGACGTGAACAATGCTCAAGGGCTGTCACATCAGCTGAAGTCTAAAGAATGATGGAACTCCATCATCTTCCTCAAGACTGCACCTCCAGCGGAAGGGAAGCTGAAACCAAATTATCCAAGTTTCAACAAATTGATGCTATAAATGTTAAAAACATTCAAGACATGAATCATGTACCAAGCTCATGAATCCTAAAAGGGAAAAATTGGGAACATGTGGTTTGGAGGGCATAAAGGGATCTCCAGCGGAACCCTCTAAAGTAGGCTTAAACTTTGACACCTGGCTTGGGGTGTTGAATCCTACTTCCTAGGGTCCAAATCTTAGTTGCAGCATTAGGATTTGTTCTTGATAATTGCCTTAATCCCATTGGCTGAACACAATCTCAGCAATCTTAGCATTTAATGCAAAAAGTTCTAAAATCTCATCATTACCCAAAGAAGCAAGACAACCCCTCAAAGTGGATTTTTCTACTTCTGATCAAAAATCTCAGAAAAGTTAAACTTTGATTCGTCACTCCTGATGAGTCATGCGTTTTTGGATTCTTGTCAATCAATGCTTCTCTAAAGCCCCATTATAAAAAGATACACACCTCAACCCACAAGGGGGGAGGAAGCCTCTCTAAAAAATTTTTGTCATTGACTACATTCTGCAGAAATTCAATCCCTATTTGCTTTCTTTAAGCTTCCCTATGCTCTCTTGAGCTCACTCACATCCTTTCTCAGCCTATAATCACCATAACACCAACATTCACCACCTTGCTTACACCTTCCTACTCCATAAATGTCCCATAACTGACCAGGACAGCCACTACTCTCTCTGAAACCCTTGGTTTGTTTATTACTTTTCTTGTGGTTTAGCTTTCCTTAAGCTCACCACTCATCATCTTCAGCCTACACTCATCTAATCCCAGATATTCTTCTCACCCCTCTACACAACCACATCTCAAAAATGTCCTCCAACTAGACACAAACAGCCCACTACTCACAAAAAGCTTCAATCTCAGTGTTAATCCCATCTCACTCACTTAAAATAGCCCACATTCACCTTATTCATGCCTTATAATTATACACTCACCAAAATCTTAGTTTAATACTTGCTGCATTAAGCTGAGAATCTTTCTCTCCCTTCATTCCATTATATTTTTCCTCTTTTATTTGTAACTATGGAGCTTTTAATCATTGTTTATTATTATTATGATGAAAGATATAATGTATTTGTAACAATTGAATTTTTCCCTCACATTGATGTAATGATGGCTGAAAGTACTATAAATTCCCCTGATCAAGACACACAAGGACCCTCAGGAGTGAACACTTTCCTAAATTTATTTAATCATTGACTGCTGGACTCTAAGTATAATTTCACCCCTATCGCTGGAGATAATACTGTACTGTTAAAGGACTGATTTGAACTATAACGCCGTAAAAAGACTAATAATATAACAAACTAACAACACTAACATGTTTATTGGGCTTTATTGTTGTTTTCTTGTTAGGGTGCAGCCTCTATCTCTTGCTTGGGCGGACTTACACCACACCGATAGCCTTTGGGCTTTATTTCAAGGGCCCATCTTCGAGTTTCGGCTTGGCTACCCCATATTCTATTTGGGAACATCAAAATTTTCCCCTCAACACTCACCAACTTGAGAAAGATGTTGGCTGCAAAATTCTTCAGTTCATCAACACGATGAAGATCACGAAACTCCTTAGTTACAAAATCCTACGGTGTACAAACACAATAGCTTCTTGAAGAGAAAAATGAATTAGGACATATGTCTCCAGTTCACAATATACTTGTGAAATTTTTTTGCATTGAGTTGCATTAGCTGTGACGGCCCTTAAAACAATCCTTATATATGTTTAGGATTGTGAGAAAAGAAAGTCCAAACATCTATTCACGGATTGGAGTGAAATCAGCTCTGAAAAACTGAATTTCATAAACCTCGATAGATACCCTATCTGTTGAGCAACTGTCGAGCATCGGGCTGAAACAACTTTTTAAACCTCGATAGATACTAACTGTCGAGTTTTAAAATCCATCACTTTTTCACTTGATTCTTGGACAGACTTGTATGGTTTTAACACTTGAACTTGAAACCTTGTTTCTTGAAGTATTAAACACATCCTAGATCTACCAAATTACAAGTAAAGTGCGTTTTGTCAAAGGATTAGCCAATTCTATATTGATATATGTTCCTAACATGATTCACATATGTCATAACAGACTGGACCGGGCAGTCTAACTGGGTTAACCGGGAATCGGACTGAAATCTGATTTTTTAAGCATAGAGAACTAGATTTATAGTTAATTTCGTGTGCATGAACCGTGCAGTCCAACCCCGATTCTAGCATGCTTGTTAATTAAGGAAAAAAAAATCAGAAAAGTGCACTTACCAGGTTCAGAACCTAGGCACGGTCAGAGTTGGACCTAGAGCCTAACCACTCAGCTAAGCTTGCAAGTTGATGCTCAACAATAACAAAAAAAAATACTTGAAGTAAACTTAACGCAATTTTATTTTTTTTATTTTTATAAAAATAACTTAACACAATTCTATTCTACTTAATTAAATTATCAATCTCTTATAATGAATAAAAAAAAATTATAATTAAAATCCTTCAAAGATATTCAACTTTACTTCAAAAATTAATCATAAATTTTTATGTTTTCATGGTTATTATTTTATTTTATTAACTTTCTTATTTAATTATTAAATATATGCTTGAAAATCATTAAATTTCCCTCACATATATAGATATATTAGTCAATTTTGCTAGTTTTATAAATTTAATATCTATATTTAGGCTTTAATTAATTATTAAAGTAATTATGACGTCATCGCGGTTCAACTTTGGTCGAACCTCGGTCCGACTATAAAAACCTTGAACCTCTTCCTTTACTGGTTTTTTTAACGGTCCAAGTTTGAAAACCATGATTGTGAGTGTTCATGAATTGTATGATTTAGTGGTTTGTATCGTATGAATTCTATCGTATCGTAAAATCGTACGTATCATATAATACATAGACATGTGCTTAAAAAAAATATTTTTTTTTGTTAAAATTTTTGCTTTTATTTGAATCCAACAAGTTGTTAGACTTGATTTTAACACAAAATTATTAGATTACTTAATTTAACCCAATAAAATATAACATGTCCACAAGTTTTTTTTCCCCTCTTTCTCGTACAAAATTTGGACTACACATTTACACTTCACTTTCATATTTGCAAATTTATTTTCTATACGATGAATAAGATATTAATTGACAATATAATTATTTTTATTTTTGTTATTATTGTTATAAGTCTAAGAAGTTAGAATGCCATAAAGAAATATTTTAAAAAATGATTAAAATGAAAGAACAAGAAGAGATAGTAAATGTTGATGATGATAAAGAAAATTTCAATGAAAAAATAAATTTGCAAAATGATGAACATGATAACAACACAAACTTAGATGGTGTTGATTAGACAAGATGATGAATATGATGAAATTAAATTATTATTTTGGGTTATCCGTCATGTATTATCATTTTTTAGTTTAATCAATTCGAATATGTATATTATAAACACATGTTAATTTGATTTAATTAATTAAATATTATTACATAAATGATATTAAATTACTCAGTAGTTGAATATATTTCGAATTTATGATGAATATTCCATTTATACAATCTATATATATATTTTTTAATTTTATTAAATGTTTGTGTATCTTACGATATATAATACGATACGATACACTAAACAGAAAAATTAAAAATCGATTTACAATACAATTCATGTTTTGACAACTATAGCATTCCTATCATTCTAGGATGCATTTGCATTCACTATTATATATCCACCCCTGACCCCTCAGTAAGTTTTTCATAGCTTCCTTTAACTTCTCGTCTTGTGGGCCTAACAACAGGACATTCAAGGTTTTAACTGCCCTAACCACACCAATTGGAACTACTGGGTGGTTTTCAAAACAGGCCTTGTTTCTATGGCCCACAAAACAGCTACAATACAAGCTCATATTTTTAAGGATAGCTCCCAGTATGGATCATTTTTTAGCATTTCAATTGGAGGCATAATAAACAATTGCAAAGCTAGTCTTTAACTTATCCAATTTGACACCCCACTGTGAACCAAACCAGACCAATCTAGGCACTTCACACTCGCACACGCACACACAACCAGAAGTGCTTTAGTTTCTAGCTCCCTTTCACATAGAGAGCATACATGTTAACCTAACTGGCTTCCGTTGAAAATTCCATGGAGAACTTACATGGCCACTTACCAGACAACAACAATTTCTATCTTTTATGAACCTTACTTTTCCATGGACAAGCCCATACGGGTTGATTATCATCAGAAGCCAATTTGTATTGTAAAAACTTGAGAACTTGTTCAATCCATCTCCTTATAAATTTCGTGCATAACTTGCCAGCCTTCTCGTGGTTAGAATCTTTAGATACTAATATATTACCTTGGGTCATGTTAACTAATATCCTTAAGGCAATGGTTAATAAATTATAATAGAAAAGTTTTAACATCATTTTTATGAAAAATATAAAAAGCTGCCAACAACATTTATTATGTAGGAAACACTTTATGCTAAACTTAGGGGTGTCAATGTTTGACCCAACCTGCGAACACGACACGAATCCGACACGGGTTTTTTCGGGTTAGGGTTGGGCCTTAATGGATTTGGGTCAGAAACGAGTCGACCCGAAAGTGACACGATAAGAAACGTGTCATAAGCGGGTTAACCCGCTTAACCCGCAATAAACACGTTTGACACGCCAATTTATTTGTATCAACCCGAAATGACCTACTTAACACAACCTGTTTAACTCGTATAACAAATAAATATTTATTTTATTTTAGATTTGTCAAATACCTTTTATATCCAACATATATTTTAAATTTAAAAAGAAAAGTGAGTAATTACAAAAATTTACAAGGGATATAATTGGAAATTGAAACTTTACAGACCCTAGAACTACTAGTACTTTTTTTTTTTTTGGCATAGAACTTGCACAAATGAAATTGGATGAACTTGTGGAAGATGTTATGAATTTGGACATCAACAAAGAATCTATGGATGATAATCGTGGTCATAGTCAGGATTAGTCTACTGTTTGCTCAAATTCTTTCAATATTGATACTTAGCATTTGGCGAGTTCCAAGGATATTATATTTTTGTTGAATTATGTTATTTTATTTTTGTTAAACTTTGTGATTTTGAATTTGGGTTGAAGTGTATGCATTTCTTTTGGAGTGTAAAAAACTTATTTCTAAATAAATGTTATATTTTTGTTGAACTATATTATTTTGAATGTGGGTTGAAGACTTGAAGTGTATGCACTGTTTTTTGGGATGTAAAAAAAATTATTTCTAGATGGATGTTATATTTAATATTATAAAGGTTGAAATGGGTTGGGTTACATTCGTGTCAACCCAACACGACTCGTTTATTAAGCGTGTCAAATGGGTTGGGTCAGGTCAACCCGCCTTATTAACAGGTCGGGTTAGGGTTAAAGGATCATGACATGATTATTAAATGGGTCGGGTTAGGGTTGAGCCATTTAGTCGAATACCCTTACCTCGACACGACACGAACCCGACACGCTAACCCAAATTGACACCCCTAGCTAAACTTACACATCAAAAGTTTTTTTTTTTTTTTAGTAGAAGTTAGAAACACAATAAAGGATGTAAAAAAAGAAGAAGCATAAATTGCAAAAACTAATGTATTATAAATGTGGGACGTGTCTTTCACACATTTTAACAGTTTGTGATTGCTTCTAAATTGATTCCCAAAATTTATTTCTTCCTCTTTTTTTTGCAATGGACAATGACATGCCATCTTTATTGATTTAAACACTACAATCAATTGGCCTATGGCGTGAAGTCATATGGCTGAAACTTTTTTTTTTTTTAGAATACTAAGTATTAGAGGTTGTCTATTACTCATAAATCATCATCTCATTGTTATTACTTATTATTATTATTTTGAGATAATTGCAATCTATGGCTCTGCTTTTAATAATAGCTCATTATCATCAGATCAAGACATCAATTTGTTTTTGGTGCAGGTGAAAAATTTCTTATTCAACCATCGAAAACTTTACAAGTTAAGCTAATTAAAATTCACTTATCATCTTATTAATTGAGAAAAAAAAAGTATTGAAATAAATTGTGATCTGTGGCCATAGCAAAGTTGTCAAAACAATAACTATTTGCGGGAAAGAAGAGTAAAAGAAAGAACCAACCAAGGGAAAGAAGAGTAAAAGAAAGAACCAACCAAAGGCCAAAAGAAACAACAAAAAAGGACAAAATAAAAGGTGGCATGGCAAAATGTGAACAAGAAACCAAAGAGATACACGACACCCGATTGGAGCTTTTTGTTAACTCACAATTAACACTTTTTCGATCTAAGAATAAAAGTCAAAGAAAACGCATAGTTTCTTCTTAAAAAAAAAAACATGTAAAGTTAAAAATGCAAAGTTCAAGTTCAACCAATGCACCGGTAAACACCAAAAGAATCACCACACACACACATTAAAAAAAAACTAACGAAGTGGTATGTTGTAGATGATATATAAATATAATAAAAGCAACATTGGTAATAGACTCATATAAAAAACAATATTAAATCAATTACAACTTATTATATAACTTTAATTAATAACTTGTGAAATTTTGTATTTTTTAACATAAAATTAAAAGTTAAAAATTTATATTTTATATTTATTTATTATGGGTAGTGTTAACAGGGACTGAAAGGTGCCTGTTAAGAAATTATTTTATGTCAGTATTTTACTAATTTTATATGATGTGGAGCCAATAAAACTAATTTTTCAGTCCAGTACTCATCAATTCATACATATTTTTTATTAGCTGGACTCTACAATAACCCATTCTTAACAAGTATCTTGCAGTGTCCCGCTAACATTTCCCATATACTATTAACATGTTTTGTAAAGATCAATGATTCCACGCCAGTTCAACCAAAAAAAAAAATGATTCCACACCAGAACAGTATATTCCTACCATTCTTCTTCTTGTTCGTTCTCATTTTCTTTGTTTTCCATCCAAACACACATACGTGTAAAACAAAAGTTCCAGTGTTTGGGGGCTTGTTTGTAAACCAATAATATTTTGGTGATATAACCCCATTTTGAAATTATTTAGAAAAGTAAAAATTTTCTCTTTTCATATCGTATCTTTGAAATATGATTTTGTCTTTGAACTTGAAGACAGATTTCAAGGTAAATAATTAATATCTTTGAAGACTTGTCAAGGCGCAAATTTCAACTGCTGTGAAAGAGACACAAATATTTTTTTGGGGGGTAAATTAAAACTTTCGTCCAATGGAATCGCAAATTCGCATAATGAATTTATTTTCATAACTTTATTTTGTTAATCGTAATAAAATTATATATTAAACAAATGTTGTATAAAAAAACTATGCATTTGATATTGGCTTAAAAATAACTTTAAATTAATAAGCTGACTTATTTTCAATTATACATGTACTTATTTTATATCTACTATTTACTGGAATTTTTTTAAAAAAAAATGTACCTTTAGATTTATTGTTAAAGTTCTTCTAGGACCACAACTATGATGTAGTAAATTATAAGTAAAGTCCTATCATTTTTACATTGATCTATTGCTTTTTCTCTACCATAAATAATCAACAATATTAGAGTTGTGACAAAAGTTGTGTTTAGGGCGATAAATGAACTAAGCCATTCATAAACATCTTTGGGATATGTCTTGCTAAAAAACTCGTTCATGTTGGTTTATTTATAAACAAGTTAAAGCTTAAACTTTAGGTTTACGTTTGACTTGTTTAATAAACGCGATGAGCCCAGGCAAAATAATTTGTTCACGAACAGACTTGTGAATAATAAAACTTGATTAAAAAAAGAAGAAGCTAAGCATAGACTCACTTATGGGCTTGGTAACAAGTTTGAAAAATAAACTCATATATTACTAAGCTCTTAATAATTAGGAGTTGGAATCACTTGAACAAACTAAATAGGCTCGATAACAAGTTAAATATGTGCTTGATAATATACTTGTATTGGATCTCGAGCTAATCTTGATTAACGAATCAAGTCGAGCTTAAGTTTTTGAACTTTTTAACAGGCTTCAGTTCAAATAGTGTTTGTTACAGCTTAGTTCAAGCTTGATTTGAGTTTAAATATTTTACTTTTTTTTTGTTAAGCTGATATCGAACATTTACTAATCGACAAAACTCAACCTTAATTAAAATTCAATTGTGGCTAATTTTGTGCCTAAAAAACTGCCATGTGTCCATGCTTAGACAAAATTCAATTAGACAAAGCCTTTTAAAGTCAAAACTTAGACAAAATTCAATTAGATTCCAAATTAGAATTCAATTATGACTAATTTTGTACCATGCGTCCACTTAAATTTTTTAATCTTCATGCCACTACCAAATGAGTTAATGAGTGCAAAATACTAAGAATATAATATTAATGAACTATAAAATTTGTTTAAAAAACCAATCACATATACTCAATAGAAATCACCACACGTTCTATCTTATTAAAATTAGAAAAAAAAAATTGATCATAATTAGTATTAAATTTAAGTAAAAATTTTAATATGTGACTAATTACTTTTACTTTTTTTTAAAATAATTTAATAATATTTTTATGATAAAAATTGTGTTTAATTTTAAATGCATCATAGTATCTATACTACTATTTAAGAGATTTCCTCTATTTAGGATTTTCATTTTTTTGGTTAAAAAATGCTCCAACACCCCTATGTTTAAGTAGAGACAAAATTAAAGGACAATTTAGTAAAGATACAACTCTAACTCCCACTAAACCATTGCCTAAAAAATAAGGTCACTCTTGGTGGAGGCCCTTTACACTACAAACCGGGTATGTGGTGTGTGTGAGTGCTAGATTTATAACCAGATCTGTTAACATAAATAATAGTTTTTGTTCATATAGGAGGGTTTGGGTTTATGTACCAATGGTTCTGTACATGACTCTTTCTTTTTCCCTTCCTTGCAAAAGCAGTGAATATTTTTGTTTTGAAGCAAATTTTTTTATTTTTTTTAAACTGAAGATCTATATGCAGCTTTCTTCTACAATCTATGCCTTGTGGTTTTTATGTTGTTTTTGTTTATTTCTTAAAAATTTGTCATTGCTATACTGCTTGACCTAGTTGAAAGTTGGATTACTTAATCTGCTAAATGATCTTGGCAGCAAAGAGTTTCTATTTTTGCCAGTTTGATAGTTTATTGTAATTCAGTTATTAGTTAATAATTTTTTTGGGTGGACACCTACTTTGGGGAGGATTCTTACAATAGACAATCTCATAAATCGAGGTATGTTTATTGTGAATTGGTGTGTTATGTGAAAACAGGACAGGGAGTCCATTGATCACTTGCTCCTGCACTGTGATGGCAACAGCATTATGCAGTTGTATTTTGGCTACGTTTGGAGTTAAGTGGGTGATGTTTAAAGCTGTGCAAGGAAAGTTTCCATGTTGGTGTTGAAGGCCTATTTGTTTAGAAATAGTGCTTGGATGTGTTTCCCTTTTGTTTGATGTGGCACATTTGGAGGGAAAGAAATAGTAAGACATTTGAAGGGCTAGAGTTGAATATTTAAAGGCTAAATTCCCAATTTGTTGCATCCTTATTCTATTGGATGTATTTGTTGCATCAAATTTGTGTGATTTTATTGACTCATTGTACTGCTGATCTGTAGGGGTTCCTATAGGACTGCAACTGGTATACCTCATGTTGCACCTTTTGTACTGTTTGTTTTATTAGTTCAATAAAATTATTTGTACTTATATATAAAAAAAATGTTCTTAATTAAAATGAGTTTTATGCATTTGTATGAAATGTGGTCATATATTCAGAAATGAAAATGGTTGGTTTATAATAGTAATTTGGGCAAAACTTGGATGCGTACTTAAGGAGTTAGGTGACATGAATTGAATTTGGTTGAATATTTTGAAAATTGGATATCAATTATACAGTTGGGGTTGTCCACCTTAATTTTTTTTTCCAATGTCTTTGCATTTGCTTGAACTGTTAATTGTGAGGACTTACCTTCTGGATTCTTATGGTTTCAGTGTTTTTGACTTATTGGCATTTCAATTTGGCTTACTTTTGATTTTCAGGCATACTTATCCTTGCCAGAGGGTACGGCTTCTGTGGTTGGCCTTATAGCAATGATGACAGATTACTATAATGTCCTGGTGAGATTAGATTTATTATATCATCTATTCAACTGAGCTTGGCTGCTTTAATATTAATCTGGTCCTGTGATATATCTGTCAATGATATTGTAAGACTTGACTGAAATTTGGCCTATTTTGGCATCATAATAGTAGATACAATTAGTAGTTTGTTTATGCAAAATATTGGTACTGGATTTAAGCCAAACACTGCATTTCAAGATTGGGTGGTTGTATGAGTTCTAGAATGGAAGTTAAATAGATGCTAGCGTGGCACGCTATTTCTATTTCTATACAATAAGCTGCCTTTTGATTTTGAATGAGATAAATTGATTTTTGCTGGACGGTGAAGGCACTTATGTGTTCAGCTATGGTTGATTGTGTTGGAATGTATTTATAGAGTTCTCTTAGGCAAAAAGCAAGTAGTTCTTCATAAATTTTTCTTTACCTTTCTTTTCTGCATTTTTAGTTGTTGACTCCTATCACAGTAGGTTTGCATCATGTATCAGCTTAAGTCCATATCCCTGTACGTTGGTTATGAAAAACTTATTAGATTGATTCAAGATGAAGTCATTTAGTCTTGTGCTTTTTGCAGATGATGGGTGTTAACACCAAGTTAGAAATTTGGAGGGATGTTTTAGAATCTAAAGGCTTTAGGCTAAGTAGGTCAAAAAAAGAGTACATGGGGTGTAAGCCTTTTAAAAGGAGAAATAAAAATGAAAGGGATTGTAAAACTGGATGGTCAAGGGATACCAAAGGTTGAGTACTTTTGATATCTCGGATCAATAATTTATAAGGACTGGAGGCATTGAAGAGGATGTGAAGCATAGCACCAGAGTAGGGCAAATGAAGTGAAGAAATGGTTTAGCACTTTGGGTTTCTTGTACTTAGCACCAAGCAATGAAAACAGAAAAATAAAACCTAGGAATAAACACCTTGATTGCTTGGAATTAGCACCAAGCATGGGATAATGATAAAAATCCTGGAATCAACACCTAGGCTTGCATGAAATCAACACGTACTAGAAGAAAACTTCCAACCCATATTTCCATCAATGCGTGATCAACTTCCTACAATAGTAAACTTTGGGCATGTAAATAGAGTTTCCAAATTATATCAATCATGGAAAGAAAATTAACTCATACTGATATGGAAATAAAGTTTAAATATAAATCAAATCTCTCTAATAGCATCAATCAGTGTCAATTGAGGATCAAAAACTGATGGGTCCAACCAAATCACTAAGCATTAATAGGTCAAATTTCGTGTTTCTGCACTAACTTTCCCATGGTGGGAGAAAACTCGACTTCATAGAGTGTAGCTCATGGTTGTAGACCTTGGACTCGGTGGGGCTTAAATAGGGCTCGTGCTCGGGTATTTTTTAATGGATGGGGCAGGATCAAGGATTTGGGTATTTTTGAGGTGGGTTGGGTTGTGCTAAAGCATTTTTTTTTTAATAGGTGTGGTCCAATTAAATTTGTTTTAATTTTTTTTTTGTATGGATTGGGTCAGACTTTAATAGATCACTTCAAGTTTTGTAATGACTGGGTTTTTCCCCAACTGGGTCTTGTTGACTACTAATAACAGGCTCGGGCTTAGGCTAAATTGGTTTAGGTCGTGAGGGGTTAAAATTGGGGATCTTGATTTGCATTGTTGTTGATCACATGTTGAGTGATGGAGTAATTAGGGTTGTTTTTTATGACGGTGGATGTGAATGAGGGTTTGTTGTATTAGGGATATGGCGGCGAGTGTGGGACAAAAAAAGAAAATATGTAGTGATGGGTTTTGGACTTTGACGTCACAACATTGGTGAGATTTTCTGGCAAATTGTAGATTTTGGGTCTTGAGAGTTTCTAACAGTGGCCCAATGACTCTGGATTTTGGGTTTGAAAAAATGTTGCTTGTTTTATGGTGGCCTAAGTTGTTGCAATAGTGTGATCTTGATGATTCATAGTGAAACTAATCGGTTTTGTGTCTGTCCTTTTTATTTATTTCTATAAAGGGCAACTTGATGATGGTGAGTATGGGTGATTTGATTGTAGTGGTTGTTTTGATTTGGGATTTGTGGTTTTGATCCAAAATTGGTGGGAGCATTGTGCATTGGGTACAACCTTTATACAAAATTGGTGGTTGGCCAGTGTGGGGTAAAGTTTGCTGGGATTGATTTGGTATGGGTGTGTTGGCTGTTGGTTTCAGATAGTGGGTATAATGAATTGAAGTTTGCTCTGATATTAAAACTTATCTTAACAAATAAACTCTAAGAGGAGGATGTGTATGGGGAAAAGAAAAAGAAAAATAAAATACAAGGATAGGTCCTAGGAATCAACACCTACGGTTTTTGGGTCCTTTAATTAGAGTTCCCAAAATATATCAAATATGGTAAAAATAATAAAATAAAATAATTCATAATGAGATTACATAATGTATGGAAATAAAATTCAAACAGCAATAAAATTTTCCTAATAGCATCAATCAGCATTAATAGGTCAAATTTGGCGTTTGCACCAGAAGTACATATCTTTGACTTTGTTTTGGCCTGATAATAATTTAGTTTTGATGTGAATTATCATGCCTTTTGTGCTAAATGAGTGTCTTTGCATTTTACTTTAAGTAGGTTTATATGAATTCTAATTTTGCGAACTGTAAAACAGGAAGAGAGTGATAGTGAAAGAGAGAGCAATGAAGCTTTGACATCTGAAAAACCTCTAAAACGCAAACGGGGTAAAATTCAGCCAAGTGTCTCAAAAGATCCTTGCCAGTCTCGGTCAATTGCATCTAGTGATGGTTATTTATCTTTTTTGAAGAGGAGACGCTTTGATGGTATAATTTAATTACATTGTTATTTGATTCTAGTTGGTATCTTGCTGGCGTTCTATTATGCATCGTACACTTGTTATATATGTTGGCGGTGCTTCATGCTTGGACTATGTTATTGTCTTCATTATATCAATAATGTTGTTTTCCTATATGGAGAATGGAAGGTAAAATGGGATATGCACAGTAAAATCTTATAAAGAAAGCAGTAATTTTAGTTGTTTTGAATTTTAATATGGTGGAAATTGGGATGTCCATCATATCAAAAAAGAAATATTACTTCTTTTGATATGTTTTTGGCCCCATGGGAGGGGAAGGGGAATTTCAAATTAGTAACCTCTGATTCATTAGGCATGGTTCCTAGCTGATTGTGCTAAACCATTTGAGAATACAAAAACAGGAAAAATGAGGGGGAAATTATTAATATGAAAAAAAAGAAGGGGTGGGGGTGGGGAATTGCCCAAAATTGTACCAATATCATAAATAGAAGGCAAGATGAAGTAATAAGCAGAATGCTTAACAGAATTTGCTTTAAACTACAGTCAAGGAGTTTGAAAAATTATATCCTGGAATTTGATTCCAAGTGTCAGGACATGCTACTTGCCATTTCTCCTTCTGCAGGATATGTTTGTCAGGGTTCATTTCCCATTAATCAAAATTAAGAAAATAGTTATTAAGCAGTTGGAGTTTTCTGCATTAGCTTCTTTTTTATTATTATTATTGGTTCTTTAGTAGTTATAATTCTGTACATTTAGATTTGCGCACTAAAATTTTACTTAACATTATTCTTTTGTCTAGAGATATCACCGTTTGAAACCTGAACCTCTTTAAAGCTTAAATTCCAGTGTTTCTAAATTCAAATCTTGCATTAGGTAATGAGCCTTGTGCAAAGGGGAAAAGGACACCTCGGTTTCCCGTTTCATATTCACTTAAGAGAGATGATGCAGAAATTAATGTTTCACCAAATAAAAGAGGCCGGAAGTCTGATTCTGATGCTAATGATGATGAAGTCGCCCATGGGGCAGCATTGGCTTTAGCTGAGGTTTCACAGAGAGGAGGCTCTCCCCAGATTTCTCAAACACCATACAGAAGAACAGAGCACATCAAATCTGCACCTCTTCGGACCTGGGGAAAAATGGTATTTAACTATTCATTTACATGTCTTTCTATTACTTTTTTCCTTCCTTTTATTATCACTTAAAATGACTTATTTATTTATCTTTATTTCTTTGATGTGCTTTAGCATCAACAATCCGACACAGCTCAGGCCAACCTTCGTTATGCTACCATGGATGAAAACTGGTTGGAAGGTAGTATAGGAAGTAGAGGAGTTGAAAATGGCGATTATGCAAGAGATACTAGCTCCTTGATGGATATGGAAGGTGTAGGCACAGTAGAAGTTCATCGAAAGGGGAAGAAGTTTTACAGAAAGAAAGAGAAAGTTCAAGACATTGCAAACCATCAGTATGATGATGGTGGAGAAGCCTGTAGTGGTACTGAAGAAGGACTTAACTCTGGTGTCTCCAAAGGAAAATTTGACATTGAAGTTTCAAATTCAAAATCCGAGAGATTCTCTCCACAAGGTCAAAGGAAGAGAAGCAAGAAACTCTCCTTTGGAGGTACCTTCCTTACTAATAATTTAATTATTAGTTGGTTATGCCCATAATTTTTTAATTATTCCTTTAATTATCTGATGGGTGGCTGGGGGTGGGCCAGTGGGGGTTCTATATGATTGCTCATTTTTTTCTTTTTTCTTTTTTGTTTTCATGTTACAAATATTTGTGCACTCAAATCCTTACTAATAAAACCCCTGTTATTTTGTTTCTGAAATTGCAAGTTCAAATATTTCCTTTCTTTCATAGAGCGAAGTTGATATTATCTTTGTAAAGAAAATGCTTTCCAAGTTTTTTGAAGCTTCTCTTTCACTCTTTATTTATTTTTTATTCAAATCCATAGCCACCATTTTGGAGTAAGGTGATGGATTATAACATAGGAAGCAAAAGTGGAGGTATGGCTTAAATTTATGGGACGCATGATCCTTATATTCAGTTCACTGATATTGCCAAACAGGCCAGATAAACATATCTGCAGCTATGTATGTACAAGAACCTCAGCAGGGTTTTTTTTACTGGTACCACATTAAAACTGAGTCATTTTTTGATGACGGTCTAGATAAACATATCTTAGAGTGAAGTAATCTCTGGTATTTAATGATAATATAAACTTTGGGAATTATTACTCATTTTTATTATTATTTATTTAATGGATTTGTTTTAAATAGCATCTTTCTATTTTAATTACAAGTCATCTTTTGGTCGGGTTGAATGCATGCTGTTGTTCGGTTAATTAGATAGACAAATCTTCATACAATGAATCAATGATATTCTAATGTCTGGTTTGTTCTTGTAGGTGAAAGTACTGGCTTGGATGCTCTGCTGGAACTGGCCGATTTGTCTCTAAAGATGCCCATATCAACAATGGAATCTGGTAAGTGATTTTTGAGTGTAGTCTATTTGCTTTGGAGTGTGCTTCCCAGGATGTACATGACATTGCTGTTGCTATTGCTATTCTTGTTCTTTCTTTAAATATCTCTTTGCCTGGTAAGTGATTTAGTCTGTTGTTTTCTCTTATTTTTTACTGTTTATTTGTTGGATCTAGACTCATCTGTCCAGTTGAAGGAAGAAAGAGCAATTCTTGATATGGATGATAAGGCCAGTTTACCAGAAGCTATGTCTACAAGCCATTGTGCAGACAAAATTAAATTTCTGGGGTCAAAACAGAAGGCACGTCATACAATTGCTGGAGTTGATGGTACAACCTCCAGAAAATTGAAAATTGGAAGGGACTCAGCTATTGATGTTAATGTTGCTTCTGAAGAGAAAGAACAGCTTCAGCTTGCCGATAAAGCATGGAAAAGAAAGCGCAAGTCCATGGTATCAAAGGTAAAACAAGGACTGATTGTCATGCTGTGGATGAATAAATTATCTCACACACACATTAAACTTTTCATTTGAATATATTTTTCTATTAGTTGATTGATGATAAGCCAATTCTTGTTCAAGTTGCAGATGTCAAATGACAAAGCTCATACTGATTCTCTTCTAAGTGAACCTTTGAAGACTGAGGTACGAGAACAAATGCCTTTGTTTTGTCGTTATAAAGACGTGTACGATCTCTGTGATTGATTTGTAATGTTAAATTCTCTAACAATTCACACTACCTTAATATGGTTTTATAAGTATTTCTGGCTATATTGCTATATAATAGTTAGAATAGCTTTGTTCCTGTTTAGGTGATATACACAATTACATCTGCAATTGAATTAATCTGACCTCTTGATGTTTGTTACCCATAAAAAAAAGGTGAAAATGAGAATACTGCAGAGGTTTCTTACCTTTATCCTGCCGTGGACTCAAAGGCGGACCCTTAATGATTTATATATGGTCAAATCTACAAATGGGTAACGAATTCCACCTGTCATGGGATCATCAGTTAAAAAGCTTGTCTTCAATGTTTATTAGAGACAAGCTTTAAGCCCAAATTGCCTTCATTTATGTAGAAACTATATAGTTATCCAGTTCTTCCAATAATATATGTGTGAAACAGGAGGAGATTGTTAATTTGTTGTATTAGAAGTATGTTCACACAGATGCACAGACACATACACATTGTGTATGCGAAAGATGAGAAGATTGTTAGTTTTTTTTTTGGATAAGTAATAATGATATATATTCAAAAACACTACCTTATGCAAAAAATACATAAGGTAGAGAGAAAATACAAAGGGAAAAGAAAAAGAAGAAAGAAGAAAGAAAAGAAAAGATACTAAAGACGCAGGAGAGAGCTAAGAAACTAGGGATAGAATCACTAGAGGTGAGTCCTCAAGCCCTAGACCAGTCAAACAGAGAGCCACTAAAGGAAGCCAATAGCTGGTCATCCGAACTATCCATGTCCTCAAATGTCCTCCTGTTATGCTTCTTCCAAAGACACCACATTAAGCATAAAGGAGCTAAATTCCAAATGCTAGATGAATGCTTTCCAAGCTAATTCCACCAACCAAAAAGAGTACCCGCAACCGATCTTGGCAAGACCCAAGAGATCCCAAAAGATCTAAACACCAAACTCCACAACCGATTAGCCTTACCACAGTGAAGTAACAAATAATCCACCGTCTCCCCATTACACCGGCACATGATGCACCAGTCAACAAAATCCATCCTTCTACCCCTCAAATTGTCACCTGTAAGGATCCTATCCCATACAGCAGTCCACACAAAGAAGGAAACACGCCGATGAACCTTAACCTTCCAAACGCCTTTCCAAGGAAAAATAATGGGCAATGGACTTCTCAACTTATTGTAAAATGATCGGATATCAAAATCTCCATTCTTTGTCAACTTCCATCGCATACGATCTCCATTCACACAGAGAGGTAGATTTGAGTCCAAAGTACGGAGAAATTCATCCACCCCACCCATTTCCCAATCATTAGGTCTCCGAATAAAATGAACATCCCAGCTTCTCCGTTCCTCTATCTCCAACCGTTCAAGAGAAGAAGCCACCGATGCCTCTTTATTGGATGCAATCCCATACACACTTGGGAAAGTCAATTGAAGTGGAGAATCCCCACACCAATGATCTGTCCAAAGCTTAACTCTATGTCCCACCCCCACCTCAAAGCAAATATTTTTGCTAAAGTCCTCCCAACCCATGCGGATACTTCTCCACAAGCCACACCCATGTACCCCTCTACCTAGCTTGGATGACCACCCCCCCAATCCTCCCCAAACTTTAGAGCTACGACCCTTCTCCAAAGCCTTGTCTCCTCAATCCCAAACCGCCATAGCCACTTCCCTAATAAGGCTTTATTAAAAGTAGTTAATTTCCTTACTCCTAATCCACCATTTTTCAAAGGTGCACACACCTTGTCCCAACCCACCAAATGAGTCTTGGAGTCCCCCCACAAGAAATCCCTTTGCATTAAAGGTAGTGCTAGTAATACTTCTTGCCAATAAAGGGAAAAAGTAGGAATACTTGTTTCCAATGGTCATTGGGTCAAATGGCTTCTCCTTCTCCATAGGGGATGGAGGTAAGTCAAAGGTTCAATCCCATGCAGGTGCCTAAGTTATTACCAATCCTGCTATCCCAACAAAGCAAGGAAAAAATAAAGCTTGTTTTCTGTTTAGCCATATATAGATGTGTATACACACACATGATCATGTAATATATTTGGGTGTATTTATATTTGGGAAGTCTCTGGTTATATGTTGGATGTCAGCCTTTTTTTTTGGGTAATCAAAGTGATGTGATTTTCTTTATTTCATATGCATGTGTTCTAGGTCTTAGCTGAAGAAGAGAATAAACCAGTGATCATAGGAAAACGTACTGGTCAAAGTTTTACTTTTTTGAAACCCTGGAAATCAGTCAGATCATCAGACGGTTCCTTGGATAGTGATCAGAAAAGAGCAGAGACTGATCTATCAGTATTAACCACAGAAATTCCTGCTTCAAGTCAAAGTAATTTACCTTCTAAACGAAAGAGTAGGCGTAAAATGGGCCAACCGAAACCATTCTTGAAAGAGACAAAGTCTTCTCATGGGAACAGGTTTATAAATCGACATAAATACTCCACCTCACCATCAGATAGACCACCCTATCTAAAAGTAAAATGTCCCATCCTCTTATATTTTAAAATATGCAGCTTTCTGAAGCTTAGAGCCTCATTTATTTATTTTTTTAAAATTGCAGCAAATGCTTCTTTGTTGCCTTTCATCTTCTTTGGTCCGTAGATGGTGCACTTTTGAATGGTTTTATAGTGCAATTGACTACCCTTGGTTTGCAAAAAGGGAGTTTGTGGAGTACTTAAATCATGTTGGACTGGGACACATCCCAAGACTAACTCGTGTTGAATGGGGCGTCATAAGGAGGTATGTCATCTACTGCTGTTACATGTGGCATATGGCTTGGAATTATTGAAAACGCTGTTGACACATTTATAACGTTTTCTTATAAATGCAGTTCTCTTGGCAAGCCTAGGAGGTTTTCTGAACATTTTCTTCTTGAAGAAAGGGAGAAACTTAAACAGTATCGGGATTCTGTGAGAAAACATTATACAGAACTTCGTACTGGTATTAGGGAAGGACTTCCAACAGATTTAGCCAGACCTCTATCAGTAGGACAACGAGTAATTGCTCTTCATCCAAAAACAAGAGAACTTCATGATGGAAGTGTGCTCACAGTTGATCAAGATAAGTGCAGGGTTCAGTTTGACCGTCCCGAGATAGGAGTTTGGTTTGTCAAGGTATCACTTTCTTTGACATAATTTCATTGCATTTGTGCCTGCTCGTGTGTGTGCACGTGCTTGTTTGTGTGTTGTGACTTGTGAGAGAGAGATTGGTACAATTTTATTACAGTTGGTGAGTCTATTTTTCCTTTTGTACATTAACTGCAAACAAGATTCACGTGCCTGTCTGTTGCTGCTCTTAATTCATTTAGAGCACAAAATAGACTGCTGATAATAGCTTAAGTTTATAATATTGAGTTAGTTGATCTTATTTCCATAATAAAATTATTTTGTGCTATTCAAGTATGTACATCTCCATCCGCTGCTATTTATTCTCCATATGTGGTAAGTTGCCTGTCTTAAAAATTACTTCGTTTTGATTGTTTCTAAGCTTACAGACTACAATGAAATGAGTGGTGTCATGAGGATTACAGGAAACAGAATCTTTTACCTTTTACAATTTTATGATTGAATGATGAACATTTCTGGGTTAGAACATAGTGACATTGTTTTAATTGAAGTTACTCTGTTTTACAGTTCTTTTTTTATATTTGGTGGGCTTCCTATTTGTCCACCTAGTGTTGGTTTGCTATTTGTTTCTTTAATCTTCTTTTTCTAGTGAAGAACTTGTTGCCTCCAGTAAATTTTAGAAATGATATGGAATTATCCATATATTCTCTCTCAAATGACACAAGAAAATTCATTACAGGATATTGATTGCATGCCTTTAAATCCATTGGACAATATGCCGGAAGCTCTCAAGAGACAGAACATTACCATTGACAAATTCTCTCTTCTATCCAAGGAGCCACAAATGAACGGGCATCCAAATTTTGGTGGATCTATGATGTTTGCTTCAAGTGGGAATCTGGACAAGGTCACAAGCCCCAAGAATACCTTTGTACAGCAAGGAAAGGTGAGAGTGCTTAAGAAATACAAGAGTATATTTATTTTGATAATTGCAAACACACTCTAATGCCCATTAAATCGCAATCATAAGTATATTTTATATTTTTTTGGATTGTCATTTTCTTTTTCTATATTTTTAAATTCTGACCTTGTTCTGTTGCTTAGATTTTAGCATGTTGTCACCTGCCAAAGTCTAGTTACCAAAATATATGCTGCTGGACTTTGGAGATTGATTGATATAAGAAGGCGCTAGATTTCAATGTTAGCAGAAAAATTGGGTATCAGGCAACAAACTTTGTTGTTTTCTCTGGCACATGTAAATTGCACTCTTACCCTACATATCACAATGTAGCTTGAACTCCTGACCTATCACTGTAAAGTCAAGAGGGAAGCTCTAGATACTCGACCAACCAATCCATTGGTTATTAGGATCTTTTACAGCACCTTTTTTTGCAACCTAGTTACATATTGATCCCTTGTCCTGCGTGGGTTGAAAAATACCTTAATTAGTTGTAATTCACTTATGGTTCCAATGTCTTTTTCTTTTGCAAAATAAGAACATCAGAGGTAAAATTAAGACACAATCTTAAGTTCTTAACTGTGTGATGGTAATGGCGTTGACTGAAGCTAGTGCCTTATTTTGCTATATTGGAAATTCACTATCATAGGGTGAATATTTTTGAACTTAAGAATATTAAATGTTCTCTGAAATAATCCAATATTTTGCCCAGGTGGATACAAACCACGCCATTGCACAAGCTAAGACAGCAGCTATTGATATTGGTAGTTTACAACAAGAAGCCTATAGTCAACCTTCTATGCTGCCCCAAAATCATGCAAAGGAAGCTGATATAAGAGCTCTTACTGAGCTGACTCGTGCTCTTGATAAAAAGGTCATACATATAATATATGCGCAACTGATCATAGAAATGTGAATCATCTCAAAAATTAATGTTCAGTAGGAACTAGGGTGTTAAAGTTCAAATTCTCTATCATCCCAGGCATTTACCTTAAATCTCAAGGCTTTTATTGGATTAATCTATCTTCAATATGTGCCTGTGTTGTAGTAAAGGTTAAATGATTAAATTGACCTTTCCTGTCAGTATAAGCTTTATGGAAAAGTGATAGTTTAACATGGTGGTAAGTAACAGAGCAGCTGATCCTTGGTTTGAACCCTATTTCCACTCCAGCTCCCCATTTAAAAGTTAAAAATTACATGTGTTGGGCCCCACTTGAGGGATAGTCAGCACCCATATGTGAAGGAAGTGGTAGAATGATAGTTAAATGATTAAATTCACCCTAATAGCAAGCTTTTGCCAACCTAACTTATCAATTTCATAATTATTGGACATTGTAATTTTTATCACTCTTGTTCATCCACTTTAGACATTGTGGTCAGACATGCTGGTACTTTGTCAATTAAGAGTATGAATCTTTTCTGTGGGGTTCTAATGGAAACTTTCCTGTTGCATGTAATACTCATGCTATGAAGCTTTTCTGTTGCTTTCTTGTAGGAAGCATTGTTAATGGAACTTAGGAGTACAAATAATGACATAGTGGAAAACCAAAATGAGGGAGATTGCTCTTTGAAGGATTCTGAACCTTTCAAGAAGCATTACGCCATGGTACTTGTACAGCTAAAGGAAGCCAGTGGCCAGGCATGTGGCTTCCATTAATTATATTATGCTTGACATCCCTGCATTAGTGTACCATTCTCTGCTTTGTCTTTGAAGACAATGAGAGACCCTTAGATCTTTTAAAAGCTCTTCTCTTTGGTACTTTGTTTCAGTGGACGCATGTTGGGGTTTTACGAATTGTATTTCCATTTCTGATTTCTTACACTATTAGATTAAGTTTTTGAACCTGCTGTATTTTTTCTTGATCAGAATGTTCACCATCGTGAACATGATGCTCAGCATTTTTTAATAAAAGTTTTATTACCTATCAAAAAAAAAGGTTGAAGCAACTTTTGATTGATTGTCCTCATGTTCAGGTTTCTTCTGCTTTACTTAATTTGAGGCAGCGCAATACTTATCCGGGAAACACCCTGCATCCCTGGCTGAAGCCCCCAAACAATTCCTGTTTAAATGGCAGCCTTACAAGTTGTTATGATAATTCTTTCATATCTCAAGAATCAGGATCTAGCGTAGTTGAAATTGTTGACGGGTCAAGATTGAGAGCACATACAATGGTAGATGCTGCTATTCAGGTATGAAGAGCTTCAGTACTCTTTCTCTCTCTCTATGTTTGGGTGGTCAGGGTTGAGAGTGATGAAGAACTTTATAATTTTATTTTCTTTTATATTCTCATTTTTGCAAGTTGTAACACAACTATGTACTGTTGGTTTCCTTTTTTTTTCGAAGAACAAATTTATTAGTAAGAAGAGAATGCTCAAAATACACAGTTAAGTTACAGGTGATTCTCCAAAATTACAATCCAAATAGGGTTTTTTTTTTTTTTTTCATTCATTTGGTCTTTATTTGGTCCAACATGGCAAACATGGATTTCATATAATTGATGGGCCCTTATATTGCTATATTATCAGTAGTGTTTATGTTACACATTTTATTTCTTAATGCTCAATATGGTGTATGATGTTGGGCTTGTAGGATACGATATCATTTATTTTGTGGGTACACTAGTCTTTAATGTTTCTGCTGTGATACGGCCTGAATTAACTGCTTCTAATGCAGCTATATGTTGTTTGTTTGCCTTTGTCTAAGAATCTATTTTTTTATTGATTTTTTTTTTTCAAGGAAAAAGCACTTGCTTAATTACACTTTATGATGTAATATTCATCTCAGGCATTCACATTTAGGAAGGAAGGGGAAGACGCTTTTGTGAGGATTGGAGAGACTTTAGATTCTATTGATAATCAGCAATTAACATCCGACTCTGGTGTACCGGTAATCAGGTCTCAGCAGCAGGTCAATGGTGGTCTGGGTAACCAGAATCAGCTGAGTTCCTGCAAAGCAGAGCCCCTTTTTTCTAGTGATGCATCTGGTGCAAAACCATGTAATGATTCTGATGAAAATGAGGCACGAATACCATCAGGGCTTATCACTTCCTGTGTTGCTACGTTGCTCATGATACAGGTAATTTGAAGATTATTTTCTAACGCAAATGGATTCAAAAAGCAATCTCTCTCTCTCTCTCTCTCTTGCATGCGTATCTGTGATGAAGCCTTATATATTTCCACACAAATTATGTTGCTTAATATTGTTTTGTTACTATGTCACACACAAATTATGTTGCCCAAATACTGTTTTATTGTACTGCAATAGTGAATGTTCAATTCAGATCTTAATACCATAATATAAACAGTCACTTCTTTGTGGCATATTGTTGATTTTTATGAATGGCCAAAGCATCTTCAATTTTCTTTCTTTGTTTCATCTAGTGCTACTTCTCGCATGCAATCATTTTAAATTATATCCTTTCTTGAACATGCTGGGCAATACTCGATCATTTGCCCCAAGCATAACGGGTTTTTTTCCCATCAATTGCTGTTTCTCACATATGCACTAATTGTTCTGTTCTTTCTTGAGCATGATGGGTAATAATTGATACCACCCTCTTGATTGCTGATGCATCTGGCAAAAATCTTCGGGAAACATCTTCAATCTGTGTCCTTATGGATAATTCAGCCATTATAGTATTTTTTTTGTTTATTTTTCATTAATCTTAACTTTGTTGCATTCTATACTGCATTTAATTTTGAGTAATTCCTGTTGCACTTTGATTCCATGACAATGTCTTGATTGGTCATGATCAGCTGTCAACTTCTAATTTGGTATCTTCTTTTTACTAATGAACCATCTTTAAGCTATATTTCGGCACTTTTTGGTACAGTAACCTTTTTTGTATTTACATCTGGGATGCACGGACGCGGCGCCAGAGGAGCCGCACCCGCGTCCAACGTGGCGCGACGCGACGCGGCGATGCGCGAGGGACGCCGCTGACCGCGTGTCGGTGCCGCGTCGGGCCGTGTCCTGCCGCGTCCTGCCAAAACGCCGAAATTTAGAAAGAAAAAAAAAGTGCAAAATCTTCTTCTCTTTCTCTCTCTGTCTTGTTTTCCTGCCTCTACTCAGTCTAGATGTTGCGTAAACTAGTTTAAGAAAACTAAAGAAAGGTTAAAAAAAGAAAAGGTATGAACTGGGAAGGGGAGTGACGGAAGAAACGAAGGTTAAGGTAGAAGACGAAAGAAGAAAAAATATGTAGAAGTGATAGGTTGACTTGGTGTAGAGATTTTTTTTAAAAGGTGTGGTGTAGATTAAGCTTTGGAAAATGGAAGCCTTGGGGGAAATAAAATAAAAAATAAAAAAAAGGTAAAGTTGATAACTTGATATTTTGATGAGACCAAACGTGATGTGTTGTTGACTTGTTGGCACTGGAGTGGCAGGTGAATGGAGAGAATAAAAAGAAAAAGATTAATCTTGTGGGTTTTATTTAATTTATGATCATCATGTTTTAGTTATTATCTACTATTGCTCTTAAATTTGGTATATGTGTATATAATGTGAAAAAATATGCTTAGCAATATATTAAAAATATAAATAAAAATATTTTTAATAATTTTTTAATCGCCGAGTCCCGCCGCACCCGCACCCGCACCCACCTTTTTCAAAAATTACCGAGTCCCGCACCCGCACCCGCACCCGAGTCCCGAAACGCACCCGTGCTTCCTAGATTTACATCACAAGATATGCTCAAGTAATATCCAGATTTTATGAGACTTGCAAAAACTTGCAAGTTAATATAGCTATTATTTTTGTTCAGTGGATTATCATTTAATTTTTGGTCTCAATGCCATGCCAACAAAATATAGTTTTGAGATTACTCCACTCAGCCGTGACCGATACTTGCTGCTGTCATTTTTCACTATTTCTCCTCAGCAAAGATTACGAATTTCCATTTACATCTTTATTCTCATAAATACTTGTTATACTGGGTATTAGTTTTATTTTTGGATGAATGCTTAGTATAATATTCTTGTAATGTGCAGACTTGTACTGAAAGACAGTATCCTCCAGCTGATGTGGCTCAGATATTAGACTCTGCTCTTAAAAGCTTGCATCCATACTGTACTCAGAATCTTTCTATTTATAGAGAGATTCAAATGTGTATGGGAAGAATCAAGACTCAAATATTAGCCCTTGTACCAACAACTTAAATATTATGCTGCGCCGTTCAGTCTGTACAATTAACCTTGTAAATATTATGCTGGAAGATTTGGTTTAAACCTCAGTCCCATCCCCCCTTGTGATTTAGCTAGCTGGGATTAATACTTACTAGTGAACAGTGATAATGTAATTTAGCTTCATCTTGTAATTTATTTTTCCCTTTTTCCAAGTAGCGTTCGATTTTGAATTTATTAGAAGAGAATGCTACATCCTGAAAGGACAATCCTCTTTTTGCTAGGAAATTGTGATTAAGATACATGGCAACATGTGAGCCTAATGAGAAGTTTTTGAATTCTTCTCAGTGACTTTCGGTAGCATCATATTGTCTTACCGAGTATGTGACCACCAAATTGTGTATTGGTTGTAGTTCTTTATCTTCCACCATGTTATCATTTAGAAAAGGATGGGGGAAAGGGGAAAAATTGATTCTTTGCAGTTCGTCCTTGAAAAATATTTTCTGATGGAAAATAATGCATTAGCGAACAATAATAGAAGGACAAAATTTGGCTACAAACTTGACACTATTAATATAGTCACTCATGGCCTTGCTGTTCAAATTATTGAAGCCCAGTTGGATGGAAAATACACCCAAAGAATGCTCAACTTGTGCCAGAATTTTGTGCAAGTATAAGGTAAAAGATGCTCTCTTTTAGATGCACCCGAAAGGAATCCAGGGCTTGATGGTATGATTGCACCCTTTTTTTTACCAAACTTAATGGCATATAGGTGTAGATGTGACTTTAGAAGTGCTTGTCTTAAATGAGGCAAATTAATTAAAGCCTAAATCTTACATATATTGTGCTAATACCAAAAGTCTTCTTAATTTTATGACCCAATTTTGTCCGATTAGCTTGTCCAATGTCATTTGCAAAATTGTCTCAAAGGTGTTGGCTAATAGACTCAAAAAGAGTTCTATCCCTGATTATTTTAGAAAATCAAAGTGCTTATGTTCTAGTTAGATTATAGTTAGATTAATTACTGCTAATATTTTAGTAGCTTTTGAATCATGCATTATATGAAGCATAAGAGAACTAGAAACACTTAATGGTAGTCAAGTTGGACATGAACATATTTTATGATAGGGTTGAATGGGTTTTACTAAGAACTATAATTAAAAAAATAAATAAATAAAGAGGTTTCATATTGATTTTGTTAATATGATTATGGAGTGCGAATCTTGTATTAGTTATTCTATGATAATTAATGGAAATACCTAGGGATATATCCAACCTACTAGATGATTAAGAGAGAAGATGATCTTCTATCTTCTTATCTCTTCTTCTCGCACGGATCACCCTTCTTTTATTTTTTATAATTAAGTATAGTTTATTGTTTAGTAGAGCATTGGAGGTAAGTGTCAGACTTTACAACAAATTTTACAGGTTTATGAAGGAGTTTCTGATCGAAAGGCGAATTCAGACAAGACGACTATAGTTTTTTAGTGAGAATATCCCTCCAAATATACAAAGAAACATCACAAGTCACAACTACTTTGGGTGCCCAAGCCTATTCGAATATGGAGAAATGTTTAGGATTACCCCCTGTAGTTGGCCATTCTAGGAGGCCAACGTTTTCAGAAATTAGGACAAAGGTGTGGTACAGACTCCAGGGTAGGAAAGAAAAATTGTTATCACTAAAATTTTAATTATGGCAGTGACTCAAGCAATTCCAACCTATGCTGCGAGTTATTTTTAGGTTAGAGGATTGGTTATGTGTTGATTGGAATTCAATGGTAAGTCGATTTTGGTGGAGTCAACATCATCAACATAGGACACTACCTTGGTTCAGTAGAATAAATGTGCACATGACATCCAAACGGAAAGGGGGTATGGATTTCATATATCTCAAGACTTTTAACGTGGCTAACCTGGTTACACAAGAATTGAGACTCGTTCACAATAAAATATCATATCCAGTACACAAAACTCTTACTTTTGCTGGGTTTAAGAGAGGTTATGTACGCAATCTTACCCTCAAAATTATTTTTTTTTCCCAAATCAGAAGCGGTTCCACATTGAGTTCAGGGTGGTCACAGGACCACCTAGATCTAGAAAAAAATTATTATTATTATATATAAATTTTAAAAAGTTAGGATTTTTTTTATCTTTAAAAAAAAATTTGTGACCACCATAAATTTTTTTTAGGCACAACATAATTAAACTTTGGACAAGGCTAAACTCCACTCAATAGTTTTTTACTGGATGTGAATTTTGACAAATCCATCATTTGATTACATTTTTTATATTCTCCATACTTGAAAATTTTCAAAAAAATCAAAGATCAATAGTTATATTATCAATCAATTGTTTAAATTTTGAGTTTTTGTAGTCTAAAATTATACATAAAAAATAAATTTATGGAGCAAATAGTAAATAAAATCCAATTGGCATGAAATTTGACATATGTTTTAAGAACATAAAGAATATGCAATTCAATGGTTAGATTTTTAAAATAGGTAGCAATGTTAATTTGTTTAGTGAAAGCTGTAAACTTAGGCTACAACTAAGTTTGTAGCCAAAATTTATCTTTAAACTTTGGACCCCTTAACAATATATTTGGACCTTACAAGCCAAAAAAAAAAAAAAAACACTCAAGAAAAATTTTATTTAGCTAAATTTTTTTATAAAAGATGTAACTTACAGAATTGATAATGAGACTATAATGCAATGATTTCACAATAAGAAATTTAGTAGAAGGAAATTATAAGACTGTATATGCGTGTATGTGTGTGTTTTTTGTTAATATATGAAAAAAAAAATTTATAGATTTTGTATAATTTAAGCTTTTTAATGATTATACTGAAAAAAAAATTCTTGGAGCCGTCACTGTTTCGGATACTTCTTCACAATACTGATTCTTTATTTTACCAGGCCTATAAAGCAAAATATTTCCCCCACTGCTCTTTTTTGGAATCTCCTGCTCACAGGAACTCTTCCATTGCTTGGCAAATCAATTCAACTAGTAGAGTTTTTTACTCAAGGAGGGCTCTTACGCAACCTGTGAACAACCAGGATCTGTAATAATTTGCTTGACATTCTATGGTATTTGTGGAGACTGGAGAACAAGAAACGAATTCAATAACGAATTGAGGCTCTACTGTTAGCACAACGGGCTACTGGGTTGTTGATTGATGAATGAATGATGATTGGGGCTCTTCAAATGTTGTTGCAAATTTGGCAAAAGGATGGGGATGAGGAATGGGTTGGCAGTGCTCCTTTTCTCCATTTCTTTCTTACCTATCATGTACAGTTTGTTATTACACAAATTAAATTTCTATATTATTTCATCCAAAAACCAAAAAGTACCACCCCCCCCCCCCCCCCCCCCCCCCCCCCCCCCTCTTTTTTTTCTTTTTTCTTTTTTTCAGAAACGATACTAAAGAATTGTACTAACCTTTTTTTTTTTTTTTTTTTGGGAAATTTTATATGGTCTCCCACCCGTTTGTAAACCAAATCCAATTCTCTGCTTTGAGAGAGAGAGATGATTTTTTTTTTGGCCGAATAAATAGAAATCTTTGTTATTCGTAAAAAAATTTAGGACCCAAAAAGAAAAGAAAGTGGAGAGTGAAAGGTTAGACCTCACAAAGAGTCTCAGAGGCTGTTTGGATGAGTGATTTTCATAACTCATAACTCTGTTTTCATAACTCATAACTCAAAAATGGTGGGACCCATAGTTGAGAAGTCTGTTTGGCATCACATAACTCTGTTTCCAGTTTTTTGTTTCCATCACTCAATTATTTGATTTTTGAGTTATGAGTTATGGAAACTGAAAACACATTTTAGCTGTTTTCAATTTCCATAACTCTGTTTTCAATGGCATTTTTTGTAATTAAACACACATGGAATGACCCACTGTCAGGGTCAGCCGCAACTTTTGACCATTTTTTTTTTCTTTCTTCTCCACTGTCTCCGTTGGCTGGGTTCGTTCTTTCTTTTTCTTTTTTCTTTTTTCACTGGGTTCAAGTTTATGGGTTTTTTTTTTTTTTTCTTTATCACCTCTAATTTTTGGTCTTTAGTTCTTTCTTTCTTCTTTTTTTTTCCTTCTTCTTTCACTGGGTTCGAGTTTCTTGGTTTTTTTTTTTTTTTTTTTTCAGTAGGTTCGGGTTTCTGGGATTTTTTTTTATTTTTTTTTATTGGGTTCGGTGAGTTTGGGTACTGGGAAAAAAAAAAAAAAAAAAAGCTGCACCGAGTGACAAGTATGGGCCCACAAACAGTGTGAAAAATATTAAGTGATGGCAAGTGAGTGATGGTGCCAAACGGGTAGGGTATTTTAAAGTGATGAGTGATGAGTGATAAATGACGGAAATTGAGTTATGAAAAAAAAGCATCCAAACAAGCCCTAAATAGGTCAACTAACATTTCATGATTTTTTAATGAAGATATCTACATCCTTCCACCCATAATTATCAAATTATATATTTTTTAAATAACTTTAAAAAAAGAAGGAAAAAAAAGGTTAAATCTCTAACATTAAATAGGCTTGTGTTACAAAAAGAAAAAGGCACTTGTTAACAGGTGCCCTTAGACGCTATTAAGATTGCATTAGAAATATACCAAAATACCCTTTTTTTTTTTATGGGATTGAGAAAAGAAGAGTGGCAAGCACACATTTGTGTAATAAAGCATGGAAAAATGGCTGCAACAGGATTGCAACGAGTTGTATTAAATGGCATTTGAATCCCATGCAATCACGAGGTTATTGCACATGATGTAATACCTAAAGGATGATTGGGAGAAAAAGTTTAAATTAACTTTTTTTTTCTTAATTATCTGATCAAAATAAAAGTTAAAAGGTTTTGTTTTGATCACGACTAAAGAGGAAAGTTAAACTTTTTAATTTTTTTCCTCCTAACCAGTGATAAGGTATTGCACCTCGTGCAATAGTTATTGCATAGGATATATATCCTATTAAATGCTTTATTATGAAATGCCTTAGAACACGTGGTTAGACCCAAAGAAAAAAGACAATAACATCTCTAATATCATTAATTGAAAGAATAAAGTTTAGCTCCAAGCATGTTTAGAATTATCTTATTCAACTTATTACGTGATGATTTCAAATACTTTCCATGACTCATTAACAAAGTCATATATATATATTTAAAAGCTAAATCGTACTACCTTCGTCCTAATTTGTTTGTCCTGTTTGAAAAATCAAACTTTTTGAGGGAATATTATTTATTGTCTTTTCTACCTTATTAAAATGTATAAGTTTACAAAACTACCCTTAAATAAATTTATCAGCTTTTTTTAAAAGAGTGATTCTTAATGAGGCAACTAAAAAGGTGCTCCAATTAGATTGATTTTTTAAATATTTGTTAGTCTTTTTTTCAAATAGTTTTGAAAATAAAGTAGGGGTATAATAGGAATATTAGTAAATTAATGATTTTTATTTTTAGAAAATGAAAATATTTTGGGACATCCCAAAATGGAATAGAAGACAAACAAACTGGGACGAAGAGAGTAGTATCTATTATTGTTATGCCCCTGTTGGGCCATATCAGCAAAGTATTTTGGTCCATTGCGGTCTACTTCTGTCAAATTCAGTCCATTTCGATCTATTTTAGTCTATTTCAGTCCATTATGATCCATTTCAATCCACTTCGGTGATGCTTTGAGAGGAGATTTTGTGTAGAAAGAGGAGTTATTTTATTGACAATTATGTTTTCACTCAACATAATGTTGGTAGGTTCTTGATAAATTTTTTTTTATTTTTTTTATGTTATTAAATTCTTGTATGTTTTTTTTCCTACTATAAGTGATGGATTCACTTATATTGTCTTTCTCTTTAGGTCATTCAAGACGTATAGAGGATAAACCGTTTATAAGGAGTACTAGAAACAAATTTCACTCACACATTACATTATTTGCGAAATATCTCGCCTTATATAAAAATTGAATGCAAAATGTATTATGTTTTTTTGGAAAAAAAATTACAAAATTTAAAAACAATTTCAAATAACAAATATAAATAGCTTAATATAGAAAACCGAATATACTTTGATAGAAAATAATTGCATCATTTTAAGAAAAGTTTGGGATTTACACTTAACAAAAAATAATTGTCAAATTTTTTCGCGCATTATGCGAGTCTGAGACTAATGTGACTAAAATTACACATAAATAATCTCTTCAATCATCACATAGTGAGTTGGAAAAAGATATATGTTTGGATAAAATCTTTTTCCTACTAATTGAAATAGCAAGCAAAAAGGACATTTACTATTTTAACTATATATTTTTTCAACACTCCAACATTGCTCTCTATTTTAACTAGTCACCTTTCAAATATTCTTTCTTTCATCTCTTTTAATTAAAAATATAGAGTTTCTAAAAAAAAATATTAAAAAATATAGAGTACAAGACAGATACGCAGTACAATACAAAAGATCAATCATATAAAATTGGGAAAATTATGTATTTGGTCCCTAATTTTTACATCGTGTCAATTTGGTCCCTAATGTTTCAAATGTATCAATTTATTCCTTAATCTTTTGGTATTGTGTCAAAGTAATCATTGTCATTAAAGAAAACTAGCTTGTAATTCCATGCATATGCATGGATACACTTAAAAATATATAATAAAATGCATAATATAATTCCTATATATATAATTTAAATACTATTGATAGTCATTTTTATATTTTGTTAACTCTTAAAAAAAATTTGTAAGGATATTATTAGATATAAAATGTAAATTGTCCATTTTTTTAAATATTGTGAAGCACCTTTTTTTTATGATTCATTTATTCTAGACTCTTTGGTTTTTGTACTTAATAACTCACTTGGATGAATATTTATAATGTGGTCCCACATTTGATTCTAAAATTAAGAAATAAAACTCTTTAAGAATAAATAATTTAGGAGGCCAAGTATAAAATGAGACCATAAATTTTTTCTCTTCATATACTATATCTATATTATATATAATGAGAAGTGCTATGTTCACACTATTTTCAAAACAAATCTTAAGTGGCCTTATTGTGAAATGTTGTGAACATAACATTTTTTTATATACAACAATCTAAAATAAAATTATAAATAAAATACTACAATCATTGAAAGCATAAAAAAATATAATCAAATAAGTGAATAACCAATCATATATTTTTGTCAATTTAATAATAATGTATTATATTTATATGCTATATAGAATATGGTATATTTATCATTCATCAAAATAGTAATTTATTTAAAAATAAACAATACGAGAACCAAAGAAGGAAAACCACACACCTGGGGACTTGTGAAAGAAATGAGATCAAATTTTCTTTTGAAGTGTATTGTTTTTAAACCATACGCATGGTGATCTCTTAGAATTAGAGAAAATATTAAAATATTTTTGGACTTAAAAGTCTGTAAAGTACAAAAGGCTTCAGAAAACAAGTTACACCAAAGAAGAAAAAATTTCACAGGCACAAAACTGAGACAAGATACAGTCAAGCTCATAACGTTCCTGTGAATTCATAAAAATTTTGGGAGGACCAGAGCCCTCTTCAGTCTCGACGTGGCTCCGCTAAGCACACCATGTTTGCCGACCATATTTCCCACGAAACCAAGGAAGAATTCAGATCACAAAATTGAAACAAATTCACGTCTTCTTTATAAGCTCTCCCTCAAAAAGAACATCTTATTTGCATTCTTGTGGTTTTTCATTTTTGTTGAATTTCTTCCACTCAAATAAAAAGAATTAAGAGTTACCCAGAAAGGTAAAACAATGGAATGTGATTATGTGAACGCAACCCAGTCGATCGATTGTTTTGTATTTTTCTTTAAATTTTTTTTCCCTTTTCCTTCCTCTTCTCCGTGCTGTATACTATATACGAAATGAGTTTTTTTTTTTTTTTTTTTGAAACTATTGAAGTACACTTTTTCACTATTGTATTGCTACTGATGATTTAACGTTTGATTTTGGGAAGGGACAAAAGAAAAGTTTCTACTCTGGGCAATTTAACAAATATTTTTTTGGCAAGAATGTCCTGTTGGGAAGCTTGAAAGGCAAAAGCTACTTTATCAAAAAGGGGTGTGTTGTATGCGTTAAAGGTCTCAGCGACAAAACCAGCATGTCCTACCACCGTTAACAAGCTCCTCCGGCAAAACAAAGTGAAGAACTTGTAGGTTCTATACTTGTATAGTTTTTTGTTGGCAAACACGTGAACACAAACTTGTCTAGATATAACTCATAAAGTCTATAGAATTGATTAGATAATGCTCAAGAAGCTGGTATTCAATGTAGAAGAAGAACAAAGAAGCTACAAATTCAAGGAATCAAGTTTTAATAGTTTCGACCAATAGAAACTAAAGTTCGACCGATCGAAAGTCAAATCTATAGATTTTATTTTGCAGCCCATTAGTCCATCATATGTTTAAGGTTTCAGACCTACTTCACTAAGAATTTAAGGGAAACTGTAAGTCATGTTTTTGAGACTTTGCAGCAGCTCAATTTGAGATCTAGAAGTTTGTGTCTATTGCTTTTTCAAAATCACTACCGGTGATCTCTCACACACTCATTAAACCGGTGAAATCAAGTTGCTAACCTTCAGCTATCGAGTGTACTGGAGATTCAAATCTTCAATGGGATTTTGAAGTGCGTGGATTGGAGGTTCATATTGCAACAGTTCACTGTAAAAGAGATCTATGGGATTCAAAACTTAGTTTGGTAACTGAAGTTAGGTTTACTGTAAATTGTTTATTCTTAATTGCAAACCTTCATCTTATAGGCTTATAGTGGAACTGTTACCTTAAGATTGATTAGGTCAAGTCCTCCCAAAATTTTCCTTTGGAGCAAGATGTTTTATAAGATTTTCTAAGTAATCACATCCTGTGTCATATTTATATTTTGTTGTATATGATGTGAATGCTTGGTTGTTTAACGTAAAGCTCTCATAATAGATCTAATTACCAACTTGGCCTTAAAAATGGTTAAACACTAATTTCAAAAACATCCTTCTGTCAGCACACAATATTTGAAACAAAATAATTATACCAAAAAACCTGTGTGACTAAATGTTGGGAAAGGCAGAAATATAGAGAGGGAGAGTTTAAAGAAGAGGTGGGGTTGTTTCAATTTTGTGATCTGCATTCTTCCTTGATTTCGAGGGAAGATCTGGTCGGCAAACAGGTGGATTGGTGGTCGGTGATAAATTCTGCACTATATATATATATATATATATATATAAAAGCCTAGGTTGATGTGACAGTATACATGGCATTTTATGTGTCATGAAAATAACATACATTTTATTTTAACTGTTAGCTATAACATTATTTTTTATCCATCACTTAACGGCAGAGATTATTTTGACACAATATCAAAATGTAAGACTAAACTGACATATTTAAAATGTTAAAAGTCCAAATTGACACGCAGTGAAAGGGTTAGGGAACAAATTTGTAATTTACTCTATAAAATTTTTGGCAAGTCTAAGTCTGCTAGCCACATTTGGCTGACTCCTGTATCAAATCATCAATCAATATAGATATAAAAGCAAAGATCTCATGTGGAAAAGCATGAGATTTTGTCAAGTGGCGCATTTTATGTAAAGAGAATTCAAATATTCTCAAGTGCTACATCAAATATAAGAACAAATTAAATATTAACTTTTTGTTTCATTTGATTCAATATTTCAAGACTTTTCTAACTAAAAAATAAATATTCTTTGTATCTTTTGGCTCAATATTTCAAGACATTTCATCCCTCACACATACACACAAAACTCTTTACATTTTAATTCACCATTTTCACATCTTGCACTTCTATCCCTTTATATATACTTACTCATAGCCCTTCTTGTCATTCCATGTCAAATATGCACTAACAAAAAATGATATTATTTACCTTCAATATTTCGACAACACCTACCTCACTCTAATATGGTTGTCTCATCTAATCTTAACCCGTATGAATTAACTACAACCAAAGAAGGGGGGTAAACATTTTATATTGAGTGACAACAACAATTACGATTTTGATGTTAAGGTTACATATTGTAGATTTGTAAATTTTGTAATGATGCGATTGACTGTAGATGTTTGGAATGTGTAGTTTGATTTAGAATTAAAGAAAAAGAGATAGACATGTTCTATATCAACTTTTATTCTACAATATTCATCCAAAGTTTTTTTTTTTTTTTTTCCTTCAATACTTTAATTGAATAATTGTAATGAATATGTGTACAATTTATAATGGTTGCTTTTAATGATAAACTCATCAATATATATATATATAAAAGCAGAGACCTCATGCGAGAGTGCATGAGGTCCTGCCATGTGGCGCTCTAACAGAGTAGTTTTGCAAAAACATGGGCTAGCATTTAAAATTAACAAAAGGTTTTGTCCAAAATCAAAGTTCATAGCAAGCTGAGGTCCATTTTCAACCCCAGTCGAACTTTAATAAGTAATAATAACTACAATTAACGCCAGGTAGAATTAACGTAGTGGCTTTGAAGTTCTCTCTTATGACACAACCCTCTCCTCTTCATGTCTCTTACAAAAGCCAAACGTTCTCCTCAATTACACCAACTCATCACTTTCTACCTCTAGCTATTCTGAGTTCCGACCTTTCACTTTTCTGTTTCAATCTCAATTTTAAAGCAATGACTTCAAAGGGCCTCAAATACATGACCAAGATGTTCTCTATGCTTGGCATCGATTTCACCAAGTCCGTAAATCTCTCTAACTCTGTTTCTCTTAAAATAAAATGTCCCTTTTGTTTCCATAGAAAGTAGCACTTCAAAGATTTTTTCAGAAATTTTTTTTGCCAAGACTAAATGGAATTTGAACTTAGAGTTTCTAAGTGGTCTTTTAACATTCTGAATTCCAGGAATTAAGGACCGACCCAGAAGATCAACCTCAAGCCAAACGGTTGACCTGTCAAGGTAAAAAAATAACCTACTTTTGAGTTTTTTATTTTATAATTTTTCTTTTTGCATGGTGTAGTTAAATCCTTTAAAAAAAATTCTTTTAATTTGTTAATTCATATCCATCAATATCCAAATTTATGTAAATAGAAATGGATCCCATAGATTCAGGATTGAAGCAAAACACATAATCTGCTCATGAAATATAAAAACTGAGGAACAAATACTTGAAAGTATCAAGAAGAATGTAAGGGCTTGAGTTGAGTCTCTTTTGGTGCGGGTAGTTGTCCAAGGCTCCAAGTAATTGGCAGTGATCTTGGGTCCAGGTAACATAAGTCACATAAAATAAGTGTAGGGACATAACTAGAAATTTAAGACTCTTAAGGTAGTGTGTGCAATACAACATGTGCAGAGGTATATGTGTTCACAACTTTTTTTGGATGTTGAAGAAGCCACAAGATTTTCTGTGTAGATACTAGATACAAGAAACTTTCCCATCCAGGGCTTAACATTTGCAAAGTCCAAAATTAACTTTGCTACTCATGATGTATATATTCCACTCCATGTCTTCCCTACTCAAAATTTTCATGTGTTTTATGGTTGCCTTAGAAATTTTAGTAATTTTCTGTTCTAGGTATGTGTGTATATATATTTGATGGATCTGTTCTAGGTATATTACAGCTTGCCAGATGCATATTATCAATTTGGTTGTTAATATTTTGGCTCTATAAAGATTCTATAAACTTGAAAAGTGTTAATATTAGTTCTTATCCTTCCAATCTTTGAACCTTTTTTTAAAAAAAAAAAATTGGTTGGATCATGGTCCCCAAAGACTCAACAAATTTCCAATAATTGTATTGTTTGTAGTTGCACCTATCTTAGTTGTGCATAAACAGTTGCTCAAGATGGGAGGGTTGGCATGCCTATCCACTGAAGGTTACTAGGTTCGTGCTTTTTATCCTCTTAAGTTTAATCAAGCAGCCTAAAAAATTAGTGCAACTATTGATTCTTTAATTTTTTTTTTTTTAATTATTTTAGTTCTAGACTTTGAATCAGTTCAAATTAGAAATTGCAACTCAGCATATGACATTCTTTGAATATGTTTGAAAAAATTACTACCAAATTTTGTCACTAACGCTACTTCTCTTGACTATATGAAATTCTTTTCAAATTTATTAGTTCTCCAACTTGGATCATGATTTTAATAAAGTTGATCTATTGATGAAATTCACAGTCTCCTTTTTAAAATTTTCTTTTAGGCCTTAACTACAGTGTTTGATTACTACAAAGACAAATTTTCAATAACTAATGACATATTTGCAACACTTGGATTGAAAATTCATGGTGGCAAAAATGTCCTTTATGTGTAGGACATTTCAAGGGTAGTAGATCTTGGTATGTATTCAGTAAATTCTTGAGAAATACATAATGAGAGTTCCAAGTAGAAGACTTGGTCTTGGTGCCAAAGGATGTATTTCTTAGTGCATTTTGCCATAGATAATGTATATTAAAGGCTTCAAGGGTGCTAAAAACTCACTATAAATGAATCCTTACACTTCTATTGATAAGTTGAACAATGGTGAGATATCACCCCTTTCTTTTTCTTTATAAAGATGGTTGTGGTTAAAGAAAATTATCTTCCTTCTCGATTCTATTCCATAGTGATACAATGATTGGGAAATTATGTGTTGGGCATAATTTGGTGTATCTTTGTTGTAATTAGTTGAAAAGATTCAAGAATTACTTGGAGGAATGTATTTCATAATGATTTGGCAATTTAAGGGAATTTTTGCCTCATGTTGATGAAATATATAGTTTTGATATCTATTTCTCAAACCATTCATTGATAGGTAGGGGGTAGGTTAATACTCACAAACCAAACCAATTTTATGCTTGCTCTCTTTCAAAGGATGTGAAAATAATAATTGTGTAGGTAACTTAACCGAAATAATTAAATAATTGTGAATTCGCTCACGCAACACGCATATTCTTAATTATGTTATAGTATTTATCAAAAAAAAAAAAAATTTATGTTCTAGTAATTCATGTTTCTTTTTTATTTCCCACTTTTTAAATATATAATATAATTGATGCTAATTATGTAAATATTATACCACAATATTAATTTTTTTTTTTTTTATGGATCATAAAAATTAGTTAGAAATTATTTCAAAATAAAATTATAAATTATCCGCGCAACGCTCGGGACATCATCTAGTTACTAATAAAGTTCTATAACAATAATGTTATGCTATAATACATGTAAAATATTCTCCCAGACTATCTTAAATCAAATATTAAAATATTATCCGTACGATGTACGGGTAACTTACTAGTTTCTAATCCAAAATAGCTTGCCAACTCTTAAGGCTTTTGAAAAAGAGTTTTAAGGAAATAGGCTAATTAAATTAAACAAAAATAAGGTAGTATAGCTGGGCTGTTGGAGATTCCCTAACGTTACCTCCCCTTGTGTAATCCACACACCTACCGTAATACAGAAACAAATTGAGGCAAGCAATTGTTTATTAGGGTTGGTGGTGTGAACTGTTGTGCAGGTCCGGAAAGACGTGGCTAAGATTAACATAAACATAAACTTTGCTATAGAAAGGCCATGTTTTGTTCTACAAACATAAACTGCGTGCACGCTTCAACACCAAGATTAACATAACCCTTTTCTTTTTATTGAGAATATAAGCATACAACCCCTAATGAAATCTGAATCCCACTAAAAAATTGTCTAAAAATAAGGCCACTCTCCTGTTGATTTTCAAATTACATTTTTTTTACTAAGTAACTATCTTTTAAGATTATAAATAACTTCATATATAACTCCCATTAAAAATTTATTAAGAAAAAAAAATTAATAACATGAAAGCCATTTCTATTAAAAAAATTAATACCTTTCAATAGTGGGGGAGAGAAATTTCAACCAATTGAGCTATTACTAAAAAAAAAAAAACATTATATTACAACTAAAATGTTGTGTTTACATATTTTTAGTGTCAGGCCCTCACAACTCAAAAATAAGGTTGAAATATTATTTTGTGAAACTTTTATATAACAAATTATTGTACAATTTTGTTATGTCCATAAATTTCAACATAGCACATGCTTCCACTCTTACTAAAATTTTATTAGAATTGCACATATTACTACAACTAGCCTCGGACGGAGGTTTTTTTTTTTTTTTTTTTTTTTTAAGTTAATAATTTACTTCCATTATAATTTGAGATTACTATATTTTTCAATCACAAAAATATTTAGGGTACGTTTGGTAGACTGTAATGATTACTACATGGGAATAGGAATAAGTATTACAAGGAATACATTAAGTTGGAATGTAATAACTATTACTATTCATTAGTTTGGTGACCATTTAGGAATAGAATCCTGAATATGAACCCATAATTTAGTAGAGTATAAAAATAATGTGTAATTAAATCATTTTTAAGTCAAATTTCCTAAAATGCACTTTTTTTAGGGTGTTTAAAATAGAGCTAATAATTAACAATAAGGAAAATTTATTTTCTTTCCTTTTGAAAATATGGCAACTAATGACTTTTTAGGAAATTTTTTTAAAAAGTTGTTACAAAAAGTGAAGAAATATATATTCAGTACTTTTAATAATGAATAATTATTCTTCATTTTGAAGAATAATTATTCATAAGGAATAATTATTGATTGTAATAAAAACATAACTAAACAACCGAATAGTTATGCCATAGGAATATTTATTATATTACAGTATCTATTACAGTCTACTAAACATGCCATTAAGGGTGTGATGAAATACTCATCACGCATGTGTTTAGAGGTTTAAATTAGAAAATGTGTAAACTTTTAAATTGGAATGAATGAAAAATTATGATTATAAAAAGAGTTATGTTTACAAATTTTATCTTACAGTTTTAAATCATTTTTATTATGGATAGCATGCCACGTCCACCGCCCAAAAGTTGTGAACATTTTACGTGTTAACTTAATTATCTTTTTAAAAAGCCCATATTTTTTGGTCAATGACAGTGGACCCCCACCTCACACGCACACATCACAGCACAATCCAGTTACCCTTTTCTCCACACCACGCTCTCTTCGTTCTCTCGATCTCTCTCCTTTGTCTTTATAAGGCTAGCAAACGCCATTTTTTTAGGGCTTGTTTTTCAAGCCCCTCCAAAACGACACAGCAAACGAAGTAAAAAAAAAATCCGAATGAAGCTCAAATTTCACGCTTAAAAAAAAAAAAAAAAAAAAAAAAAACGAGCTGAGTTTGAATATGGGTTCGAATTCGGAATTGGTACGGACTATTGAGTCCGTGCTGGGAATTTCGCTGGGCGAGTCGGTATCGGACTCGGTCGTACTGATCGTTACGACGTCGTTTGCTGTGATAATCGGACTTTTGGTTTTTGTGTGGAAGAGATCGTCGGATCGGAGCAGTAGTAGTTCGGTGAAGCCGGTGGAAGTGCCTAAGTTCTCGTCGTCGAACAAGGACGAGGACGATGAGGTCGAGGTTGATTCGGGAAAGACTAAGGTCTCTGTTTTCTTTGGAACTCAGACTGGAACTGCTGAGGGCTTCGCTAAGGTAAATCTGTTAGTGTTTTTTTGCTCGTTGTATTCAACGTTTTTTAGTGTGTGTGTGTGTATGTTTTTTTATGCGCAACATGTAAAAATCTTTTTCATTTGTTGCCTATGTTAATGTGTAAATGTAAATTCTTAGTATTGAAAGCTAATTTGTTGTTGTAAGAATTGCGAAAATATATGGCGCTATGAGATTTGAGTTTGTTTAGAATTTAGAATAGAGATTGAAGTGAACGTGAGCTGAGGATACTATGTTTTTAGTTAGGCTAGGCGGTTCTTGTGTTGAGGAGGGCATTTTTTTTTTTTTAGAATTTAGCGAATAATAGTGTCTTGGTGCGATAGGTCGTGAATTCAAGTCCGGGAATTAGCCTCTCCAAAAGAATTGGGGAAAGGTTGCCTACTAATTACCTCTCACAGGCCCTGTAAAAACGGGAGCTTTATGCACGGGGTACAACCTTTTAATAGTGTTTTGGTTATCTTATTGTAGAATTTGAAACCTATGGTACGCCAATGGTTTTCTTTTTGGTGTAGGCGGGATTTGATCCTAGATTCCTTATTGGACAACAAAAGATTTTATTAGTTGAGCTAATGAAGATGTGTTAAATAAAGGAAGTGAAATTGGTGGAAAGTTTATTTGTAACTTTCATGAGGTTTTATTATTGGGTCGGCGAATGCTATATGCATATACGGCTTCTGTAATTAATGTAAACTTTATGGTTAGGGTGAAATGGATTGAGGTGTGGCTGAGATAATTGTCTGCGTTAAAATTGAAACTTGAAATAGCTTTGTTGTGCCTAGTGTTTGGCGGACTAGGCGCTTTCAGAGTTCATGTCATGAGCATGTGACGAGATTAATGTGCATTATATGTGGCATTTACAATGACATGTTTAGTGCGCAAATAGCAATGACTTTTGCTGATTTAGCTAGTCATGTCATTGTCATGACAGTTGGGATGGACCTGGCTAAGTCATTATCCTGTGTGATTAAAACTTATGTAAATACTTGTATTGAACTCCTGAAATGGTTGGTTCCTTATGAGTAGTTTATCTTTATAATAATAATAATTATTATTTGTCACTGGTTTTGCAGAATTTTTTTACTTGTTTTTAGGCACTAATGTGAGCATGTTGTAATCATAGGCTTTAGCTGACGAGATCAAGGCAAGATATGAAAAAGCAGTTGTCAAAGTTATTGACCTGGTAAGTTGGATTGGAATTGTTGCGTGATGTTGCATTTTTACATGAATAATCCTCTTCAAGAGATTTTATTTTTATTATTGTTATTATTTTTTACTATTCAGTATGTTTTTTTGATTATGTTTAAAATAGGATGATTATGCTGCGGATGATGATCAATATGAAGAAAAACTGAAGAAAGAGACTTTGGCCTTTTTCATGGTGGCCACGTAAGATAGATCTTTAACTTTACTGGCATTATGTTAAGTTTGAAATGCATATTGATTTTAGAAAGCGTGGTGTATTCAATATATTTGGGCCTGACATTGTAGTTATGGAGATGGAGAGCCAACTGATAATGCTGCAAGATTTTACAAATGGTTTACTGAGGTTTGCAGCTTTACTACAAATCTACACTGAATACAAATTCTAAAGTCACAAGTTGTTAGAAACTTAGAACTTGTACTTTCATTTATATCTGATATATTAACATGCCTGACTTTTATTTTCAGGGTAATGATAGGGGTGCATGGCTTCAACAACTCAGATATGGTGTTTTTGGTTTGGGTAACCGTCAATATGAACATTTCAACAAGGTAACTTAGTCTGCTGTGTATTCTCATCGTTATTGTATCATAATTGTGGCATCTAATGGCACCCTTTTTAAACAGATTGGGAATGTGGTTGATGAACAACTCAGCGAACAAGGTATATGTTTCTATCAAACACCTATTCTCATGGCCTTACTCTCTGATAGGAATTCTCTTAATGTTCCTTGCTGCGCATTTGGGTTACTATTATTGACAACTTGGAAGAGAGTGCTGAAATTTTCAACATTTACATTCACTATTGTGAGAATCACTTTGTTCTATTCTTCTATCATCTAATCTTGTACCCTCTTAAAAAATGCCCCCAAACCCCAAAAGGCCCTTCGTTCGTTTTAATGCTTTCTTGTCTGCCTATTCTAGGCACAGATTTAGTTATTTGTCTGGGAAGCATTTTGTATTTATTTAACTTCATGAACTTGTAGTTGTAGGCTTGTAGATGATTTTTATGAAAATAAGCATTTGTATTACATGGTACTCAAGTTTTGGCATTCTCTCTTAAAGGTAGCCGTACATAATTGATATTGACTTGTTAATGTGACTTTAAATGAACCTTCAGCTAAATGCTTAGGTGACAGTTTTAGTGGTATGTAAGGCTATGTTATTTTTAGTGATTAGTAATTTGTATGTAATCTTCAGATACTTAAGGTTACATGGTGAATTCATTGTGTGACCCGGAGATATAGGGATTGTCTTGCTTGAGCTCATCTATTATGATTTTCTGCATTTCTACCAAATTGTCTCGCATAATGTTTCAGGTTTTTTGAAACCCAATTTAACCAAATTTGTGAATTGGATGTTTGTAACTTCAGAGATTTCTTGTGATGGGGTTTTATGCAGAGCAAGCACATGCTGTTGTTTAAATATTGATTCTGGTTTCTAAGATAACTATCATTAATTTTTCTTCCTTATAAGTTTTTGGCTAAGCTCTTGACCAAAGTTGATGTCTAATAATTTCTTTCAGTTGTCTTCTTAACTTCTGAGACACCGTCTTCAATTGGAATAAGTGGTGACTGCATGAGCCAATATTTTGTATGGTTTCATACTAAAACTTCTTTTAAAATGTGACTTATCTGTATGCCAAAATATACGTCTAACTGGTAACTTCTAATTATGTAAGAGCATAGTTGTTGATCAATTTTTGCTTTGCCCCCTTGATATAATCTGTTTAAATTCTATTGAACTTGTGTCTATTTTGTTGATGCAGGTGCAAAGCGTCTCATTCCAGTTGGTTTAGGTGATGATGATCAATGTATTGAGGATGATTTTTCTGCTTGGTATACTTTGTAATCTTTCAATGCAATTTATCTTATCTATTTTGTTTTGCAACTTTTTTGTTTTCCTTAACTGTTTTTAAATATTAGCTTTGGGAAGACAGAGCTTTATTATGCAATATGGCTTCAGTTTTCTGCTTTAATGATTTGGTTGTTGTTTTCTAGGAGGGAACAATTGTGGCCTGAGTTAGATCAGCTTCTCCTAGATGGGGATGATGCTAATACTGTATCTACTCCATATACAGCCGTTATTCCTGAATATAGAGTAGTGATTCATGATCCTACTGTTACATCTTATGGGGATAATTACTTAAACATGGCAAATGGGACTGCTTCATTTGATATACAGCATCCTTGCAGGTACTTGGAGTAGTGCATGTGGTTGGTTCTATTATTGCTATTATTGTTTACTAAGTGTGCGTTTGACATTGGCTTAAAAAGCTAGCTTTTTTTACTATTCAACTTATTTTTGCTATTATTTATGGGTCCCATTGCACTTTTTGGTACTATTTATAGGTCTCACTGTACTATTTCAGCTACCTTTTAGCTTTATTTACAATACTTTTAGCAAAATGTTTTCAGTTTCAGCTAAATAAGCTGTTCTATGACAGAAACTAAATTGGTTTTATTTCTTTTGCTTGAAGAGTTAATGTTGCTGTTGAAAAAGAGCTTCACACACCTGAATCGGACCGCTCCTGCATACATCTGGAGTTTGATATTTCAGGGATTGGTATTACGTAAGTTCATGAGTATGTGATACTTCTATTTACAGATTTGGATTTGTGGCGAAAGCTTTAAGTTGGTGATTTCTTTCTTTTTTATTTATTTTTTTATTTATTTTTTTAAATTCATTCTGTTAACCAGGCTAGTCTGCAACTAGTATTTTTCATTCCATAGTGGGATTTCCATTAGATTCGGATCATGTTAGCGCTTGTAGTATGATAGTTTATTTATTATCAGGCCAATGATACACTTGTTGAGGAAAATAATTTATCACTTAAGCAGTCTAAATGACTGAATCACAAGGTTTTTGTGTTTATATATTTCCCTCACATTTACAATAATGATTTTTTCAATTTTCAATAGAAGCATAGAAAATTAACTAATACTTGGAATCTTATATTATAAATGATTAGAGTTGGAAGTAATATCATGCCTTTTCCCTTTCATACTGTGACTTAAAAAAATAAACCTTTTTATGTTTATTGTGGGGAGAAGGGTTTTACCTATGTTATAGTTGATATTTGATATACATGTTTGTATGGATTTCTTGGCCTAGGTAGAATTGGGCTTTTTTTAATTTTTTTAGAGGCTTCTGTATATATAGTCTTCCAGGATTAATATCTACTTACCTTATGTGCTCATCTCTCTCTCTCAATGTTAAATGAATAGTTGGATTGGCATAACATATTGTACTTTATACTACTGAAATTAAGTTTTTGACTGGTGATTATCATTCCCCCCATTTTCCTTAGGTATGAAACTGGAGACCATGTGGGTGTTTATGCTGAGAATTGTGATGAAACTGTTGAAGAAGCTGGAAAATTGTTGGGTCAACCTCTAGACTTGTTATTCTCTATTCACACTGACAATGATGATGGCACACCCCTCGGAAGCTCATTGCCACCTCCTTTCCCTGGTCCTTGCACACTGCGTGCTGCGTTGGCACGTTATGCTGATCTCTTAAATCCTCCTCGGAAGGTTACCTTTTTGCCTTTGACAATTTATTCCCTTTTTTCTGTTCTTGATTAATTACTTCAATAATTGTTTTTAATGGTTTCTGATTGTTTGTGCTTTCAGGCTGCTCTGATTGCTTTGGCTGCTCATGCTGTTGAACCTGATGAAGCAGAGAGGCTTAAGTTTTTGTCATCACCTCAGGGGAAGGTTAGCAGATCACTAAGTTTTTGCTTTTTTTTTTTTTTTGGAGGGGGGGGGGGGTGGTTCTTTTTGTTCTTGTTATATATTTATCGTTTGTTTATGTGTTCTTGCTAATTTTGATTTCGATTTTCTTTGTCTAGGATGACTACTCAAAATGGGTTGTTGGAAGTCAGAGAAGTCTACTTGAGATCATGGCTGAGTTCCCATCAGCAAAGCCACCCCTTGGTGTATTTTTTGCAGCAGTAGCACCTCGCTTACCGCCCCGTTACTATTCAATCTCATCCTCTCCTAGGTGTGTTATTCTTCCTAATTATGGTGATTTATCTCATAATATAGAGCTTCAACTAATATTACTGCATACAGATTTGCACCCAATAGAGTTCATGTAACCTGTGCTTTAGTTTATGGTCCAACTCCCACTGGCAGAATTCACAAAGGAGTGTGTTCAACCTGGATGAAGGTAATGCTCAGCCAGTGGTTATGTTTATCATTTGTCTCTTTTTTCTATTTTTTAGTACTGTACTATTATACTAGGTGGTCTATCAATTCAACATGTGCATCATCTCTAAGGCTTTGTTGTAATATTCAACCATATTGAATGAAAACAGAATGCAGTTCCTCTGGAGAAGAGCCGTAACTGTAGCTGGGCTCCTATTTTTATTAGGCAATCTAATTTCAAGTTACCAGCTGATCATTCAACACCTATCATCATGGTTGGACCTGGTACTGGCTTTGCACCTTTCAGAGGATTTCTGCAGGTCCGGAGTGATTTTATAATAATGGAGTTTTATTGCTAGTGTATGTAAAGATGAAAATTAAATTTATAATTCTTTCTCCAGGAAAGAATGGCACTTAAAGAGGAGGGCGTACAACTTGGCCCTGCATTACTCTTCTTTGGATGTAGAAATCGTCGGATGGTAATGATTGTTGTTTTGTGTATACCTTCAAGGACAATTAAATTTTGAAAAAAATTGAGTGCGCTGTATGATTTCCTAACTTTGATATTTGTTTATAGGATTTTATTTATGAGGATGAGCTAAACAATTTTGTGGAACAAGGTGTGCTCTCAGAGCTGATTGTTGCATTTTCACGGGAGGGTCCACAAAAGGAGTATGTTCAACATAAGATGATGGACCAAGTAAGTAGTGGTAGGAAAGAAGTAAGATTGCTGTTTGTGAGGTGTAACATATTATTTCTAACCACATCAGCAATTCTTTTTCATGTACAGGCTGCACATTTTTGGAGCCTGGTTTCACAGGGGGGATATTTATATGTTTGTGGTGATGCCAAGGGTATGGCCAGAGATGTTCATCGGACTTTGCATACCATTGTCCAGGAGCAGGTACATAGTCTACCCCTCGCCCTCCCAATCTCTCTCTCTCTCTCTCAAACAGAGGTTGCACCTATACCTAAGGGAAATGATATGGTTCAGGGCTGTGTATTATTGCAACATATTTTACTATTATTCTTAAATCAAATTTTGTGCCTTCACATACATGTATCACCTTTCCTTTATATGTGCTTATTTATCTCTTGTACACCTGATTTATTAAACTTTTGTTTCTTGACTGCTTGCATATTTTAGCATTTAACATATAGTTGACTAAGCTCAGATTGGCAATGATTTTTAATAAATTTTTACGTTATCTAAATATATATATATATAGTCGACTAGCAACATTTTTTATACGTTTATTTGCTTAGATCGAATGGTGCTATGCAACATCCAATTGGCACTTTCCACTTCATCCATCTCACTTATTTTTTTATTGTTTATAAGTAATAAGAAATTTTATTAGAATAAAGGGAAGCTTTAAAAGAGAAACTAAAATTCCTAGAAATTACAATCGAAGGTTCAAAATATCCATGAAATCAACTATAGAAATACAAGAAACCTTCTCCCCGCCCCCACCCACTTCTTTTTTAAATAATCTTACACCACTGTAATAAAGAATGCACGAAAATAGACTTGAGTTCAATCTCACTTATTTTTATGAGTGCCATTAGTGTTTGGTATTCGATTGGAGGAATCAGGTTTCAAAATCTTTTTATGGTATGAATTTCAGGAAAATGTGGAACCATCAAAAGCAGAGGCTATAGTAAAGAAACTCCAGATGGATGGACGATACCTTAGAGATGTCTGGTGACAGTCCTTTGTTGGTTGTAGCATCCGCAACAAAGCGCAGCAGTTGATTTATTTTTCTTCAAGCTCAAGCCTCTTTGAATGGCAAGTTCCTGCTCTCCTGGAGTCATGGCAGCAGGTTGGGACAAACATGATGAAAACCGAAACCTGGTTTCCTATAAAATTTATTTATGGTTTGCAACATGTTTGTCCCCCTCTTCTTTTCCCCCCCTTTTTTTTCTTCTTCTTTTTCAAATACAAGGAAAATTTATTTTTAGGGAACAGAATAGTTGCTAAATACAAAGATGTCCATGTCCAAAACAGAATACTCACAGGTTGTTTTGGATTGCGTTGTATGAATAATTATAATAAAGTAGAATATGACTGAATTTTGCTCTTGTTTGATGGACATTTAATTCTTCAGCCAGGGGGCCTAAACTGATACGACTTCATTGTGGCAATGCCATTGTGTATGATTTAAAAATGAACAAATTTTGATGGTTGAATTTTCTCCTTGACTAGGACTATGACTTTCTTTTAGGGCTTGGTGAGGGAAACAAACCTTGTTTTCTTAACATTGCTTTGATGGGCTTACCTAGAAAAATATAGCTGGAATATAAAAAGAACCAAGGACCAAAAACGATGGGCACAGTCCAAGGGTCAAGGATACTACTTTAACTTACCCTAATATGTTGTCGGAATACTTCTGATAGATCAAGTCATTCAACTGTTCAGATTGTAAAAATGTGAACGAAAACTTTGGTACAAAGAACCACTTGGTATTCACCTTGCCCTAGCTGAGTTATTGGACATTACAACAATGGTAGCCTATTGTGTTCTTTTATAGCTTAATTGTCCAGATTGGAAGTAATTCTGGAATGTGGGTGTGTGTTCTTTAAATGAATATAGCATGAGAATGTGTTTGAACTTTTAATTTTCCGAAATCAACCACTAGGAGATTTATCTTGAATTCATACCCTTTGTTTTTGGTCTTCTAGAAGTTCAATTCCCAAATCAAGTTATCGGGAACATAACAGTGTTTATATTATATATGACCAATCCTTATTGTGGTATTTTGGAACAAGATAAGATTACATCTTTTTAGACCTTGAGATGAATGCAGAAACAATGCAAGCACATGGTGACACAGCAAACTTTCATTTTCACATTTTTCTTGAATTAATAAGAGATTGACAGGTGCAATATCACTTTCTTATAGATTATTAGTGATACACTATTTTAATTTTACACCAATAAACACATGACATCTCAATGATCTCGTAATTACTAAAAAAAATATATGAAATTTCTGTATCACTAAGAATAATAAAAAGCAGAATTTACATTTAAAAAAAAAAACAAAAAAAAAAAAACAAAAAAAAAAACAAAAAACATGACATCTCAATGACTGTTTTATCCAATGGCTCTCTAAAACACCTGCGATCTCCAATGGGATGTTTATTTCCAAGACTTTTGTTTCCTTTCTTTTATTGTTTTCTCGTTGTCAATATAAAACCACATGGTCCAAATTGCACATTTGGTTTTGTTTTCTTTCTTGGTAATCGGTATATTTATATACTAAAAAAAAATAGAAGAAAAAAAGACAGCTAATGCTGTATAATTGGAAGTGAGTCAGTGAGTGCTTTATCATTCTATTACTTTATTGTTTCAAAGTAGGCAATTATTTATCAATTATTGGAGTATTTTAAGGATAAATTATTCTGTAGTTTGGTGGACTAGTATTTTCAACCTTCTCTAGTTCTCCAACCTAACAAATTAATATACGCATTTAATATTCTATTAAAAGATACTTTCTTTAAAATATTAGTAAAAGTAAATTATACATAAATAATTAAATTCTAAGATTTATCAAAAAAAAAAAAATTCTAAGAAAACTAACGTTTCAAAAAAATAAATAAAAAAACCTAAGAAAACTACACAATCATCTTGGATTAAACTTTCTCAAAAAAAAAAAAAAACCTTGGATTAATTAGCAAAGTGAAAATGAAATAAATAATTTAATAGAAGGTTTAGTTTTGGTCAAGAACCTGTGATTAAAAATAAAAACTGTGATAAACAAGGTAAAAAAAAAAAGTGGGAAATAATTGATTAAACCATGCGTTTCACTTGAGACTTGTTAAGGGAATTAATTTGGCAGTTTTTGAACATAAAGGGTAGAGAGAGAACTCAATTTAAAAAGAACAATTTTTTTAGAAGAAAAAGAAAAAGAAAAAATTTAAGTTAGAGTGAGAAAATGATTAAAAAATAAATAGAAACTAATTCCTTATTTGTAGCATGATTTTATCACTAGCTTCCTCTCTTTTTTTTTTTTTTTTTTTTTTTTTTTTTACTCTCTAGAATAACGAAAATAATAATAGAAATGGACTTAATAATGGTTTTATGGATAAAATATATTGTAAATTCCATTAATATATCTTAAGATTTGGGTTAATATTAATCAGGTCCAAGACTTTTTAAAATTGATCAAATTAGCTCCTAAATCCAACTTAGACCCTAAAACACTATTAGACCGGTTAGTCATTTTCCTCAATTGTTTAAGAGACTAAGTTGGCTTTAAGAATCAAATTTACTAGTTTTAAAAAATCGTGGACCTAGGTCCGTTTGGATACAACTTATTTTGTTGAAAACTGAAAACACTGTAGCAAAATAATTTTTAAATGTGTGAATAGTACTGTGAGACCCATTTTTAATATTTTTTTTTCTGAATAAAGTGGTTGTGGGTTCCGTAAACAGTGCACTTTGTCTCCTAAAAACTGAAACGCGTGCATTAAAAAAAAAAAAAAAAAGGAAAACGCAAAATGCCAGACGTAGGAAAATAATTCATATTCAAACGTATACTAATTGATATTAACCCAATTCTCCACATATTTTAATGAAATTTACCTTAAATTATATCTTCTCAAAAAAAAAAAAAAAAAAAGACCAGGGGCACTACAGTCATTAGCTCTGTCTCCCTTTAACGGCTCCACTCTTTCCCGTACCACCGAAGATGAATCAATTTTTCTCTGGCAACCATAAAATCACCCTCACAAAGGGCGCGCGCGTGTCTTCCACGCTCTCTACAACGGTCTCTCCCTTCTCTTCCATAACTCTCTTCCGACCAACTCTCTCTCTCTCTCTCTCAATTCCATTTCTAGGGTTTCTCGCTCTTCAAAAAAACCATGCCCTTATTATTATTACCATAGCTCAAAAAAGCAACAACAACAACAATGGTTGAGAAAACCAAAAAGCAAAAGAAAAGTTTCATCAGCGAAGACGATATCTCCTCTCTCCTCCAGAGGTTCCGCCATTTCTCTCTCTCTCTCTCTCTCGCTTTCAATTTCAGCTTTGTTAATTGGATTGTGAAATATATAATATGTTTGGGTTTGGGCAGGTACTCGGCGACGACGGTGCTGGCTTTGCTTCAAGAAGTGACGCACAGTGCGGAGGTGAATATGGATTGGAATGCGTTGGTGAAGAATACTTCCACTGGGATTTCTGATGCTAGAGAGTACCAGATGCTATGGCGCCATTTAGCTTACCACCATTCTTTGCTTCATAAATTCGATCATGGAGCTCAGCCTCTGGTCAGTCACTCTGCCACTTTTATTATTATTATTATTATTATTATTATTACTTGTTTATCCAAGTATCCAACTGTATTGGAATCCAGAATGTCCATGTACACACAAAATTTGACAAAAAAAAACTTCACACCCTGGCAGATTATTAGTGGCAGGTGAAAAAAGAGCACTTCTAGTACCACTTAAACTGGCACAATTTTTTCCACAACTATCTTACACTTTCTCCTCAACCCATCACTTTTTCTCCACCCTCACAGATTATTAGTGGCAGGTGAAAAAAGAATAATTCTAGTACCACCTAAATTGGTACAACTTTTTCCACAATTATCTTACACACTTTCCCATGAACTCACCACTTTTTCTTCACCACTCACAGCCTGCCACATGTGGCACAAGTTGTGCCATATTATGTGGTCTTAGAATTTTTCGTGAAAAAAATGATGCCAGTGGTGGCTCTAGACCAGTAAAAGTTTGTCAACACAACTGTTGTAAAAAAAGTTGTTAAAATTTTTTTGTGTGTTTGTAGCATTTTAACATCAATCATATTCTTGTCACATCAATAGTAAATTTGTAATGGTTCTAGCATTTTATTGAGTTTTTAGGAGATACACTATAGAGTTACTAAAATCCTTTTCATCCATTTTGAATATTTTAAAAAAAAAAAATGTTAAGAGTGATGCCAGGGTTACTAGTATACTACAAATTTTACTACATAAGTTTATAACAAAGTGATGTATCATCAATCGCAAAAAGTAATCTAGAAATTCATTTGAATGTTTAAGCTGCTACAAATTTCACTTCAAAATGTGTGTGAACTGTGAATTGATTTGTTAATTAATGTCATTGGTGCCACTTTTAACAACGTAATAAATAAATGTTTGAATTAGTTTTTATGATTGATAACGCATTAGTTTGTAAGCCTTATGTAGTAAAATTTATAATATCCTTAACATCATTCTTTTTGAAATGAGTAGATTAGATTTTACCATGGAATAAACATTAACTAATATTGTTTTGGTATTTATTAAATATTTGTTGATGTGACAAAATCCGATCCACCTTATTTCAAAATGAATGGATAATATGAAACTATAGTTGAATGTTGAAATATGTTAAAAAAAGAAAAGGTCTTACCTAATGCATATGATGGGGTTTGTGAGAAGGTTAATATGATGGCTAGTATTGAAGTTTTGGTATTCAATGGTTTGATAGTAAATAGTTGAATTTGAAGCACATTTAGGCACATGGGAGAGGTGCTAAATATGTAATGTGTTATAAGGATTGGGGAAATTATCTGGGTTCTACAGGGTGGTATTTTAGAAAATGTTGAATGACCCTAGTTTGTGTTTTTTTTGGCTAGCAAGTAAAAGATTGCCAACTAAGATTTTGGCTTGGCAATGAATATTTGACAGCCTAAATGTTTTGGCAACACAGCGTGGAGTCTTGTAATTATAAGACTAAGCGTAACATTGAAAATGTGTTTGTCTTGGTCATTTTTTCTCCCGGTCTTTGGATGGAAGCAACTGAACTCTTTATGTGATGATAGTGATTAAATCCTATTGGAACAGGTTTTGGCATTCCATAGAACATTCTTTTAAGTTTAATTATGAATACATTAAAAATATAGCCAAGTTATCTTGCGAGCTTGAAGTAAAAAATTTATTAGCTTCTTGCACACCCACTTCTTTAGTGAAATGGTACTTATTTCTGGTCCTATCATAAAAGAATGAAATACTTGTACTGTGCATAAATACGTTATCATCTTAAAACTTTCTCGGATTTATATAAATTAAAATGTCCTCCTCTTGTGAGACAGAACTTTCGCCCCACCAAATTGCAAGCTATACTTTGTCTTTTGCCTAAAAAATAAACTTTTCCTCACATGCCTAGAGTTATACTTAAGAGAGATATATTTTTCATATAACAACGATGTTAACATTGGCTTGCAGGATGATGATAGTGATTTGGAATCTGAAGTGGAAGCATTTCCCCCTGTTAGCTGTGAATCTTCAACAGAGGCTGCAGCATGTGTGAAGGTAAGTGAATAAATTGCATACTAAATGACTGATGTGTTTTCATTATTTTGATTTTCTTGGTAAATACTTTTAATGAAATAGGTTTTGCCTAGTGTTTTATTTATGTTATTTTCTGTTTATCCCCTGTTTCAGCCCCAAAACAGCCATCAACATTCATTCTTTCCTAACCTAAACTCTTAAACATCAACCCTTATTCAAGAATTCATCAAGAAACCTAGTATAGTGCTGAACTTCTTAACGGTCCTGTATCAGATAATGATGGAGGACCATGGCAGCAACCATTGAAGTCATACAAAAGGTGTCCTAAGACAGATAATGATGGAGGACCATGACAGCACTGTTCACTGCAACCAAAATCTTGATTTTCACCTTTGTTTCATTCCTAAAGCCCTATTAAACCCTGTTCCCCTTGTCCTACATCAGATAAGCTTAGAATTATGCTTTGCTGACAAAAAGATCTAGAATCCAATCTAGACATGTGTAAGTATATACAAGTAATTAGAAAGCTTTGACTTCATGAATTTATTACTGTTTAGAATCACTTAGAAGATTGATGATTGAAATACAAAGAGGCTGTCCCATGATATATGTTCTGGCTCAAGTAGGATTCCAAAAACTGCCAGCAACTTGCTGATTCTGAACTGTACATATTCCACAGAGGAAGTTTTAAAATTGGTTTTTAGCATAGAGAATAAAAATTGTGGCTAAAGACTTGGGTATATGACATCAATTAGGGCGAAGAAGCATGTGCAGTCCCTCCCCCTGACCAATCCACTCCGAAATTCCACTGTGTACAATTTACCATTTGTAGATAGTAATACATCTTGATCTTGTTCTTCTATAAATGGGTGGGACAGCTGAGGTTTTGCATCAAAATGGTTTGATTAGATATTCATGACATTTTGACATTTTTTTTCTCAAAAAAATGACATTTTGATTGTTTGCATTTTATTGATTCTGGTTTTATCCCAGTTGTATATGCGTTCAGCTTTTATCCATTTTGATTAACTTCTGGAGTATTCATGCCATCAAATATCTGTTCAGTCGTTTAGATTCTTATTTTCGCTGGCAGGTCATGTTTTCACATCCAATAGGGGTTTGATATGTCTGAACAATGATGGTGCTTGAATTATTTGTTGATTTAACTGATTTATAGATCTTCATTTTCTCCTGCTTATTTTATGGGAATGGTTGCTTTGTTCAGGTACTAATTGCTTCTGGATTACCAAGTGACACTAGTATCCCAACCAGCTCAATAGTTGAGGCTCCATTAACCATAAATATACCTAGTGGCTCTTCATCAAGAGCTTCTCCTTCTGAAAATTCACAAGCCACTTGTTCAATGCAAGGGATGAACATTACTGTTCCTGTGTCTGTTCAGAAACAGCCCCTTCCTTCAGCTGCTGCACCTCATGAATTATTGGATGCAAATGGATCAGCAAATGGCAGCATGCCTCTTCGAAGGAAAAGAAAACCATGGTCAGAGGATGAGGATCTGGAACTGATTGCTGCTGTGCAGAAATGTGGTGAAGGAAATTGGGCAAATATTTTAAGGGGAGACTTCAAGGGCGATAGGACTGCTACACAGCTATCTCAGGTTATTTTCCTTCTGTCAACCAACACATTAAACTTTACATGGTTGTTTCATTAGTAAGCATTTGATTAATAGTTAATAGAAACTTTCTAGGTTAAAGCCGTTTCCTTATGGATAATTATAATTTAAAAAAAAAATTGTTTAGAGTCACTGGATCCCATCTGTGATCGATCAAGAAATTCAGCTTCATAGTCTAGTTGAACCACTTAGGTTGTGGGATGGATGATAGCTGACTCATCTCTAAGAAATCACTCAGATGTACCATCTATTATACAGACTAATTAAGCATTTTTCTGCAGTGAGATGCATTTACAGTGGTTCTTGCTTTCTGTAAATATCATTTTCTAGTAAACTACATGAACTGCGAATCACTTGATTTTACAATTTAGGGCCATAAACCTTTTTAACATCTTGAAAAGTCTTTTTTTAGTTCACATGGTGCTGTTTAGTTTTTGCCTTATTAAAGTAACATACTTCCTCTATATGAATTATGGTCTACTATTCTGCATCTCACTTCATATATGTTCCATAAAGGAAATAAAAGAAGTAAACTGAGACAGTATTTTGTATGCAGAATGAACTAAAATAAATCATTTTGAAATTAAGGGCGTATTTTGGATGACTTACAAATTTTTTTTTTCCTGAACATGTGATACAATGTAGGTCATGCCGGTGAAAAACTGAAAATTTAACCTCAAATCAATTCTTAGAGCTGTTTTGCCCTTCCTTTTCTTTTTGCATTGTTTTTCTTTTCTTCCTAATATTGATTGTTATGGGCTTTTCTTACATATGCAGAGGTGGGCCATTATTAGGAAGCGACGTGGCAACTTGAATGTGGGAACCAATCCCTCTGGCTCTCAACTTTATGAGGAACGGCGGGCAGCTCATCATGCAATCTCCGTAGCCCTCATGCCTGTTAAAAGCCTAACAGCAGCTCGCCCTGGTAGTCTCTTCTCCATTTTGATCTATTTGACTTTATTGAAATACCTGGCAAATAATTTATCAAATTCTATTACTGCTTGATTAATCAGTCTGTTCCACTCTTATTGGATGTATTTGCAAGATGAAGAGATGTTACATTCACGGTTTATTATGAATCTCAACTACTTGGTGGGTGAATCACCTCTTTCATGAGAGACATGCTTGTTTGATAACCTCCATAAGCTGTTTATTTGTTTATCCCTGAAGTTGTGGTGGAAGGTCAACCAAAGCTGATGCTATTTTCTCATCATAGCATTCTATGTGTAGTTCAGGCCAATGTTTTGAATCTTCTTTGTTGCTAGCCTGCTGGGTCAAATGCTTAGTAGTGTTTGATCATGTGGAGATCTTATATTCTATCTATCTATATATATATATATATATATGGAGAAAACTGAATTGTATGAAATTTTTAGCAATCCCATGATTTTCTCCAATAATCCAATGCTTTGTTTGGTCTTTACTAATACGGAAAGTATATACTTTCCTACAGAATTAATAAATTTTCCTGTAAGACAGATCGGATATAATTTTGACAAGGCAAAATGAATTTCCCTGAGAAGATAAGATAAATGATGTGTGTTTCTTAAAGCTTTAAACTTCTATACTTTAGCTGTAAGCAATTTACAAAGTTGTCTTAAATTTGTATGAATGGTTATCTTCTGTTACATGATTGATTGCGTACTATTTTTTGGTTTATGATGTTTCTAATGCAATTAGTTTTTGGTACTTGCCTTCTCTAAATATGGACGATCCTTTGAATTTGGATCAGCTGGCACAAATACAACCAGTAACTCTGTTCTTCCAAATACAACTGCTGAAGCTGTTAAGATTGGCAGCAGCTCACTACAAGCCAAAGGCCAGTCTCAACAGGGCCCTGTCTCTAAAAAATCATCTCCCGTGGGATCATTGGGTTCCACAGAAAAATCTCAAGTATCTGCAAAAAAGCCTTTAACAAAGCCTGGTATTTGTTCAGATTCTGCGTTAAGAGAAACTGCAGTTGCTGCTGGTGCACGAATTGCTTCTCCATCAGATGTTGCATCATTTATCAAGGCTACACAGGCAAAGAATGCTGTCCATATCAAACCCACTGGTATTTCTTCAACAAAATTGCCCATGCCTCGTGGTGCGTCAACTCAAATAGAAACTCAAACCAATGTACGTTATGTTGGCACTGGCCTTGAAGCTGCATCATCTTCCTCCCATCCTGCTGTCACAATCATACCTACTGCTTCGCATTCTGGTTCAGTAAAGGCTGTCTCACCCACCATTCAGCATAGTCCATCCACCTTTGCCACATCATTGAAGATGTCATCTGAACAGACTAACATTGTTAGCTCCACTCTGCCCTCTGAAGTTCTGCCAAAACAGGAGGTTAAGACTGCAGAAGAGATCAAAGCTTCTGCATCAGGCAATGCACCCAAAGAGCAAGTCCAAGAAGATAAAGCACCATCATCAGACACTGAAACAGTGTCTAAAATACAAATGACTGATGTTAAGAATCCTAATAGTTCTTTGAACATGAAGACAGATGATAGTGCTGAAGGAACTGTTGTTGATGACCAGGCTGAAACTAGACAAAATGCAAATGAAAACGAGATGATGAGTTCACCAGTTAGAGGTGACAATCAATCTGCCCCTGAGGTGAACTCTGAGAATCAAAGTGCAAATGAGAAACGGGAAAATTTGCCAAGCATGATAGAAGATGAATGTGGTGAAAAGCAGGAGATTCTAATTAAAATTGAGGCTGGCAATGAGATTGAAGGGGAGAAGGTTAAGTAACTTGTGCAAATTACTCTTAACAGGATTTTGTTGGGTTCTATTTTGAATTGTTTTGGGAAAATCGTGTTAGTGTAAATCTAAATGTTAAAGAATATGGAAATTAAATGATAAGATGAGCATCTTTGTAATATTATGCTAAAATGTGTTATTATGATAGTTTCCCTATATATATATAGAGAGAGAGAGAGAGAGAGAGAGAGAGAGAGAGAGAGAGAGAGCAAAGAAAGCAGGGTGTTATTAATGTCTTGAAGAAAAGAAAAGAAAAAGAAAAAGAGCAGAAATTGTCCACATATGGTATGCACGGATGAGACTGAGCAGAAGGAAGCTAGTAATGAAAGTAGCTAATTAAAATGTATTTCAAACCAATGGATTTCAAATCCAAATCCAAATGTTGTCATCCAAACACAACCTTAGATAAAAACTGAAATTTAGACCGTTAAAACAACCTTCATCCTGGACAAATGAGAGCAGGGTGCCATCAAGCCAGAAGGCAGTTGACCATCTGTTTCTTCTTTGCTACATTGCTAGGGAACTATGGTGTCTCTTTCCTCTTTGTTAGGCGTCAAGTGGGTTGCACTTCAAGGTTGTGAAGGTGTTAATATCCAAGGACAGCTATTTTATAGGCACTAGAGCAATGCAATTTTTTTATTTTAATTTTTTTAATGCCTGAATGTGGTGTATGCAGAAATAAAGAAAGATATACTTAACCTATGATTATATTGAATTCTGATTCTTTGGTGCCATAAATATTATACATTCCCTGAGTGGGATTAAACTTGCCATCTCATCTTTAAAATATCTATTTTTGTGAATTGGGACTTATGATGGTTTGCCTTTTCTTTTTGGGATTTTTTAGATATGTGAATATTTTTTGTCTTCATCTTTAAATGATTTACATGCTACTAGAGTATCTCAAAGAAGAAAAAAAAACTACTATAGTGACACATTTTCTAACCTTAACTTAATAACCAAAAATAAAATTATATAAAAGAAAAAGAAAATCTCTGGTGCCATACATGTATGCACAGTAGTAAAGTCCACTGCATGGATGGTTCAAATATGTGCAATTGATTCTCACCTTAAAGATTCTATGTTTATGAAGACCCCCTTTAGTAGATAGATTAGGATTACAGAAATATAATTGCAGAAGATCCCAGCTTTGATTTATCCTCGTTGGATGACCATGTACTTGATTCTTGGATCCTATTAACAACTCTTGGCCACAGTATTACCATACTTTTGCGTGTGCGTGCGTGTGTACATACAATGAGTTGTGGAGAAGGTTTTGAATCCAATTTCTTCCCGTAGAAAGATCAAGTAATGCCATTAATATAGAAGGGTTTTGGCCAGTATTAGCAGACTTGAATTTGCCAAATGCATATTTACGGCTTTCTTGTACGAATATATATGTGTGTGGAAATCCATGGGAAGATAAATGCATTACCATACAGAAATAAAGACATGAAAAGTTTTTTGTTTCACTGAAATGAAATACGAGAAATGAAGATTGAAATAAAGGGGGATGATCCCTATTAAATCATCTATTTATACAACAAACACAATGTAAGGCAACAATAACCTCTCTTCAATTTCTATCTGCAAAAGCTATCTAAGACAATCAGAATGAAGAGAAAAGATTCCAGACAATGATTCTTTTTTTTTCTTTTTTTTGAGAAAGTTCCAGACAATGATTCTTGATACACTAAAAAGTGAATAAAACAAAGCAAAGTAGAGAAAGGCTAATCTACTTTGTAATTAAGAAATATAATTGCAGAAGATCCCAGCTTTGATTTATCCTCTTTGGATGACCATGTACTTGATCTTGGTTTGACGTAGGACAACCACACTAACAATAGAACAAAAAGATAAACCCTAGGAGTCAGCACCTAAGGGTTGCTTGGAGTCAGCACCAAGCAAAACTGGAGTCGGCACTAGTGTAAAGAAAACACACGTTTTTAATAATTCTCAAAAGCTGTCTTACAATAATTAGAAAAAGTGCTCAAATAGCCAACAATAAAAATGTATAAAGAAACCCTAATTATTAAATGCTCGGCTTGCTTAGTCTCAAGCCCAATAACTAATAGGCTCCATCCATAAGGCCACTGGTTGAGCCGTCTTCTTTTTGCTCTTCCTCCCATACGTGCATGTAATTGGGGGCTTGTACCTCGTGTCCGCACCATAGTTCCTATTAACAACTCTTGGCCACAGTATTACCATACTTTTGTGCGTGCGTGCGTGTGTGTACATACAATGAGTTGTGGAGAAGGTTTTGAATCCAATTTCTTCCCATAGAAAGAACCAAGTAATGCCATTAATTTAGAAGGGTTTTGGCCAGTATTAGCAGACTTGAATTTGCCAAATGCATATTTACGGTTTTCTTGTACGAATATATATGTGTGTGGAAATCCATGGGAAGATAAATGCATTACCATACAGAAATAAAGACATGAAAAGTTTTTTGTTTCACTGAAATGAAATACGAGAAATGAAAATTGAAATAAAGGGGGATGATCCCTATTAAATCATCTATTTATACAACAAACACAATTTAAGGCAACAATAACCTCTCTTCAATTTCTATCTGCAAAGGTTATCTAAGACAATCAGAATGAAGAGAAGATTCCAGACAATGATTCTTGATACACTAAAAAGTGAATAAAACAAAGAAAAGTAGAGAAAGGCTAATCTACTTTGTAAGTCCAGCTGCCATATCACTGTATTGTTTCTGCAATGCTGGAGTCACACATGAGAAGATTGATGGCTTTTGCTTCTTCGACTTAACCCCAAATAAGAAAGACCTTAAGGGAATTCGAGCACGATTTGTTAAGTACTTCTTTAACCCAAGTTCCTCATCCAGTTGTGTCAGCATCTTCTCAACATCAACCTTCAGTGATTTCACACGATTGAGCCCTGCATGAAGTTCCTCAAAAATCTTATTGTTCTCCTGTTTCATGTTGAGGATCTCACCTTGAAACTTTGCAGCCTGATATTTACTAAGATCTGTCTTATCTGCTTTGGAATCTGTATTGGATATTGTTGATATCTCAGCTTGAATGATGCATAAGGATGAGAATCTATTCTGTAGGTCATCTTTCAGAACTGCATTATGTTCCAACCATAATGATAGTTCAGTTTGTATCTCTCTCAGGTGTCTGTATATTGGTCTGGCATCTGATTGTAAAGAATGTTTTTTACCACTTCCTTCTTGCTGTTTATTTTTTAGTTTCTGGTACTCTTCACGCAAATCTTGGATTGAAGATTGGAACTTTTGTAACTGCTGAACTGAAGAGCTAATCCTCAACCAGAATTCCAGGTTTTCCTCCAACAGATCATCAATGTCTGAACGAATTTTTTCTTCAATAGCTAAAGTAGCATTTTGTTTCGTTATATGATTTAGCCTCCTCATCTTATTTTTGTCATTCTCTAGTAATAATTTCAAGTTTCCATGTGATTTTTCATTTGTTTCTGTGGAATTAGGATATAGTTCACCAAAGAAATCAGCAAGTAAATATTGGTCCGAACGGATTTTAGAGACCTGGGGGCCCAGAGATGTTTGAGGCATGTCCTGTTGTATGTATTTATTTTCTGGTGTAGTGTAAGGACCTACTGTTGGGCGGCCTAATTTCTGTTGTAAAGATTGGATCACCTCATCTTTCGAGGTAATAGCACTCTTCATTTCTCTTACCTGCATTGCCAGTTCAAAGATGCTATCCCGGTTTTTCTGCTCCACTTCATTGAGCGTGTTCCTTACTGACTTATAATTAGTAAGAACTGTAGTTAACTCCTCTAGCAGAATCTTTTCTCTGTCCTCTAACCCCTTTACAAAAAGTGATTTCCAGATTGGTTGATCTTCTTCCTCCTTGGCCTCTGAATCATGTGGCTTAACGTCAAGATTCCCATCTACCGTCTCAGGTAAATCTTGCTTCTCATCTTTTTCCTGCTGTATTGGTTCCTGAGTTTTTCCTTTTTCAGGCATCAAACTGAGGTCATTGCTTGAGTTAGGCTGGTTTTCTCTTTCAACTTCAATGGAATTATTGAGTGCTAGAGTGTCATCATCATTCTTCTCTACCTTTGCAATTCTTTAATTTATAAGTTTACAATTTTTTAAATATTTTATATTTTTATTGCCTTTAATGTTAATGTATTGACCAAATCACATAGCCAACAATCACTCACAAATCCAAGTCACATTCAACAAAATTTAAAAACTATTCACAAATCTCAAATTAGTCAAATAGGCAAAGTAATAAGTCATCACTCAACTTTTACAGCAACTCTGCAACACCCAACAGTAAAAAAAACTTAAACTCAAGTACTCAACAACAATAAACTAGTCAAAGTAATAAGTCATCACTCAACTTTACAGTAACTCTGCAATACCCAACAATAAAGAAACTCAAACAAGTACTCAACAACAATAAACTAATAAAAGTAATAAGTTATATAAGCCTATAACCCATTAACCCTCATAGGCCCACACACAGACACGGTCAGACTTTACTTTAGAGGGCCAGAGACTCAAAACTCAAGTTGAGTTAAACAACAAATATCAGAAGTTCAGAACACAGTTCTTAAGTTCTTAACGCCACAGCTCCCACACACACAGTCCAAGATTCAAAAACTCAACAAAAAAAAAAATCAAAAGATACATATGGTGATTCACTCACACAGATTTAGTGAAATAGCATATCAAAACACTATAAATACACTCCCATAGTGAAAGAAAGAGAGAAAGAGAGAGTTGAAAAACCAGATCAAGCGGTGGCAGAAGGCAGACCAAGCGGCAGCGGCAGCGGCGGCGGCAGATTTTGTGTGTGTGAAGCAGAGGCAGCCTTTTTCCTTTGGGTTTGGAGAGTGAAGAAGAATAATGAGAGATTTTGGAGGTTAGGCAGCAATAAATTCTTAGGTTTTATCTGACCCTTTTTATTTATTTATGATTTCTCAAATTTTGATTTATGGGCTTTTTATTTATGAGATTAAAGACTAAAATTTTCTTTTGGACTTATTTTTTTTCTGGAGTTTAAGTTGGGCTTTAAAAAATAAAGGGGTCAAGTTCTGAGGTTTATGGTGAGGGGGTGCAAATTTTTTTTTCCAGGGGGTTCAAAATAATTTTTTTAAAAAAATATTATATATATATATAAAATTTTCGGGTCAGGGGGTTTATTTGAACCCCCTGACTATAATGTACCGCCGCCCCTGGGGCTGTAGATGCTAATATGCTTGTAATACAAGCAAGTATAATAGTAAATGGGTCTAAACCCATTGGGCTTATATTCTAATAGTCCCTCAAACTCATGTTGGGTGAAGTACTGAGATCAGCATAAGTAATGCACAAAAGCGTTCTGGCGGAAGAGGCCTAGTGAAGATGTCAACTAGTTGGTCTTGGGAGAAAGCATACTACAAATGGGCCTAAGCCCATTGGGCTTATATTCTGACACTCATAATGAGAAAGTTCCATTTTCAATAATAATATTTCATGATTTGTGAATTTTTGCTAAAATAATGGAGAAGTGGCTTATATTTTATTTTGGAAGTGGGTCACCGACCACCATATGGACTAAGTTGGGCAGATCTCGATCTGAGGGGGGTATGTATGAAATTTTTTGAGCCAAAACATTGAAATGCTAACTATTAATATATAATATTTTGAAATTCTAAGGGAATCATTGTCCCATTGATCACTTCTTTCAATTTGCAGCGCCTCTGAACATAGGCTTATGGGGTAAATTCTTCCAAAGAGGACTTATAGTTGGAGAAATGAATTAGGAATTTAAGCGGCCCTTGAAATTTTTGCATCTTTTTGAGTAACGATTTCAAGGTTTAATTTGGTGCAAAAAATACGCAAACAGATTACTAGTATGCACAACACTAGTCATCAACTTATTTTGTTTTAAAAAATAAGTTGTGTAAAAACTGAAGAGAAGAAACCCATGCATTACAAGTACTTGATTTCTAAACATATATGCATATATAGGAAGATGATAAAGGCTCATGTAGAGTATTACATATATGTGCTACATATTAATTATATCTCAAGGACTTGAAATACAAAATCAAAGAGGAGAAAAAAGTATATGCAGTTGGCCGATAATCAATGCATATAGGTAATCAGCCACTGCAGAAACAAGCTCATAAATGACACACATACATATATTCCTAGGCTTTCAATAGGAGAAGTGGTTTTTTCCGGGACTCTCCACCCTTAGGTAAGTCACGCTTAACCTTGATCAAGCGACTCAAAAATTTGGCATAGCGACTCACCATTTTCTTTAGCTTCACTCCATCATGAACACCCTCTTCCTTTTGCTGCTTTGTAACTATTTGAAGTTGCTTTTCTTCTGCAGTGAAGTGTTGGATCAGTGAACTCCTGCTATTTATCAGCTGCTTCAAGCTTTTACGATCACTCTCTTCTGAGTGAGAACTGCTCTCATCTTCTCCTAACTCATTCACAACTGCTTTACCAGGAGGAGGAATATCTTGATATGGGGAAACTGGTGCTGAATAAATCTGACTGGAATTTGTTGGCCTTCTGGTTCTCTTTGACATGGTAATATCATAGTGGCGTTTACTTGAATTGTAGTCACTTTCCATTGTCTTGCAAAAAGTGGATGTAGCAGAGAAATGGTGCTTTTAAGCTTGCATAAAATAACAACCATGATTACTCTGTGACAAAACAAAAAGAAAATATATGTGGTTAGAGAGGAGATTACTTGGTGAAGAATTAAGAGGGTAGTTTAAAGGCCTATCAAAAAAGGTGGAATGTCTGTTTTCAAAATTGTCCATTTTTCACGACTAAACCACCGAACACCTTCCTACTTGAAGAAACTGATAATTTGATCAGTTCCAAACAACTGTGAGGATATTTGATTGTATTCACCAATCTCTAGCCACATGATTGAAGGAGGTTGGCACAATATGACATCCAATAGTGCTCATGTGATAGACCGAATGTCAACTATAAAACGTATCCACCATGTAATCACTCACTTTCACTAGTAATTAATAATTAATGACTTTTTTTCTTTTGTTTCCTGATACCTTAAATCAAGTAGGTGAGTTTCATGCTTTCAACCATAGCAACTACGAAAATTCAAGCAATTTTCTTTGCTGTCATTTGTTTTTTTTTACCTTTCTTTCTTTCTTGGAGAAACCAAGACACTAGTTATACCGTCTTTGGTATAAGATGAGGATCAAACCCAAATATCTTATTCGATAACAAAAGATTTTACCAATTGAGTTAATTAGAACTATCATTAATTTAGAATCAACCGAAGTAGACCGAATGGGCCGAAATAGACCTTAATGAATTAAAGTGAATCAAATAGATCGAAGTGTATCGAAATGGGCCAAAATGGACCAATATAGAGCAAAGTGTACCAAATTATCAATTACATCACCATTTTTTGAGAAATGGTAGGGACACACCCTACTTATGTGTTCGATCTCTTGATTAGATTTCAACACTTTCACATAATGTATCAAATCTCTTGATTAGATTTCAGCACTTTCATACAAGTCCACAACATCTTGGACATTTTTTTTTTTTTAATATCTTGAATGTTTTTTTTTCCTAATAATATATTGGATAGTTTTTACTTTACATATATTGTGCCTTTACACATTCATATACTTTAATTTAGAAAGAACTCCTTCCCACTTTTTTTTTTTTAATTACTCTTACTTCAATTCATTATGCTTTTTTTTTTTTTAATATTATCAAAAAAACTAGAGGAGCAAATAAAAAATAAAAAAGTAACAGGATCGATAATGTGGCCTCAACAGTGGCTTATTAACAGTAATATTACATTTCAACTTTTAGATATAATACAAACTAATCATAACATACCATGTTTTTTAGAACATATTATATCTCATTATTTTTCTTATTTCTTCTTTTCCTGAATAAAACGTTCCAATTTTCTATAATAATAACAACAAAGTCATAAAAAACCACGTCACATGGAAAAACTAAAAAATATTGTGTCCTTAAACATGACGACTCTTTTCTCATTAAAATTGTAAATATTCAAGGCTATTTACATGTTCAGAATTAAAATTTATGATTGGGCCGCGCTCTTCCACATGAGGGCTCACTTTCATCTCTTCTTTACAAGATTGGGCTGGTCCGTGTGTTTTTGTAGCCCTGTTTGATTGATAAATATATTTCTTATTCTGCCAAAAAATATTTATTAAAAAAAAAAAAAAAAAACGTTGCTTATAGGCAACTAAAAATATAAAAGCATCACCATTGTTGAAGTATATATATTTATTGCGTTTCCCATCAATGTTGTTGGTTAGCACGTCTACTTATGTCCTACACATTATTTGTGCAATTCCAAGCTTGTTGCTTAGCATGTTCGGAGGTGATATGACGTTAATATTTGTTTTTGTTTTTTTTTCCTAAATAAAAAAGAGGCTACAAGGGTATTGATGAAACTATTATTGTGAACAAACCACATTTATTGAAAAACCACTACTCAACTTCTCCAAGTATCTCATGAAATTATTTGGATGGAGGATTCCCCTCCACCTGCAGTTGAGGCATTGTACGTGAACTCCACTTTCATTTAATGAATTATGAGGCAGTTTTCCTCTTCAAACAAAAAAAAATAAAAAAAAAACTTCTCCAAGTATCAAATGAAGTGATACAAATATTTCTATCACCAAACGACGACCCCAAGTGATATCACCTTAATTTAAATCTAAAAGGACCTTTTGCTTATTTTATGCACAAGAATAGATAGAGCTTTTCATTACTCGAAAATGATTCAAGTAAATCTAAGGTTTGAGTCATGGAGGGGTAATGAGCAAAAGGTCTTGGAGGGGTAAGGACTCACTTGTGCATTATATGTGTTCTTGGAGGGGTAATTCAAGCAATTTTCTCCGTGTTCTTGGGTCTTACCAACCAAGAAAACTAGTTTATTCTTTCTCAAAAAAAGAAAAAAAAAAGAAAACAAGTTAATGGAATTGTTCGCATCATGTGATATTAACGGGTAAAAACAATGACTTTTCCACGAGTTGTTGACCAAGCTTGAATTGTGCTTTATCTTGAAGTTGCAAGGTTTACCAAAAACAAAAATAAAAAACAAAAAGAAAAAGTAAGTGGCACAGTGGTGGGATTCCACTTCTCTTCTGTAAGCCTACTGGCTGCTGATTGCGTCTCCGACAGAGACATTTCAGTTTTAAGTTCTTTTCAGTTGTCAACACTCAACAGTTCTTGACCCAGATTGCGACCTCTGCATTATTTAAACATCTTTTCTTGGGTTTCGAAAATAGCTAATGCCTAAAAACAAAAGTTTTAGGTACGTCTGAATAATATTATACATATTTTTAAAATTTTAATAATATTATTTATATTTTCACACTTTTTCATTCATACATATTTTAAAAAATTACAAACAACTCTTCTATCAAATAGACATTTATTCTCTTCATTTAAGAAGATTTCTCTAAATTAGTCATATATTTATTTATTAAAATATTAAATTTAAAATTTAAAAATCTAACGATTTAATTACATATTTTTTTATATTCATAACATACATATTAAATTAAATTTAAATAAGATATTATTTAATATTCAATCAATAAACTTATTTTTGTTCGTAATATTTTACCACGAAAATTTGAAACTTAAACATGTCATTGAATAACATAACTATTGATTTTTGATTTTTGATTTTCTTAAAATTTTGGAAGCATGAAAAATATAAGAAAAATATACAATCCAATGGTCAAAATTTTCACAACCAATATAAAGATATAGGTGGAGTTTGGAGACATAGGACATTCATTAATTAATAAACTAGTTTAGGATGTGTTTTATGGGAAGATGAAAAGTGACTAATATATATATATATATATTTTTCAATTTTTCTTTAAAAAGTTTCATAAAATGGATAATTAGTATTTTAGGACATATATTAATCGGACCCAAACAATCTTCATAATGTACTAGTATTGCTTTTATTTTCTTTATTTGTTTTTTTGTTAAAATGCATATTATTTGAGTGGAAAAAAAAAGACTATTTAAAGTTTTAAACTTTAATTAGAGTATTTCATAATTACTTATAGGGTCTGGGTGCCCTAAGGCATTTATAATAAACACTTTAGGAAAATTTTAATATTACTTTCATGAAAAATATATAATAAAAAAAATGTTTTATAAAATAGTTGTTGTATTTTCCATAAAAGTTTTTAAAAATATTTCCTAATCCATGTGTTAACCTTTTTCTTACTTATATATCCAAGATTCATTTAGTAAATACTTGATATGAGACTCACCATACACCCATATAATACACACTTAAATATTCAACTTACGACTTATAATGAAATGAGACTCGTTATACTTGATGTTTTAGAACACTCTCGAATGATCAAATTAATTAACACCACTCACTTCTTTTTCTTAACTATTTTAGCAGTAGAGAATAAATTATTTTGATCACTTGGAGGGTGGGAAAACGAGTTGACCTGTTAATTATTTTTGATTATTTGGGGATGAAATGTAATTTCATAAAAATCGGGTATAAGGACTATAATTTTGTTTTATCTTGAGCTTGTTAGCGTAATTTACCTGATTATTTATTAGTCACAAAATCACAAGCACAAGAATTTAGTACAATAAAATCATATTTTTGATGGACTGTTATTGCATGTTCTGGGAGTATAATCTCTCCCTCTTATTGAGGGAGCATACTCCTAAAATATACAATAATTTTTAACTTTTGATAGTGCAAGGATTTGTTTACACACGACAAAATAGATGCATGGTGTAATTCCCATCATTTCAAAGGTAGCCCTTTGTTTTGAAATATCATAAGGTAACTTTATTTAGCATGTATAAGTTAACAAGAATGTTCAAAATACATTTATAAAAGAAAATTATGTTAAAAATACAGGTGAAAAGATAATAAATTTCTAATTACATGTACCATGTATATTTCAATATTTTGAACCTTTTAGACTAATTAAAATAGGATTAACTGTGCAAAAAAGAAAAGATACACATGTTAATAATGGCTAAATTATAGTACATCGATCACATTTTTGTCTCTTAAGAAAAAAAAATATTCTCAAAAAAAAAAAAGTTTAAAAAAATTGAATATGTTTTCTAAAAAAAAAAAAAAAAAAAAAAAAAAATTGACTCATCCATGTGAGGTTGTTATTTTTATAAGACTAAATTGGAAAACTGATTTCTTTAAGGATTAAAATTGAACTAATCTTGTATTTTTTTTTGAGAAGAACTAATCTTGTATTTAAGGATCAAAATAAGTTAACAACGTATTTAAAGGATTAAAATCAAATCTAACCTATAGATGTAGGGAAATTTTTTTTTTTTCATTTCTTTTAAATTGTAAGAACCAAATTCAAACTTTTTAATTTTTTAATTTAAAGGATCAAGAGTGAATTTATCCTAAATTTCAATAAGGAAAAGCCAAAAAGTATAGTTTATTTTTTGGCTACTTTCTACTTTCTTAAATATTCATATGCAGTTTAACTTTATTTAAAAAAAAAATGAAAAATTGAAAAAAATAACTAATATCCTATCCACAAAATCTTTTTGAGATTGATAATTTTTTGTTTGACAATGATATATTAATTGTTATTTACCTAAAAATTAGTTTTTCTAAATGAATAAAAAAGTTGAGAGAGCTCATCAAAAAAAAAAAAATTTTTTTTTTTTGAGAGAGAAAAAATAAAATTCCCTTTTAAAAAAAAGAAAGTAGTTTATGATATTCATATTTGCCATTTGGGTTGATATTTAAACGAGAGAAAGATGGTTTTGTTTGTCCTCATTTGCTTTTTCCTGTGGGATAAACCTCGAAACCTCAACCTTGTATTGTCCTTTCCCTCTTTCTTGTGCTGCAAAAAGTTTTTGAAAATCTCCAGCAAACCATATCCCCATTTGCCACGTGTCCACAACATCAATTCCTCCAATCTCTCTCTCTCTCTCTCTCTCTGCCACAGTACCATGCCCATGGTGGTGTCAAAAGTGTTGAACTTCCAAAACCATTGAAGAGAGAAAATCACACATATGACACTATGGCTTCTCTAACTCCTGGTGTTCTTTCTAAGCTTCTCCAACATGCAGGCAACAAGGACGTGAAAGTCACAGGAGAGCACCGCTCTGCTCTTCTCCAAGTCATTGAGATTGTGCCTTCTCTACCCAATGACCATGACAATGATCCGTGGAAGAGTAAAGGGTTCTTCTTGAAAGTCTCGGATTCACTTCACTCAGCCTATGTTTCAATCTCAGACAATGACATGGACTTGATTTACAGCGACAAGATTCAACTGGGTCAGTTTGTTTATGCCTCACGGCTCGACTTGGGTTCTCCAGTTCCAGTTCTTCGTGGGTTGAAACCTGTTCCCAAAAGCAAGAGAAGCCCTTGTCCCTGTGTTGGCAATCCCACTGATTTGGTGCCCTCTGATTTGTTGCCCATTACACCAAAGCGTGATTTTCACAATGCCAAGGTGGTCAAGACCAAGGCTAAGCCTAAGAATGTGGAAGTTGAGGGGCTACAGTTGAGGAGGTTGAGTTTGGATTCTGCAAGGAGGGTTTGGGATCAGAGTCCTAGAGCTACTTCTACTTCGACTTCTAGGACTAATGCTGCTCATACTACTACTACATCGAGTTCAAAGTCCAAACAAGTTTGCAATTATCAAACTGAGGTCATTGCTTGAGTTAGGCTGGTTTTCTCCTTCAACTTCAACGGAATTATTGAGTGCTAGAGTGTCATCATCATTCTTCTCTGCCTTTTCTGCCATCACATCCTTTGAGATAGTTGATCCATAAGGAGCCATCTTATCACTTTCTTCATCCAAGTTCTCTTCTGCTTTGGTATCAGGAACAGCACTCACTTCCTCGACTATGACTGTATCCTCAACCTCCTCATCCTGCTTCACACTCTGCAAGTTCCCAGAAAGATGATCAAGGTTACAACTTGCTTCTGTGGAATGTGTTTGGAGGTTATTATTTTGGTTTGTCAAACATTGGATCTGATTTTTCATTCTCAGCACCTCCTCCTCTAACTCTTTGATCCTGTTACTCATTATGTCCGAACTTTGCATCAGAGTCTTCTTGGCCTCTTCCAAGCTTCTAATGTGTGCATGAAGTTCATCTGTTTCTGACCTTAGTCTATTCACCAAAACAACCTGAGAAGAGACAGAAGTTTCAAGAGCAACAACATGAGTTACAAGTTGATCAATATTCTCTGCCAGTTCCATCACAGTGAGAGAGGTCTTTGAATTCACATCAGCTAGTTTCACAATCTTATCATGTTTCTCCTGTTCTAAGCCCTTCAATTCCGGTCTCATGCTCTCCTGCCAATTTGTTTGTTTTGAAAGAATATCATGTCTCTCTTGTTCCTCATCAATTATCTCTTGGTCTAAGTCCTTCAATTCAGGTCTCATGCTCTCCTGCCAATTCGTTTGTTTCGAAAGAATTTCACCTTTAAGGGTCCCAAACTTCTCATGGGCTTTCTTAATCCTTTGGTGCTCTGCGTTTGCATCCTCCACTGATTTCTCATGTTTCTCTTGCAACATAACTAAAGTCTGTTGGCATGATTTTAGAGCCCTGGTAGCCATCAAACTTCGCGCTTCATCATCTTCAATAACATTGTTTATGCCAAACTCATCTTGTAAGCTGCAAACTCTTTTATGTGTTTCAGTGATTTGGTTTTCAAATTCCCAGTACTTTTCATATCCACGTTCATACAACCTTTGTGCAAATTCCATTTCAGTTTGTAGTGCCAAAATTTCTTTCTGAAGCTTATCAATCTCTTTTAATGCCTCAGCTTTGCTCAGTCCTGAAGTTTGAATGACAGAAGCTTTAGCAGAACTAGAGGTCCTCTTGGGTGGACCTTTCCTTGAGATCGACATAGATAGACTCCTGAAATCTTTAGTTGGAAGCTTGGGGACTTTTGGGATACTTGAATTAGGGACAGCCTCATCAACCATGTCCAAATTGTTTGGATCATTAAAAGAAGTGGATGTTCCAGGGAGATTTTCTTCTTCTTCTTCTTCTTCATCATCACCTATTGCATACTCAGCCCGCTCAGGAAAAACTGTGGCAATGGTGTGGTTGGCACTTTGTAGCTCTGTTGATAGGTGATCATATCTCTCTGCCAAAGCCCGGTATGCCCGAAATGATTCTTCCACGAAGTTTACAAGTTCCGGCCTCTTCCTGTAGTACATTTCTGCCCTCTGTGCAAAGGAGTCCCCTTCCTGGTCAATGATTTTGAGAGTGTTTTTCACCCTCTCCTCCATATCTGTTAATTTGAAAATGCATGTCAATAGCTAGTGGTTACAATAGTCTCTCAAAATATAAATGTGTAACCGTTCTTATTAAAGTAAAATCTACATTACCCAACTTGGAAATTCAAAGACAAATTTGAAAGCAATGAAACCATTCAACAATCTTTCTTACAAAAGCAAAAATAAGTTTAGAAGAAATGTTTATATCCCCTTGAATGATAATGGTACCACCGTACGTACCTGAAGGTATTGCAGATTGCAGTTGCCATAATAGACAACTATATTATTATATTTTTCATGCCAATTTCAAGTTATAATTGATCTTAAATTATTATGTCATGGTGATCCTTTGAGTTACAATGTTCTAGGTGTAGGCTTTCAGAAAATGGATCAATGAAATCTATATAAATGGATACCAGTGAAGAACAAATGAACGTAATTCCATGCAAGGGAATAGATGAAAGTTTATGTAAAATTATTCAATCCACGCAGTGTATAACATGTTCCTCTTACGTAAAGATGAACCCCACATTTATGTGAGAGGAAGGTATAATTTACGCATGTAGTCAACCATTTTCTAACACGGTTAAAAAGATAAGTTGAGAAAATTAAAATAGACTCGAAGTGCAAAGGCAGAACCAAATAAGAGTCAAACCAAACCAACGTAAAAGTGCAATGTTCTACATTGAAATAATGTGTTAATATAAGAACTAAGAAATACCCCCCCATCAAAAAAAGAACTGAGAAACCCCCAGATTGGTATTAATTAATAAAAACCAAACATGCATTGTATATACCTCGGAGGTTTTGGTCCAGCCATTTTGACTGCTTTGTCCTGATGTGGCTAGCCCACCACCATGAATATGCATTGCTTGCTGCTCTCTGCAACATTCTCTCTTCTTTTTCTTTTTCAGAGAAAATCCAAAGACAAGCAACCCATCAAGGAAAAAACTTTGATGGTGAAGGTGATGGTGAAGGTGAAGGTGAAGGTGAAAGGAAGGAAGAGATGGCAAAAGAGAAAAGCAGCTAGGTGCAATGCCTGATTATGGAACCAGGCATGGAGAGGAGGATACTTCGCCACAGGTATAGGTGATAGATCATATGAAATTGAAAGCTAATTTTGGAGGCCTTTGAAGTTCAATGCGCATAAAAGTTCATTAATCGGCTAAGTCCACAATATTTTTACAACAAATCTTAGGTGGCGGTTGTTATTAGTTCTAATCTGAATCTACATTTGAAAATAACAACTTAGCACGTAGGTTTTTTTTTTTTGATTGAATGGCACATAGTATTTGTTGTATTAGTATTGTGAAAATGTTGTGGACATAACAATCAACATAATAATTATTTTTTGTTTAAATATGTTATTTGATAATTATAGTGAATATTTATAGGCATTTGTTAGGGGAGTACTCCTTTTGATAAGGTTGAATGATTTTTTTTTTCTTTTATTTAAAGAAAACATGATGTGCCAAAATGATAATTGAGAGTTTAAATATAGGATGGAACTTAAATTTAATTAAAATAATTATTAAAATAATAATTTGTAAAATTGTGAAATTTTAAAAGCTTTTATTATAGGTCAACTAAAATAAAATTGCTTCAATCTTATATATATTATAGATTATAGATGTCTCTGTTTGGTTTTTTTTTTTTGGGGATCGATTACAACTTTTTTGACCATCTATTAAGTTGTAACACATCATTTTTAACATAGTCCTGATATTGTTTTCAACCCCCATGAACTGGAATTGTTGCTAGCAAAGAATGAAATATTGCTGCTATGGTTAGAAATACTCCGAGTGTATTACAACTGGAATATCTTGTCTATAACAACATGTGCCTTAGGATCGGAATGTGTGACCTGGTGGATTGTGCCAATATTGTAAGAGTCTACATTGTTGTGAGTTGTGTTTCCTTCTAAATTTAGTGTGTTGTATTAGTTTTCTTCTGTTGGAAGATTATTTGCTGAAAATTAATAAAAATAAATTCTATCTTAAAATTTGCATTTTAAAAATATTGTAAAAAGTTAATTCAAACTTACCTTTGAAAGCCCACCTTACAATCACCAAGTAGCCTTGTCAAAATGAGAGCCCAACAACCACTTGCCTATCACTTTGGGCCCGCAGAGATAGCCTAGTCTTAACAAAAGGTTAATACTTTTGAGTCCAAAAAAATGGACCCAAAACAACCTTGTTAACGTAGGTATTGTATTTGACCTTTGTTAAAAACTAGAATGCAACGTGTGCAATGCACGAGATTTGTTAAATGTTATTAATATTATTTTTTAAAATTGAAAAAAAAAATGAAGTGCGGTTGAATTGAAGTAGTTTAATCAGTGTCTTTTTTTGGTAAAAAGATTTGATTCATGTTTTGAGTTTTCGGGGATTATTTCTTATTCTATTAGCAATTGTAACGTGTTATGATTTAAAATGGAATAGAATTTAGTATTTTATTAGAGACTTTTGTCACTTGAAAGAGGCAAGAGGTGGAGAAATATTAGGTGTTTGTGTTTGATGGGAAGATGGACAACCTTTGTAGATAAGCAGAGAGGAAGGTTATAAAAATAAAAAAAATTAAAAAAAAAACTCTCTTTAGAGACCAACGGTATGAGACAGATAGAGAATTTGGAAGTTTTTAGGAATTGTGGATTAAAACTATGGATAATATCTTAGGATTTTGAACCCAATAACTTACTTGACTCTAAAAATAAAAAATTAGATGGATACATGACGCAAAATTGAGAATCTAATTAGATTTTCTTCCAATTTTGGCTTTAAAAAATATAAATATATATATATAAATATATATATAATACAGACAGTGTTACCACTGCACAAATGAAAATTCTTGTGGAGTGGGGTCAAGGGCTGCGGATTTGTATTCTTCTTGCAGACCCTTATTAAACCGAGATGTTCATACTATTGCATTATAATTGGAAAGAAGAACCAACGATCAAGTGGCTGATTCATTTAACCAAGGAAGCTAGTAGGAAAAACATGTATTTGCCAGCTTTAATTCACACCCTTTTATGTCTTTGTTTTAATACTAAGCTTAGACTACCTTTTGCTCAGTCTCTATGGACATTGACTTCTTGTGTTTCCATTCATTGCATTCACTTTCACCCAGAAACAAAATTGAAATGAACATTTTGTTTTGTGATGTAACCCCATTACGCCCGACTTAATTGACTGAATCAAGATGGTGCACCTTCATTTTTGACCGTCAAAGAATTTTGAACACCCTGGACAAAGTATCTCAAGCCAAAAACATTTATATTGCTAAGCTTGAAGATTGGTGCAAAAAAGCGACTTCAAAAGCTTATTATTGTCGACTGCTTCACGGGTTGCTTTAAGAATATTACGTTGGAAGACTTTTTCACCGAAGTGGTGTATTCTTTGGATGGTGATGAGTCCCAATGAGGTGAGCTTGCGAGCGTCTGTGGCATTGGGTCTTAAATAGAAATGATGTTATTATGATCACGCTTAAGTAGGGAAACCACACCGGTCGCCCCTCTTTAACTATTTTTTTTACCAAAAAAAAAAAAATATGAGTCCCAATGAGGTGAGCTTTTGAGCTGAGTATGTGATATATATATATATATATATATAAATATATATATATATATATATAAAGAGAGTGAATTATATATATATATATATATATATATATATAAGTAAAGAGAGTGAATTTTGCACAGCATCCGTAGCATAACTCTATTATGTATGCATTCCATTTGTAAAAAAGTAATAGAAGATCTATTGTCTTTTTCACCTTGCACAATCATATGAAATGTATACTCAATATTGTTACTTTTTAGTATTTTTTTTCCCCCAAGGCCATGATAAAATATGATCTGGCGGAGTATGTTTAGGAAAGCTGTTGAGTCTAAATGATTTGACATGAGTGATTAAGAAAGATTGCTTTGATACACATCTCTGTTTTGTGACTCATAAAACGGGAGGTTCTTGTCAATTATTTTTATATATATTAGTCAGATAGATATTGGCTGGAACTCACTAGTGCACAAATGTGTTTGGTATTGATAATGAAAATTTGGAATTTATTAATTAGTAACTTCCCTGTTTCATTCTTCTGGTATACAAGGCCTTCAACTGTTCCCAAATTGCATTCTCTTCCACACCATTTTCACTTTTCAATTGAGGAATTAACAGAATTTTGATGATAGTGGCAGTGGTTAAAATCCTTCCATCCCGTATATTTAAATTATGCAGACCTTCTGCTTATGTCTAGTGATATTAAATTTGATATGCATATCCACACAACACACAAGAAAGTATCTCTTGTGATAGGTATGCCAAATCACCCATGTAACAATGCAATGAGTGAATTCCACGTGATTTAGCATGCACGGGCGTGCACACTCTTACACGGGTATACCAAATCACCTAATGTAACAATCCAATGAGTGAATTCTATGTGATTCAGCCTGCACGCATGCACGAGCGTGCACAGAGAGAGAGAGAGAGAGAGAGAAAGGTCATCTTAGTATTTCACATAATATTTACAATTCTCTCATTATTTACATTAGAATCATACATAATACTGCTTCCCATATGTACAGACATTTATACATCAAAGAATTGCAGCACACACTCATACACCTCTTTCACTTTAGCCCAATTTTTGGCTTCACATTCTTAAAAATTTTCTAGTTAACTCACCTTGTTTTTTTTTCCTTTTCTCTTTTTCTACTTTTTATGGCTAAACACTCGTTACAATTATATCACAGAGATTATATATACACCCTCAAATCTTAATAGCAGCAGGTCATTCCTTCCCAGTCAACCCAGATAGAAATAGTGAGAAAGTAAGTCCCCTCCCAACACTGGGAAAACCATCCATCCCTCATCCTTCACCACTGCTATTCGTCCGAGTCAATCCTTTCTAGTAGAAACTTCAAACTACATATTCTCTTTTTCTTTTTCTTTTTTTTCTAACTTTTTTTTCTTTTTAATTTTTGTTTCTTCTACTATATACAAAATGTAGAATTGTTTACAAAAGCAGCATGAGAAGTACCAAATGTAATCACCAGCAAGTCCTAGATGTCTGTCAGCTGCTTCGAAGAGAAGAGAGCCACTGTTCCATGAATTTCTCACTTTCTGCACAGTGAAGCAAAATACAGAGAAGAAATGAGTAAGACAATCAACTCATGGAAATAATGCAGTTAAACAATAATCAATTGGATGCATGAAAATTTCAAATGCACAGGCCGAATGCCATGGAAGGAAAGGGAAAGGGGACTTGGGATTCACAAAGTTGAAGAACATTCGATCAATGGAATGCCCCTTCCCTAACTATGTCAGCCTTGAAATCTCATACTAGACGTAATCTGATTGTTGATTACCCCATCAATTATATCATGCTAAAATTGACACAATCCTCTTTGTGCAGGTCATGGCAGCCCCAGGTCCCACCTTCACTTCTCTCATGCTTCAAATTGATAACTATATCCTCTACTGGCAGACTTTACCAATACAGTAAATGTATCAGCAGCTATCAGTCATATTAGTTTGACAGCTTGGTTGGTAGCCTGTATCTTTATATGTTAAGCAACGTAATGCTAAAAGTGATAATTTTTGAAGGTCTTTCTTTTCTTTTATACTAAGCTTAACTATAGACCATGAACCCCCTCTCACCCCCCTCCCCCCTTCCTCACAGACAAACAAATAACAAAACAGGGAAAGATTGCAATCTTAAAATTCAACAAGATGAACTGTACGGCAGCTATTCTCCTGGTATGAACTTAGGCATTTTCTGATTCTCAGCTCAGTGAACAATGCAACATCCTATACACAATTTGAAAATCAGGAGCTTCTTTGAATGTGTGTTTCATGTTACACAACACACAGTGAATTTTGAACCCATAACCTCACCCTCACCCTCACCCTCCACCCTGTTCTTAATGAAAGAGGAAGTACCATTAAGCTAGAGCTCATTAGCAAGTGTTTGATGCAATTTACAAACCCAATATCAGAACTTAGTTATATGCAACAACTCTATGGCCTACAATGTCCACACATCTCATCAACACGTTTTAGCTAACTCAAGGTTATTGCATCAGGGCTTTGACAGATGTTGCTTCCTATATGACCTTCTCCCACTTTCAATTTGTTAAGACCCAGAAATTGCAAGTTTTTATTTATTTATATTGAATGTCAGAAAAATTAACAGGCTCAATTGAGCCATCTAATTCTCTGTATGACTACCAAATAGTACAAAATTAAGATTTTTCCTTTGCATCACATGAAAGTACAAACCCAAATAACCATGGCTGCTGCATTTAACTAACAAATTATTTCTGTAGATGAAACATTACCCTATTATGATTCTGATATGATCCTAAATTAGCAATACTAAAGGACGTGACCCTACATGATTGTCAGATTGATAGCATAAAAGTTATGATTTGTATTCAACACGGAAGCAAAATCCCTTCATATAATGATCAAAAGGTAACTTAGTCCATTATATTTCATGTATCAAAAGCACTAAAAACTGTCTGGGCCCCAGGAATAGAACTCATGTAAGGAGTGAGTGGGGGAGGGGAAGGAGGGAACATGAAGAAGAAGAACTCTCACCATCTATATAACTATCTGGGATGTACCCAACAGTGCTCAAGATATTGTTCTTTGAGTTCTCCACCATATCATGATAGCCATGACCATAGCATGGAACCAGCACGGCAAAACTGTCATCAGCATCATCGTCATCACTCTGAAACCCGGGTCCATGAGGCTCTAACCATCCAATTGACCAATCTGAATCATCAGACTCTGAACCCGAAACACATTCCCCATCAGATGGTACAATAACAACATCATATTCCCTATCAATTTTCCGCTCTTCCCGACTATGCCATTTGCGCTTCACCCTTCTTGATGAGAATGACATTTTGGTCCCTTTAACCAAAGGGAATTTCAGAGCATCAGATTCCCACATACTTGAATCAGATGAAGGATTCATCGAAGACCCATTGGAGATTCCAGGCTCTTTTTGTTTCCCACTCCACAACCACCATGAGAGATTGGTAAAAGCCACAGCCATAGAATTCACTTAAAAATTCCTAAGCACTTGGCACCAACTATTCAGTGTAAAATCCAACCAGTTTCTTTATCTTGTGATCCTATTCTTTAAAGCCCAAACTGGTAATAGTATCTGCCTTGAAGCAATAATCTACATTGAGAACAATTTATCAATGACAATGAACATACATGAACAACAAAAGGAAGTCATATATTCAAGCTCAATTCAAGCATTACTGATAAGAAATACATATATAAACCAAAAAATAAAATAAAAAACAAAAAAACACTCACTTTCATGAACCATAAGCAGCAAAAGCTATAGCTTTAAATGAAAATTATATAAGTTTGGTTAGTTTGCTTGCAGAGAAATCTTAGGAAGTGCCTTTTTTATCAATTAACAACCAAAAATGTTCAAAAGCTCCATTATTTCCCTTTCCCTTTTCTTTCCTTCTCATTTTTTTGGCAACCAAATATGCAGGGTGTTTAAAGAAAAAAAAAAAAACACAACACAGAGTTACATAACCTCCACTGTTACATACATTGGATAGAGACACACACACACACACACAGATTCCTGAATTAGATAGTCAAAAACCCATCTTTCCTAAAGAAGAAAACACGTATTTACCAAATTTAGCGCTCTAAAATAATGCAATAAACGAGACATTTAACAATAACAAAAAATAAAAATAAAAACCTCAGAGCCAACCTTAATTAAAGTACTCATTCACACAGCCAAATCTTAACAAAATTTTTTTTTTTTTAAATACAAACTTTCCCGTTTGCTAAATCATCAAAACAATCAAAACCCATGTTTTAGTTTTGGACTTTCTGATCAATCAAGCACAGAAATGAACGCAAAAATATGATATCGAACAAAACAAATTAAAAATAGAAGTACTTGAATAAAACAAAGAAGAAAAAAACAATCCAGCTTCTATATAAATACTTAGATTCTTCAAATCCTATGAAATGAGAAAAACAGCCAAAACTACCTTTTGAAAACCAACAATCCCAACAAACAAAAGAAGAAAAAAAAAAAAGCACTAAAATTCTTGCCGTGTCCCTCAGACTTCGAATATTTGAAGAAGATTCAATGTACCCAGATAAAGAAATAAACAGATAGTTTTTAATCCATGTACCTTGAAGCCAGATTTACATTAAAGCAATGGAATCTTGGGCTGTTAAGTTTTACCTCTCTTGGGAGAAAGAATCAGTTTTTTTTAAGAGAGAATCACTCAGAGAAACAAAGAGAGAAAGAGAGTTGGAGTTCTATTCTTCTATAATGTTTTATAGCGTGTCGGACACCCTAGGATTGCTCTAAGGTCCTCCAATAGTTTGACAGCTAAAAAAATACAAAGACAAAACAAAAGTTTATCTTCAAAGTCCAAACCAGATTATTAAAGGAAAATTGTTCAAAACAGTTTTATTAATAAAACCTAAAACTAAGACAAAAGTTTATCTCCAAAGTCCAAACCAGATTATTAATGGAAAATTATTCAAATTCACAATTTAATCAGGTGTATTTTTAATCATATGACCTATTTAAAGAATAAGTATAGATGATTTTATAAATCTCCAAATAATAAATTGGAGGTTTACTAAATTAATTTTTCTTTTTTTTGAGGAACCTCTAAATTAGTTTGAAGGTAAACTTTATTATTTTAAAAAATTTAATCTTGTACAATAATATGTATGGAATTGAGGCACTAGTTGCTTACACGTGTGTACATCTAAAAATAAGAGTATATAAGTCCCACAATTAGGAAAATGTATCTTATGGTCTTATAAATATCTACTTTCACGCTAGGAGATCTATCACAAGCAATCCATAAAAGGATGCTATGAGATACTTTTTCCACAAATAAAAGGAGCATGTAGCTTTGTATACGGGTCAATGATATAACATTTTTCACAATTTATTAAAATATCGATTTGTAATTTGATATAATATTACTTTTATCAATTAAAAATAAACATAACATTACTTTTATACGATCATGTTAATGACATGATTTTTATTTTTTACTATATATCAATTACAGCATGATTTTTTTTTTTTTAAATGAAAACAACATGATGTGTAATTACAAGAATTGGGACTAAATGATTTTTTTTTTCTTTTGGGTCATAGAATTATTGTTTGGATGCCTATAAAGCCTCTTTTTTTTTTTTTCTTCACAACTTGCTAAAACAATCATATCACTTTATATGAATCATATTAGTTTAAGGATGATAAGTTGTGATGGATTGCTATGATATCACTTTAGATGAATCCTAATAGTCAAGATTTTAAGATGATATAAGTTGCAATTGCTATAATATTACTTTAGAATATACGAATCCTAAAATAGTGAAAAACAAAATCATGAAAATTTTAAGGTCACTGTAGATGAGACTTGAGAGTAGTGTGGAATTGAATTATTACAAAGTTAAGAGTTGATGTGCTGGGTGGCTACTTGGAAATTAGCCAGAAGGGGGCTCGTAAAAATTGTCAATTTTTGTCATCATGATAATGGCGACGTGGTGGCTTGAATGACCACGCACTTGCGTTGCGTGCATGAATTGCCCAAGCAACTGTAACCCAATAGTATACCAATAGTTTGGTGTGTTCCGCCTTTAGTTTTTGGGGCTTTTTAACTCTACAGATGACGCACGAGCGGCACGTGCTCCAATTTAAACAATTTTCTTTACAATTAAAAACATAATTACTAATATAGATTTGACTAAAATTCCTTGAATCTAATCTAAACTTTTGTTTTTCTCAATTTTCGTGTTAGTCGGCAAGGGAATGGAGTAGCTTATCACCTTACTAGGCGTGCAAATTTATCTCTCAATTTATTGGTTTGAATGGAAGATGTATTACTAGGCGGTGAAAATATACTTATAACTAATTTGGCTTTACTTTCGTAATGAAGTTTATGTTTTTTATTTTTATAGAAAATAATATATTATGTGATAGGAGTTTAAGTAATAACTTAATGGTAATGATATCTGTGGGAAGAATATATTAATAGAGAAAAATTATAGTCTTAGGGCCTTAATTTTAAGTTAGTCTTGTATACTTGTAACTGTGTAAATGTGGGTTGTATCAAGTGTTTTACAGGTAGTAGAGTTAGTTATAGTGGTTAGAATCAGTTGGGATAACTAACTAACTGTATATCTGTGTTCTGTGTACATGTGGGTTGTATCAAGAGTGTTGTACAGGTAGTAGAGTGAGTTTATGGTTAGAATTAGTTGGGATAACTAACTAACTGTATAGGCCAACTGTGGTATAACTGGTCGTGCCAACTATGTTTAGTATAGAAGAGTATTCCTTCTCTCACTCTCATTTCTTTCTATCTTAGGAGGTCAGATTCCCTTGAAGTAATCACTGCCATACTTCTTATAAAATTCCACCATTTCCATACTTAGGATATATAGCTTAGAAACTTAACATATAGGCTGATTCCTAGTTTCCTTCAACTCTTATTAGGCCAAGTACTTGATGTCGAGGAATTACACATGAGGAAAAGAGAGAGAGAAATGCCTACCAAATACATAGAATTGGCCTAAGAAGAGTTGAAGAAAACCAAAAATTAACTCTCTGATTGTCATTGCATCATTTTGTGATATCACATGTCTGAGATTTAGACTCCACTTTCCACCCTCATTATTTACCTATTTCAAATATACATATTATGTTGTGGTCCAAATAACAATTCATCTTAATCTCTATGTAGTAGGTTTTGAGGTGATTCTTTTCTTTTTTTTTGAATAATTCAATAGTTACAACAATAGGGAGGTTCCAACCTCAATTCTTCTTATAAATGAGATAATACAATGTCATTAAACTACAAGGTTTTTGGACGATTATTTCAAACCAAATTATTGGACATCTCTATCCATCATGTGCTAATATGGAAAAAGTTTTCCTCTAAATTAGTTTGGTCATCTAACCCACTACTTGACAATTGATAAAACCATTTACTATTTTATGTGTATATTTAGTCACATTATCTATTTAATGAGTAATGTGAATAGTTTTCCGAGCAGCGGCCCACACAATAGACTCAAAGAGATTCCTCTAAGCGAAGAAAATTGTGCTCAAATAAAATTATTCACTCCAATTGAAGTTAAACCTTGGCCTTATATTATTATATTTTGGACATTCTATATTTATTTATAAATTATACCATTCAATGAAAAATAAATTTCTACTCAAAAAAAAAAAAAAAAAAAACTTATAAAAAGAGGGTGTCACTGTTATCTGTCAACTATTTGATAGCGTTGTCATATTTTTATTAACTATTCAGAAAAAATTTAGATAAGTAATAATCCAGTTGAGAGATATTAGTAAATATATATCTCAGTATATTTTACAAAAAATAGACTTGAATTCTCTAAATTTATAGGTAGATTACCCCTATATATAATTTATCTTTTGATATTTATTTATTGCTGAGTATATATGTGTGAGTATTTAGTTTTGTCGTTTCCACTCGGCATTTTCATCATTAATATTGAGAAGTAAGTTCATGTTGTTGCATTACAGAAACTTCAACCATTTCACGGTCAACAATATGCGCCTCTCTCTCTCTCTCTCTCTCTCTCTCTCATGTGGACTGTTGAATTTATTTGTAAACCTGATTTGAATATAGTGGATGTGAAAATAACTCTTCCTATGAATGTCATTAATATCACCTAATTCAATTAATGATAATCAAATCACAAGAGGAGAAGGAGAATATGACCACGTATTTTATGGTCCTACAACTTTTTCCAGCAACTGGGGCATATGATTATTAAACAGTCTTTTTTTATTTTTACTTTTTAAAATACATTCACTGACAACTAGAAACTCTACCATACTAACACGTTTCTTGGTATATGGTACTTGTAGAGCAACAAATTGTGCATCTAAGTCCAAAGCATGCAAGACCCGGGTCCAATAAGTCCGCTGCAATATATATTTGTAGAGAGTGGGCTTAAGAATTAGATCTAAATGGTGAGGGCTTCGTTTTACCTATTCTTATAAATGAACTGAAAAGTTGATCAGAAGACCCAAAGCATATCAAGATAACTTGGAATAAGTCCGTTTTATTTAGGTCCGAGGAGGAATCCTCTTATGTTATTCACGTTCTAGTTCTTTCTTTTCTTTTCTTTTTCTGTTCTCTTACAAAAAGACCTCACATTTACAATGGAGGAGGAATGACATTATATATTCATCTTCTAAGCATCCTATCCTTACACTTGTCATTCATCTAAGGTGCCCCTTGATAATTATCACATCAGATCTTTTCTTAGGCTTCCCTGTGAGAGGTCATAGTCTTGGTAGCACTGTTCAGAGGTCTTCTCCACATAAATGCGGCCAGAAAAGTAGTTGCAGGGTATTCAATGTGGTGGTAGCAGCCTTTCTTCAGATATTTTCGGGGATCTTTTCCTTCCCAGTAAGCTCACCAAGGTCGTTTCTGTCATTGGAGATTCCAGGAGGAGTGCTTCAACCACTGGAATTCACCCTTGAACCGAAATCTTCTTATCCGAGGACTATACCCTCCTCGGACTGAATCGCCGTTCCTATGTGCGAATATTTTGAAAGTAGAATACTTTGATAACTGTCACATTGCTCGGCCCATGAGTCTTCCTCGAACCAAGCCCACAGCCCAAGATGCGCGGATCTTGATTATTTGTCCCCACAGTACTCATGCTAGCAATAGGGCTATATACATATTATTGGTAACTTACATCACATTGCTTTATAATTCTATTATATAGAATTGTGATAAGACTAAATAACATAATATATAAAAATAAATTGGATGATAAGTTCTACCATGTCATATGAATATGATAACCTTTTTATTTTACTTTTTTTTAATCTTAATAGTCAATAATAAGGTCATACATGACAATAAATTTATCATATTTGCTAGTAACTTATATGATTATATCACATAAAACTATAATTAAGTAATTCTATTATTAGTAGATTACAATTAGCTTATCTGGTAAAGTTTTTGATGATTGAATTCTCGATTTGTAGTTCAATTCCCGCTTACGCTCAATATTGATTAGTGTGAGCATATTCATCAAAAACTAACACTATAAATTGAAACTCTATAAATAAATAAATAAAAAGTAATTCTATTGACATTATATTCTCAAAATATTAGAGATTGAATAATCCATTAACATATGCGATTCCACCTTAAAAAACAACAAGGCTCATATGGCCAATTCCATGCATATACTACCAATTTAAAAAGTTGAGGCTAATCTTGGTTAGTTCATCCACATCCAAGGCCTAAGATGAGGACAAAAGTAAACATGTTGGTACTACACTGCCAATCCTCCACCTGAAAAAGGCAGGTCCACAAAGCTCTAACTTACACAACCCCATCCCACTACTGTGATTTAACAAGTTGTCCATGAATGATTCCATCAGCTTATTTATTCAATCATTCATGGCTGACAATGACAATTATTGCTTTCATCGACCAGACAATCTTGCGCATGCCACATGTCACTGCCACTATGGTCCTGTGACAAATTAAGGCCATGGAAATTTCACATTGGTGATATATTTCAACTTTATACAAATATGATATATAATGCACAAACTATCCTAAACGAGTGTTTGAGGCATGCAAACTATTGATTGTGATTAGTATAACATTAACATTAATTTTATATGACAATTAAAAAAATATAGTTTTCAATGTAAATTTATTGACTTTACATTATGTGATGGTAAGAATAATATGATGTGTAATAATATTATGTTTATATGATTCCATTACAAATACAATTTTTATTATATCAACTTAACAACTAAGGAAAATGTTGTGATTTTTTTTTTTTTTTTTTTGTCGTGAATTTTATATATAGCTCTTTGGCTCTGAGAAGAATGATGGTAAGACACATCACACACCAAATACTGAACCTAGTATATTTTAACATCAATTATAAAACTTAAAAGATTGTTTGGCCGGTTACACGTTGGTGTTGATCCTCTAGGCAGGAATTGGGGATCTGAGAGGCTGGGATTAACACTTATCAGCTTACCAAACAGTGAATAAAAAATAGTACCTAAAACTTAATACAATGTCAAGGAAAGTTAAAGGTCATCATCTTATAAGAAGTCCATGTCTAAGAAAAATGTATTTTTAAGAAATCCCATATTTCCAAAACCATGTTTGGGAGAGAGGAGGAAGAAAAAGTTTTTCAATCAATATATATGTATGTGTGTGTGGTTGGGTTCAAGTTACATCCAATAACTTGTTATTGAATTAATATTTTGAAAATCCAATCGTTGAATTACATGTTCTATATATTCTTAACATGCATGTCAATCGGATGTTATTTATCATTTGATCCAAAACTCATTTTTTTTTTTTTTTGAGAATACTAAGTATTTTTAACACACACACACACAGGGAGAAGCGAAAAAGTTTTTTAAAGAAACTTACAGTGGTGTATATCCAAAAGGGTCTAACTCTTGGATACACAAGCTTTAAACCTCTTTTTAACTCACACTCATTTTCCATAAACTCATCTTTTATGTATTATTTTAAACTACAAAAATTTGAATTTTAACAATTGATTAATAACATGACTATTAATCTTTGATCACCTTGAAATTTTGCAAGCATGTAGAATATACGAAAATAATGTAATCTAACGGTGGATTTGTCAAATATTCGCATCCAATTAAAAAATATTGAGTGGTGTAACATTACTTAAAATTACACCAGGTGTAACTTGAACTATATATATATATATACCACAATTTTTTTCAAATAATAGCACAAAGTTTATTTAAAAAGATGGGAATTATACATGAGACATGTACTTGAATTATATACGTTGGACGGTTGGAGGGATTCTAATTGAAAATGGAAGGAGAATGCGCAAGCAAATGCCTAACCATTGTTTAAAGATGAATATTTATATATAGCTTCTAGTTTCTACTTTCTTCTTATTATTTTCTTCTAAAAATTAAAAAAAAAAAAAAAAATCTACTCATTGTCTCTTTCAAAATTCCTCGAATTCAATTTTTTTTAATGATTTTGGAAGTCGCGTATCCTTCTTCTTTTTTTCTTTTTTTTTGTATTTTGTATTTTGAATAATTGTATTGCATTAAAATTCATTTTAACTTTTCTAAAATTTTATAAATAATAAAAAAAAGCTCATTTTAAGTGTCTTGAATTTCTATTTCTTCTTTAGTTAAGAGTCTTCAACGTTAGAGGTCACTAAAAGTAAAATATCTTTGTAAGGCTTAGGATAGGAATAACATGTATGACTAAGTAATGAAACCGATATTTTCTTGAAAATAAGGAAATCATTCGTTGAAAAGTTATCCTTAACGTGGAACAAACACCAACCTGAGTCAACACGGTGCTTTTCCTTTTCTTGAAAAATTATCATTTTCATCTATTTTTGTACCTTTTTCATAATTTTTTTAATAATCATTTTCATCATTCTTCTTTTCTTTTTCTTTTTTAATTAAGATCATGGAGCTAGTCATTTCCTACCCCACGGAATAATCCCTCTACATATATGACCCGAGAACCTAATTAAATATTAATAATGACTCAAATCCAAGCACTTATGACCAGAATGAAAGCATACAATGAATGTCTATTTTATAGTGAAAAATTAATTTTCATGCATTTATTGTATTTGACAAGTGAAACAAATCAGCCTTATATATCTTATTCACACTATAAAAATGCAAATAGTTGTACTCTAAACTATTATGTTTTGTTCTACTAAAAAAAAACCATTATGTTTTGAGGTTCAAATGATACTCTAGTGGTAATGACATTATTTCTTGCTAATTTAAATATGTGGTTGGAACTTCACCTCTCTACTCCCCATTATCTACTTATCTAAAAAGAACTATTAAGTTTCTATTTTGTTATTGTTTTTTTTTTAATAGCTAAAATGTACTTCTCATCTCTAAAATTAAGTGCAAATTTGATTTTTACCCATAAAAATTAATAAGTAACAATTTTGCACTTAAAATATCTAAAATATACTCACCATTCCATTTATTTTCCATTAAATTTATTCTAAGTTGCAATATCTTTTTAATGTATCATAACACTACGTTTGTAGATTCCAATTAACTCAACTGGTAAAATTTCTGGTCGTGAAATAAGAAATTTAAGATTCAAACTCTGCCTATATCAAAACCTAACTAGTGTTTTGATCTGGTGATAATAATGAGCAATCATCATAGAGCGGACATCATAAGTTGAAATTTTATCTTATCTATAAAAAAAAATTATAACAACGCTCTGTTTGCTACAGATGTAATCTATATAACAACAAAACAAAAAGATGAAATTCATATCTTATAAAAACTTCAAATAATTTAAATTTTTAAATGACAAAATTTTAAGAACGAAAAAGTATATTTCATTTTCACCTCTTTTTTGTTTGCCCCAAACATGGCTTAGCACACATTCTCATAGACCAATCGATAACAGGCTGATTTCCCCAGGCCTAATATCCCCATAATAAATTGGACTCATCGAACCCAATTCCGTTCTTTACAAAGCCCAATTGTCCAAAGTTCAAAACAAATACCGGGTCACATCTATGACCCATTTACCTGACGAAAAAAACCCACTAAACTCTCCTTTGGCATGAATTATTTTTGCCAACTTATTTTACTATTTAGCTTATTTTTGCTACTATTCATGGGTCCTACTGCACTTTTTGGTACTATTCATGTCCCATTGTATTATTTCAGCTAAATTTTACCTTTATCTACAGTACTTTCAACAAAAAAGTTTTCAATTTCAGTAAAATAAGCGAATATCAAATAGACCCTTCATATGATAAGCAAAAACGAAGTACATGCATTTATTGTAATTGACAAGTGAAAAAAATCAGCCTTATATATCTTATTCACACTATAAAGATGCAAATAGTTGTACTCTAAACTATTATGTTTTGTTATTCTAAAAAAAAAAACAAAACTATTATATTTTAAGGTTTAAATGATACTCTAATGGTAGTGACATTCTTTTTTCTTAATCTAAATATTTGGTCGGAACTTCACCTCTCTATTCCCCCAATATCTACTTATCTAAAAAGAACTATTAAGATTTTTTTTTTTTTTTTTTTTTTGTTTTTGTTGTTTCAATAGCTAAAATGTACTTCTCATCTCTAAAATTAAGTGCGAATTTGATTTGTATCCATAGAAATTAATAAGTAACAATTTTGCACTTAAAATATCTAAATTGTACTCACCATTCCATTTATTTTTCATTAAATTTATTCTAAGTTACGATATCTTTTTAATGTATCATAACACTACGTTTGTAGATTCTAATTAACTCAATTGATAAAATCTCTGATTGTGAAATAAGAAATTTAGGATTCAAACTCTGCTAATATCAAAAACTAATAGGTGTCTTGATCTGATGATAATAATGAGCAATCATTATGGAGTGAACATCATAACTTAAAATTCTATCTTATCTTTAAAAAAATTATAACAACGCTTTGTTTGCTACACATGTAATCTATATAACAACAAACCAAAAAGATGAAATTCATATCTTATAAAACTTCAAATAATTAAAATTTGTAACTTTTTAAATAACAAAATTTTAAGAACGAAAAACTATATTTCATTTTCACCTCTTTTTTGTTTGTCCTAAACATGGCTTAGCACACATTCTCATAGACCAATCGATAATAGGCTGATTTCCCCAGGCCTAATATCCCCACAACAAATTGGACTCATCAAACCCAATCCGTTCTAAACAAAGCCCAATTACCCAAAGTTCAAAACTAAAACCGGGTCACACCCATGACCCATTTACCCGACGACAAAACCCACTAAACCCTCACTCGGCAACTCCAAAAAAAAAAGAACCACTACATATGAAAAGCGAAAATGAAGTGCATGCTGACACACAAGCACACAGTTGCCACTAAAAACCCAAACCCACCTGACAAATTCGCTTTTTTCAAATGGAATCTCTAACCTCTGCTTCCTCAACTTCCTCGCTATTGTCGCTCCGATCCAAATTCTCAAAGCCCCGAACACCGTCGGTCGGTTTTACCCATTGGGTCAAGCCCAAGCCCAAGCCCAAGCCCAAGTTGGAGGTCCGGCGTGTCTTGGAAACCATGAACAACGCCAACGCCGCCGCGGAGAATGACAAGGAGGTGAAGCTTTGGGGTGGAAGGTTCGAGGAGAGTGTGACTGACGCGGTGGAGCGGTTCACTGAGTCGATATCTTTCGATAAGGAGCTTTACAAGCAAGATATCATGGGGAGTAGAGCCCACGCTTCCATGCTCGCCAAACAGGTTTTCCTCTTTTTGCTTTTTTGTTTTTTGTTTTTTGGGCGTCTGTTTGTTTCCTGAGAAAATGTCTTGTGGAAATGAGGAATTATGATTTTTGGAATGAGTGACACTTGTTTGAGTCTCAAAGTCGAGGTTTTTGATTGTGATTTTTTGTGGGTTTTGGCAAGAATATTCTTCAAAGTCCTTGGAACTATGTACAACTGTAGTGCATGTTCTATTATATGTGGAGTCTGTTTGTTTCCTGAGAAAATGTTTGATGGAAAAAAGAAAAAGAAGTGGAAATGAGGAATTGTGATTTTTGGAATGAGTGAGGTGATTTACATGTAGTACTGACACTTGGTTGAGTCTCAAAGTCAAGGTTTTTGATTTTTGTACAAATATAGTGCATGTTGTATTTTTGTTGTAAAAAATTTGAAATTCATAGACAATGGGTGGTGATATGTGTTATAATGTTGCATGTTCTATTATATTTGGAGTCTGTTTGTTTCCTGAGAAAATGTTTGATGGAAAAAGGGAAAAGAAGTGGAAATGAGGAATTGTGATTTTTGGAATGAGTGAGGTGATTTACATGTAGTACTGATACTTGGTTGAGTCTCAAAGTCAAGGTTTTTTATTTTTTTTTTTTGGGTACAAATATGGTCATGTTCTATTTTTGTTGTAAAAATTTAAAATTCATAGACAATGGGTGGTGATATGTGTCATTATGTTGTAGGGATTGATGAGTATGAGTGATAGGGATAGTATTCTGCAAGGTCTTGATGAGATCGAGAGGAGCATTGAGAATGGCGAATTTGTTTGGAGAACTGATAGGGAGGATGTGCACATGAACATTGAAGCAGCGCTTACTGATAAGATTGGTGAACCTGCCAAGAAACTTCACACTGCTCGGAGCCGAAACGATCAAGTCTCGACAGACTTTCGCTTGTGGTGTCGTGATGCTATTGATAAGATTGTTGCACGCATCAGACATCTTCAGGTTTCAATGGTAATTTTGGCATTGAAGAACGAGGGACTTATCGTTCCCGGTTATACACATTTGCAAAGGGCGCAGCCTGTTTTGCTGCAACATCTTCTCTTAGCATATGTTGAGCAGGTTTGAATTTGATACATTTTTGCACTATCAAAGACGATATGGTTTACTGTTCATGTTCTAGCTGTGTTTATAGATGCTGGTTTTTCTGGACATTTTTCTAAAATCCTGTTTTTAATTAATAAGAATATATATTATAAAAAAAAAAAGTTGAAAAGAATATAGGTGCACGAATGCTTGATACAAAATAATTTTGCTTAATTGGTACATTTCACACAATTCGGTGAATTTTGAACCCATGAACTCACCTCTTCAATGCTCTTACGAAAGGAGGAGGTGCCATTTGAGTTAGAGCACATTGGCATGCTTGATGCACAACTAAAGGATTCTAAGCATTATGAAATAGCAAGACAGGCTGTTGGAAAAACAATCATAAGGATGGACTCTTAAGCCCCTCTAAACTTAACATTCTTTGATTGAAGCTCTTTGGTGTTTCCCATAATAATAATGCTAGGGACAACAATTTTCAATACCTTTTTCTTTTTGTTCTTTTAACCATGCATACCACCGCATACCCTTGGTGTGATGGTCACTCCACAAGTATAACTGCTTGTGAGGTGTGGGGGGCAAGGGCCGGGGTTCAAGTTTCCAAGAGGGAGCTTCACACACATATACACTTAGATTAGGCCTGAGTAGAAATTCTATCTTGTAAATAAATAAAAAAATAAAATAAAATATAAAAAAAACCATGCATAAATTGCTGATAACGTTATTACTGGCATAATCATGAGAGTTGAAACGTTTACTAAGATGTACTTCCTTTTTTTTGAACTTGAAGAGACTTGGCCATAATGTTGTCTTGTAGCTTGAACGTGATGCTGGTCGGTTATTAGATTGCAGAGCTAGGCAGAATTTCTCCCCTTTAGGTGCATGTGCATTGGCTGGCACTGGCCTTCCCATCGATCGATTCATGACTTCAGACGCTTTGGGATTCACTGCTCCCTTGAGGAACAGGTATGCCCTTGATAGTTTACTCCTTAGGTGTCATAGGTGAGAATTTTTGGTCCTGTGGCAACATGCAAAATATTTTAACAGTTTGTGGTGGTATGTCTCTCACAGTCATCTGTTAATTCCAATCTCACATTATGTAATAAAAATGCATATGCATGGTGATTGTCGTGTAATGATCTCAGCTTATAAATGTGGTAAACAGACTACAAGAAATTGCATATATCTAACGTTGGATTTTGTCTGGAGATCTTCTTGTTTGGTTTAAAGATGAATTTTGATGCTAAGATACAAAATGAGAAAGCAAACATATACCATATGGACAAGAATTTGTTTTCAAATGGTGCCTTAGAATTTCTTTTAGAATATCTATTATCTGTCTGCCCCACATGATCAATTTGAAGAGCCTGGCAGTGATGGTTTTTTGTCCATTTGCATTCATCTGCTGGACGTTTTTGCTTTGTATTTTACATACTTCTTGATCTCTGGCATCCACAAATAACCGGTGACATTTTATTATTTTGAATAGTATTGATGCAGTTTCAGATCGAGATTTTGTGATGGAGTTTCTTTCTGCTAATTCCATCACAGCCGTTCATCTTTCTCGGCTTGGTGAAGAATGGGTACTGTGGGCTTCAGAGGAGTTTGGATTTATTACACCAAGTGACTCTGTTTCTACTGGAAGTAGTATAATGCCTCAGAAGAAAAATCCAGATCCAATGGAACTTGTTCGTGGAAAATCTGCCAGAGTCATTGGAGACCTGGTTACTCTTCTCACATTGTGCAAAGGGCTTCCTCTTGCTTACAATCGTGATTTGCAGGTAGAATGCTTTCATTTCTTCATTTGGTGAGCCAAAAGAAAAGGAGAGGAGGGGGGGGGGGGGGGTGGTGGGTCTATTTCAGCCTTCGTGCATTGAAATCTGATAACTCACTTCATGTCTAGCTTACCTGCTTACTAGGATACATATGTATGCATGTAACAATGATTCATACACAAAGCATACTTGCATGCTTGTATTATGTGTTAAATCTATAAATCTTTTGAAAGTTGTTGAAGATATTATAGATGCTTTACACTTATCAAAAAGATATTATAGATGCTTTACTTCTTTCCATGAAACCTGGTACAGCTTTCTTGTTTGAGCCATGAATCTTCTATAGGACAGAGTTTGAAAAAGCTAGCTTACCTATATATATACACTCATCCATATTTTTTTTAAATCCCATCAGTCTTTTAAATATGTGTTTCCCTTGACACAGGAAGATAAGGAACCTGCATTTGACAGTGTAAAGACAATTTTGGGGATGCTTGAAGTGTCAGCAGAGTTTGCTCAGAACATTACCTTCAATCAGGAGAGAATACGAAAGGCTTTACCTGCTGGTCATCTTGATGCCACCACTCTTGCTGATTATCTTGTGAAAAAGGTAAGCCGTATATTTTGATAAATTTTTTCACCAATGGGTACTTCTTTGATTTTCAAATTTCCAGCATGAATAGAAATGCAGCACTGAAATGCACCCTTGGAATTGTTGATCTTAGCCACCTAATTTATGCATCGCACTGGGATAAAATATATTTCAGCTTCAAGTTGGTTGACATTTCTAATATTCAAATGACCCATAAATTGCATGCAGAGATAGTGAGGGGGGAATTGCAGTTTATACTTGCACCTCAAGATTTTTTAGATACCAAGCCTTCCTCTCTCTCTCTCTATTTGGTTTCTCAAAACTTGTTACTCATAGTTTATTTATTATTGTTATTTTCTTTCAGGATGTTCCTTTCAGAACTTCTCATGACATAGTTGGAAGGTCTGTAGCCTTGTGCGTCTCAAAAGGCTGCCAGCTTCAGGACCTGCATCTAAAAGAACTGAGAACTATAAGCCCATTTTTCGATGAGGATGTATACGAGTTTCTTGGAGTAGAAAATGCAGTGAAGAAATTTAGCTCATATGGTTCCACAGGATCTGAGTGTGTTGCCAGTCAACTTGACTACTGGGTTACTAAACTTGAAATAAAATGAAGCTGACTCTGGGAGTAAGTGGTGCTAGAGATCACTTTGGGACTTAGAAATGGCAGTGCAGTGAGCATCAAAGACTTAGCAATAGGATTTGTGTTAGGCATCAAGATGGTGATATAAACACTGTTTTTAGATCAAAAATAGAGCAAACCCTTTGTTGCATGGAAAAAGTTCTTCATGAGTTATATAATAAATATTGTTTGTCTTTCAAATTAATCTACATTATGTAGTTCTGATGCTCATTCCGTTTCCACCAGCGTAAACGCTCATTTGGGGCAAATAAAAAACGACTGAAGTTTTGTCTCCCATTCTACTCCTCACTGGGACAACCAAGTCTCTTCTCTGTAATATAGGGGTCCTGGAGGTCAGCAATTCAATCGTATTAGCTACATCAGGGTTTCGTGCTATGGAAGCCCTCATAAACGGCACTGAGATCTTTATGTAGGCTTCAAGTTCAAAGTTTTAAGTACAAGACCTAGAGGAATGATTATACAATTCTCAATTCATATGTTTGGGCCTGTTTCAATGTCCCATGCAAACTGAATTAGTTGGATTGAAATCTTTGACACGAAATTCTGTATTCAATTATGGTGGAAATTTTCGAGAACCCATCACTTTTATCTGCTTTGATGGAGTTTAAATGTATACTTTTTAACTTCATTTCATACTAGCCGATGCTGAGTTTGAGGGGCTTCTGACCAAACGATACTTTGAACTGAATTTCATAAGCTATAGCAATAAGCAATGGTTCACCTTTATTACGAAGATGACTGCAGGCTGCAGAAGAAGATGAAAACCCAATTTTTCCTATAGAAAACAAAAATTCAACAGCACTCAAGCAACCAAGGTTGAGTATCAAATTATTACACCATATCAAATACACAACCCATTCTGTAAAAGATCCATCAATCTTCACTATAAAAAAAAAAAAAAATCCACTCCTTATATTAGATCCATGTACTCTAAAAATTCAAATAGAAATTTTCACTTCAAGCTGATGGCATACATTTCAAACTTCTGTGTTGGTGTGAGTAATCTACGAAGAGGGGATTAAGGAATGATTGTCAAGTCAAAGGCAGCAGTTCTCTTTCTGATTCAATGCTCTAGCCTGCCGTACTAGATATCTTGAAGTAGGAAACACCAGTCACCTTACTAACAAACAAATTCATCAAGCTGATCAGAATTACTCTATATCAATGGTCTGTTATTTGAGGACTGCTTGCTGCACAGGCCCGGCTAATTTCAAAACAATATCTGCTTGCACTTCACTTTTTATCTGCTTTTCTTGGGCCTTTGATATTTTCAGGAAGTGAGGAAGGTGGGTCTACGGTTACAACTTGAATTTCTGGTTTTCGCCCTTTCTTCTTCCGGCCAGGTTTTAAATCATCTGATTCAATCTGCAGGGGTTCAAATTCTCTGTTAGCAAGCAAGGAGAAATACGTAGCAGTGTAGCACAAGATGGATCCCATCCAAAGTGCTAAAAGAAAAAAGAAAAACACCAGCAAGCATTAAGTTACAAATGTCAGTTGCAATAAGGGAATTGCAGTCCCTAGAGAGTTTCAAAAGTTCTTATGAGACAATGCAGATAGCCAGGTACCAGAACATATAAGGCGATTAGACAGCAAAATATCATTTCCTAGCGTGTTTGGATGTGCTGAAAGCTTAATTGTTTAAAGGTTAAAGTATAGTTGTAGCTAGAAAAAGTAAAAAATTGTACATAAGCAAATTAGTTAAAAGGCTAAAAGAAAAGGCTAGTGCCAAATAGACATGCATTTTTAAGTACTAAATATGGGAATGGCTTGGGTAAAAGACAAATTTGTGGGAAGAATCATACCAGCCTATTCCCAATGTCAGATAACGGTTGCTTTCTTGTCCTATGATTGCCATTCATCTCAGCAGGCTTCTCGTCTAGTGCACGCTGAAGTAGCATTGCACCTTGCGAAGCAACTGTATCGGTCTTCTCTGCCTCAACAATCTCTGAACAATTCAGAACGCTTTCAGCCATCTCTGATTGTGGGGTGCTACTCAACTTGACTTGAACTGCTTCTCTATTGGTGCACTTAGAAAGTGCACAGCCACATGATTTTCCACAGCCAGCACCAGTAGATCTGCATCTGCATTTCGTTGTCTTGCACAAAGACTTCTTGCTGCATGAGCAGCAAATCGTAACTGCATTTTTCTCCTTTGCAGCATTAGTGTCCCCAAAATGTTCCGATTCACATGTATCCAGGCTGTGAAAGAAATCTTCGCTACTCCCAGTAGAAAAGGAGGGTTGGCCCAAATTATCCTGATCAACAGATGTTTAAATATTTAAATATCATAGTCTATTCAAATTCATACAAGTGAATTAATGTAGTATTTAATTTTGTACAATATGAATTTCTCGTACATCAAAGCTTTATATGTGTTACAGCCAAATAAACTAACCTGTGATTTCTCCCTATGAACAAATTCAGCCTTTTGAATTTGTAGTTGTCTAACCAAACCACTTAGGCTGACTATTTGTTCCTTCAGATCTTTTATATCTTCATCCTGCTCTAAGCAATCAACTTCTTTCTCCTGTAATGGGCACCTTTAAAGTTCAAGAAGGAAAGGTTCATCAAAGATTTTATAAGCATGGAATAGCCAAATAAACTGCCAGGGAAAAAAACACAGAACAATCCAGGAAGAAAAAATCAGCAATAAAGTTTCTCACCTAAGATTTTCTTGCTTCAGCAATTCTGATTCTTCCCTGAGCATTGCAACCTCCTCAGCCATCCTAGCCATCCCAGTCATGAATTGAATAAAACAGGCATACCAGAAAAATGGTTCCACATGCAGCTTGAGATTGTTAAAAATAGAAGCTTTAATTTATTTATTTTTTTCAAATTAACCTCTAGAAATGCAGTAGTACATAATATTACCCAGTTTTATCACCTTCAGTCTCCATGATACCCTACCATAAAAATTCTGGATAGTGGTATGGGAGGGAAATATAATACGCATATATATACCTCAAACAAAATGCTAAAAAAAGCATATGCTGTGAGACATATTTGATACTTAGCTAGGGATATACATGACTCTAACAAAAGATGCTCAAGAGATATAACTTGTTTTCCTTTAAGGCAATCAGAAATGTGAAATACAGTATGCATCCACACTCCTCTCTGTACATAGTTTCTTAATGGAAGAGTTAAATTTTCAATAATAAAATTTAGTGTCAACTACTTTTCCCTACAGGTATATAGAGCCTGTCAGCATCTAGACCAAATCTAGTCATAACAACAGATTATATTACAAGAAATAGAAACTTTTTAAGTAACATGCACATTTGGTGGGATGGCAGGTATTGAACACGTGACTTCACTCTTTACTCTGTTCTTACAAGTTATAAGAGGAGCCAATGCGCCATTTGAGTTAGAACAAAACTAAAACTACTAAAATAATGAAGTTCTGAGTTTATTCATACCAAGGACTGAACCTTTAGCAAAGAGAACATATGAAAGCACTATATTAGTATTAGTTCAACAGGGGTAAAGATACAAAGACTCACTCTTCCATTTGACGTTCATATTGAGAACATAACTCATGTAACCATGATGAGGCTTCAAACTCATGCTCAACACCCTGCAGGGTCTGCACCAACCATTTCAAGTGAGGTGAAATATAAGAACTCCCCTAAAAGAAACTAGAGACCACAAAGTCCCATGAACCAATCTAGGCATGGATTAAAATCAAATACAGATGATCTCGTTCAGCACAGTCAGCAATTACACATGCATCTGTAGTATATAACTTTGGTCATTGCCTTTATGATTGAACTAAAAAATATGAGTTCCCAGTGTTATAAAGGTACACTTTGCTCTTTATCTGCAAGACTGGACTGTCCAAAATAGAAGCACCATTTCAGATTTTGGTCTTGAAATTCTAATATGAGGGGGAAAAAACTTCTTGGTCAATTGGTGAAAAATGTCATGTAATCTTGAAGAATTTTAGTCTGTCAAATCAAACTATAGTATCAAAGTCAAGTAGCCAGAAATTTTGAATAGGAGCGCATGGAAGAAAAAAAGACCGCATTCCAGCCATGATTTGTAGTTATTTGGCTTAGGGAGTACATACCTATTTCATGGGGTTTTTTTTCTAATAATATATAAAACATATTAAGGTATTAATATTCCAAATAATTTAACCAAATTAACTTGCAAGTAAACACCCATGAAATGAATCTATGCAAAAATGTCATCCCATAAGAAGCACAGCCAAATGGCACTTTACATATATCACCAAATAATTAACTGATCAATGTAAATGCAGTGTGTAAATCAGCCACAGATTTTAAATAATCCTTCCAATTCCGTAACAAAATACCTGAACTCCAGGAGTTTTGCCAACTCTGGCACCTACACATAAGATTTAACCAAGACAAAGATAAACAGATGTCAGATTGTATTATAATGGTGGAAAACAAACAAGAACAGAATGAAGCACTAGATCTCCCAACCAGCTGATCTGCGTGACAAAGCCCTTCGAGATTCTATCAGCTCTCTTAGCCGTTTTGTGGCCGCAGATGCCTCTTCTGTCTTTCGTTGTAAGACCTGCACAAAAGGACCAAAGGTAGGAAAACAAATTTCCAGAAGGGACTCACTTCCCCTCCCCCACCCCTCCACCTCCCCCCCCCCCCCCAAAAAAAAAAAATAGTAGGCTTATATCATCATAAAGAAAACAAGGCTTTACCATCTTTAGTCTCTGGTTCGAAGCTAATAGCTTTTGCATCTCATACGCATTCCTCCTTTTCTCCTTCCTAAGCTGTTGATGCAGATATTCCAAAGAAATCAAATATATTGACATAATGGAAATCCCAGATAAAATGCCCACAATCATCCAGATGTTTCAACAGCAACCTTAAGAAAGCAAAGCAAGTTACTAGCATAAATCTCTGTAATTCTAAAGGTAATAAAAATTATTTGAGCGCATGTTCTCACACCATTGTATAATTTGCTCTAGCTTCAAATTCAATGGCTGTGTATGATCAACTGACCAAGTTTACACTTACTACCATGACAACTTGAGCAATACGTAATTTCTCAACTATGTCCAACACATACTCCATACAAGGAAATATAATAAAAAGACTTAACTGCATGAAGTGTTAGACAGTACCATGACAAATCCTGATATGCTGACACATACTCAAAGAATGATCAAACAATGCATGCAAGCAATCTTTTTTTCTATTGAGACTAAGTAAGGTTCTATTATGTAATGTCAGTTGAAAGGGACTTTGATGGAGAAGATAATTCATATTGCGTTACAGGCGCCTTGAACATATTTTCATGTATAAGATATCCAAATTCTATACAATATTATAATCAATCAACATGGCATCACATTTCAAATGAATAATACTTAAAATACAAGGTCTCATAATAAATAAAAAGTTTAAAACTCAAACAATTGTGAGTAAAAAACCCAAAGAAAAACATTAACCCAAAGGTTTGTTAGTAAAAATCAGAAAGCAAATAAATAAATAATCAAGAAATGGTGATAGATAAAGATCGGAACATCATGCAAGGTAGAGATCATGATTAGAGCCTTTACTGGACTTCATAACAAAATATTTCCATATTTCAGTAAGGCTATATTTATAGAAAAATAAATGAATAAGATGAAACCAAATATGTGTAGAAAGACATCATCCTGAATAACCTAAACATAACAAACTAAAACATTAAATCTTGGACAGTCTGAGGAGGAGAAGCCAAATTCAAAGCATAAATTTAAGACCAGTGCATAAGAATCAAACAAAGATCCCCAAAGATTTCTTTTTCAACTTAATTATGGTGCCAATCTTTGAAATTAAATCTTAAGAAAACGATTAAATGATGCTGAATCCTGTAGTAATGCATATACCTGAAGAACTTCTTTTTCCAGTGAAGCCTTGCTTAATCTAAACTGCACAGACTCTAGCTTGTTCTTACAATGTAGTTGAACCTGAATATTAAGAAAGTGTTAATACTGGAAACCATGAAATGAACAACAGTTTATATAGACAAGCTCATCTACAACAATACGGCACCTTCTGAGCCTTTAAACTTTGAATCTCAAACTGCAACCTTCTTGTTGCTTCGTTGCCTTTTGGCCTTTTAGTTGAAAGTTGAGACTGAACATGTTGTTTCTTCTTCAACTCTGTAACCTGCAAAAGCATAATATGGTTTCAGAACATGCAATGATGTTGTTATTAAAACATGTTATCACTATGCAAATAAAAATTAACCTGTTCTTCAAGGACATTCAGCTTTTGCAGATAATCCTCTTTAAGCTTTTCAACACCACCATTAGAAGCAGGTGAAAGTGAACCATTCGCTACTTTTCCCCTTAGTTCCTCAATCTCCTTCTGCCAATTTTGATCAAAATTTCAGTAAGGAAGCAATACTGAAATACTCTTCCAAAGTTTTTGTTAGAATAATGGATAAAAATAATTAAACTCACCATTTTCTTACGGTTTAAACTTTTAGGACATGTGGTAATTTGTTATGTTGTTAGAGTAGGTAGTCCTAAGTTCAACCTTATACCCATTTTACCTCCCACTTAGAAAGTTAAAATATCCCACGCGTTTGGTCCTATTTATTAAGGGGGAGTCTAGACTCACACGTGAGAGTAATATTAGAATAATGGTTCAAATTTCATCATTTCTTAACAACTTAAACTTTTAGAACAACCAGTAATTTATCAGTTTTCTCTGAAAACACAGTTGCATTGAGGGAAATTTCATTTTCAAAGAGCTTATCCTTGTTTATAACTTTCTCTCATCAAATAAACCCTATTTAGTTCTAGTGTTCTACACTCCTAAGATCAAATATCTTAAAAGCAGGATTTCGATCATTTCTGCACACAATCTCAGCTACCAAAGCAATATCAGATTCAACCTAACGGAGTTTCTTTGTTAACTCAAAGTCCCTGTGAATGAAAATTTTCAAGTAATACCTATAGCCCAATCAAGTTAAACTTCCAGATGAAAATAAAATTCCTAGAAAAAGACTCAAAAGTCAAACACACTTCGACATTTCCTACATTTTCTCATCATCCAAACAGACTCGTAACAAACACAAAACCAAAATTAGCACACGATCACATTCTCGGCAACCAAACAGACACTACAGAACACAGCCGATGACCTTGAAAATCAGAAAATCACTCATCCATACTAATAACAAAATATTTAAAAAAACAAAAACAAAAACAAAAAATCCAAATCCAAATCCAAATCCAAATCTAAACACATAACGGACCTGAAACGCTTTGTTTTCTTGTTCGAGCTGACGAACTCTCTCCTCGTAATTCTGCTGTCGCTTATCATCAGAACCTGGCGACGATGAAGAAGCAGCTGGACTCGCTTGCTTTGAGCGACGATTCGCCTTCTTCATCTTCTTCTGCAATTCAATTATGGCTAAGATTTTTCTTCAATCTCTCTCTCTCTCTCTCTCACTCTGAAATGAAACCCTAATTAATACGGACTCACCTATTTGTTTGAATCGGATTCGAATCCGAGGGAGGCTTTTGAAAAAGCTAAAAAAATATCGTTAATGGTAGAGAATAGAGATCCATGTTTCACTGCTCACTGCTCCTTTTAATTATTACAATGATTTTCTCTTTCATTGTTCATTCATTCACTCCGCGACAACTCCTGGCTTGCCACGTCGGCAGTGGTACTACTACAATGGGAGCGAAAATTTTGAAATTCAAATTTGTAAACGAAAAGTTGTCGTTTGGACTTTTTGAGTTTGGGCCGAAAACGCCCCAGACACTCTGTCACTGTGGCCCACCTGGCCCATATGTGGAACGTTGTCGTCCGGGATCGATTTACAAAACGACGAGCCGTTTTTTTTTTTTTTTTTTTTTTTTTTTTTTTTTTTTTTTTGTTGTTTGTCTACATGATGTGAAGTGCCCCCTTTACGATTCGTATTAAACGTCCTCTTCATTTTAAAGAACACAGAGGGATTATTTGGGGGTGAATATTCAGTTTTTTATTAGCATTTGTTTGGATGAGCTTCTTTTCAATGTATTTTATTTTATTTTTGGTAGAAATGGAATCGCATTAACAAAAACTAAATAGAGTTAGCGTGATGAGGCTGTAGCCTCTCATAATACAGACCAAAATTGTCATAAAATAACAACATACATAAGTCCACATGTGGTTTCAAAAAGCATAAAATCTTGGCTTGAATCTAATCTCATTCTAGTTCAAGCCAAAGCATCCGCACATTTGTTAGCTTCATGAAAGAAATACTTTATCCTCACTTGAGGAATTTGATTGATGAAGGTCTTGCAATCTATGATAAAAGAAGCGTGATATAAATTACTATAAATTCTTCAATAACCCAACCAAGCACAGCTATACTGTCAAGCTCTTTCTCGATTGCCAAAAGGTTTAATCTAATACAAAGTATCAAATCAACCCTAGTGTTGATGCCACCCCTATAGAACAAATGAACCCTTTAACACATCTCTCACTATGGTCACGGATTAAATCCCCTCTAGAACCAATGAGTCTTGAATGCACAATCATACCCTCCATTTGAACCCGTTATGTTGACGTGATAATAGTGTCTATATAGGGAGTTCAAGTTGAACTCGTTTTGGAGAGACAATTTCAATGTTGAAACTTGAAACTTGGAACTTGTCTTTTAGACGGGTTTACGAGAAGGCTATTCCCCAAATAGCTTTAAAAACTGTTAATTTAGCAAATTATTTCTAAAAATTATTTATTTACAATTAAAACATGACTTGGTATACATGGACTTGCTTCTTCTTGCTGGTCATCTTTGAAAAAAAAAACAATTTCATTCAACTTCATCTTTTTGATAATTCGATAGTTACATGAGGAAGTAAGGATTTGAACTATGGACATCTTTGTTGGACATACCAAGAGATGTTAATTGAGTTGCAAGATTCTTGGCCACTTTGTTCAACTTTAAAATTGTGAATTTAATTCACTTAATCATAATTCCAACAGATATAGACTAAATAATCTGAATAACTAGCTTAACTTCAAAGGCAGTAGTAAGCATATGATGGTAGATATCATGTCTTTTGTAAAAACCCACAAAAAACTTCTTTCATGGAATCCTGATAATTGCATATATCTCAAAGTTCACTATGTTGGTACCACTTACCAAGTAGGGGCAAGGATATTAATTCAAAGGCCATTGTTCACTTTTCATCTGATGTTCTTTTCGGCTGGAAAGGACTTGTGGGAGCAAGAATGCTAGACTCCTCCATTGATTCATCCGATTGACCAACATTCTTCCCATCTCATTGAATAGATTGCTACTATTTGATGCAGCCCATTGCATAGGGTAACTCAATATGAATAATTCTAACCCATATTGTGAGGTATAATTCTTCCACCTGGTCAATCTCTTTTCATACTCTCTATAGTTCCAATCTACAAATTTCAAGCCTTAAAAAAAGATCCCAATGGTAAACCCAAAAAAGTTATAGGAAAAGAGCTTATTTTACAACTCAAAAACTTAGCTAATGCTTCCACATTCGGCACAATTCCTACTGGCACTATCTCACTTTTGTTTAGGTTCACTCTCAACCCCATGAATAACTCAAAAAAATACATAATAAATTTCAAGTTTACAAGTTGCTCCCAGTCCACTTCACAGAAAATTATAGTATCGTTAGCAAACAACAAATAAGAGATAGTTAAAGCATCACCATTCCTTCCCTCAATTTTAAACCCCGTCATCATTCCTTGCTTAACTGCCTTATCAATTATTGAACTGAGCACTTCCATGATAACATTGATAAGGATAAGCAAGAGAGATGACAGTGGATCTCCTTGTCTCAGTCCTTTGGAGCTTGAGAAAAAGCTTGTAGGACTACCATTAACAAGTACAGAGAAACTGACAGAAGATATGCACATCTGTATCCATCTTCTCCATCTCTCTCCAAACCCGCATCTCTCTAACAAATATAGAAGGCTGTCCCAACAAACATGGTCATAAGCCTCAATATTAACTTTGAAAATTAGTCCTGGCAAGTTGCTCTGAACTCTACTTTCAGGCATTCATTTGCTATTAGGACAGAATCTAAAATATGTCTTCCCCTTGTGACTGCATTCTGTGAATCCGATACCAACTTACCCACTACACTCCTCAATCTATTTGCCAAAACCTTCGTTAAGATTTTGTAAAGACTTCCCACCAAACTAATTGGGCTGAAGTCTTCAATATTAGATGCACTTGGTTTTTTTGGAACAAGGGCCATGAAAGAGGCATTTAAACTCTTTTCAAAGGTGCCTCCCATATGAAACTCGTGTAAGAATCTCATCACGTCTTCTTTGATCACTCCTCAACATTTTTGGAAAAAAGCTATGGTGAAACCATCGGGGCCAGGAGTTTCATCCCCATTCATGGACTTTAGCACTGAAAACACTTCATCTTCTTCAAACACCCTCTCGAGCCATTCTCTATCTTCCTCCCCAAGGGTAGAAAATTCAAAATCATCCATCTTCGGGCGTGTTTCAACAGTTTCTTTATACAAGTTCTTATAAAAAGCAACAATCCCATCTTTAATTTCACTCTCTTCCATGAGCATTAAGCCATCCACTTCCAAACTCCCAATATACTTAGCTTGTCTATGGGAATTGGACAATCTATAAAAGGATTTTGTGTTACCATCCCCTTCCTTCAAACAATGTGTCCTGGAACTTTGTCTCCAGCTCATTTCTTCGACCTGAACAATCTTTTCTATCCCAATCTTCAATTCATCTCTACTCCTTATTTCTTCATCATTTAAGCCACTCTCCTCCTTTAACTCTAGCCACAATAGCTCACACAAAGCTCTACTTTTATGCATCCCAATCTCTCCAAAAATCTCCTTATTCCACATTTTCAGATCACCTTTTAGCTGATTGAGTTTCATGAACAAGACAAAGCTGGATGAGCCCATAAACCTATACATTTCCCACCAACTCTGCACCTTATCCACGAACCCAGGTACTTGTAGCCACATATTTTCAAATATGAATTCACATTTTCCTCTACTAAAAGCACCACAAGCCAACAAAATGGGGTGATGGTTTGACACTAGTTGTGAAATCAACCTCTGCACTGCATCCAAAAAGTGTTTCTCCCACGCTATCAAAGCCAAAAAACAATCAATGCGAGAGAGAGACAGTTTGTCCTCATTATTACCCCATGTGAAAGGGTCACCTTTTAATGGAAAATCCAGCAACTGAAACTCATTGATAAAGTCTGAGAAGCCATGCAATGCTTGCGAAAAATCACGACAATTCCATCTTTCATTTGGAAATCTGAAAAGAGGGAAAAGAGTTAAATTCTTATATTACTGCTAAAAGAAACTATTTAAGTAGGTTACACATGCACTCGGCGGGTTTTAAATCCATGACTCCGCCCTCAACTCTGTTCTTACAAGGTAAGGAGTTGCCAATTGAACAAGATTTTACTGGCTACAACTAACAGAAACTTGAGTTGTACAAAGCTTAAATTACCAAGGAAGTTCTGAACTGATTCAAGGACAGAACCTTAGAGAGACTAGCCACGAGAACAAATGAAAGGACTGTATTAGCCTTAATTCAAAAGGACACAGACCAAACAGTCACTAAAGAACACAACTGATGTCCTTGAAAATTAGATCACTCAACCAAACTAATAAAAAAATATTTTAAAAATCAGAAAATCCAAATCTAAATACATAAGATGGATATAGCACAGACCTGAAACGCTTTGTTTTCTTGTTTGAGCTGATAAAGTCTCTCTCTGTAATGTTGCTTTCCCTTATCATCATAAGCTGATGAGCCTTAAAAATAGATCCCAATGGTAAACCCAAAAAGGTTATGGGCAAAGAGCTTACTTTACAACACAAAACTACAGCTAATTCTTCCACATTCGGCACAATTCCTACTGGTGCTATCTCACTTTTGTTTAGGTTCACCCTCAACCCCGTGACTGCCATAAAGCACATCAAAAGACATCTCAAGTTTGTAATATGCTCCAAGTCCACTCCACAGAAAATTATAGTATCGCTAGCGAACAACAAATGCGAGATAGTCAAAGCATCACCATTCTTTCCCTCCAGTTTAAACCCCAACATCATTCCTCCCATAACTGTCTTATCAATCATTTTACTGAGCACTTCCATAGTAAGGGTAATCAGGAGGGATGACAATGGATCTCCTTGTCTCAGTCCCTTTGAACTTGAAAAGCTTGAAGGACTACCATTAACAAGTACAGAGAAACTGACAGAAGATATGCACATCTTAATCCATCTTCTCCATCTCTCTCCAAACCCATATCTCTCTAACAAATATAGAAGGCTATCCCAACTAACATGGTCATAAGCCTCAATGTTGACTTTGAAAATTAGTCCTGGCAAGTTGCTTTGAACTCTACTTTCCAGGCATTCATTTGCTATTAGGACAGAATCTAAAATATGTCTTCCCCTTGCAAATGCATTCTGTGAATCCGATACCAACTTACCCACTACACTCCTCAATCTATTTGCCAAGACATTTGCTAAGATTTTGTAAAGACTTCCCACCACACTAATAGGACAGAAGTCTTCAATATTAGATGCACTTCGTTTCTTTGGAACAAGGGCAATGAAAGACGCATTTAAACTCTTTTCAAAGGAGCCTTCCATATGAAACTCATGTAAGAATCTCATCACATCTTCTTTGATCACTCCCCAACATTTTTGGAAAAAAGCTATGGTAAAGCCATCGAGACCAGGAGCCTTATTCCCATTCATGGAATTTATTGCTGAAAACACTTCATCTTCTTCAAACACCCTCTCAAGCCATTCTCTATCGTCCTCCCCAAGTGAAGAAAATTCCATACCATCCACTGTCGGGCGACTTGGGCCCCATTCCTCTGTTTCTTTGTACAAGCTCTCATAAAAAGCAACAATCCCATCTTTAATATCGCTCTCCTCCGTGTGCATTAAGCCATCCACTTCCAAACTCCCAATAAACCCAGCTTGTCTGTCGGAATTGGACAACCTATAAAATAATTTTTTGTTACCACTCCCTTCCTTCAAACAATGTTTCTTGGAGTTTTGTCTCCAGCTCATTTCTTCTACCAGAGCAATCTTTTGTATCTCAGTCTCTAATACATCTCTACTCCTCATTTCTTCATCATTTAAACCATTCTCCTCCTCCTTTAACTCTAGCCACGATATCTCACACAAAGCTCTACTTTTCTGTATCCCAATATCTCCAAAAACCTCCTTATTCCATGTTTTCAGATCATCTTTTAGCTGGTTGAGTTTCATGAACAATACAAAGCTGGATGAGCCCATAAACCTATACATTTCCCACCAACTCTGCACTTTATCCACAAACCCAGGTACTTGTAGCCATGTGTTTTCAAATCTGAATTCACATTTACTTCTACTTGAACCGGCACAATCCAACAAAATGGGGTAATGGTCTGACACTAGTCGTGAAATCAACCTCTGTACCGCATCCAGAAAGTGTTCCTCCCATTCTATCGAAGCTAAAAAGCAATCAATGCGAGACAGAGAAGGTAGGTCATTGTTACTACCCCATGTGAAGGGGTTCCCTTCTAATGGAAAATCCAGCAATTCAAGCTTGTTGATAAAGTCCGTGAAGCCATGCAATGCTTTAGGAAAATTATGATAATTCCATCTTTCATTTGGAAATCTGAAAAGTGGGAAAAGAATTAAATTCTTATATTACTGCTAAAAGACATTTTTTAAGTAGGTTACACATGGACCCGGCGGGTTTTAAATCCATGACTTCACCCTCAACTCTATTCTTAAAAGGTAAGGAGGTGCCAATTGAAAAAGATCTTACAGCTACAACTAACACAAACTTGAGTTCTCCAAAACTAAATTACTAAAGAAGAATGTTCTGAACTGATTCATGCCAAAGACTGAACCTTTGAGAGAGTAGCAATGAGAACGGATGAAAGGACTACATTAGTAGTAATTCTAAAGGAGAAAAGATACAAGGACTCACTCTTCCATTCGACTTTCATATTCAGAACATGATCCATGTAACGGTGTTCTGACTTCAGGTTCATGCTCAACAACCTGCACCAACCATTTCAAGTGAAGTGTAATCTACAAGAAATATAAGAACTCACCCAAAAGAAACTATAGACCAACAAAAACCCATGAACCAATTTTGGCACAGATTAAACTCAAAGACAGAGGATTACCATCCAGCAGCCAGAAATTACACATGCACCCGAAGTATATAACTTCTGGTCCCTAGACTTTATGATTGAACTAAAATAGTAAAATGTTTAAGAAGTCCCAGTGTTATAGATGTTCGATGCACCCTTACTATGAAGGTTTTACTGTCCAAAATAAATATGATGTGTAAAAGACTACTTGCTTAATGGGTGTCATGCAATCTTGAAGAATTCAAATCTTTCAAATCAAACTGTAGTACCGAAGGGAACTTGCTGCAATTTTGCAAAATTTGGATTGGAGTGGATGGAAGAAAGTTGTCTGCAATCTAGCCATGATTTTGTAGTTATTTGCACTTAATAAGTGCGCAAGTATTTCTTCTTCTTTTCTTCTTCTAAATTATGAAAACATAATAAGGTTTTAATATCTTCAACAAATAATATAACCAAACCAAATCCCCAACTCACACACACCGGGCAATTACAATGAGGAATCCCTAAATTCACTTGCTAGTAAATGTCCCCAAAATGATTATATGCAAAAATGTCATCCCATAACAAAACAAGTACATCCAAAAAGCATTTACTACTAAATGTAGAAGCACGTGTGTAAATCACTGAGAGTTTAATGCTTCCAATTTGGTTATACCTGAACTCCAGGAATATTGCCAACTCTTGCACCTACATGAGATTTAACTGAAAATAAGAAAAACAAATGTCAATGTATTATAGTTGTGTTAAATAAACGCGAACCGCTTTGATGGTCAGTAGATCTCCTAACCGGCTGATCTGCATGACAAAGCCTTTCCAGATTCTAACAGAGCTCTTAGCTGTTTTGTAGCCACAGATTCTTCTTCTGTCTTTCGTTGTAAAACCTGAAAAAAAGGCATAAAGGTAGGAAAAATAGTTGTCCAGAAGTGTCTCACTAAAAAAGAAAAGCTTCAATTAGTAGTAGGCTTATAGTGCCTTAAAGAAAACACAGATTCACCATCTTTAGTCTCTGGTTCGAACCTAATAGTTTTTGCAACTCATACTCATTCCTCCTTTTCTCCTTCCTAAGCTGTATTTCAAAGAAATAAAACACATTGACATAATGGAAATCTAAGATTAAAAAAAGAAATCAACAATCATCCAGATGTATAAATAGCTATCTTAACAAAGCAGAGCAAGTTACTAGCTTGTATCTCTTTACCGCTAGAGGATAACATAAAATATTTGAGCACATGTTCTATTTTACAATCCCCTCAAGCTAAAAATTCAATGGCATCAAGCATGCACCATGTTACCACTTTAAACTAACATAACTTGAGCAATATATTTTTCCCTCAACTAAGTCCTATGCATACTTCAGACAAGGCAATATAATACAATGCCCCAACTGCATGAAGTGTTAGACAATACTATGAGATATCCTGATACACCAAAACATTCTCAAAGCGCAATCTGAAAATGCATGCTAGCAACCTTTTTCTATATTGAGACTAAATAAGATTCTATTACATAATTTTAGTTTAAAGGAACTTCTGATGGAGAAGTTTACATGTGAGTTACAGACACTTTGAACATTTTATGAAATATAAGATATCCAAATTCTAAAGAGTATTATAATTTACCAATGTGGCACCATATTCAATGAATATTATCTATACAAGGTCTCATAAGAAATTGAAAATTTTATGTGTTTCAGCTTTTTGACATAAATATAAAAAAGTCAATCAAATAATGAGAACAGACCCAAGGAAAATCAAATATAAAATACTAAAACCTCAAGAAAAGAACTCAATCTTCCCAAAAATTTGTCAATAAAAATCAGAAAGCAAGAAAAAATTAAACAAGAATTGCTGCTAGATAAAGATGGGAGCATTATAAAACATTAAGATCATCAGAATACCCTTTAATAATATTTTTTATGACAATAGTCACAATATAGTTCAATATTTCAAAACAGATATATTTAGATAAATAAATGAATATCTGAAGCATGCATCTCAGAGACCTCTGAGGAACCCGAACAATGATAACATAAAAAACTCAAACATGAAATCCTGGACAATTTGAAACCAATACATAAAAATCGAACTCAACCCTCAAACATTTTATTTTTATTTTTCCAACTTAAACATGTACTAATCTTTAAAATACAAGCTTAACCAAAAGATGGAATGATGTTGAATCCTGTAGTAATGCATATACCTGAAGAGATTCTTTTTCCAATGAAGCCTTGCATTCTCTAAATTGCATGGACTCTAGCTTGATCTTACGTTGCAATTGAACCTAAATATTAGGGAAGCATTAATGGTGTAAATAATAAATATGAACAATAATTTACATAGACATGCTCATCTTCAACAATAAGGCACCTTCTGAGCTTTCAAACATTGATTCTCAAACTGCAACCCGTTTGTTGCTTCATCACCTTTTGGTCTTTGAGTTGATAGATGAGATTCAACATGCTGTTTCCTTGTCATCTCTTTAACCTGCAAACACAGAATAAGGTTTCAGAACATGAAATAGTGTTATCAAAACATCTAGTTACAACACAAACAATAAATTCACCTGTTCTTCAAGGACATTCAGCTTTAGCAGATAGTCTTCTCTGAACTTTTCTACACCGCCATTAGAGGCAGACAAAACATTTGCAAGCTTTCCCCTTAGCTCCTCAATCTCCCTCTGCCAATTTTGACAAAAATTATGATTAGTAAGCAATACCAATATCCTGGCTTTTAAGGTGATGTTTTAAATAACTGACTTTCAATGGGTAGGGGGAGAGGGTTCTCTCAAAAAGCAAATAATCTTTTTTAAAGTGCTTTTCTGTGCTTTCATTTTCATATCTGGATTGAGAAATAATAGCCTTACAACACCAATTCATGAAATAATTATCGGTAAGGCGGGGGCTGAAAATCCTTTCTAATTTAAATAAGCCAAATAGCTTTACAATGCCAAAATATTTTAACCCATAATCTTAGCAACTAAACTGAAATAAATAAATAAATAAACGCCCTATGGTCTTATAATGGAATTTCTATGTGTTCTCAAAGTCCCTAAAAACATTATTAAAAATTAAAATATGAATACTTTCAAGATTCAAAAACATACGAGTTTCTAGTCTTCCTATTTGTCAATTTCCCAAGACTAGAAATTAAAAATCTTAAAGAGTCAAAATCACTTTGACACTTAGGCTTTGACTTCTACAGATTTTCCCACCAGCCAAACAGACTCGTAAACACAAAACCAAATATCTTGTATCAACTTCAAGTGGAACTCATCCTTTTCTCAAGTAATTCAAAACAACCCCCCCCCAAAAAAAAAAAAATCAGGCAAAAGGACTTGTTGGTCACTAAACTTTAGCCCACGAGCCATTTTAGTCCTCAAGTTTAAAAGGATCGTTTTAGTCCCTAACAAACTTAAAGTGGTTATTTCTAGTCCCTAAAAAACTTAAAGCAAATTATTTCAGTTCCTAACAAAGTTAAAGTGATCACTTTCAGTTCCTAAAAAACTTAAAGCTATCCATTTTAGTCCCTAACAAACTTAAAATGATCGTTTTTAATCCCTAATGTGTCTAATAAAGCGATTGCTTCTAGTTCCTAAAAAACTTAAAAGTCATTCATTTTTATTTTAGTCCCTAACAAACTTAAAAGTGATCGCTTCGGGTCTCTACAAATCTTAAAAGCCATCAATTTTAGTCTCTAACAAACTTAAAGGGATCGTTTTTAGTCCCTAACATGTCTAATATAGCGATAAATGTAGGGCTAGACTTTAAGGACCAATAATTTGCACAGGATCACATTGCTTTCAATTGTTTTCCCACATTTTCTCGGCAACCAAACAGAGACTACTAAAAGAGTACAAAACAACAATGACTTGGACCTGAAACGCTTTGTAATGTTGAAGCTTTCGCCTATCATCAGAAGCTGACGATGACGAAGAAGCATCGACTGGGCTCACTTGCTTTGAACCACGATTCTTCTTCTTTATCTTTCTTCTTCTACTTCTGCAATGCAATTAAGGCTGAGATTTTAAGCTAATAGAAACTGGAAAATGGAATTTCAAAACCCTAAAAATCGGTGAATCAATTGTGATTTTGTGTATAATAAAGGTCTCGAGCTTAATGGAGCGAAGAATTTGGAGTTCAATTCAATGGCTTTGCCACGTCACCACTATTCGCTACTAGTACAATGGAGCGAAAAATCGTAAGTTGGAATTTGAATTTGGAACGGTAAAAGAAAAAGTGGTCGTTTCGATATGGGAACTCTGCCGTTTTCGGCGAGTATTTTGGGCCGAGAACAACCCGAGCTTCGGCCCATGTGTGGAACGTTGGTCTGTGCCCAATACACAAAACGACAATTTCGGCCCATTCAGCCTTTTTTTTAATAAAAATAATAATAATAAACAACTTCATATTCCAATTGCTTAAAATACAGAGAAAAATCTACTTGACAAAATTGAAAACAATTCATACTTGTTTTTTTGTCTTCAAAATAGACTTTTTCAGAAAAACAAAGTGAATCTCCAAAGAGTGTAATGGATTTATTCCTTTTTTTTTTTTTTTTAAGAAAGCCATGAACAATGTTGCAAAACAATCATCTTCGTCGCCCAAAACAATGGCAAACCCATTTCCCCAAACACTCAAAGATCAAAAGCAGAAAAATAAAAAATAAAAACTCATGTATTAAAACTCGTACTACATTTCCCTACACAATTGAATACTGCACAAAGGCTTAGAGCGATAGCCACAGCAAAAGATCAGGTGTTTAAAAAAAGCTTCATTCATGGAAACATGATAGCAGTACATGTCACACTGTTGGTACAAATATCACCAATCAGGGACAAAGGAGAAATATTAGCTCAAAGGCCATTGTTGTTCTCTTTTTCTTCTGGCTTTTTTCTTCTATGCTGGACAGGACTTGTTGGAGGAAGAACTACAGACTCCTTATTCACAACTGATTCATCCAATTGACTAGCATTCCTATCTCTTAATGGGTTGCTACTATTGGATGCTGCCAAACGCATAGCCCTCGGTAACTTCAAAGGAATATCTGCTACCTCGCTAGCACTATTATTTTCTGGCTTCTGAGGGACATCAGTGTTTTCTGGCTGTGAGGAAGGTGGAGGAGGATCAGAAACAAGCACAATAGTAGATTTCCGCCATTTCTTTCTCTGAATAGGCTTTGGTGCATTTGGCTTGGCCTGTAGCAAGTTAAAAATTATGATCAACAAACCAAACAGATTTCTGTAAGTGGAATGAGCATGAGACAAGAATAATGAGATATGCAAAGGAATAATACTTATAAGCTTATCGAAATTAGGCAAAGCTAGAATGAGACATACCAATTTGTTTCCAATGTCAGCAAGAGCCTTCCTTCTAGGTCCGTTATCATCATTTTCCTCAACAGGCTTCTCAACCAATGCACTTTGTAGTAACAATGCTCCCTGAGAAGCAAGACTGTGACTCTTCTCAGTTTCATCAGAACCTGAGCCACTCCCGTTCCCTTCAACACTCTCTGACTCTGGTGAGCCACCCAAGTCCTTCAAAACAGTTCCTTTGTTGGCACACTTACTAGGCAAACAACCACACAAAGTCCCACAACTACCTCCAGAAGCTCGGCATTGGCATTTCATAGTTTTGCAAGAAGAGAATTTACTACAAGAGCAGCAAACACCTGATACAGCAACAATTCCCTCACCTGAAGTGTCTAATTTCAAGCTTCCTGAATCTTTGGTATCTAATGTATTGGATGCTACACTTGTTCTAGAAATCCTTTTCTTAATAGGTTTTTCTTCTTCTTCTTCTGACTCTACCACCGACTCTACCACCCAATCATCATCATCATTATTTCTTTCAATATCTGAATGTTCTGATTCAGATGTATCCATGTCTTCCAATATGAAGGAGCTTCGGTAGCCCTAAAATCATGTATGGAATAATTCAGCCAGTAAAATACAAAAAAAGCAAACAATTTTTGGCTGATGGTAAAAAAAAAAAAAACAGAAATAGAAACAATTAACCAATAATATGTGACTGGAAATCATGCATAGAATAATTCAGCAAGTAAAATACCCAAAAAAAAAAAAAAAGCAAACTATTTTTGGCTGATTGTCAAAAAGAAGAAGAAAAGAAATAGAAACAAGTAGCCAATAATATGTGACTGGAAATTCAGCAAACATTGTTGTCCACAAGTGTAATTAAGAGACCTACAGAAGGGTGCGCCTACCTGCTTGCGCAAGTCATACTTATGCCCTCCATTGTTTAGGTCCCCATCCATTGCCATTCTCATTTTCAAGGCTGAATTCTATTGCAAAGTAAAATAGAAAAAAGAAAGAAAAAAAATTGATAAGAATAATAACAGACAACCATTTCCAAGAAAGTCAAAAGGTTTGCATTTTTTATTATCAGATAGAATAGTGGGTAATGACATTTAGGCAATCTTTTAAAAATAGTGCATTTGTTTGCGTCAGATGCATAACCAAGGAAAAAGGTTCTCTATTGCAAGCCAGGAATAACTCATCCATTCAATTACCAGGTAAAACTATTCAAATAAGTTTACAAATCAAAATGGCATAGAAAGCTATATAAAATTTTAGAACACCAAATGGACAGTTGAACAATGTATGATGTCACTTAATAAGCATAGCTATGTTGATCCAAATCCAATTTAATGAAATAGATGGCCCACCCAAATCCAATAGATGTTATGCATATATGTAGATTGTATCACTATTTGTTTTTTCCCTCTCCCAAGATATATTACTCATGGCCAGATTAGAGGAATCGTAAAAGGCATGGATCACACTGAGCCATGCACTTACCTGTGACTTCACTTGATGTATAAGTTCTGCTTTTTGCATCTCCAACTGCCTGACATAACTACTGAGTCTCACAATCTTTTCCTTCAAATCTCTTATTTCTGAGTCCTTTTCTCTATAGGCAACTTCTTTATCTCGCACCATGCACCTGGAGAATGGAGAAAAAAAATCGGTTAAATTTATCACAAAAGTATTTATTTAAAAAACACATGAAAAAGAAACCTTAAATTTTGGCAAAGTTAGCAGTACAAACTTTGACTTGACAAAATTACTACCTGGAGGAGGATGCTAAATTGAACAAATAATTCATTATATTTTTTGCATCAGCAAGGGACCGGACTTGGTTCCAACGACCTCGGCCACTAAAACCCCGCTCACGCTCTTCTGCTTCTGACAACTGCGACGCCATCGAAACCAAGGTGCTAGATGAAGTTGCAAGCATGTTTTCAAGTGCAAAGATCCTTGAATTTCTTGCGCCAGGAGATATTGCTTCAGGGCAGTCACTACATCAAAAACAATTAAAAAAGAAAAGAAAAGAAAACAATGTTATTTAAGCATTGGTTGCCATCTAATGATAATCTTAAGAAACCCAACAGAGAACATTCAATTAGGGAAAAAAAATCACTTTAATTTTGATTGCCTGAGCAAGTCTGCTTCTTCTTTCAATCTTGCAACCTCCTTGGCCATCGATGCCCTCCTATAATACCAACAAACATCACTTGGATCAACTCAGGCAGTAAAAGAACTGAGTAAAAGAGCCATTAAAGTCTCAACATTCCATGTGAAAATTTATATTATACAAGCAAAAAATAAATTTCTGGAATTTCTATATCAAAGGATAATGAAATGTACTAAGTACTCCTTATACATTCTTCATCATTTTCACAAATAAAATGGGCAAAAAAAAAACTAAACTTGTTAGAGTTTAGACAGAAAATGCATGGAACTCCAATACAAAACCATTTAAAGATGCCTATCACAATACACAAAAACCTGCAAATAGATTATATACACCCTGTAAATCTGACCAACAAATTTCTTATATTAAAAAAAAAAATGAAGCCTTTTGATCAACACACCCAATACACTAAAAGACAAATCAAATGAAAACTGATCATCTTCGACCTTGTCAATTCCAAAAAGCACAAAGGCATCTAAGTGAATTCCTAAAGTGGAAGAATTGAAATAAGGACAACTCACTCTTCCATTTGACGCTCATACTCAGCACGTACTTCATGTACCCGCACAGTAACTTCAAGCTCATGCTCAATTGCCTGCATCAAAGCCTTCTCAATAATAAAAATATGTTAGTAAAAGAGAGAGACATGCCAGATTCAACAAAAACATGAAATAATGAATGACATCCCATTTACACATTTACACATCATTGTGTACACAAAGCAATCCTCCTAAGACAGTTTATTTTTTTCCTTCTTGAAGTACTCCTTATACATTATAAATACCTGAATTCCAGGACCACTGCCATTTCCAGCACCTGCACATAATAGTTTACTTGTTAACAAATTATAATCAACATGCTGCGGAGAGAAGGGAGGGGGAGTGAACTGCATGATGTAGTATATCTCCTAACCAGAAGTTTCGCGAGAGGAAGCCTTTCGAGATTCTAAAAGATCTTTTAGCCTTTTTGTAGCCATAGAAGCTTCTTCTGTTTTTCGTTGCAAAACCTGGCATGAAATTTTAAAAAAAAAGTTTGAAATAACTCTCTTGAACTGGGAAAACCATATCATCCTAGGCAAACATCACCTTACCATTTTTTGTCTCTGATTCAAGGCTAATAGCTTATGCATCTCATACTCATTCCTTCTCCCCTCTTTCTTAAGCTGGCAATTGACAAAAATGAAATCCAAATGACTATCTATTGTATGATAATAAACAATGTTGATAATACAAGACACGATAGTCAAGCTATTCTATGCATAGCATCTTAAAACTTAACAAATAAAAACTATATCTATTGTTCAGCATCTAGCAAAAGCAGATATCTGCTGTCTCATAAAAGTTCAAAATGGAAAAATGGTTTAAGTTAAAATCTAGGACTCGAGAACAATTCTCCCACATTTAAAAATGATGTCACTTATTATTTATTTATTTATTTGATAAAATGATGTCACTTATCAACACAAATTATTTTTAAAGAATGAACTTTTCCAAAGACAAAGTTGAACAAGATTTTATATCAATATTTCATAATAAAGTACATCAAAAATTATTTCCTAGACTACATGTACACAGTGAAAGCCCTACACGTAAGCAAAGGTAACACACAATGATGATAAAAACGACAGTCAACTATACACAGGCAACTTTGTTACACAAATATGTGCTTTTTTATTATATCTAATATCTTCAATTTATATTGTTTTGATTTTTTAAGTAATCAACTAGAGAGAAATTACCTGGTTTCAGTATGCTGCACTCAATGAAATAACAGCCTCAAAAAATGACTCACAAGTTGCATATAATCATAATTTCTTTTGCTTTGTAAAAAAAATTGAAATAAAGAAAAAGTTGTCATAATTCAATAAAGCCAATTAAAAAACACGTAGAGAGGGAGAGAGATGGGTAGACACATAGATTGATATATGTATGTATAGTTACACTCTACCATATCCATGACCAGACCCTAAGAAAGATGGGATCTAAGAGGCCCACAAACAAAGTTCAACAGTAGATTCAACCAATAAAGTATGTTGAGCATCAAGCACTTGATTCTGAATCATGTAGATTAATTTTATATTCTTCATCCAGTTGCTGTAACCTTAGTTTATATGCATAAGAATATTTTATTTTTAAATCTTTCATAAGTGAACATTCATACCCAACTTTCATCATTAAGCTTATGCAATCTATATCCAGTATTAGCATTTAATCTCTAAAGTATTATAAAGCCATCAATTGAACATGCAAGAAAGGATCACTCTATAATTTTTGCATACCTGGAGAACTTCTTTTTCTCGTGATGCCTTCCATAACCTAAACTGCTCAGACTCTTGCTTAATCTTATGTTGCAGTTGAACCTATAAAACACAATATAGTACTATAATGAGAGAAATGATTATTTTATCTACTTAAATTAAAAAATTATTATTGTATCTATTTGACTGCAACAAGCTCCTCTACAATCAAATTGCACCTTTTGAGTCTTTATTCTGTGAATCTCATCTTGTAATCGTCTTGCTGCCTCATCACTCTTTTGTTTTTGTCTCAAAAGTTGAGCTTGAGCATCCTGTTTCTTCTTCAACTCTGAAACCTGCAACAAAAAGTATATGAGTCCTGAAATTGTAAATGCCATTGAAAGGGCTAAAGTGATTCAATTTCAATATTCACCTGTGCCTCCAAGGCATTTAACTTCTGAAGATATACTTCCTTCAACTTTTGAGCACCATCATCAGAAGTAGACGAAATATTTGCAAGATTTTGTCTCAGTTCCTCAATCTCTCTCTGCCAATTAACAGCATAGGTATTTTAAAAAAGCCTTACTAACAGGACATTCAAATCAGAAGCCAAGGCTTACAGAAAGAGCACTGACCTGCAACGATTTCTTCTCTTGTTCTAATTCCTGAACCTTCTTCTCATAATGATTTTTAAGAACCGAAGTATCAACACTTGCAAACCGCTTCATTTCAGCCTTCACAGAGTAAATTATGACAGATGTGAACAGCCACAGCAACAGACAACAATGCAGATCCAAGATAGTAAGAAATGTAAATATTTAGCACTAGATTCACAACCAAATATGTAAATGGCTGAGACTATATAGTTGTTATTTTTTGTCCTGATAAGTTTAAGATGCCCACAAATTTAAGCTAGTGATTTATTAGAAACTTTTTACAAAAGTCTAGAGATTCGTGTAAAGTCTTTCAGAGGAAAACAAACACATGTCCCATTTTATGAATCAGAAAACATCTATCAACAAAAATGCTTTAATCTCCTTAAATCAAACATACAAGTAAATCTAGGTAGCCAAGATGGTGTAACTAAAAATGTGATATTTTTTTACCTCTTTCTGTTCAAGTTTTTTGTCCAATTCTTTGAGCTCCATATCTAATTTTTCTTGGAGAGAGGAATGTTCTAGCTCCTTTTCTTCATCTACAGTCTCATCTGTACATCAGTTTTATATAATTAAATTTGCTCATTGTCAAGTAGCCAACTCTTAGGATGGAAGATAAAATGCAAAGATCACTACAACAAAAGGAACTGTTGAGCAAAGATGTCCTGTCAAATGCAGAATATTCCTAACTACTGTGGTACCCTAATCACTAAATATAAAATAGAATAAAAATGGCATGACACGGCTTTCATCCTGTGGACAACAACTAATAAGGGATTGGCATTAGTTGTAATAAAGAGCAATGTTTTCAACAAAATGAAAGACAGTAAAACAATAAAAAGAGCTTTATAAATGCTACCTGGAATATCCATGGCTTTTATGTCATAATCAGATGAAAACTCGTTAGTACATGGAAATAATTCGTTCTTTGAGTGGAGCCCATCATCATCTAAGTCAGCACATTCAACAAATCGACTGCGTTTTGAGCTATTCAAGTTTTTCAGATGCAATAATTCTCCTTCTAACTCTTGAATTTTTGAGGCATAATTTTTCAACACGTCAAAATCCTGAAATAGTTAATGATGTTGTGTCAGCAAAGTCTTTTCTTTCATCAGAAAAATGCAATAACTTGAAGCAACCAAAATAAATAAATAAAATCAATGCACTCAAACCTGATTTGAACTAGAATCGATCTCATCCCAAGATTTACCATTTCGAGCTAATTCAATTTTCATGATCAACTTGTCTTTTTCAACCTGAAATGTTTAATGTAGGTGAGATCGTATAGCTGGATTTTAACTAGTGTAGGGAAGATTATAAGAAAATCATGACATCTTATATAACTACTAAAGAGAATTTTGAATAAAACCTGAGCATCAAGAGCACGTTGTGTTAAATGCTCAAAGGTAACTTTACGTTCTTGAAGCTCCCTGTGTAACTCTGCATTGCTTGCTTCAAGTAAAGATATTTTGTGTTTGAGAATCTGGAAAAGCCACTAAAGGTTAATAAACATCCAAAACCAGCAGATTAGGACCTTAGGAGCACAAACTGACTTTTCTTGTTCAATGACATACCTGGAGTTCTTCAAATGGTGCATTCATTCCACCTTGATAAAATAGAAGCTCAGTCTGCAATTGCTCAATTTGGCTCCGCATTCTTTGCATTTGGGCTGCCATTGGATCACGATTGATCTAAATTAAGAATGAGGGAAAGATCATCAGAAAGAGAAGCATAACATGTGGAGGTGAAAAAAGAATATAAGTATGAGAGAATACTTACAACTGCCTTGTTCTGAATGTTGCGAGCACGATTTGCATACTTCAATGTGTTCAGGGTTTCCTCAGCATTTGTGTCGGCAGGACTTACACAAGCTTCAATCAATACAAAACATTGTAAACATCAAAAATAATAAATAAATAAAAATAAAAGTAGGAATTACAAGAAAGAAAGATCTAAGATGCTTGAATAAGTATATTGACACATACCAATCATAACCGTTTTGCTGTTTCCTCCAAGAGAATCCTACAGATTCAAATTTCAATAAACAATCATGAGAGAATTTTTTACAATCAGTCAAATTTTCACTTTAAATATCAAAAAATGTTAATATTAACCCTTATTGCAGTCTCCATATTACACCTTCTTACCATGTTTTCTTGTGTTATGTAAAATATAATGTACTAATCCAATTTCCACAAATATTTGCATCTATCTGAGAGTAATCAAAAGCCTAGGTCAATTTTCTTTATGCATACTGGTTTTCTAGTAGATCATCTAGATTCAACAAACAAAAAGCATTCCTGTTTAACTGACCATAGGTAAATGAAGTCCATTACTTACATGTGTCTACATAAAAAGTAAAGAGATTTAAGAGCTTTAAAAAATCTTCAATTTTCATTGGTACAAGCAAATTCTGAGAAATTATACTTACAATTTAAGTAAGAAAAATAAATATTTATTCACTTGCCTGTAACAAGCGTGTTAACTTGCTGTCACGATATGGAACGTGACCTCCTTCTTTCCTCTTCTTTTCATCTCCCAAGGCACTTATCACATTGCCAAGTGCCAATAAACCCTTATTGATATGAATTCCTACATCAAATAAACTATTAAAACAAACACAAACTGGAAAAACTCCAATTTAAATTATGTAACATACTTATCATTCCATATATCACATTCACAACAGATAGCTATTTTAGAGTTTAAAACTACAAAGCTATAGATGTTCATCTTGCCACTATCTTATTAACCATATTGTAACAGATTGAAACCCCTAGACCAAGCCTCTAGCATCCTACCTTCTTTAAAACGCATGCCATCTGCACCCGTTCGTTTTGCACGTTCAGAACCAGCAAGATCCACTAAATGTAGTTTTGCACATAATATGTCATCACCAATGTCTTCATTTGTTACTCCGGCTACGAAGTGAGCAACTTTCTTTTGCTCCATAGTAATTGTAAAGATAGCATGTGAGCGACTGGAAAACGATACAAAAAGTTAACATGAAGTTCAACATTATAAATTATACAACTTTCAACATGATAGATCCTTAACCCAAGACTTCACCCTACACCTAGCACTTGCAAAGAGGGTGCCAGTTGAGCTAAAGCTCATTGGCAACAGTTCAAATTATGAAATGTTCCTTTAAAACTACAAAGCTATAGATGTTCATTGGCAACATTTCAAAAATATATAGCATTATGAAATTTGCACCTTGATTGGCTATTCATATTAGTACTCCCAGTGGCACGAGAGTGGGAACCGCGAGATAGATATGTTGCCATCTCTTCTTTTGTCCTAACTTCTGCCTCCGTGACTCCAGCAAGTGTTATTCCTCCATTCACCGTTTCTCTAATTTGTATTGGAACCCTTGCAGGCCCTGCATGCTTTACTAGAGCTGCCCCTTCAACTTTAGAGAAGACGGGCGAATTTGGATCTAGTAAATCAAACACTTCTTCCTTGAATATCTGTCATCACATCATACCACATCAAGCAAATAAACTCAAGTAGTGAGGCGAAGGAAAACAAAACAAAACAAGCTAAATAGAAGTATTTCTTTTACCTCAATAAATGAGACTCTAATCAAAAATTCTGTCGAATCTTTCATCACTTCAACTCTTTTGAATATGCTTTCCATTACTTTAGGTATGACTCCTACATTACTTCCCTCCCCTGAATAGTTAGTCCCCATGGTGTACGTCTTCCCCGACCCCGTCTTAAAAAACACAAACATCCCATCAACCAATCACGGAACCCACTTCAAACACTCCATAAGGCCAAATTTATGGATATGATTTATGTCAGAAAGGTAGTTAAAATGCCTTCTTTTAAGAGCCTGGTACATCTTCTAAAGAGGTAGTATTTTTAACACTTTTGGTTTAGTTGATTAGTTAAGACAGGTGGCTAAAATTTAAGAGAGCTTGAAGGGTTTTCATATTTTGTTCAAGCCAACTTAACTCAAGTTGAGAGTTTTATAGTTTAATTAACACTTCTCAGTATATTTAAAGAAAACGTTTAAGGTTTGAATTTCTCATTTCTCAACTATTAAATTAAAAATAAAAACATAAAAAAAAATTATGACAAGTGGTGTTCAATCACAATCGAGGAAGACTTTGCTTGGTATCCAAGATGCATGTGTTGCAATCACCAATTTAATTTTAAAAATCAATTTGCCTTCAATGATATAGAGAATTATACAATGATCCACATCAATTAAACTAAATATTTTCTTAGTTGACATAATATAATCAATTAAGAGAGTGCTGACCATGGTAAGATATTTCAAGTTTCAAATGTACGTACTATCGAATTTTTTATAAAGGCCACGTCATCTTTTCTTAATCTATTGCCACCGACACTTATGAGTTGAACTCATTCGTTTTTTTAATTTCTTTGATTAATTGGTTTTTTACTTTTTTATTTATTTGTTAAAACAAGTATACCAACTTTAAATAAAAAACAAAAAAATTATCTATGTATGTTCATTGCTATTTATCATCAAAGATGTACTCCTTTCATTTATAAGAAAACAATAATTAATTCCAAAGTTTTGCAAAAATGACAATATTTCTTAAGTTGCATAACGAATTTGATGAAATTCTTATGTTGCCCTTGGTTAAGTGACAACATTCTTAATTTTGCGTAAATTGAGTAATGTAAGGGTAAAATAAAGATTTTATTGATAAGTTAGAAGACAAATTAAGAACCTAATCGCTTGAGATTAGGTTAGTCAAAAAATAAATTAATTCAATGAAAAAATAAGTATTTCATTCTAGTATACTAACGAAACACTCAACAAGATCATTATTTTGCAAACTTTGGGTTGTTTTTGTTTTCTTATACCTACTTAGTAGTATAATTTTCCATATTATATCCAGTTGTGTCAATTTTTTTTTTTTTTTGACACACAGTTGTGTCAATTCATAAATTAGAAAACACGAATATAATATTATCCCTACTTAATTTAGTACCACTTGAATTTTCTTTTTAAATTTTTTCCATATTATATATCCAGTTTTGTCAATTCATAAATTAGAAAACAAAAATATAATATTATCCTTACTTAATTTAGCACCACTTGAATTTTCTTTTTAAAATTTTGACCCCAATAACAGTTGACGCAGCGCATGCGCAATGCGATTTACTATTTCTTTAGCCCATTGACTTGGATCGTGATTCTGTATTCCACCAGCAAGAAAATGCATATAATCTCACCGACATCTTCTTCTTCTTCTTTTTTTATTTTTTATTTTTTATTAAAAACAAAATAAATGAAACAAACTGATAAAAATTAGCTCATTCAAACACGCAATAAGTGTAAGGTGTTTGCAGCCTAGTTGCTTGTTTTGTTTTGTGGAAGTAATATTGTATTTTTAATGGTTGAATAAATTTACAATTCTTATGAGGAGGTTCTTAATCAGCAATTCACCATTGCAAAGACTTTATGAGTTAGGATAATCTCAATTAGAAAGCATTTATACTATAAAATGAGATTAATATTATATACTATTCATTATCCACGAGTGATGGACACGCATCCATCACATTTAATAGAGACAACTATTTTAAGGGATCTTGTCATCTTTTAGCTATTTCAACCTCTCCTCCTTCCTCTATATATATAGACTTAAGCTCTCACACATGGAAAAGCATTTTGAGAAACATTGAGAGCAAAGAAAAATATATGTGTATTCTATATTAGTTTCATAAATAATATGTTGTAGTCTCATCCTTATATTTCATTTTTCTTATCATTATATTTCCTTTATTTTACAAAACTTTTTTTATTTTTTCTTCTTTTCCGTCTTATATGAATAAAAAACTATTAACTTATTTAAGTAGCGATGGTCCTTCTTCTTTCCTTTCTTTTTTTTTAAGGTAAAAAAATAAAAAAATAAAAAAAGCCCATCACTACTTGGGCTGGGAGAAGTGCAGGTACCAACTATGGTGAGTAGTGAGTACCCTAGAAACGGACTGAGAAATAGCATAGATGGTCAATGGCCCATCCCACTATAACAAAAAATAGTCCACTCTACCTGGCCCTAGGCACAAAATTAAAAGATACATTCTCAAAGTTCCTACACAATACTTTCATATCTTCCAAAAGGGCTGTGATAAGGAGCACCAACTTTTTTGAAAATTTTTTGAAAATTTTTTTTTTGTCTGATTTACAGCTTTATCTCATTTTTTCAGCTTTATAAGTACTGCTCGATGTCTTTTTTGACTTTTTTCTGATAGTTTTTTTGTCTTTTCTGCACCTTAACAAGCGCTCTCGGTGCTTGTTAAAACATTTCCCCTTCCAAAATATACACATAGACCTTTTTTGGTTTTTTAGTACTTCATCCTCATCCAACTGTTCATCCTCATCCAATCGCTTCTCGTGGAACCAATTCGACCTGATATGAGTAAAAGGGCATACCATTTAATTCAACTTCCTTCGTGTGTAAAACTCCAATGAGCCTAACACAGAATTTGGATTTTCAATGAGTGTTAAGTATTCAAAATTTAGGATTATCCATTTATTTTTAATTTGAATCTGAGAGTTAGCTTTTAGCTCATAAGCATATTAAATTACATATATAAATTTGGTTCATTTTCATGTCAAATAAATTTGACCTTGTTCTCGACATATTTGATTAACTTTTTTTTAATATATATATAATAAATATCATGAACAAAGTTTTTACCATTTCGCAAACATATGTTAATAATTAATAAGGAAATTATAGTTGATATTGTATTATTTGAGTTCATTAGATAGGGTGATTTTTGTTTATGAACTTATAACAAATAAATTCACAAACATTTTATTGTTAAAAATTGTGTATCATTTCACTACAAGATAAACTACTTATTATCAATAAACTATAAATAATAATTTCATATCTTATGAATATAATTATAAACATACACAATCTAATAAAAGTATATTTTTAATACATAAATACATACAAAATATAATATTATATAGAGCTAAATAAAGTTTCATACTCACAATTTTATTCTCAAACACTTTATTATGTTTGAAATAAGTTCATTAATTATTAAAGTTACCTAAGTACTCCGATTTCTCATTAGCTTAAAAAATTTATCTACGCACACCCTTTATTAATGAACAATAATATGTCCCAAATATTTTAGGGTTCTAGTCCAACTTGATTAGTCACTTACCCTATGCAAACATTCATCTCTCCCAATACTCTCACCGCCATCCTTTCCCTTCTCTCTTATCTCTCTCACAAGAGACAAAGCTACGTTCAAGGGTTCCCTTAGATAAATAATTAAGATTTTTACTCTTTTGATCCCCCCGCCCCCACGCCCAATATATGAATTATCTTTCAAAATAAACAAAAAAAAAAGTGTTAATTTTATCAATTCTTAATATTTAAGATGTTCCAACATTGAAGAAGGTAAAGGGAAACTTATAAATGAGAATACAACTATAAATATTTCATAAAGACTATATAAATGTATATTTTTATTTACTTTTAGTATAAAAGTTAAGTCTTTAAAATTCTTAATTTTGTATGATGATATCTTAATGAATTTATACAATTTTTTATGAACCAGTGATATCTAATTAAAACTCATAATTTTAAGACATTATATATATATATATAATTAAGAAGTTCAAAAGAGTAATTGAATCAATAATTATGCAAGTGTTGGTTTGCTACTCTCTCATAAAAGATGAAAAATTTCACTAGCTCTAAAACAAAACGTGTGTATAATATATATGCATATGTGTGTGGACATGAAAATTGTCCTCCCTTCAAACAATAAATCATGGCTCTGGCCTTGTCTCTCACAATATCACTCTCAAAAGTGTCAATGCCACACTTGATGAAGATGGGTATGGGGAATTTCTACCGATTATAGGGCCAATGGTTTTGTCGTCTTTATTAAACGTACTCTATTTTGAAAAGAATACATTCATGATCCAACCTTGGTTTGCTCTACATTGATAACATCCATATTTTAGGCTATGATAAAGGAAGGTTGAGCAAAGTAGAATCTACTATGCTCAACATCAAGTAAAAACGTACTTGGCATCTAGCGTGGACTCATTATGCTTGATACACCAAGCATATCCTATGTACATCATGGAAAAACATATGAAGATTTTAGACTTGTGGGCATTTACCATAAATTAAATTTAAATAACAAATAAAATAGTAAAAAATATTTTAAAGATTACTGAAGTTTTAAAATTTCTAAAAGCTTTTAGTAGTAAACGAATCAAGCTTTGCATGGTTTTGGTCATAAACTTATAAGATGAATAATTTTATTGAGAAAGACCAATTAATGATTGAAGAGAAATTATACCCGGGCCGAACTAAGAGATAACTTTGTATTTATTCAAAGAACAATTAAGGTGAAGTAGGGTGAGGAACAAATAAATAATAATTATAACATAACATAATAACATTTATATTTAATTATAATGAAGCGCTTGCATCTCAAAGTATCAAATTATCAACACTAAACATGCTAAGATGTTTATGAAAGCATTATCAATAAGCATGTACCACATCAACATCTAACACCCTACTATTGCATGAATTATGATTAAAATTGACCTAATATTTTTACTTTAACCCCTAGCAATCATCCCAAATTTACAAATTAAAACTACTCCAAATTTATAAAAATTTAAAAATTGAAAGAAAAATTCACAATAACACACATAAATATATAGACACAAAGCAAACTCAATTCAATAATTACAAACAATATTAATTTCTAAACATTAAAAAAACTGGAATTAGAGCTATAGTAAAGATACCACATGAAAATCGACTCAACTTTGACAACAAAGGAGGCAGCAAGTCATGGAGATTTCACATCACCTTAAATATCCATTGTTTTACATCACCCTTTTATATTTAATTAATTTTCCGTTTCCATTATTTGTGGAGTAATGTTCATTATCATGGTTTCTTGATACTCAAATCTTGGAATTTTACATACCAGAGGATCTACACATATTGGAAAACGTATCTTTCAAAAGTGAATAAGATTTTTGTTAAATTAATTTGTTAGTTTTCATGGAAGATATACAATTGATTCTCAAGACCATAATAAGTACATAAATTAGATCAAAGTTAACAAAAATAACTTAAACAAAGGCAACCCGCACACAAAACATATTCAATTTGATGAAAAGCAAGAAGATGGGAATTTCATGAAAAAAACAAAAGAAGAATGCAAATACATACATGCAAGTTTCATAGGTAAGGTAAGTATGAGAAGGAAAGAATACATCAAGAAACCGTACGGTAGGAAAAGGGAAAATATATCAAACCATATATATACTTCACTTTTATATTAGATAATTTTAAGTCAGTGGAAGAAGTCGATAACTTGATACTTAACGTGTTAAAAAAAGAGCTACTTAATTATGAAGTTTATGTTAATTACATATTAGTTTTTTTTTTTTTTACTATCCAAAAAATAGTTAATGTTATTAGATTGTTATTAGATTTTTTTATTATTTTTAGTTTACGTTAAAGTTAATAAATATTAGCTTATTTTTTTTTTTATTCCAAAAGAAAAAGTTTTTGAGAAGAAAAATAATACTTTTTAAATTTGTTACTATTATTAGGAAATAGATGATGTAGATTATCGCTTATTCCAAAAAAATAATAACGTAAGCTAGTAAAATTGTTACTTATAAATTTTTTTTTTTAAAGAAGAAGTTCATTAGAGCACTTATTATTACTTTATTCAAAAGAAGTTGATAAAGATCAAAACTTTTGCTTTTATCTAAAAACTTATGAATGAATTTATTGAAATTTTTTTAAAAAATTGCAATTTGGTGAAGCCACTTACATTAAGAAGCTATGTTAATTACTATTAGTTTTTTAACTTTATCCCAAAAAATAGTTAATGTTATTAGAATTTTTTTAGTTTACATTTAAAGTTAATAAATATTAGCTTTTTTTTTTATTCCAAAAGAAAAAGATTTTGAGAAGAAAAATAATACTTTAAATTTGTTACTTATTATTAGGAAATAGATGATGTAGGATAACAGCGGTTCCAAAAAAAAATACTAACGCAAGCTAGTAAAATTGTTACTTATAATTTTTTTTTTTTTAAAGAAGAAGTTCATTAGAACACTTATTGTTACTTTATCCAAAGAAGTTGATAAAGATCAAAAAACTTTTGTTTTATCTTAAAACTTAAGCGAATGAATTTATTTAAAAATCTAAAAATTTCTCCAATTTACTTAAACCACTCAAGACAATCACGACTTTTTCACCTAAACTTTTATTATATAAGATACTTATTACGAATAAAAACTATAAACTTATTAAGTAGCGATGGATTCTTTCTTCTTCTTTTTATTTTTTAAGGTAAAAATAAAAATAAAAGCCCATCACTACTTGGGCTGGGAGAAGTGCAGGCACCAAATCACGTGAGTAGTGGAGTAACCCTAGAAACGGACTGGAGAAGCATAGATGGCCAATGGCCCATCCCACTATAACAAAATAGTCCAATTTTACCTGGCCCTAGGCACAAATTCAAAAGATACATTCTCAAAGTTCCTACACAATACTTTCATCTTCCAAAAGGGCTGTGATAAGGAGCACCGCAGGATCCGTTAACAACTTGAAAAAAAAATTTGTCTGTTGTATTGCTTTATCTTATTTTTTTCAGCTTTATAAGTACTGCCTGGATGTCATTTTGACTTTTTTCTTGGATAATTTTTTTGTCTTTTCTGCACCTTTAACAAGCTCATCAGTACTAGTTAAAACATTTCCCTTCCAAAATATACATAGACCTTTTGGTTTTTTAGTGTTCATCTCATCCAATTGCTTCACGTGGAACCAATTCGACTCGATATGAGTAAAAGGGCATACCATTTTAATTAACTTCCTTCAGTGTAAAACCCAATGATTTCAACACAAACTGATTTTCAATGAGTGTTTTTTTTTTTTTTTTTTTTTGCTAAAGATTTTCAATGAGTGTTAAGTATCTCGTAAATTTAGGATTATCCATTATTTTTAATTTGAATCTGAGTTACTTAGCTCAAGCATATTAAATTACATATATAAATTTGTTCATTTTTCATGTCAAATAACTGATCTTGTTCTCGGGATATTTGATTAACTTTTTTAGCATATATATATATATATAATTAAATATCATGAACAAAGTTTTACCATTTTGCAAACATATTTTAATAATTAATAAGTAAAATATAGTTGATATTGTATTTTTGTGGAGTTCCTTAGATAGGGGTGATTTTGTTTATGAACTATAACAAATAAATTCACAAACATTTTATTGTTAAAATTGTGTATCATTTCACTACAAGATAAACTACTTATTATCAATAAACTATAAATAATAATTTCATATCTTATGAATATAATTATAAACATACAATCTTAATAAAAGTATATTTTTAATACATAAACATATACAAATATAATATTATATAGAGCCAAATAAAGTTTCATACTCAAGTTAATTTTATTTCAAACACTTTATTATGTTTGAAATAAGTCTATTAATTAAAGTTACCTAAGTACTCCGGATTTCTCATTAGCTTAAAAATTTATCACAATACCCTTTATTAATGAACAATAATATGTCCCAAATATTTTAGGTTCTAGTCCAACTTGATTAGTCACTTACCCTATGCAAACATTCCATCTCTCCCAATACTCACCGCCATCCTTTCCTTCTCTTATCTCTCTCATTAAGACAGCTACGTTCAAGGGTTCCTTAGATAATAATTAAGACGTTACTCTTTGATCCCCGCCTACACTAATATATGAATTATCTTCAAAATAAACAAAAAAAGTGTTAATTTTATCAATTTAATATTTAAGATGTTCCAACATTGAAGAAGGTAAAGGGAAACTATAAATGAGAATACAACTATAAATATTTCATAAAGACTATATAAATGTATATTTTTACTACTTTAGTATAAGTTAAGTCTTTAAAATTTTAATTTTGTATGATGATATCTTAATGAATTTATACAATTTTTTATAACAGTGGATATCTAATTAAAACTCATAATTTTAAGACATTATATATATAACAATTAAGAAGTTCAAAAGAGTAATTGAATCAATAATTATAAGTAAGCTATTTATACTTCTCATAAAAGATGAAAATTTTCACTAGCTCTAAAACAAAACGTGTATAATATATATGCATATGTGTGTGGACATGAAAATTTGTCCTCCCTTCAAACAATAAATCATGGCTCTGGCCTTGTCTCTCAATATCGCTTGTTAAGTTCTCGTGGATCAAGAACCGTTAAGAAGGGAAAAAAATGGTTACTGAGGGGTAACTAACTCCTAATCTAGAGAGGTGGAGAGATAAGATTGTAGAGGAAACAAAGATAAGAAAGTACAATTTGAAAGGATTTACTTGCCTACCAATGTACTTACGTAATTATATACCCAAACCATCCCATGTGTTCTAAACTAACAAATTTAAACAAACTAAACTTAACTAACTGACTTGTTACCATATGCCACCATCAACTAACAACTAACATATCATACAATACAATCCATACATTAATGTATACAACCATCAATATGCCCTAGTTCCTAACAACTAGCCCCCCCAATTAAAACTTGCCCTCAAGATGGGGAAATTGTTGCCGGCGTCAAAGGCCTCATAAGTGGCATCATCAGAGGAACAACCTTACACTGAACCAACACCGTGATAGTCCTTTCACAAGAACTCAAGAGTCTCGTCTGGGCGTAATGGCCACAAAGTTCAAAGAACTCCTCGAGAAGTGACAGAAGGTAAACCTGGAAGAGGGACAAAGTTGTGGCCTAATTTAGCCTTCAAACATGAAACATGGAATACTGGTGAATGGGCATGCCAGGAGATCCAACCTATGTGCAATCGGGTCCACCCTTTGTATGATCTAAAAGACCAAAGAACCAGGAGATAGTTTATGGGAGGTCCTATAAGCTGCTGCATCGTCGCCAGGCTAAAGTGCCTGGCACCCAAATTTCAATATGAAATTTCGCCGATGCAAATCACTCGATGTTTCATCCTTGCTTCGAGCATCAACCAAATTCCCGCTTGAGCAAGGACAAAATATGCCGCCTTGATTAAGCAGCAGTCACCAAAGAGCCATTCGAGTAGTGCCTCGAATATAGTCCACAGCCTAGGTGGAGTAGTGCCACATAGAGAGCCTCAGCCAAAGAAGCTTACCAAAGCAGGTAATTTGTATTAAACCAAAATTCAAATTAACATGTTTCAATCATACCACTTAAGGTTTGTCACAGAGAAGGATCCAAGATAATGTTTTAAACTTTGTTTACAACCTCGGCCTCGCCCATCACCAGGGATGGTGTTGCAGACATTGTGTCGGTAACACCCTCGAAGCCCTTGAACAATTTTGCCCAAAATTTAGCAAGAACATAGATCTCTATCGTAAACCAAGGAAGTAGGAACTACAGTTTAAAAACATGAGCAAACAAGTGGAGCAACCTTAGTCGCTAATAGGGACGGGAAAGATAATGAAATGTACATACTTGGTGTCTATCAACAACCACCATAATGACATCCATTCTCGAGACCGAGGTAAACCATCAATAAAATCCATACTCACAACACCAAGGTTTGTCGGGGAATAGTATACAGAAGAACACACCGATGGCGTGTCTCGATTATTTGTTGACATACATCACATTCTTTAATATGAAGCTTCAAATCAAATTCATCCCATGCTAGAAAATCATGCGAGCCTATGGTAAGACTTCAAAAACCAAGATGCCCACCCAAAGGACTCACATGCACCAAATGAAGAACCCAATTTTGTTAACAAGTAGGCCATAAATACTCTACCTTTGTATAGGAGTAAACCATTATGCAAAGAAAACTTAGGACAATTAGCCTTAATTCGTGAATCACCGTTTAAGAATCTCCGTCAACTTCACAAGTGAGGAACTATACCTAGCCTTTAAATCATCAAATCCAAGTAGGACAGGAAAAGAAATCAAACACAAAGAAGTTGAACGAGAACCTCGTCCTCATCACCCCAACATCAACATCCACCTTCCTAGAAAGCGGCATCAACCAACTCTATTATCACACCCCTTTTTATACCTGATAAACAAGTAGCCCAAGAGCTTAAATGAACACTTTTGTTTGAAATCAGCAATCCTTTTGCTCCAAATGTACTTCAAGCTTTACGGTCGGGCCTGATGGGACAAAGGTCTACCAACAAGTGCGTTCCATCTATGTACAGCAGTAACCAAAGCTAAAAGTTCCTTTTCATAAGTTGACAAGTGCAAAGCCTTTCCCTTCAAAACCTCGGCTATGAAAGGCAATTGGCCAGTTGGTCTTATCAAAATGTACCTAATCCAACAATTAAGCATCACATCTTTATAGTAAAGGTTTGGAGAAATCGCAAGGTTAGAACAGTGGCCGCACACTGGCACCTTAAGAGCCTGAAAAGCTTCCTCAGCTTGCAAGGACCACACAAAGGCTTTTTTCTTCAACAAGGCACAAAGGGTACTATTTGGCCATAACATGTATGAATTTCCTATAATAACCAAAGGCGACCATGAATCCACGCAAAGCTTTAATCATGGTTGGAGAATAATCTTTCATGGCGGGTAAAGTTTTTAGATCAAGACTACACCTGACCGTATATAATGTGACCTGATATTTCCTACCTCAGAATGCCAAAGACACATTTGCTTCGCTTGGCATACACCGATGCCGCAACAAGAACCGAGAACTAGTCTAAGATGCCGAAGACGCAGTCCAAGCTTTCACCGAAAAACTAAAATGTCATCAGCAGACTAACAATAAACTCTTTAAGTAAGGTCTAAAAATATATCTCATTAGAGCTTGAATGTGTAGGTGCATCGTCAAACCAAATGGCATAACAAGAAATTCATAATGACCTCATGTGTCCTAATGCGCTTAGTAATATCCTCCCCTTTTCATGGTAATTTAATGATAAACTGCATCTTAAATCAAGCTTAAAAATGCAAGAACCCGAAGTAACTCATCAAGTAATTCATCAACAAATCGTGAACGGGAACTTATCTTTGATCGCGGACCGATTAAGAGCTCAGAGTTAATACATTACGCGCCAAGAACCGCGCCTTTCTCACTAACAACACCGAGAAGAAAAAGCGCCCGGGCTGTGGTCTGAGCAAACCCCACCTCCAACAATTCATTAACAATCTTCTCAATTTCGTTCTTCTGAAAGTGAGGATACTTATAAGGCTTTTGACACTGTCTGGTACATCCTTCAAAAGAATTTGATGTTCAAACCCTCTAGGAGGTGCGTACTAGCACGTGTCTCAAAACAAGAGTAAATTCACAAGAGTTTCAATTTCTAGAATACAATGCGAAAGTGGTGTAACACCAAGATGCAATTTGTAACAAAAGTCCTTTCTTCGCTGTGTGGTTGAAGAATCGAAAAGCTCAAGAATGGTCAAACTGGGTCGCAACCCAACTATTAATTTCACCCCTCGAATCGCAGCGAGAAAACTCCATGTACATTCCAAAAATCCCATTGATAGTTACTAAGGAACCTTCACCTATCGAAAATCAAACTAGTTACAATCTCCCAAAGCTAATGCATTCAAGTCCACTACAAACACCCCCGACTCTCGGTGATAGCAACCTTAACATTAGGAACAAACACCTGTCTGGAAGTGAAGACTACTGCAACTCACCAAAAGGACAGGCGGTCTGGGCGGTAAAATGTAAAACAAATCATAGCAAAGATCAACAAAATTATGTACCCCAAAGATCAATCAAAATCACAAGACAATGACCATTAATTTTTCCAACGAGCATAGCAGTAATTCCAAAATTTCCCTACTTTAAATTCGCACTACTATCAATGATTTATCCCCTCATCTTAATCAAGAATAAGGTGGCTTCTAATCAATAAGTTTTACGCTTCAATTGAACATTAGAACTAGAATCTGGAAAGGGTAAAGTCCTCCTCCAATATGCTTAAGAGACTTACAATGATAACCAGCCGAAACTTCTCATTACAAATAAACAAAGTCCTCCTTCTTACTTCCATTCGTAGGTGACAATCTTGTAAAAGCAACTTCAATATGGATTCTATCTTTCCCTTTAGGTTTGGGACCCAAAATCAAGGCTTAGCGTAATCAAAAGTTAAGGTCTGACTCTACTCGCCATCAAGTATGTATTCTTCTTGGATTTTTGCTAAACCAAAAGCTTCATTGAGGTTCTTGATGAAGCATCTTCATCGGGTAGTCCGACTTCATCCTCGGTGACCACTAAGGAAACAACTCACTCAGGGCTATCCGATAACCCTTAACTCGTTGGGACAAGGCCCCAAATTGCCCTTTATAAGCTAAACATTGGAAGCTCGTCTAACTCTACAGGAGTGATTCCATAGATCCTCATAAAGTATTCCAAACCTTGGTCAATGTGGCTTCCACAAATCCTTCCCAAGTAGCAAACACCATTCTCATCACCTGCCTTGAAAAAAACCATCTGCAGCATCTCCATCCATGTGGAAAGAAGCCATTAACAACCTCTCATTAAACGAAGTCTGATAGAAACTAAAAATAATCGGGCTACCAGACACCCAAGAAGCAGGGTCATCACCCTTAAACCGAGGAAAATCCAATCACACTCTTCGACATATGTGAAATGGGCAAAGAAATAGCTTGAGCATTTGAGAATTTGGAGAAGGAGATGAAGACTTTGAAGACATAGCTTGTTGTCGTCGTTTCACCTTTCCGTGAGTTTTTGCAGAAATAATCTAATAGCATTCAATTGTTGAGTGTTGGTATTCAATTGTCGGGTGTTAGCATTCAATTGTTTATAATCTCGCAAAGAATGGCCATGATGAAATCTTACCATAGGCTAAAGCAGATTTTTTCCCATGGATGAAACTGACTAAGCTTCATTAAAGAACGTGATGGCGTCAACAAATGAATCCAGACCTCGCCATTCAAATTGACCATTACAAACTCTTACCTATTCCTAACAGTTCTTTGGTCACCGTGGAGTATGGATTTTATCGAGATAGGCGTAGATCTCGCTTCTATGGAAGCTGTGTGGGTAAGGCTCGATACTAAATGTTAAAGCTCCTTGGTGGATCAAGAACCGTTAAGAAGGAAAAAATGGTTACCGAGGGTAACTAACCTCCGTGAACTCAGAGGGTGGAGAGAGAGAAGATTAGAGAGGGAAACAAAGATAAGAAAGAAGCAATCGAGTGATTTTACTCGCTCTTTTACTCAATGTACTACAGAGTTATACCCAAACCATCCCATGCTCCTTAGAAAACCAACAAATTAAACAAACTAAACTCTAACTAACTGACTTGGCAAAATTTCATATGCCGCCTCATCAACTAACAACTAACATATCATACAATACAATCCATACATCCACAAGAATGTATACAACCATCAATATGCCTGGGTTCCTAACACTCTCAAAGTGCCACGCCACACTCACAGACAAAATGGGAATTTCTACCGATTATAGGGGCCAATGGTTTTGTCGTCTTTATTAAACTGTACTTATTTTGAAAAGAATACATTCATGATCCAACCTTGTTTGCTCTCTACATTGATAACATCCATATTTTAGGCTATGATAGTGAAGGTCGAAAGCAAAGTAGAATCTACTATGCTCAACATCAAGTAAAAACGTGCATTTAGCATCTAGCGACTCATTATGCTTGATACACCAAGCATATCCTATGTACATCATGGAAAAACATATGAAGATTTTAGACTTGTGGGCATTTACCATATAGAAATTAATGATCAAACTACTTCCACATGGAAAACACGGATTAAGCCCGTAGCACATTCATTTGGATATGCATTATAAATCATTAATGACCCTTAAGAGAGTAATAACAATCTCAATAATTTTAAAAGGGAAAAGCACCACGCTCTAATGACATTGCGCTGCTGCTATGTATTTATCTGGTGATGGTCACAGACTATCAAGGAGTTTTGAAATTTTTTTTATAATTTTAACAAAATGAATTTTAAATTAATATTGACGTTGACCACCCCTAAGAGGTGACTCAACCAAAAAAATAGTAGGGACTAAACCGTGATTCGAACTGGGGTCAAAGCTAAACAAAAAAAAATTTGATAAAATAAAACTAACATCTATCTCATATTCAGAAAATAAAAAAAATGATTCATTATTTCCATATTTCATAGTTCTATTGTACGAATAAATAAAAACAAACAAACAAACAAATGGAGTTCCTCACAAGCCACAATATTAATGTTAAATTGTTAACGTGTTAGATTCACCAACTAAAAAAATGGACTTCAAAAAAAAAAATCTAAAAGAATGGAATACAATTACACAGCCACGCCCACAACATGACACCAATGTTTTACTCTCTAAAATGTTTATAAAGCCATGATTTAAATAGTTATTTAATGCTATCTAATTATTGACTATTGGGCATTGGCCACACAAAGACTTAAATCACAACCACACAAAGAATTAAATTAAATCACAAGAGACAAACACAAGTTCATATATATATATATATATATCGCCACACTACCACACCACACACAAATCGACCACCCTAAAGAGGACTTTAATCCAGATTCAACCCTGAGGTACCAAAGCCTTTAAAATCCAAAAAAAAAAAAAAAAAAAATTACGAAAATAAAACTAACATCTATTTCAGCATATTCATAAAAAGATTCATTATTTCCATATTTCATAGTTCTATTGTACCTAGTCAAATAAAAACAAACAAACAAATATGCCCTCACAAGCCACAACAATATTAATGTTAAATTGTTAACGTGTTAGATTCACCAAATAAAAAAATGGACTTCTAAAAAAAAAAAAATCTAAAAGAATGGAATACAATTACACAGCCCCACAACATGACACCAATGTTTCTACTCTAAATGTTGAGCAGCCATGATTTAAATAGTTATTTTATACTATCTAATTATTGACTATTGGGCATTGGCCACACAAAGACTTAAATCACAATCACACAAAGAATTAAATTAAATCACAAGAGACAAACACAAGTTCATATATATATTGGCCACACGGCCCACACCACACAAAGTGACAAAGAGTCAAAGACAAAGTTTAATGACTCAATACCAAAGACTTCGCTCTCAAGCTTAGACACAGTACTCACATAAAGTAATAAAGTATGCCTTTATTACTAACTAGCTTAGACAAAGTTTTTCAGTACTCACAAGCTTAGACAAAGTTTTGCCTTTATAGATAAAGTAATAAAAGTAAAAAACCAAAACAAAAAAAAGTCACAAACAGTCAAACACAACACAAACTATGGTCACAACTCACACAGTCCCTAAAAAACGCAGAGGGCAGAGGTAGAGCAATAGAGCATAGAAAAAAAAAAAAACACAAATATGAACTTGAAAGAGAAGAGAAATTTTTCAGATTCACCATACGTTAGCCAATTCAACTCGTGTGTGAGTGTGAACACCAACAGATGTAGATCGAGGATCTGAAGAACAGCAGCAGCAGCAGCAAGCCAACAACTGTAGATCAGATCTAATATGAGGAACAACACAGCAGCAACAGCGGATGGCAGTGATGGAGGCGTTAAGGTTTTTTTTTTTTTTTTTTTTTTTGAGAATTGGAGGCTTTGAGGTTGAGTGGAGGAAGAATGAGGTCGAAATTTGGGACTTGTAATTTAGCTTTTCTGGAATTTATTGTTTTGTGCATGATTTTTGTTTAGTCCATATTTATTTTGTAGTTGGGGCATGAATTTTTTTTTTTTTTTTTGTAGGTCAATATCTAAATATTTTAGAGGAGGAGAGCCAAAAATATATATTAAAGGGCAAATCTTAATTTTTTGTATACCAGTTTTTTTTTTTTTGGGGGTTGGCCCCCCTCTACCCTACTATAAGTATGTCTCTGCACCCTAGAAAAAAAAAACTTGACCACCCTAAAAAAAACTTGAACTCCCTAAATAAAAATTTGAGCCCATTAAAAATAAAATTTGACCTCTCCAAAATTTTGTTCTATTAAAGATTGAACTAAAAAATTGTGAAAAATTCTATATTCACAATATTTTCACAACAAATTCTAAGTGGTAGGTTATTACTGATGAACAAAAAAACAATTTTAGTGATATGTAAATTATAACCAATAATAATTGTCAATAAGTTTTGTTGTGAAAATTTTGTGGACAGTATTTCTCAAATATTGTCCAAACAAATTAATTAGCCTAAAAGCCCAAATCAAATGTTCAATTGTGATATTTTAAATTATTTTTTCAAAAGACATATTTTTAAATTGCTATTTTTTTATATGAAAAAAGTATATTTTCAAATAACTAGTTGGTTAGTGCTTGCTTTAATCTTTAGCTGAACTTTTTGGATTTATATGATACATCTTATACATACGCATATGCACTAAAATAATTTTTCAATACTTTATTGAACATGATTAATGTAATGGTTTAATGCCTAAGTTGAATATTTTAAATGAACTTATAATTTACCATTTATTCTTTTGTTAGCACTATTAACAAATTTCTTATAAGGAAATCACTTTTATTGCAAATTTTATCTTCTAAGCAAATTCATAATTACTTGAATAATCTTCTTTCAGATTCTAAACTGTGAGAAAAGGTCTTATTTTTTCATCCTAATGATAAGGAGAAAATAAAAAGAGTATATTTACGAAGATATTATTGTCAACCTCTTAACCATGATTTCCCTAAAAAGGAAATTAGTGGAGCATTGCATTGATTTAATCTTAATTAGTTTAAAGAATACAAAATATTGGTTGGAACATGTCATAAAAAAGGATGATGCATTTTGTTTATATTGTTACTTTTTTTTTTTGCTGAATATATTGTTACTTATTTAGGCAAGATTTTGGTAATTGAATGGGAGATCAATAGTTTAAAATTACTTGATTGTGTGTATTGAAAAAGATGTAGTTGATAGCATTAATAATGAAGCTATCATATAACAATTTCAAATATGAAAAACTCATAGAAGGAAATTTTAAAATTTTATGTATTTGAGATTTTTTTTATGGCAATATATTCAGGTTTTATTTTTATTAAATTTTGTTTAATTTAAGTTTTTTAATGACCACCTTGAAAAAAATTAATGAAGCCGCCACCGATGGACATTGATTTATAAAATATTTTTAGAAACTTTTTATAGAAAAATTTTTCTTTTATTGGTAGTTGTTTATATTTCCTTTAAAATTAGTATTAAAATTTTTATTAAACTAATTTATTAACAAATGCTTTAAAGTCATCGCCTCATCGGTTCACCAAACTCATTTTAAAAAGGAACCAAACCAAAGGAATCAACCATCAAATTCCATTATCCTTTAATTTTGGGTGAACCGAGGATAAAATTAAGAATTTCAAATTCAATTTAAACATAAATTTTTTTATTTGATAACCCAAACCGCATGATACCTCCACAGTCGGCACACACCCAAACAAGCAACAATGAAATATCACCAACCAAACCGTCACGTTGGCGGCAGCGAAAACCATATTTTTAAAATTAAAAAAAAAAAAAAAAAAAAACCGCACGCAACTCAAATAGTCTTTATCCCCCGTCGGGCGCCACATAAGCACATCCAAAACCTCGCAATCCCATTGGAACACGTGTCCTTCCTGAACTTTTACCGACTGGCGTATTTTAGCGTCACGCCAACTGTTGAATAGTATTCTCTCTGTTCTATTTTGCTTTTTGTTTCTTCGAAATTGCTCGGAGAGTGTTTTTTTTTTTTGTTCTTTGTGTTTGTTTCTCAGGAAAGTTGTTGGTTCTCTCGTTGCTGGAATTTTTCTCGGCTAAGTAAATTTGAAGTTAGTCTGGTATGTCTGGTATAATAGTCTGAGCATTTATTTATTGATTTTAGCTTTTGTTGTTAATTTAAGTTCAATAGTATGAAGTTTATTAACAGGACTGGGAAGTGTAAATTATTAGATTCTTTGAGATCTAGGTTTTTTGGCTTAGGTACTAAATCAATCTACTATTTTCTTTGGGAAGCAAAAAAAAAGAAAAAGAAAATTGAATATTGGTATTATATTATGGGTGGGTTTGGATAAGCTGTTTTAAAATGATATTTTGGGTTTAAAATTAGCGTTTATAAAAGAGCTGTGAGGAGTAGGTGTTGCGAAAAAACGGAGTTTTAAGTTTTAAAAACGCGTTTTTAGGCTCCCAAAATACCTAACCAGACCCTATATAGTTATCTTTTTTTTGTTTACAAAAAAATTAAAAAGGAAAATTGTACTTAATTAAATCATATAGTACTATTAAATGAGCTAAAAGGAGCTAAACAGTACTAGTATTTAAATATTGATTCATTTAAATGAGTTAAAGAAACCAAATAGTACTACTATTTAGATGGAATTTTTTTTTTTTTTGTTTTTGTTTTTGTGTGTGTGTGTTTGGGCCATTTCCTGTATTTGCTTTTCCTTGCACTGAATTTTGAACTCTTTACATTGGCAGGTGCTATATAACCTGATTTTAGAGTCTGGACTGCATAATGGTATTTTGTTACTAGTGGCATTTGCACAAATTACACCTCGATCCAATAATGGCACCCGCTGCTGGTTCTATCCGATTGTCCCGTGAATTGGGGATATACGGTGGTCATAGATGTAGTAACCAACACGCTGTACGTGATTATTATCCTATTATTGTGTTTACTCGTGCCTAAGAGTTTCTTTTTTCGGGCCTAGAATGCTAAGCTTTTGTTTTTGTTTTTTTTTTTATCAGAGTGTGATGGGAAAGGATCGATTAAACTTAGTTAGCACCAATCTTTCATCGAATGGATTGGTATGGTTTCTGTGGCTTCAGAATTTCATGCAACTTTTTTGTTGTTTTGTGCATGACTGCATGTTTACTTATGTTGCTTTCAACATTGTTTCTCAAAGGACAAAGTTTTCTTCCAAACTGGATTGGAAAAATATCCTTCAACCCATTACGTGGTAGTTTAGAAGACCATCAATGTGTATTAAATCACATGACTGTTAAGTTGGTCATGTGACTTATTTAGTCCTTTCTCAAATGCTTGTTATGTGACCACCACATACCCTTGGTGCGATGGTCACTCCACAAATATAAGTGGTTGTGGGGTGTGGGGGGCAATGATCGGGATTCAAGGGACAATGATCGGAGTTCAAGTCTCCAGAAAGGAGCTTCACACACACATATACACTTAGATTAGGCTAGAGTAGAATTTCTATCTTGTATAAAAAAAGAAGAAGCTTGTTATGTGTTTTTGCATTCTTGTGTGTGGTTATCTATTCTTTATTCTGCATGCTAAGATCTCGACAGGTCCATGCTTATAGTTTAGCGGGCGAAGCCTGCAAGTGCAAGCATGTCTCTTTGTATGTGAGATGAAATTAAAAAGTTCTCGTTTTTATAGAATCTGTACCTATGGAAAATTCTGTCTGTTGATGTCAGCGACAGGATGCCTGGAGTCTCCATCTCTTGAGCAGTGTGCGAGGTCCAATATGTCCTGTATCCTCCAGATGTAATGTTTTCTTGTGCCGTTCTGTTCTAGTACCTGGTGGAGGAAATGAGATTCCTCTTCTGAAATCTGCAACTGTGGTTTTGACAAGGTATATCAATTTTGATGTTTGTATTTTATCAGTTTTTTTCTTTCTTTCTATTTCATAGCTCAGGTAACATGCTAATGTAGTTCCTAATATTATTTGTACTCTCAGAATATTAGAATTACCTGCATTTTGTGATTGTCTGTTGGTGAATCTAGTTTCACTGGACTCATGGAAAGGTTGTGATTTAATAGCATCTCGTGAATGTCATTGTGACTCTTTAAGTGAATCAGCATCCTATGATGTCGCTTATCATGTTGTAGTTTCATGCACTTACTTTTGGGGTATTCCTTTTGTAGCTTGTTAACTGTTTAATTAAGGAGCCCAATTAGTTTTGGGGTTCAATCTCTCTCTCTACTCCTTCTAGCTCCTCCCTCCCTTTGGACTGGGTGAATGGGGATTATATGAAGGGTATCAAATACATTGTTTAAGTTCACAAAATTATTGTCTATTATGCGAATAAAAGCTCCATTTATGGCCTAGGTTGACATCCTGCCTATACTTGCATCAGTAACATAGTGAACATATTTGAGAATGGTACTAATGGGATCGCTTCTGAGTTTTTTGTACCTTTACTTTCTATTTTGGGAGTTCTCAGGTAGCTAGGTGGGTGTGTGTGTGTGTTTTGATGTATTTGATAGACTTATGGTTCTATTGGCCTTACATTACTTCTCAGTGGGGGAAAAAGAGGTTTTGAATTGTTTTCTCATTTCTAAACCATTTGGCTCTTCCATATAATTTGGCCTTATGGAAAGAATTCTTACTAAATATTCAGGAAAAAGATGTTTCAATCAGAAAATTTTCTTATCACTTTAAACCAATCATTATGCTATGGTGTGCCCCTCCCCCCAAACTCCTTCTTTCTCCACTTTAGAAAGGGCAATGTTCCTGTCCTGTGTTGCTAAAAATTAGCGCATTTTTCTTCCATGGTCTTGTACTTTGATTTCCTCTACAATTTTCTAATTTATCTTGCAGGTCATATGATGTTTTACGTGGCAACCCTCATATACATAAATTGATTCCAGCAGTTGGTATCATTGCTTTTGCTGCTTGGGGTCTTGGACCACTCATGCGACTGGGCAGGATTGTATTTCTTAATGTATTTATTCCACTTTCCTTCTATCATACTTTTTCTTAAACAGTGGCCAAATCCCTTAATTAATTCTCTCCTTTATGACAATTTGCTGCAGAGAACTGATAGTAGCTGGAAGAAAAGTAGCACGCACTATGTTATGACTTCTTATCTTCAGCCTTTGCTGCTATGGACTGGGGCAATACTCATCTGCAGGTGCATGAATATTTTGCAAGTAATTTGAGTTAAACTGTCTTTCCAGAGCATCAATTTTCATTCACTCTATCTGTACTAATTACAGCCTTCTTGTTTCAGAGCATTGGATCCTGTAGTCCTACCTTCAGAAGCCAGCCAGGCTGTTAAACAACGACTTCTGAATTTTGTACGATCACTATCGACGGTGCTAGCATTTGCCTATTGTTTTTCAAGGTGAGTGTGGTGCTATGGTGTCTCTTAATGCATGCCCCTGTGTGTGTGTGGAGATTCACTGGTTTTCTAGAATATTCTACTTTGATCTGTTGTCATTGTTTATAATCGGTTTGATCTATTGTCATTGTGGTTGATCTTTGCTGTTGATTGTTCTTTTTTTTGATACACTTTGCTGTTGATTGTTCAGTTATTCCATATGTCACATCTGGTAGTGTGGTTTGAATTATGATTCTTTTTGGACATTATCTTTTCCTTTGCAGCTTGATTCAACAAGCACAAAAATTCTTTATGGAGACAAATGAATCCAGTGATGCAAGAAATGTATGCTTCTGTTAATTTTTCATCATGTGAATTTCTTCATTTCCTTATCATGTTTCCTTGATGCATATTGGTTTGCTGCAATAATTATTCTGGGAAAGTGAACGTATGGAGAAAAAAGTGCAGTGAAATTAGGAATCACATAGGCTAGTAAATAACAAACACATATTTAAAAGACACCTTTGTAAGATAGTATCTCATCTATTACACCTTTTAGCCTTTCTGAGAAAGCATCATGGCATACTCCCCCACATTTTACTTTTTACTTATTTTGTCTGATTTTATTTTTTATTTTTTTGGTTCAAGTGGTCAGGAAATGATTTAGCTCTTTTGAGAGAATAATTTGAGAGCAAATACAAAGTCTCATTTTATAATATTTGATTCTTTCTTTGGCAGATGGGCTTCAATTTTGCCAGGAAAGCTGTTTATACTGCAGTTTGGGTTGCTGCTGTTTCTTTGTTCATGGAGTTGTTAGGTTTCTCTACCCAAAAGTGGCTAACTGCTGGTGGTCTTGGTACAGTATTGCTTACCCTTGCTGGCCGTGAGGTACCACCACATTTTCTTTTCATATCGTCTATTGAAGTCATTGCAGTTTTTATGTTTGTAGTGCGCCCTGCATCATCCTTGTATATATGTTCAAAAATTGCTACCAGTCAATGTTTTCCTTGAGCCTTTTGTTGTCAAGATAAACATCATTTAAAACAAAACTTGATTCATATTCTTTATGGGTTCAGATATTTACCAATTTCCTTTCAAGTGTAATGATTCACACAACACGGCCATTTGTTGTAAATGAATGGATTCAAACAAAGATTGAAGGCTATGAAGTTTCTGGAACAGTAGAGGTTTGTATTAACTGTCTTTTTACTAAATTCTCTAAGAAAGGGAATTTGCATGAGCGGCAAATATATATATATATAAATATATTCACAATTTACAGCTTTTTCTTCTATTTTATTTAACCTCTAAATAAATATATATTTTATTTTTCCAACTATTTTTTCCAGCATGTGGGCTGGTGGTCTCCAACAATTATAAGAGGTGATGATCGTGAAGCAGTTCACATTCCAAACCACAAGTTCACTGTTAATGTTGTGAGGAACCTTAGCCAGAAGACGCATTGGCGCATCAAGAACTATCTAGCCATCAGTCACTTGGATGTCAACAAGATCAATGTTAGAAGCAATCTTGGTTTATCCGTGCCATTATACTTGTGTAACTAGGGACTTTCTGTTGGTTCTATCACCTGTTATGAGCAACTTGGTTGTCTCTTTTCTGTGTGCAGATTATTGTAGCCGATATGCGTAAGGTTTTGGCCAAAAATCCGCAAGTAGAGCAGCAAAAGTTGCACAGAAGAGTTTTCTTGGAAAGCATCAATCCAGAAAATCAGGCTCTTATGGTAAGGGCCTTGTCTTGACCTTTTAGTTTAGTTTAGTTTTTGTTTTTGTTTTTTAAATTTCTTTTAAGCAATAAATTTTTTTAAAGTTTTTTATTATATGATTTTTCATTTCTTGAGAACGTTTCAATGATGTATTCACAGGTTGTATCTTTTTTTATTTTATTTTAATTATAAATTTTACTGCTTGTAGAAAGAAGACTTGAAAACACATTATGAGAATGAAGTGTTTTAATTGTGTCAACAATTTCGACTTAAGTTTCGGTTTAATCATCTAAACTCCTTGAGGGTTACATTCCACCTTTGAAAATAGTGTTTGCTGACAGGCCAGTAAACATCTATTTAATTGCTTCATGTAAGATAACTTTTTTTAGCTTACAAAAGTTTTAAAAAAAGGTTTATATCCTATATAGCATCCAGTGGGCCCTCTTCCCCACGATTTGAGTTTATCTTTTTCTTGCTTCTATCCCGGTTATATAATCAGAAAATATACACTCTGCTATAGTGCCTTTCTTCAAGTGGATGATGGTTAATAATGACTTGGTTTTATTACAAGTGTTAACACCTATCCATTGGGCGATGTTGTTGCAGATTTTGGTTTCTTGCTTTGTGAAAACCTCTCATTTTGAAGAGTACCTCCGTGTCAAGGTATGACTGTTACTAAATGCTTCATGCAATTGTGGTGCATCTTGTGCAAAGTAATGTAATAATTATGATTATATCTCTAGAAGTCTAGCTGGGAAATTGTATGGGAATATTTTTAAACCTCTCATTTTGGTTTTTTGATTATATCTTTAAACTCAATTAGCTGGAATATTTTTTCTAGTAATTTACCATGCTGTATTTTGTCATTAGCATGAAGTTGACCTCGTTAATGATTAATTAATGCAATTAAACAGGAAGCAATACTCTTGGATCTTCTCAGAGTTATCAGTCATCATAGAGCCCGGCTTGCCACACCCATCCGCACAGTTCAGAAAATATATAGTGATGCTGACTTGGAAAATATTCCATTTGCTGACACAATTTTTAGTCGTTCAAGAGCAGCTACTAAACGTCCCTTCCTACTCATTGAACCACCCTCTTATAGAATCAGTAGTGATGATAAAAGTAAGACTTCAGCTCGTCCCACACATAATGGTGAAAATGATGGCAAGGTTGAAGCAGTGTCAACACCTGACTCTAAGGCAGATACCAAGGCTGGATCAGTATCAAGTCTTAACCCCAAAACAGATCATAAGTCTGAGGCAATATCAGCCTCAGATGGAAGCTCAAACTTCAAGGCTTCAGCAATGCAGATATCTGACACCCAAACTGGGAATCCGGTGTCTAAAAGTTCGGTCCAAAACAACTCTGAAATGCTGCAGCTCAAGAATGAAAACAGAGGAGATGCAGGGAAGGAGACAACAGAATTGAATTCCAAAGATGTAAACCCACTTGAATCAATGGCTGAGAAATCATTAGCTACTTCCCAGGAAGCTGGCAGTGAGAAAATGGATATTTCTACTGCCACTTCACAAGTAAAGCTAGATGGTGGGAGGGCTACTACATCGCCATCAACTGCAAGGCCTCCCTTAGAAGAGAATATTGTTCTTGGTGTGGCTTTGGAGGGGTCAAAACGAACGCTTCCAATTGAGGAAAAAGTGGCTCCATCTCCTTTGCTTGCCGAATCAAAAGAATTGACTGCTTGTAGGAATGGGAGTGAATCTCCTCTCGTTAGCAAGGATAAGAAAGACCGTCAAAGTACAGCGTTTCCTAGTGGATCACAAAGTGATTAGCTGCATCAGAGAGGTGATAATTGCTGATGCAGACATCTATGCTCCTATTGATTCAGGTTGTACAAGTGTATGCAGCTGAGTTTTTAAAAGCTGCATTACATGATGTATGATTGTAAATAATTTTCAAATCAATTAGGCACATTCATGCCCAAATTCATCCACCACAGCCCCTCTTGGGGTGGGGGTGCAGTGTGGTAAAGGATGGGCCAATTATCAGTTGCAGACATGAAGATTTGCCATTGCTGTAGATTAAGGACTCGTAAAATAGTGTACGTATTGTTTTTCGTCATTGAAAGTGTTTTTGCAAGTCTTATATTGCAATTCGTCAAGAGGGCTTAAGTCCCGTTAAAAGTACATCCTCTTTAGGGCAGCCTTGTAGAGGAATTACTTGCATAGTCTCTGGAGCAATTCATGGATAACAAGGGGATCGGGCATGCCCTGGGAACTGCACCTCTTATTTATATATTTATTTTATTATTATTTACTGGTTGCAAACTCACACGATGAGTAGAAAAATATAATTTATTTATTTTATAAAAATATAATGTAAAATTTATAAGTTAAATAGTGCAATGTGCATGTGTTATTTAAAAGTGTGTATATATATAATTTAATAAAAAAAATTAAATTACATAATTATAATAATTTTTTTATATAAATGGAGAAGATGTTATTAAAATGACTTAAAAAAAAAAAACCATAATTGATTGACTAATTTGAACACATCCGAGAATATATTTTTTTTATAAAAAATTATACACCCCTCATTCCATTAAATTTAATGTAATACATTAAGTTTAAATTATTATATAAGTTTAGAATTGTAGCATTTTTTTTTCTTTTCAAATATGAATATTAATACCTATATTATTAAAACTTTAATTTTAAAGTAATCTATTTTATCATTTTTATTGCTTTTTTAGGGTTCATATCTTTAATTACTAATGTCTATTTTGTTTGTATGGTGTATGGCTAAAATAGAATTAAATTTCATACTTTTTAGCTCAAAAATTAATTTTTTTAAAAATCTGAACCCAAAATTGAAAAAGTAACCTAAAAAAGAATCAATTTAAAGCCTAATTCAAAATGGACCAAATAGATCGAAGTGGATCAATCAACAATAGACCGAGGTAGACCAAATGAATCAAATAAACCAAAATGGACCAAATTGGCCCAAATTGACCTAAATGCAACACTAATATGGTTTAATAGAAGCATAGCAACAATAGATGTTTTAAGCATGTTTGTGTCTTTCGATTTCACAGCATAAGCAGAAAAGATGGAAGATTGGTTCAGACCCAGAGAGAGAGAGAGAGAGAGAGAGAGAGAGAAAACACTCAATTTATTGACTGGCAATGAGAGGTGAAACCTTAAATAGTATAAGCTCAAGTGAAATCCACATCTATACATAATGAGAAAACTGATATCACAAATATTTTTGATACACAAGGCGCAAACAGATAAAAGTGCTTGGCAATCATAACATACAGAAAATCGAGTCAAAATCTGTGAGATTGGATTCAATTAAGCTTGACACATGCAATCAGGAGCAGGATAAGTATATATGGATTGCTTCTCCTTTCTTAACCTGATCTGCCCTTGTCTATTTTTATGTCCATCAAGAACTGCCCGTTGGAACTCTGACCATTCCATGCTTTTATTCAGGAAGAGCTGGCCCAAGAGTGCCATGTTTGGTCTTATAGTCTTCAAGTTCATGTAAGCTCGATGTCCCACCTGTTGATAAAAGTAAAATTTCACTTGATCCAGAATTTTGATATGTGGACAGAAGAATTAAATGTTTCAATTTCATAGAATAAGAAATATTGTAAGTTTGTAACTATATGTATATATATGAAATTACACTTTACCACCCTTAATTATATAACATGCTTTAACTATATATGTAACTTTACATTTATTTTATAACATATAACAGGCTTTTGTGCCATTACACATAACCCTTTATCCCATTGGTCCTACCATGACATGTGGCCAACCAAAAAAGTCATGATTTGATGATTTTGATAATCTTGTCTTACTAGAGTCTTTGTGAAGGCAATTTCACAAAAATTTCTGGAGATACTTACCAAAGCATTATGCATATTGCCAGGAGAAGCAGAAATGAAGATGTTGCTCTGCATGCTCACATAATAGTCAACTGCTGCTAATAAAGAAGCTTTGCCTTCAACCTTGGCCCTTTCCTCTACAGAGGCAAGGCTCTTCTTATCTTCCATTAGTGGAAATAACTTGCGCAAAGTTGAGATCCTTGCCTCTCCACCATAAACCTGATTTTTAAAATAAAAATAAAAATCAATGATCCAGGTCTCAAGTCCTAACAGAAGACACCTGTTACCACTATTGAATGAGAAATCTCCAACAGACATAAAAACCACTTAGTTGTCAAATGATTGCACTCAATGAACAAGTCATGAAAAACCTTGTGGGAAGCAAGATAAAGGCGGGTATTATTGTCAAAGCCCAAAGCTGCTAGCAGCAATCCAATCTCTTCTGGAGTCAATGGGCAACGTCCCTGATTCCGCAACTCCTCATCAGTGAACTGAGAGTTTAGGACCCTTCCTTGCCAAAGCACCTGCCGGTATTTTGCAAGAGCCAGTTTCTCGGCTTTACCCCCACCAAAATCACAAGCTGAATGAGCAGCCATATCCTGCTTGAGGACAAGTCAGCATTAAGAACACCAGGAATTACCTAACACATTAAACTGAATAACAAGTAAAAAGGTTATTCTTTTACCCTGCCCCAAAAATTCACAACATATTCATGTAATGCTAAAATAGTCATGTGAGATGGTCATAGAAAGATGGCGCTGTTAGGAATCCATTCTGGGGGTTATTATTGGAATTGGATCCACTACCACTTCCCGAGACTAAAATCTAAATACTTTCTTTTTAAAAGTATATAATCCGTTAAAAGTGCAAGGGGGTGCATACTATGTACATGGTAAGTATATAAGAGATACGCCATAAAATCTAAATATCTATCCCAGAAACTTTCATTGGTAAACCTGCTCCAGCACTAGCCTTTTATAATACATAGTATTTATGGTCCACAGGAAAAGCATTAAGATTTCTACAAAACAAAATAAGGGAAGCCCCAAGTATCACCTTAAGATATTGGTCCATAAAAAAAAAAATTTAAAAAAAAAAAAAACCATAAATGGTTCTTTATAAAAGCAGACAAGTATATATACCTTATCAAAGCGAAGATGTAATACAACAAATTTCCCAGCATTCTGTTTCCCAATCTGATCTCTTCCCAGCAGTAGGTACTTAGTCTGTGCTGCTTGGTTTTTGTTGGGAGAGGAACGGAGTCGATTGACAAGGGTGTCTCCCAATGCTCTGATATGCGGAACAAAAGCTAGTGCTTGAAAGTTGACTTTACAACGTAGACGCTGAAGGTTTGCAGGCAGGTTTTCAAAAGTCAATCGATGAGAGAATGGAGCAATAGCAGCAATTCCATAACTGCATCAATGAAAAACTTTCTACGTAAACAATAGATATATTTTGAACATTGATAAGATTTTTTTTTTTTTCCTTCTCTTTGATAAGTAAAATTTGGCTAAATGCCACTGGATAACCATTACATCATCAAATTTTGGCATTAAGATTCCAAATCATTAACTATATTAAGAAACAGGTGGCTCCACAGGATTAGATAGGAACACTTCATGTTTATCATAATTCACTACTTCAGTGTGTCTACTCTACACATCTTATCTGAGTAGCTTGTTTTTCAAAACAACATTCCCAGAAACTTAGATCTTTCATGTCGTCCCGCTATTGCAACCACCTCTCCATTGCAAAGATGCTTTCCATGTTTCTTTAAAAACCATATCTATCATTGACCAATAGAAAAAGAAGTGACAGTCAAATGCCTACCCTAGAGATTAGTCTACTAAGTCCCCAAACAATACCAGGAGTCCAAATTAACTGCAAAAAAAGGAAGGACTCTAATGGACAAGAGCAACATAGAATCAACTGATCATAAAATCATCAACAACGAAAAAGGATTTAGTCTAAAGTATCTAGCAAGAATTCTTAAGCCCAAAAAATAAGATCTAGTTATTCACTGACCTCTCCAATATGGGCAAGACATTTTCCAGATACCAGTTAGCTGTAGCATGAACAGGAGCTGTTTTGATTCTAGTAGCTCGAATGCCTGTACCATAATACTCCCTTGTGCTCCAAGAATACTCACTAGGTAGATCTTTCACTATAGAAACTTCATCACGCAGCACATCAATAAAATGATCAACATCAAATATTTCTGTGAATGAACTGCCAAATCATAGACGGATATTATAAATAACTTGTTTTCTGATTAAAAATAAAAATAAAATGCAGGTAATGTAACAAGTATAAACTACCTTGAATCTTGCCATACAGGATTCACTTCTAGATGTGGAATAACCAGGGTTGCATTCAAAATTTTAGCAACAGCAACTGCATCACATATCTTCAAAGTAACAAGGAAAACACTGAAGTTAAATAGAAATATACTATACACGCAAACTGTTAGCTACAGTTGCTACAACAAATAACGTTTACTGTATAAATTTTCTTTCCCAGTCTCTCCTAAATGCATTTTCACAGCATATTCTTGGTCACTTACCCCCATCTTCTGCTGGTTCAATCCTCCATCAAGGAACACCTGGATATACCCCCTAGATTTTTCCGGCACTGCCACATGACAATAAATGTGTGAGCTAACACAAGAAAACATTCTCAACGACAATGACAAGCCTTAGTCCCAAAACATTGGAGTCAACTATGGATCCTCGACAAATTAATCAAGGTCAGCCAGATGTATTCTTTTCCGACATTCTATCCTACCTAAAATCATACTCAACGTAAGAAAACCTTCTAGTCACCACAAATATTGAAATCACATTATCTCCAAGCTTACCTACCCAACACTTCCATCTCAAATACAAGAACTAGTAATAAACAAACCATTATATGCTCTAATTTCAGCACTCACATGGTACTTTTGTAGTCTCAGCACACAGCTTCCATCCTTGGTTAGCCAAGGGAGACCAGAGTCTACTCTGCTGTTGAACTGACTGAAACAACAATAACAACAACAATAAAAATCTTAGAGGGAACAATAAATAAATAAATAAATAAGTTTAGACACACAATTTTTCATAACTGTTGAGACGGCATGTTGTGATTGGTGCTAATAAAAGTAGTATCAATAATGGATCCATGAGAAAATGATATTGCTCTGATCACAACTTGTCACGTCAGTAGTTATGAAAAACATTGTAAGAATTCAGTGTCCCTAGCATTACTAATAAAAAAAACTAAAAAAGGAAATAAAAACAATAAGTCTGGTGACACAAAAAATTACAACTTCTTCCACAACTATTGAAGAGTCATGTCATGATATGTATACAGTAAAAATGGTGTCAGTGTTGGGACCCATGTCCATATGAAAGTAATATTGCTTCAATCACAACTTGTCACCTCAGTTATGAAAAACACAATTCACAGTCCCTAGCATTACTAACAACAAAATTAAAAGGAAACAAAAACAAAGTGACACAAATTTTACAAGTTTATTTTTTTCACATGGCATGTTATATATATACAATAAAAAGCCATGTTAGCGATGTGCCTATGTGAAAGTGACGCTGCACCAATCACAATTTGCCACCTCAACCAGTTATGAAATTACGTGCGCCCCAAGTAAGAAGTGCTTGGTAAAAGTAAGTTAACACCTACTCACAGTTTGTCGCTGTAAAGCTCCGCGTAGTAAAGCCATGTGTCTAGGTTTTGGAGCATTCCATTCCTGCAATTCAAAAACTCATAGTTTAGCTTTATATTATATATAAGAACCCACAATGAGAATGTTCTACAACAATTTTTCTCCAAAACCAAAAATAAATTCTTCATGGAAATCATGAAAACTAAATCACAGCGAAATTACAGAGAACATGGAAGGAGAGGCGCGGCCCAGTGGGCCGAACAGATTGGGGAGGAGAAGCGGCAAGAGGAGCAAGAAAAGCCCAGCAATAGTGTGGCTCTGGGAATGGGACCCACTGAAATTGAGCTTCATGGTTGAGAGAGAATGAGAATTGAAACTCTTAAAACCCTAGAATTGAAACTCCAAACTGAGAGTGGAAAAGCTTGGGAGAAGAGATAGCGAAAGCCATTTTCGTTTTTGATTTTTGATGAGGAGAGGAGGTGGTGGAAGTTGGAACTGGGTGACAAGTGTGAAATAGCAAATCTCGAGGTGTCTGTGTGTAATGGAATCCCAACACGAATCGAGTGGACTCTGTAGTAATAAATACTAATAAAGTGGGTAAATATGCAACGGTTAAAAAAGGAGAAGGTCCTAGACTCCTAGCTTGTTAATTTGCATTTAAATTGTCATGGTAAAGTATACAACGCAATAAATTTTCAGTGTTAGATTGACAAGTTCTTATTACTAGGTAAAAATGTAATTTAAATGATAAGCTTAAATTAGAACTAATAGTAACTTATCACTAATGATTTTATTGTGAAAGTGTTGTAAAAATATTTTGGCCATAGCACTTCTCAAATTGTATTGATTCGGTTATTTTCATAATTTTTTTTAGTAATGCTACAAATACAAATTATTTTACAATATTTTTACTAACCGTTGTTGTGACAAATTTGTATTAGTTTTTATTTGGACTTACCACTAACATCACATTTTTACTTATCAATAATCATTCATCATATTAGCATTTTGTAAAAAAAAGTTTGTGGCTTTTTTTTTTTTTTTTTTGTAGGAGGACGACCCCTCCACTGAGGAGTAAAATAGGCTAGAGATGTTGGGCCTGAATAACGCCCAAGGTCGGTCAGAGATGTTGAGCTTGGATAATGGCCCGAGGTATTAGGCCCGATCCACAATCCATGGAAAGTTCTCATCGCGAGAATAAAGGGAAAGACCCAGTCAGTCTGGATCCATTATACTTGAGAAAAGATGGTGAAACTTGCTGAGTCATGGAAAAGTTTCACCCGAAGATTCTTGACCTTGAAAACCGCTGAGGGAGGAATTACCCAGAAACACAGTCGATGAGCCATGAAAAGTGGCACGCAATCCAAGCAATAGTTACTTCCGCATTAATTAGGTGTTCCTACCTAATGTATGTCGTATTTAATGATGAATGACTGACCTAAACAGTGTTTGACACCCCAAAAGTCAATTTTCATCATGAAATTGGAGGAGGAAACACCTAATGGGACAATGATTTGCTAACATCTAGATAATTCATTGAGAAGAAGGATGATTTGAGGGTATAAATAACCTCTTCCCACTTACTAAGTGGGGGACTGGAAAAATTAGGAGAGAGAGTCAAAGTCTTAGGAATGTTCTTGCTTATGAAAGCTTGCTTGTAATCTCGGCAGAGGTGTAGTTACATACTAGAAATATAAGTGTTTCATTTCAATCATTGATCTTACATGTTCAATCTTCCCATTATGGATTATCTTTTTGTTTAACAAATTAATTGTGACAATTAGAACCTTAGGAATTTCGTTTAGCTTCCAAGTGTTTTTTACCTCCAAATTTTTTTTATACATTCATTGGTTTAATTTTAAGTGATACTTCATTGGTAATAGTATCTTTCATATATCATCAGTTTGGAAGTTGGTAGGTCAGTGACACTTTGGTGGTTCAAGTCGTTCTAAAATTTATCCCATCAACCAATCACGGAACCCACTTCAAACACTCCATAAGGCCAAATTTATGGATATGATTTATGTCAGAAAGGTAGTTAAAATGCCTTCTTTTAAGAGCCTGGTACATCTTCTAAAGAGGTAGTATTTTTAACACTTTTGGTTTAGTTGATTAGTTAAGACAGGTGGCTAAAATTTAAGAGAACATTTTCATTCTTAATTTCAAGTGCATTATACCAAGAAAATTGTTACATTTGACTTTTAAAATTTTGAGTTTTTTTCATAAATTTTAAATTGAGAATCTATGTCAAACTATTAATGTGGTGAAATATTCAAACACCACATGCATTAAGCTTGCAAAATGATCTTAGTTTTGACTGATACTTAGCAAACACCATGTGCATTAAGTATTGCAATTTTTTATTTTCTTTTATTAGGCAAGAACAATTATTTAAGGGTTGACTATAACATATTATTCAGCATTTCATCTTATCATTATTTCTTTACGGTATAAATTTTAGGACAAAGTTCAACTACAAAATTGGTTGTAACTTTAGGCTACAATCTTACTCAATCTTTTTTTTATTGGAGGTGAATTTTGACAAATCCACCATTGAATTACATCTTCTTCTTATATCCTCCATGCTTGCAAAATTTCTAGAAAATTAAAGATCAATAGCTATGTCATCAATAAATTGTTTGAATTGCAAGTTTTTGTAGTTTAAAATATAAGCTTATAGATCATATAATAAATAATATCCGATTAACACAAAATTTAACATGTGTTTTAAGAGTGTAAAGAACATGCAATTCAACGTTTAGATTTTCAAAATATGTAATAATATTTATTTTATTGAGTACGGTTGTAACCTTAGGTTACAACTAATTTTATAGCTAAACTTTGTCCTAAATTTTATCCACCATTTATTTATCTTTCTCTCAGTCTTGTAGTATAATTTGAATGTTCTTTTGGAATATTAATATTATTAGGCGGTTTAAATATCACCAATGGTAATAGTAATTGGTAGACATAATCACAAAATTTTCAACAAAAATATTTATAGATTAATATTACTCAATGTATGTCAGGCTCTCAAGACTAAATATAGTGGCTTTAAAAGTTGAATATGATCTAATAGTGTTTTAGAACTTAACAATAAGTAATGTTAAGTTGTCTCTTTTGAGCAAAATAAAATAAATAAATATATGGGTTTGAAATGTGTAAGGACCCGATTTGATCCCTAAGCCCAAAGGGTTAAAGGATTTAGGCCCAAAGAGCCCAATACAATGAATTTGTAGAGAACGAGTTAGAAAACTAGGCTCTAATGAGTTAGACAACAATTATAGTGGGCTTAGATGACAAGAAAGCAAAGATAAACTAGTTTTATCCGAAGAAAATCGTCATCGGCACAATCTGAGAAGATTATTTCTTGTATATATTTCTTTTGAATTTGATTACAAGTCTAGTTCCTGTTATTACAGTGTTTTTCCTTTAATTTCTCGATCCCTCCTCCTCAGGGTATTCTTTCTCTTTTATACTGTCTTCCTTCTTTCATCTCCACCCTCCATGTGTAGACCAGGTTTCTGGCGTTGATCCCTGTTCCATTAGCACCTTCCTGAAGTCTTTGGGAGTAGTTGTAAGGCTGAAAATTACTGTTCAGGTATCACTTTCACATTAATGCGGCCAGAGAGTTAACTACATAGCATTCAATGCGGTGGTAGCAGTTTTCTTTTAGATATTTCACAGCTTCCCTTTATCTTGTGCTTTCATGATGTGTATTCTTATCAATAGAATCTCCTGAAACATTGCTCTGGATGGCAGACCACACCTTCTGACCTCTACTTTGCTCAGCCGAGGAAGCATTCCTCCTCGAACCACTTTCCTGGACTCTCATGACCAGACCCCATTTCTTCATTCACTAATGCGGACTTCCATAACAGCGTTTACCCGTCCTCGGACTACTAGATGTCCTCAGATTGGGCCCCCGGCCTTATATATATATATATATATATATATAAATACTACTAGGCCTATCATTCCTACAAAATGAATTTGGATTCATTAAATATATGTGGAACAAATTTGAGATTAAACTGCTCAAATTTAATAGAATTTGAAACGAGTTTGGCATTTATTTTTTTTTAATAAATTCAAGTTTAGAATAAGCACTTTTAACCAAAACCTGTATTTTTCAATTTTTAAATAAGTGCACCTAAATGGACTGAATTGGAGTGAAGTGGATTGAAATGTACTGAAGAAAAAAAAAAAAAATGGACATAAGCAATATGTCTTTTGCGACAATGATAACCTCTTTGTACTCTTATATATCTTGTTGTACATTAGTTTCTTCTTAAAGCAATATGTTTTGTTTTTTTTTTTCCTTTGATGGATCATTCAACCTCTTTGTACTCTTATATATCTTGTTGTACATTAGTTTCTACCTTACATGGGAGATAGATGTGTATTGCAATACTGGTATCTATTAGAGAAAAACACCGGAAGTACAATAAATGCATTCTTTCCCCTCTCACTTGAATGATTCTATTAATTAAATCCCTGATGAGACTCACTTTTCATATGAAATGAGGAAAAGTTTACTCTCAAAATATTCTATAAATTTTCATCCATCATATTAGCTTTAAAGTTTTCCTTCTCTCCTCTTTAATGTTTGCAATTGGCACTACATGAGAAAAGAAAAAAAGAAAGAAAAAAGAAACCGTTGAAAATTTATTACAAGTTTTCCTTAAAATTGCAATTTATCATTGATACTCAAAGAAAGATTATAGTAACTTCATATAGAATCCAATGGAAGACTCCTTACTTTTATAGAGAGTTATTACTAAAAATTAATAATGAAGGGCCCACTTGTACAAAATTTTTATCAATCCATTACATAATGATTCATAAATCCATTCATATATACTTTTAATCACGTAGCATTATTCATGTTAGTTATGAAACATGACGTAATAATTTGAAAGAGTCCACCAATCTAGTTTGGAGGAAAGCTGTCATTTCTATAATTTGTGTTGCTTGAAAAAGAAGTGAAATTACATTTTTTTTCCCCTCCCTCTCTTCCCCTATTCTTTTTTTCCATGTAGTGGGCTGGCTAAACCCAATTAACATCACAACACGGCCCATGTGGCTCCAACACTCAAACACAATCATCACTATAATGGGTGATGGATTTGGATTTGTGCCAGTATGGGGCATTCAAAAGAAGCCTAAAGAAGACCTCAAAATTAAAGCAAAACTAAGGAGACCCAATCTTTTTTATTTTTTAGAAAAGTAAACCAAGGAGACTACTCTAATACAAAGAAAATTAGCATAATTTCCACAATAAATTTTTCCTATGACCTAAAAAAAAAAAAAATCATTGCAAGGCAAGGAAAATAATGAATTTTAACTTCAACTAAAAGGTGTACCTAAACATGTTCTATCAGTTCATCCATCCACCAACAGTACTATATATAGAGCCACAAACCTATTCACAGGTTGGCAAATCATTCCTAGAGTAGATAAAAGATAAACAAAAAAGTCATCCTCGGTCCTACTTACAGAGGGGAGACCTTTGATGTACTTTATATAATTGTAAGATTTCCTTCCCCTTCGAGGGGTGATATAAGACGCGGTTTTTTTGCAGGTGGTTGCTCATGCGTGTCTGCAATGTGATCGTCACCAATCTCCTGCACGTTATCACAAGCAACCTCCCCGTTACCCATTACCAGCTCTTTTGCAGGTTGTTGCTCATGTGTCTCTGAAGAAGACTTTAAAATTGGAGGGTCAACCAAACTTGAGGACAAGTTTGCTTTCAAGAAAGGGAGTCCTCCTAATGCAAATGCATCTACATTGGAGTTTCAGTTGTGTGGGACTTCACTGTACAGAGGCAGCAACATTTGGTGTGCTACCAACAACAACAAACTCATTATACAAGGGAACTGCATCATCCTAGAAGGCTAGAAATTCATACAAATCTTGTGGCAACCTAGAGCACTTGAGGTCAAGTGCTTCTTAAGAGTGAGAGTCCTGATGCAGGGCAATTTCAAGTAGGGGTGTCAATTCGGGTTAGCGTGTCGGGTTTGTATCGTATTGAGGTAAGGGTATTCGACTAAATGGCTCAACCTGAACCCGACCCATTTAATAATCGTGTCGTGATCCTTCAACCCTAACCCAACATGTTAATAAGGCGGGTTGACCTGACCCAACCTACTTGACACTTTTAATAAACAGGTCATATTGGATTGACACAAATGTAACACAACCCATTTTAACCTGCATAATATTAAATATAACACTCATCTAGAAATAATTTTTTTTACATCCCAAAAGTAGTGCATACACTTCAAGTCTTCAACGCATATTAAAAATAATATAGTTCAACAAAAATATAGCATCCATATAGAAATATGTTCTTTACACTCTAAAAGAAGTGCATACATTTTAACTCAAATTCAAAATAACATAGTTCAACAAAAATAAAATATCCTCAAAACTCGCCAAATGCTAAGTATCAATATTGAAAGAGTTGGAGCAAATAGTAAACTAATCCTAACTATGACTACAATTATCATCCATAGATTCTTTGTTGATGTCTAAATTCATAACATCTCCCACAAGCTCATCCAATTTCATTTGTGCAAGTTCTATGCCAAAAAAATATTTATAGATTTATAAGAAGGTTTAGGGTTTGTAGGGTTTAGAGATCTAGGGTTTGTAAAGTTTCAATTTCCAATTATATCCCTTGTAAATTTTTGTAATTACTCACTTTTCTTTTTAAATTTAAAATATAGGTTGGATATAAAAGGTATTTGACAAATTTAAAATAAAATGAATATTTATTTGTTATACGAGTTAAATGGGTTGTGTTATATGGGTTATTTCGGGTTGACACAAATAAATTGGCGTGTCAAACGTGTCTATTGTAGGTTACGCGGGTTGACCCATCTATGACATGTTTCTTATCGTGTCACTTTCGGGTTGACCCTTTTATGACCCAAACCCGCAAAGGCCCAACCTTAACCCACAAAAACTCGTGTTGGGTTCGTGTCGTGTTCGTGGGTTGAGTTGAACATTGACACCCCTAATTTCAAGTAGCTATATCCTAATCCTCTTATAATTAATTAATTAGTTAGTTAGATGATTTCTTAAGTATTAACCGATAGGATTTAGACACTTGTCAATCATCTAGAGGCTGCCAATGCCAAACAACTAGTATAAGTAGTAGAATGTAAGCTCTTTGTAAATCAGGTTTTGGTAATTGAATAAATTGTTAGCATTTGTGTGCTATTTGGAACTGTGTGTTCTTGCAGAGATAATTATCCACCTTCTAAGCAACTCAGCATTTCATTGTTTCTAAACCATACACAAACAGCCCATCACATTCCCTACATCAGAGTGGGAGAAGAAAAAAATGGAAGAGATCGTTTTTTGAGAAGAAGAGAGGAAGATATTTGACAAAGGGGTGAGAGAGGAGAGAGAAAAGGGAATAAAAAAATAATAAAAATTTTACAATTCTTGTTTGTACGCTTCCAAATTTGAGATTATACTGTTCATCTATGCCAAATGTTTTGGCATATAGAATATCTCATGTGAGATGTTTTTAGTTTTTGGCATTTGGCACACCTGATGCTAGTACTCTAAAAGGAAGCAAAACTAGGCAAAATGATACAATAATAATTGGACTTGAGAAAAGCCAAAACCACCTCCCCTTAAAAAAAATAACAAAAACAAAAAGCATGCATTCCATCTAGTGCTCCATATTTCGAGCTATTGAAATCATTAACTTTTTTTTTTTAATTACAAATTTCAAGTCATTGAACTTTGTTGTAAACACCAAAAAGTGACAATTGAGTTATATGACTCTCTACAATTATATTATTGATTTAATTGGTAATGATTACCGCACAACTACTATTGCACACTACGCATATTGCCACATTATTTGAAATAGTGTTTTAGTTAAAATTATGTTTCACCATTTTACAATTTTAATTGAAATCTTCATGATTTCAAAGAACATGCGTTGAGACTTGAGAGTGCAATAACGAATTTGTGACAAAAATTTCTCTAACAATTATATGACTTGTTTTAATAATTTAATGAGTGAGATTTGCTTACTTTAATGGACTGTATAGATTCCTTATTTCCTTACATGCAGAGATATATGTAAAGATGGAAATTAATTGAATAATTGATATACGATTATTATGGAATTAATTGAATTTTAATCCAAATAGGAACAAGAACAACTCCCCTTCTTTCTGCAAAAATTGAGATATTAATATTATTGGTAATGGTATTGGTAGGTAAGCAGTAAAAAAAGAAGAGAAAATTTCGTGTCTCAAAAAAAAAGAAGAAAAGAAAGTAAACGTGAACGAGGGTATTATCGTCCAACAAAATAGTTAATCAGTAAGGAGGGATAGCGGTGGGAATTGTAAGAAAGATTTTGAAATTGAAGGGTATTTACAAACTACAAAAACATATTACATTACATTTTGAATACAATCTCTACTGTCTGTGTCTGTGTCTACTCTTCAAAAAAAGGAAACCTAAATAAGACAGCCCAAAACAGAGAGCACTGTATCACAAATCCCACAAATACAATTCTCGAAACCAAATTGGTTGGTTTTTGATTCATAAAAGTAAAACCATTTCTTCTCATTCTGTTTCTACATATAATCAAGAAGATAAAGATGAACGACAAGAAAGATCCATATAGGTACTCTCTTTTATTCTTCTTAGTCTCTTACTACTACATTTTTTTTTGCTCTTTCTGATTCATGAATGTCATGCTATTCTAAATAGAATTGTGATTTGTGAGATACCCATTTGCTATCTTGACTTCTTACTTCTTCTGCTTTAGTTAATTCATGTTTCTTGTTTGGAAAAGAGGAAAATTTTGAATTTCTGCATTTTTAGTGATAGAGAATATGCCCTTTTCGTTTTCTACATTTTTTTTTTTTTTTTTTTTTTAAATTTTGGATTTGGATACGCAGAATTGTAGTTTCATAATAGTAACTTTTTTTTTTTTTGTTTTGGTTTCAAGATCTGTTTCTGAGGTAGTCAATTGCTCTTTTCTTTCTCTTCTCAAAGAATTATATGGATAAAAAAGTTATAGAATCCCAACTCAAAATATAGTGAGCCCATATCTTATAGAAGCCATTTAAAGATTTCATCTTTCAGACATTTTCACAACTTTCTTGAAATTCTTTTTAGGTCTACAATGGGTAGGAATCTTAGCCCAAAACTACAGCGTGAGTTGGAAAATCTTCAAAAAGATGCTGATAGTCGTAAATCAGCAATGAAGGCACTAAAGTGTTATGTGAAAGACCTGGATTCCAAGTCAATTCCACTTTTTCTTGCACAAGTTTCTGAGACCAAGGGCACTGGTTCTTTGTCTGGGGAGTGTACAATTTCACTCTATGAAGTTCTTGCTCGCGTTCATGGTGTCAAAATTGTTCCTTTGATAGACAGCATCATGACATGCATAATCTCGACCTTGGCTTCAAGTGCAGGGTCTTTTCCTCTTCAACAGGCTTGTTCAAAGGTGGTTCCCGCAATTGCGCGATATGGGATTGACCCAACTACCCCAGAAGACAAAAAGAGGCATATAATTCATTCTCTATGTAAGCCTCTTTCAGATTCTCTATTGGGTTCTCAAGAGTGCCTCACTTCTGGGGCTGCCCTTTGCTTAAAGGCTCTTGTGGACTCGGATAATTGGAGGTTTGCTTCGGATGAGATGGTTAATAAGGTGTGTCAAAATGTTGCTGCTGCTTTGGAAGAGAAGTCTACTCAGACCAATTCTCATATGGGTTTGGTGATGGCTTTAGCAAAGCGTAATGGTTTAATTGTTGAAGCATATGCAAGATTGTTAATACGGTCTGGATTGCAGATATTGAATTCTGGGGTTTCGGAGGGAAATTCTCAGAAACGGTTGTTGGCCATTCAAATGGTGAATTTCTTGATGAAGAATTTGGATTCCAGGAGCATATTCTCTGAGCTTGAGTTGATAATTGAGGAGATGGAGAATTGCAAGGATGATAAGATGGCTTATGTTAGAGGTGCTGCTTATGAAGCTTTGCAAACTGCAAGGAAAATAACTCCCACAAAAGGGTCAAATTTTGAGAGTACTCCTGGCTCAATCACTGGGTCAAATTTTAGTAGGAGAGAGCATAGTAGGAGGAATTTATGGAATGCTGGTGATAGATCTCCATCTCCATCACCTGAATCACAGACTATTGATTCCTTTCTTGGATATGAGTCATGGGTTGAGTCGCCCATTTCAATGAGGCAGGTTTCTCAAAATTCAGATTATGATCGTAGGAGTGTGAACCGGAAGCTTTGGAGCTATGAGAATGGAGGGGTTGATGTGTCTCTCAAGGATGGTTTGTTTTCAGAGGTTCAGGGAAGTTTCATGTCTAATACACACTCTGGGAATGATGAATATGATTGTAATCGAGGAGATTACACAGAGGAATTTGCAGGGTTCTGCAACCGAAATCCTAGAAATGGAATGTCGAGAAGCACTACAACTAGTCCCCTGGTATGTTGCTCATGCATATTATCATGATTTATTGTTTGATTTTGTTTCAATTTTGAATAAGAAATTATCAGCTCTTTTGCAGGTTGTTGCTCATGTGTCTCTGCAATCTGATCGTCACCAATCTCCTGCACGTTATCACAGGCAACCTCCCCATTACCCATTATATCAGAATCTTGATGCAACAAGATATCTGAATTTTCTTGATGGGAGGGGAGGCCATCATTATTCTCATTACCATCATACATCTTATCAGGGTCTTCGGAACCTTCAACAGCAAAAGCATCCAGCAAAACACTATCTGTCAAACATTCCATGTTTGCCGTTGATAGACGTCTTCGATCATCTGTTTCTTCCCTCTGACTTGTACCCACATTTTCCCTGACTGGGCAATTTTCAATGATCCCTACATCTGAATCATCAGAGGCACAACTTAATGTCTCAGGAGATGAGTCAACAACATTGTCATGCTCTGTGTGCATGGAGATCCCTAAATTATAAGAAGTTTCCATTCCAAGATCTCTTGATGAATATGGAATGCTACTTTCTTGAGGTATGATGCCAACCATTTGCTGAAATCCAGTATCACCGGAAGGCAAAAACACAAAATGGTCACTGTTTTCTGCATCTTCCTATGATGACACACAAAGATAAGGCATTAGACTTGCAAATATGGCAGTCGGGTTTCACAAGAATTTAGAATCACATGGATCTTACAAAATGGATACCGTTTTCCCTGGGTTCTGAGGGCTTGCATGTGACTTAAATGTTATTTTATTGAACAGAAAAACACAACTTGTAAGCTGCATAAATATAATAAAACTTGTAATTACTAACGAAAAGCTTTTTATTTTATTTTTAAACAGTACACAATCTTATTTTTTTTCTTTTTCTTTTTTATTATTTTATAATTAAATAGTTGGGGGAGAGGGGTATTTGAACTTGGATGCCTCCTTTGGAAATACCTAGAAGTGTCAACCAGTTGAGCTATAAGGCTCTTGGCTTTATACCAAACAGTTTTCAGCTATTGATTAGAAAAATTGCTTGCTCTTTAATCTCTGTCCCTTTTTCCATTTTGGGAAGTTCCACAAATAGATGTTCAGTTATTCACTTTCCAAAATGGGAAAACATAATTATATTACTTCACTAAACTTTGTGTACTTATTATGAAATATAATAAATTAAAAACCATATATATGAAAAGCAATGGATTTTTATTTGCATGTGAAAGCAATAAATGTTGTTCCCTTAAATAGTTAAGATTTAAAGGTTTTTTTTTTTTTAATAATTTATTTATTGAGAAAAAATATTTGAAGGAATGAACAAACAAAATGAGACAGGAGTATCTGTTAGGTTTATTTCATAGGTTAGTCTAACTTAGAAACTGGCAGGGAGAAATTATTTCCAATGCATTAACTAGCAAAGGGAGAAAATAAAATTCTAAATCAGTTTCATGTTATCACCAAACACTGCTCCTTTCAAACTCAATGATATGAGAGGGAATTGGCAAATAATAGAGACACACAAGAAAAGTGTTAGAAAGCAACATCCAGAAACACTGAAGCTGCACGAAATTTAATAAACTTCCTTGAAAAAGAACAGCTTGTAACACTCACACAAACAGAAAGTGTTAGCAAGCAACATCCAGAAACACTGAAGTAGCACAAAGTGGAATAAAAAACTTCCTTAAATAGAACCAGTTGTTTTGATCAATTGGCATCCTTAGTTAATATTCTTAATTTCTTATAACTGAAAAAATAAAAATAAAACTGAGAGATTCTTAATGAAAAAAGGAAGAAAAGTTAATACCTCTGTTGGACCATTGAGATGGTAATAAGATGATGGATGGTCAAAAGATGGTAACCGTCCAAGTAATGATCCTGCAGTTGCTCCTGACTCAAGAAACTCTTTGAGAACCAAGCCTGTGTCGTTGACGCATTGAGAACTGATCGAAGATACTGATAAAACGGTCATTTCAATCCCCTGGCCAGCCTGGGAACTAGATAAATTGCCCTGGGGAGCTATTGCAGGACTGCATCTCTGAGAAAGAAACTCCACACCAGTTTCACTCTTATTATTCTCAGGAAATTCAGAGGGCCCATCTTCATCACTGCAAGCAGCTGACGAGACTTCCGGAGAATGATTTTTTAGGAGTACAAATATTAGCTTCTGGATAAGAGTACGCTTCAGAGAAGCCTCAGCAGGTGGAAACCAATTCACATCAAGCTGGGGAAAGACAAGTGTAATTATGCATGAATAACATCTAAAGAATCAAATAAATGAAAGAGCATAATCAATAGGTTATAGTGTAATACACAGTCCACACAGCACAAGTAAACAGAAGGGGAGATGGAAAAAAAAGGGGGGGGGGGGGGGGGCAAAAATAGAGAAGATTTAAATCAGGGGAAAAAAGAAAAAGAAACATAAAAAAAGATTGGCTTAAATTCAAATTGACGTGTAATATAAGCTAAAAATTGCAATTCAAACAAATTATAAAGCTTACACCACAATCAAAACACTTGTAATAAAGGGTTCCACTAAGTATGTCAGGATTTCATGCAATCAATTTCAATACTTTACATGCCACAATCAAAATTCAAGGAACTAAAACGCGAAAACATATTAAAATGTTCATGACGCTAGATGAAAAGTGACAATTAAGCAGTCTACTTACAAACTTGGAGGACTTGATTATTTTGAATGGACTGAAATTAACAGGAGCTTCTGCTAGGAAGAGCTCCAGATAGTGGAGCAGAAATAGACCACAATCACATGAATTCTCCTGCTGTGGCAGCTGACATGGAATGTGAATTAATGTCAGAATAACAAAAATAATACATAACCCATGTTTTTTTTATAGCAAAAGGGAGGAAAAATATGTTAAAATTAATCTTCTATTAAATTTTATTATCTTGTGTAACTTTACAGATTAGTTATCTATGTAACTAAACAAAGTAGAATGCATCTTCATGTAAATTTTATTATCTTGCATAACTTTACAGATTAGCGATCAGCAAAAGAAAGTGTTAGAAAGGATACAACAAAATACATTAATGTATTTCATTCATATGAGATATCTATAACAGGCTCATTATATAGAGTGCACATTCCATCCACCCGCTCACACATGGAAAAAAAAAAAAAAACAGGGGTCAATAATTCAATATTAAACCCATAAATGATGCATTATATAGCTCGAGAAACTAAACTTCTTATAATAGTTAACAAAAAAGATTTACATTTCAAATACAATCATTTATATAGATAAATGAGATTAAGCCACATTAAAAAAAAAAATCAAATTCTTGGGATTTAATACATTTGTGGTTAACCCCATTTTTTTGAATAATAGGGAAAAAAATTCTTTAACTGATATGAAATAGCATTAACAAAATTGGATAAATATCTCTGGATAAATCAAGCATATTTTAACTAACTTAATTTAATTCAATAAGGTATGTAGTAGGGGGCCCCATATAGAAGAATACTAACTGAATTCAAGCTCCATCAAACATCTCCAACTTCTTCACAGTTCAAACTTTTTTTGCAGGTATTGTGGCTAAGAATGGAATAATCATAAGAATGGAGGTTGATTTAGCCACATTTCATAGTAATTTCCATAGCATTGAAATTCCATAATGACAAAAGGAGACTCACTAACATGATTTTGATTGCATATAATGCTGAGAATAAAATCACAGGTGAAATATTTGCTCTGCTGTATTGAATAACATTAAAATGTTATTCTGATGATCAACAAAACATTCAGTTGGGCCAATTCCCTTCCAACCCCACAGCTTACCCATAGTTGCTTGGCTGCTAGAAGCAACTTTACAAGCAATTTTTTTTTTTTTTTTTTATCCATGATTCCACTTTATAGTAGAAAAAAGATTGTTAACTAAAACTAGAGGCAATACCTCAAGTGAGACAAACCGCAGGTTAAGAAATTTAGAAGAGAGATCTTCTGGTGCCTCCTTTTGCCTCTCTTTCCACTCTTCCCACAAATAACTGTCATTTCAAGATTGTAATGAGTATGTGCACAATTTGCTGGATGTAACTTTTGAAAAGGTTTTAACAAAAGAAGCTTAAAATGAAACAGAAATGATTAATCAAGAATAAATTTAAAAATATTAGAGACACGAATTCTGAAAGGGAAAATGGAGAGAGAAAAACAGAGAAATATTAAGAAACACAATGTGAAATTTTGAATCATAAGCAATGTAGTTATTTCATTGACAAAACCCAAGTAAAAAAAATGATAGCTAAAGAATGAAGTCCAATTCGGATGTTTACTCCATCTAAAATTAAGTATAAAATTCAGCCTGCTCATCAGTCATACATATAAAATTTTCAAAGTAACAAAAGAAAAAGGGTCCAAATTTACAAAGCAGTAGAGGATCAGAAGTGATGATTAACAGGCCTTAAAATGAGAAACAGAAAGAGGTAGCTAATACCTCTCATCAGCTCTTATCTAGGTAATGCTATTCACTAATTTAATCTACTTGTGAATGGAAAATGACTACACATGACCTAGTGCAGATTTGGCTCAACTAACACAAGAAATGGATGTAATTGCCAGTATAAATAATCATGCCTAAACTTAATAAATGGATAAAAGATATAGAGAACAACTTAAAAAGTACCTACTTTTATTATATTTAGAAAGCAACAAAAAAAAAAGTATATATGACTCAGAAATGGTTCCTGTTGAATGAAAAGAAATGTTTATTACTGTCAGCAGTGCAATCAGAAAAAGACTGCCCATGTAGATATAATATGCACACAAGTTATAACATGCTCTAATTTTTCAATTGGTATAAAAAGAAATAGCCAATCATTCAAGAGAAATGACATTGATAAAAATAATAATAATAACTGATAAAAGCATGCCTAAACACACATAAACACAAAAAGAGTCATGTACAGGACAAAAAAAGAAATGAAACTTAGGTCAAGTTTTATTTTTAACAAAACCTGATTTAAGCATAAACAATCTTCTGCAGAAACTTGAAAGTAATTGTCACGTAACAATTTATGTTAGGGCAAGTCATACTTTTGGTCCCTGAAATTTGGTGTAGGTACGGTTTTGGTCCCTCAATTAAAAAGTTCTAATTTGGTCATTGAAATGTTTAAAGGGCAACAATTTTGGTCTCTCCATGCTATGGCACCCCATTTTTCAGAGGACCAAAATTGAACTAAACACATATTAGAGGGATCAAAATCAAATCGAACCCACAGACAAAGGGACGAAATTGCTCACTTTTCGAAATTTTATGGACCAAAATGGAACTTATTCTAAGTATCTAGGACCAAAAGTATAATTCACTCTTTATGTAACTATGTTATTAAAGTGTTACAAGAAGAAAATCTGTTATTGTAAAATGGACTCATAGAATACTTGGGTTCTTTGGTTTGAGAATAAATGTAGTACCACCATCTTCCATTAGAATCAAATCCGAAGAAGAAAAAGAAAAATACCTAACAGTTTGAGGGGACACAAAGCACTAATTATTTGAAATTATTAAATAGTACTAGTAAATGCGTTCTAATTATTTCATCAGTCAAAATCATTATAATTAATAGTCATACTATAAAAAAGCAATTTACCATGTAAAACAAACTCAAATACAAACTTTTATAATTACCGAAAATAAGAAGAGAGAACTATCTCACAAGCAAACACAATTATTGATTAACCATTAAATAGATAACATGCAAATATCTTGAGACAAAGCAACACGTTTGAACAGAACATTGGAGCAACCATCATCCCTTCTTTTTTTTTTTGGGGGGGGGGGGGGGGGGGTTGTGGAACTCTACATAAAGAGAACAATATTTAGGGCAATACAGGAAGACACAAAAGGGCACTGATAATTCCATATAATGTGGCACATTCTTAAAATAACATGCCAAATCTATCAGAAAACAGAAACATATGAACTTCAAAAGTTCAAGGATACCTTTGAATAAGAGTTTTGATACCCGTATGATTTCCTTTGATAGAATCCATATGCAATATACATGGTACTTTAGGTGACTTGTCCAAATCTTCATCTGAAATACAACTAAATAATGAATGATGGGGAGATTCAAAAAAAGAGGTAGCAAATTCCAAAAAAGAGCGTACCCTTTAATCTAGCCACTTCACCAGGATGACATATAACTATTAGGCTCCAATGAAGACTGTCATCAGAATGCATACACAGTTCATATCAGTGCTCAAATTTAACTAGAGCCTACTGCAAAAAGAATAATGTTTTTTCAGACAATCTTACTTGAAGTTTATGGGAATGAAGATGAAATCTTTCTCAAATATATCAACTTTCCTTGTCCATTTACGGACACGTAGAAAAGCAGCCCTTCCGTCGGAAGCACTGTTTGGATCTTTGTCCATGTCAGCCAACTTCCGAAAGAAAAAACTATTAAAGAAGTGGAAACGGTTCCTTTCCTCAGGTTGAATCTGATTCTTCAAATACCTGCCAATCAATTAAGATTTTAAATCAAGAACATTAACATAGGAACAAAAACTCATAATCAGAACAAATTCAAACTTTTCAAACAATGGTGAGTAAAGCTCCATTAGTAACTAAGCCATGCTTAATTCCAGCCTAAAAGATAAGCCAATGGATATAGATCATAACTAAAACCTGGGCAAATATTATGCCTCAATGAGAACAAACAATTTTTGACAAACATGGACAGTGAAAGATATGTTTTATTTGGAGAGAGGCTCAATTGTATCCCAATATGAAGTAAGGACATAAATTAATCCAGTTGAAACTAAAGATCCACCAAAGAAAATAGGTAGGTCATAATTGAATGAAAACAATAATGTCTGCATATTACTTACTTGATATAGAAGTCGATGATTGTATCATTTACATAAGTGTCTGGCTGTAATAAATCAACATCTCTCTTACTAATGGAAACAGCATCAGGATCCCCTTTTGGATATATAACTTCTTCAAAAGGCTCGTCGAAACTGTATATAAACATCTCACAATTATTCGATAAACATGATACAGCACATAACCACATCAATATCACCAAAGCATACCATTCTCTATAGCACAAGTTGAACATGAGCTATCATTAGGGAGTATCAACATGAATAGTTTGAAAAAAATACACCATTCTCTACAAATAGTGAAGGAATGAAAATCATTCTAAAATTCAGAAAATATGATGCTATTATTATCTACCGTAAAGAAAATTCTAAATCTTCTGATGAGGATAACTTGACACTAAGTGATGCTTAAGCACCAAAATACAAAAGTCTCTTCCAGTTCACTAAGCACTAACAGCATAGCCATTTTAGAACAGAAAGGCTACCTTCAGTTCAGCATTTGTATTTTCTCTTTTATTAATAATTTAAGCAATCATTAGAAATATTACATAGGAATTTCATGCAAAATTGACTATTAATGCAACATGCAACATGCATGCTTCTACTTTTGACAGTTATGGACCACAAGTATTACTAATAAAAATATTACCAATAAAAGGGAAGAGAAGGTATAATTTACGTATAAATCCTAAACCATTCATCCTATGTTAATCACTGAAAACTTAACAAAAATCCACAAAATGCACGTCCAAAAAATGTAAGAAAACATTTTCAAGATACTATTAAGACCAAACTGATTTTGGAATCAAATAGAAGTTAATCACATGAAAGAAATTTGCCTATATTTAAATTGATAAATTATCAGCACAATATGCCAGGACATGGAAAGTGCAAGGATCTCAGCACATTCCAAGCTTCAAAAGAGAAAGAGAACACAAGAAGGAAATAAAGAAAAAAGAGGTAATCCTCAAAGGCATATGACAGATGACATAACATAAGATGACCAAAGAACATTCTGACAAAGCCAGCCTGATGCATCAAAGTTTACATCTTCACAGTTACATCAAACAAAGGAGCAAAAGATCACTTTCACTCACTTTGGAAAATAGTGCCTCCTTCCAAGTAGATGATCCTCTTCCATTCCCATGTCCATACTACAAGAAATATGTAGAAAGTTATATTCCAGCAGATTAAAGAGTTAATATGCAAGTGCTTTTTACAAACACACACACAGTTGAGAAAATAACATCTGCAAAATTTTTGCACCCAGCCAGCATCTTCACAATTGTACACAAATCAAAGCAGATCAAGAGAAAAATATCCACACCACACGTCATTAATACAACAAAGCATGGTGTAACAGTTAATGACAGCATAAAATATAAGTTAGTTAACATGCAGTTTCAAATTCTACCTTGATTGACAACTTCTTATAAAACCAAAATGATACTGTAATCAGTACACACAACAATCCATAAGCAACTTCATATTGCTGTGAATGCAGTACATGGCTAAACCACGTACCTTAAAATAGTACTATTTTATTTACAATTTACCTAATTTGTAAATCATTATGATACAAAGGAAAATAAGAAAATTAAGCAGTAGGATACAGAAACCCAACATGGGTGGTTAATTGGGGTAGACTTGCGAGGCAGTTTCAACATCAAAGCTGGTTTAATGACACAAAAGAATGGCTTACTTAGGGGTGTGCAGAAAACCCGCCAACCCGCCAAACCCGACCCGACCCGCCGGGTTGGGTCGGTTTTTAGGGTTTGGTGGGTTGGGTTGGGTTAAAAAATTTCTTTTTATAGCAGGTTGGGTTGGGTTTGGGTCATAAAATTACAAACTCGCCAAACCCGACCCACCCATATTTTAATATATGTTTAAAATATATTATATATTTAATAAATTTAAAAAAAAAAACCAGTTGTAGAGCACTTCCTCGGTTCCTACTATCATATATAATATAAAATCCTAATAGTTCTTTTAATATATATTTAAATATATTATATAATTAATAAAAAAAATTTAAAATTTTAGATATATTTTGTTTATAACTAAGTTAGGAACTCATGTATATTTTGTTTATAAGTGAATTAGGATACTAGTTCATTTATATTTTGTTTATCAACTCAGTTGGATACTTAAACATATTTTGTTTACAACTAAGTTGGAATATTAGTTTATATATTAATGTATATTTTGTTTATCAACTCAGATGGCAAGTGTGATATATTTTTTTCTACTCAATTTAATAATAATAGTAATAAAAAAAATTGTCCAACCCATGGGTTCAACCCGACCCAACCCAACCCAACCCAACCCATGTGAGTTGGGTTGGGTTGGGTTGAATTTTTTGACCCACCATGGTGGGTTGGGTCAAAAAATCCCCTCAACCCGACCCATGCACGCCCCTAGGCTTACTTGTGCCAGAACTAACCCCCCCCCCCCTCTCCAATGGCATGATGCTGCAATAGCAAGGTTAGAGAAGCAATATCCTCTTTGGAAGCCTAAGGTTTTCCAAAGGTTAAGGCAAAGCCCAAGAAAAGGTATCTATGGTAGTAATTAGTAAATTAGGTTTTTATTTTTTAGGCAAAAATGCAAATAACACCCTTAAAGTTTGCTCAATTGTCACTTTGGTCCTGTAAGTTTCATTTTTGTCATTTTGGTCCCGTAAGTTCACATTTGTTGTCACCATTTGTCCTTCCTCCATTCCGTTAAAAAAGTTGCCTTAAACTAGCCTTAAGCGATGGTAGAAGATGTAAACTTTACCAACCAAAATGACCAAACTTAAAAGGATGTAATTTGTACTTTTTTTCTTAATATGTTTTTAACATTTAACAAGACTTATGGATGGAAAGGATGATCAAATGCGAATTTAGAGGACCAAAATGACAATTGAACAAACTTAAAGGGTGTTATTTGTATTTTTGCCTATATTTTATTTGGTTATTCAAGAGTCAAAAGTATTTTAGTAATTCTATAATTGTTGAGTATGGACCAAAGTCGTGGACCTTGGGTTTTATTTTATTAATAGTAAGTTTTTTCCTTAGTTTATTGGTCTTTATGTGTGGGCTTTGGTTTGATTCAATTGGGGGTAGGAGTCATAATTCTATTAGGCCATCAGGGGAAGTTAAGATTTAGGATCCATATAAGTATGGTAAATTCGAGAAGTCCTTGAATGCTTCTTTTATTGCTCTTATTCCTAAGAAATATAAAGCATCTAATATAAGAGATTTTGAACCGATAAGTTTGGTGGGTAGTGTCTATAAGATCTTGGCTAAGGTGTTGGCATATCGGTTGAGACTTGAGAGGGGTACAAGATGGTCTCATTTCTGAATCTCAAAATGCTTTTGTGGGGGGTCGTCAGATTTTGGATTCAGTTCTGGTTGCGAATAAGCGTGTAGATGGTCGTATTCGGAGTAACATATCAGGTGTAATATGTAAAGTGGACATAGAAAAAGCCTATGAACATGTAATTTAGGAGGCTTTGCTTTACTTGTTAGAGAGGATGGGTTTTGGAGTTAAATGGCGACAATGGATCCATACATGTATATCTTCTGTCCAGTTTTCAGTATTAGTTAATGGTTCTCTAGTCAGTTTTTTTCACAATTCAAGAGGCTTAAGACAAGGAGATCCTTTATCTCCTATGCTATCTCTTGATGATGGAAGTGTACTAGAATGCTTAGGCGAATGGAGGGGGCTGGTATTATCAGGGGATTCAAGGTGCATGGAGTTGGAGGTGAAGAGTTATGTATATCTCATTTGTTATTTGTAGATGATACTATTTTTTTTGTTATACCAGTGTCGAGCATATTCTTCATATTAGGATGTTGCTGACTTGCTTCACAGCGGTTACAGGGCTAAGGATAAATGTTAGTAAAAGTGAGATAGTTCTGGTTGGTAATGTGGATAATGTAGACGTTCTAGCTGACATTTTGGGCTGCAAGGTAGGAATTTTGCCTATGTCTTACTTGGTATGGCATTGGGAGCTTCCTATAAGCTGTCCTCATTTTTCTTTTTTTGATAAGTAGAAGCCGTCCTCTATTTGGAATCCGATTTTGGAGAAATTGGAAAGACGATTGGCAGGATGGAAGAAAAGGTATGTATGGGGGGTTGCCTAACCTTGCTTAAGAGTATGCTTTTGAGCATTCCCACTTATTATTTGTCTTTGTTTACTATTCCTACTAGAGTGGCTAATAGGGTTGAGAAGTTACAGAGAAATTTTCTGTGAGGTTTAGGGGATGAGCAAAAAATTCATTTGGTAGGGTGGGATAAGGTGTGTTCTCCTATGGCTGGTGGTGGGTTGGGGATTAGGAAAATCACCACCTTTAATAAAGCCCTTCCGGGCAAGTGGTTGTGGCAGTATGGGGTTGAGGAGACACGCCTATGGAGGCGGGTGATAGCTTAGAAATTTTTGGAGGAATGTGTGTGGGTGTGTGTGTTTGGGGGGGCGCTGGTACTCGAAGTTGCGAAGGGGTTCGCATGGGTGTGGCTTATGGAAAGATATACGGAAGGGGTTGGGGAGTTTTAGTAAGTTCATTTATTTTGAGATTAGGTTGGGAAGTAGGGTCTGGTTTTGGCATGATTGTTGGTGTGGGGATCAACTGTTGAAAATATCCTTCCCGATTTTATTTAAGATTGCTACTCATAGGGAGGCATTTGATTTTATTTGAGATTGCTACTCATAGGGAGGCATATGTGGCTAATATGTTGGTGAGTCACACGAAGGGTGGAATTGGGATGTTTGGCTCCAACATGGTTTCAACAATTGGGAAATGGAGTTGGTGGGGGGCTTTTCTCATGCCTTGAGTCCCAAAATCCTCCAAATGAGGACAGGGATAGGATGAGGTGGAGGTTCAAGTCGAAGGGGAATTTGATACACAATCCTTTTATGTTGGTTTGAGGGGATCTAGCTCCACTACTTTTCCTTGGAACAACATTTGGGGTATGAAGGCCCCATGTCAAGTATCTTTCTTTGTTTGGATAGCTGCATGGGGGAAGATTCTAACAGGTGACTATTTGAGGAGAAGGGGCATTCCAATTGTGGATTGGTGCTGCCTATGCCAATGTAGTGAAGAGAGTGTTGATCATCTACTGTTGCACTGTTAGAAAGTTCTTGGTTATGGACTTTGGCATTTAGATTGTGCAGTGTTGCTTGGGTTTTACCCAAGAAGGTTTTTGATTTATTGGCAGGATGGAGAAACTGTATGGGGAAGCACTCTTCAAATATTTGGAATTTGGTAATTGATGTCGCAGAAGCTACATTGTGTGCTGTGGATTATTTGGAGGGAGCATAATAGTTGTACTTTTGAAGATGTGGAGCTTACTAGGGATCAGCTTAGTAGCTTTATTTGCAGGGACCTTGTTTGATTGGTCTCGTGCATGGGGATTTACTTCTAGGGAATCCATTCCGCTGTTTTTAGATTCCCTTTCTTCTTGTACATATATATATTTTTTTATGGTTACTTCATTTTTCTAATGAAAAATAATGAAGTAGTCTTCTCTTAATAGTAAATATAAGTTTTCTTACCTATAAAAAAAAAGTATTTTATTGTACTAAAGCAAGAGGAAGTTGATTAAGAATATTATTCAGTGTTTTTAGTGGTGAGGCACAGTTGGCCTTATCATTTATTTTCTCCCTTTGTCTTCTCTCATTTCTTGTGGTACTATTCACATTTTTTTTATAGGTAATAAAACTTTTATTCAAAAATGCTGAACATCACATTCACAATGGTGAACATTCTGATCAAGAAAAGATACAAGTTCAAAAACTTAATCTAATAGAGCGTAAGAATTCAAAAATGGAAATACAATTCGTAAAACCCCAAACACACGCCCACATATACTATTCACACAGCTCCAGGAAACCATAAAATTCTCTCTTCCTTTTTACAACCCCAAATTAAGCCCTTTCATTTACCTATCAAATTTCAAAAGCCTAAAACCCCACATACTTCTACCAAATAGCCATCAAACAAGTCATCAAACTACTTTTTAATTCCTACCATCAACCCCATAACCCTTTTTTCAACAATTCTAAAGCCTAGACCCACAAATTCTCCTAACGCTAAACCCACCACAAGCACACAGAATTTGTCCTATGTCAATTACAAGAAAGGGAATTTGTGCTTGTAGTGGGCTTAGGGTTAACATGAATCAAATAAGGATTAAACTGGAAGCACAAAAAAACATAAGAAAAGTACTAGTCTCAATTCAAAAGTCATCACAGATTTTGTTGTGGATGCTAAGTTTAAAGAAATAGGGCTTAGATGTTAACGTTCTAGGCTAGAGATTAAGTCTTTTTTCTTGCAAACTCTCCTTGATTGGAGTGTGGCTTTATCCCATTTTTCTTGTTTTTCCCTTCCTGTTTTACTTTATCGTTGTAATTTTGGTTTTTGATTTGTGCCCTCATAGTACATCCCCAATGTACTCGGGTTAGCTTTTTTTTTTTTCTTGGAAAATTACACTTTACCACCCTAAACTATACACTAGCGCTCCGTTTGTTTCGACGTAAAATATTTGCAAAAGTAAAATATTTTACATGCAAAATATTTTACTGAAAATATTTTCATTTTACAATGTTTGGTTTGCATTCCTAAAAATGCAAAGAAAATGTATGTTTCAACAAAATGAAAAAAATTTAAGAATCTCACAACCACCACCTAATCCAGCAAAATCCAACCCACCACCAACCACCCAAACCACCACCATATCTGCACAAACCCACCTACCACCACCCTAACACTCCACTGACTGACTGACAACTCAAATCCACAAATTGGAGAAGGAAAAAAAAAAAAGGCCAAAGCCGGCCAACCACCCACCATAACCCACAAACCATTCTAGCCACCCAAAAACTCAGCTATCACCGTGACCCACAAACCATCCCAGCCACCCACTGCAACTCAAAAACCCAGCCACCCACCACAACCCATAAACCAGCCAAAAAGCCCACAGTGGTTAAAAAACCCAGATCTGAGAACTGATGGGTGAGTTGACAATGATGGAGGTAGAGTCGGTGTGATGTGGATAACTGAATCGGTGGTGGAATAAGAGACGGTGTATGGTCAGACTGAAAAAAGAATTGATGGATTTGAGTGGTCAAACCAAGAATCGGTGGGCGGAGGTGTAGAGCCGACAATGGCAGAGGTGGGGCCGACGATGAGAGCCATCGGAGATGGGTGGCACCGAGAACCTGATTGGTTTAGTGTCTCTGGTTTGTGGTGGCAGAGGTGGAGCTGACGATGAGAGCCGCCGGAGATGAGTGATGCTGCGAACCTAAGACTGGTTTGGTGGCTCTGGTTTGTGGGAAGGGAGAACTGAGAGTGGGAAGGGAGAGAGTCATGGGAAATAGCATGAGAGGTACTGTGGGAGAGATAGCGTTAGAGGGACTTAGGACTGAGGGAGTGAAAGCATCAAGGTGAGCGAGAGAGCAAATGTAAAATGTTTTACCAAAATTTTAAGTGTAAAATATTTTACATAAATTTGCCTAGTTGATTTGGTTGACTGAAAATATTTTACTTTTGACTAAATATTTTACTGCAAAACAAACACAGTAAAATGGGAAAATATTTTCCTGAAAATATTTTACATCAAAACAAACAGAGCGTAGATTACACTTTGCACCCTAAATTATTCGAATGCACACTTTGCAACCTAAACTATCACAATTATCACACTTTGCACCTCCACATTACTTTTACTATTAAGTTAGACAGAAATTAATATCACATGACTTGCACATGATTTTTACTTAGGTGGCACACTGTTTAAAGACCAAAACACCCTTTTCACTAATAATTAAAATCAAATGCTTATTTCTTTTCTCATTTTTTTTTCCCAGGTCTCTCTCTCTCTCGTGCATACAGGTACAGCTCTACCCCTCTCTCTTGCCCATGGCAGCTCTTCTCCTCTTTACCATTATTCAGTTTCTCTTCTCCCCAAATCAATTGCTGATAAGCACAAGTCCTCCTAAGGTCAAATGAAGTGATTGGTAGCTAGGGTGTTTCCCTACTTTTGGTCTTGCCTAAACATACCACCCTTGTTTTCTGGGAATTATTTGACTTTCTGTTCGGTTTTCCAAATAGAGGGAAATAGATTAAAACATTTCTGTCTTGTTTTACTATTCATTTCTAAGATTAGCTCATTAGTTATTACAAGCAACACAAAGATGGTGTTGAATTGGCTCTTGTTTAATGGAATTAAAGGACTAGCAATATTAAGTAGTTCTTTGAAAATTAAAACTCATTGCAATGTCCTTCAGTGCTTTATAAAATACAACACAGTCAGTCATACAGTGCTAGCTTTGACCTCTGATGTTCTTGGAAAAGAAATACAGTCAGTCATACAGGGGAAGAGCAGCTGGGCAGGAGAGAGGGGAAGGACTGTACGCAGAGAGAGAAAGACCAGAAAAAAAAAAAAGAAAAAAAAATAAGCATTTTGTTTTTAATTGTTTGTGAAAAGGGTGTTTTGGTCTTTAAATAGTGTGACACTTAAGCAAAAATCATGTGCAAGTCATGTGATATTAATTTCTGTCTAACTTAACGGTAAAAGTAATGTGAGGGTGCAAAGTGTGATAAGTGTGATAGTTAAGGGTGCAAAGTGTAATCTAGTGTATAGTTTAGGGTGGTAAAGTATATTTTCCCTTTTTTTCTTTTAATAAAATTTTTACGTTACCTATCAAAATAAAAAAGTTTAAAGAAATAGCATTATTAATTTATCAAAAATAAAAGAAATAGCATTAGTAAATCTTTTTCTCTTGATTTGATAATTTAGCAAATTCCAATATTAAGCAACAGCTTTATCTAGTTAGATGGCTCAAATGACCATTCGGCTTTCACAAGAAACATGAAACATGAAACATTATTTGAGTTATGAAGAAAAAACGTAAGAAAAACTAGAAGAAAAAAATATATATGAATACATTAAAGAGAATTTAAAACTTACTCATCCACAATATCCCACACAGCCATGTATTTCAAATTCATAGAGGTGATCATTTCTTGTTTGTGGGACCAACTAGGCTCAACTACTGCAATCTTCAACTCCTCAATGCCTAGAAATCCAGGTATGTGGAGTAAATCAGCAAAGTTAGAACCTACTATTAGCTTAATAAAACAGCATACTGCGAAACAGAGAAAAACTTTAAACCACATCCTATTCAAGAAAATGAAAGTTCATACATATTTATTCTTCTAGACCAAAAAGAAGCAAATGTTGTCTTACAATAAGGTATAACATATCTTTGCAAGAAAACATCTATATACATATAATTTGAATAACAATAAACACCTCATCAATACTTACAATGAAGACTAAGACTGCGTTTGTTTTGGTGTAAAACCATTTCAGGAAATGATTTTACACCTCACCGCGTGTTTGGTTGCGCATGGAAAATAGAATTTTCCGGAAAACAATTTTAGTTGACCGTGTGTTTTATGGCTTTGACCCGGAAAATATTTTACACTTCTATTTTCACTACAAATGATTTCCGGACTCAAACGCGCAAAGAGAGAGAGAGAAAGAGCACGAAGAGAGACTAGAGAGAGTGAGATCGGGCTCGCGCCGTCGAGCTCAGACCACCGCCCCAAGCCCAGACCCGCCACTGAGCTCGCGCCGGCGAGATCTAGCCGTCGAGATCGCGCTAGGGAGATCGCACCGTGAGATCGTCCTGCCACCCTCTAGATCGAACTCTTTTCGTCTCAATCTCAGCGCCGCCTGAAGCCTGCCGCCGCTGGATCGGTCTCGTCGCCCATGACCGATCTCTCTCTTTCTTGATCTACCTCTCCCTTTCCCTCGATTTGCGATCACTCTCTCTTCCTCCTCCCTCTCTCAGTTTGTCCGAATGGTTTTGTGTATTGAGAATGGTTTTGTTTTGATTTTTGTTTCTTTAAAAGTTTACATATTACAATTTTCTATTATAAAATTTGTTTGGTAGCTGAGAAATTATGAGAAACTAGTAGGAAAATAGCATTTTCAGAATGCAACCAAACACATGAAAACATTTTCTAGAACAATTTTCATAATGCAGCCAAACACTTGAAAATATTTTCCTTTCCCGAAAATATTTTACACCTGAAAATATTTTACACTCGGAAAATATTTTACACCCAACCAAACGCAGCCTAACTATTAGTATTTACTAACCATAAAATTACATTCTAATAAAGTAACTTTTTGTTATTGCAATATGCCCAATTTATCCACCCCCATTTCTTTAATAATGTCACTGTGAATATATCACATTGGCTGTTGCCCAATTTTGTGTCTTCACTCATAGCCATAGGTTAAATGTCATTGAAAAGGAAGTGACTGTTTGCACAAAAACTGTAGGGAGGATGAATAATAGCAAAAAACACAGGACTTTACATTAGTTTCTTTCACCTAACAAAATATTTGATAATTTACCCAATAAATGTCAGTCACTCAAAATTTAGAAAACAGAACGGTTGACTAATTACGATATGAAGTGCTAATCGAACTAAATGGATGTGAATTTTAAGAGCACTGACCTGGAGTGCTACATTCATTATTTGTTTGAACTGCATCTTCTGTAATTACACGGAGCTTTATAATGACAGTCTCAACCTGAATGCAGCCCATATAAGAAAAAACAGAACTTCAAAACCAAACATATATGAATATCACCAAATATCCTAACAGGAGCATTAGAACTCACTCTTCGAGTCCACTGACAAGCAATATCAATAACATCATCGACTCCGCATTCAAAGTTAAAGGTTCCTTCATTTCCATGTGGATTTGAACCACTAATTTTGATGCAACTGGGTGAGAAAGTTAACTGGGGACCCGTACAATAAATATCCCGATATAAAACATAATCCGTATAAAGAACGACCTCCGTATCTGTGTCATCCTGTGAATTGCAAAAAATGATAAATAGTCACAACTCAAGAGGCCTTCTGACCACTACAAATAGAGATATTAGTAAAATGTACCAAATTTTAACAACAATGGTGCCAAGAATTACCTAGAAATTTAAATGGCTATCTAGAGAATAAGTACTAATCCTATTTGCAAACACCATACACCCCAAACAATTATGGTTTATTTTAAAAGAATTCTCAGTGTCAGACAGAAGCTAGTGTCTTCAGTCCCAGCAAAACCATATGCTATTTCCAATTGGATGTAAAGCATTATCCCAAGCCAGTGTGAATGCAACCAAGGATGAACAAAAAATATGAGGTGACAACAGAAGTTACAGAACTGAGTAACTTACAAAGCCATTTATTATAATCTATAAATGCAATAAGCATTACTTGATGGGTGTGGGGAACAAACAGAGGTCAATTTTTCCCTTGATGATAAGCTGTAAATCACCACATGCAATCATTGCAAGGAAAATGTGGACAAAAATACCATAAGTGCGAAGTGGCTCTCCAAAGCATTACATTATCCATCCAAAGTAGGTGGGAAAAATGACACAATAATGTTTTACATAGCCAATCAACAAATAATGCCCCAATAGATATGGAGAATTTAGGAGAAGGACTCCATAATCAAGAAATCCTAGACGGTTTAGTCTTTCAGATCTAAACAACATCATTTTTGAAACCCTCAAAGGTCAGTAAATTCTGCTCAATCTCTACTTAAATAATCCTAATATTTTCAAATTTATAAAAAGAAAAGATAATTACCATTACCATATCGCCAAAGGACTGCTCTGTTGCATAACCATTCAATGAAACTGAAATTATACAACAGAGTATAGTAAGAAGATGGAGGTGGTCCACATAAATGTAAAACTCACAATGCAGTTAATAAGTATCATAATCCTGAGAAATACCTCCATCTTCTGCAGTTTCAGAGGTAGGACTTGAGGGAGAATTCCCACTCATGCTCTCATCAGCATCTGAGATCACATCAACTGGCTCATTCTGCACAAATTCCAGATAATGTAAACATGATTTTGAATATTCATTTATAATTAGTAAACATATGAAAGTAAAAGTACTTTGGATGGAGCCTCCAAAAGTGCAGAATCTATCTGCCCTTTTTCTGGAGTAGGAGCTTCAAGGATTGAATCTTTTCTCTCCAGTTCAGAAATGAAACATCTGGATCCATTACTATCTGGTTTTAAATCAGGTTGTTCATGACTAATAGAATCAGAATCCTGGGTAGCATCCAACCCAGAGAACTCCCTTTTGTCAGCAAAGCTCTCTCCCTCTATGCCCAGAGGTTTAAATGAATTAGCATCGTCACAACCATGTTTACAGTCAATTGCATCAACATCTACACAATGTATACTACCAACTTCCTTCGTTCCATGATTGGCTCCCTCAGTAACTGCAAACAGTTATAAATGTATTAAGAATACATAGAAATGGATTATAATATTAAAGTTGAATCAGTTTAGATCCAACTTAATTAAAATAACAAGTTAAACAAGTCTTAAAAAAAAAATATAATAAGAAAAAAAAATTCGGAGGCAAGAAAAAACAATTCAAACATAAGAACAGGTTTAACATAAACTCCTGGCAACCAGCATGACCAGCAAAGTCTATAATTTATGGTTCATGACCACATGCTAATAATTTACCAAATTATGCAGGTAGAAAGACAGCTAAAGATTTTCTAATTCTTTACCATACTGATACAAAATTCTTGACCAGAAACCTTTCTTTCACTTTTGTCAAGAAAGAATTTCAAACAACAGTTTGGCTCAGCTACAAGCCTTGACACACACAATTGACAGGGACATCCACATGTCATTACCTAGTGCTTCTTAGGGTATCTTGGGTCATACTTTTTCTATTGTTCCATTCCTTTTTCTTCTCTTTTTTTTTTTTCTTGTGCAATTGGATGATGGCAATTTAGAAGAGAATCCATTTAATATGAAAGTCTGTAAACTGAAACAAACTTCTTAAACAAGCATTCAGTGTCACCTTAAAAAAAAAAATAAAAAAAGATGCTACACACAAATTTCGGCCAATTTAGAATTGGTACTGAAGCTCAATCTATGCTGTCTACAGTGACTTTAAACAGAACGTTTTAATATTATATATTTCACCAGATTAATGATTAATTGAACTCAAAAAGTGAGCTTGGTTAATAAAATTCCCCCCCCCCCCCCCAAAAAAAATATAAAAAATAAACAAACACACACAAGTGTGAAAACCATCAACACAATTATACAAGGTAGTTCCTCGAGCGTCTTGCTAAAACTTCCCTCTAATGTACTGTAGTGCATGTAACATAAGAAATTACTTCGCCATGCAATTTATTTAAATATAAATTACTAAAGGGTCCCAGAATATATCCTCCTTCAGTCAAGACAAACTCAAGAAATGAGAGGTTCAAAATGTACAGGAAAGTGTATAGACCTCTGCTTGAAAAGTGAAAACACACTTCATTCAACTCAACATTCCTTAACCCCAACTAATCAGAAAGGATTTCATGAAATTCAATCTTTTTTTTTTTTTCCAAATAATATAATAACTTAACAGACCCAACCAAAATTTTCAGCAATTACCAAACAAAGAAAAGGTCAACAACTGCATACATTAAGCCTAGTCTGGATCATTGACTTACAGTTTACTCATATACTATACTTCCAATTCCTCCTACATCTGTGTGTGTGTGAAAAAACATTCAGTATCTTAAACCAAACACACCAACACACACATACAGCTAGTCAAGACTCAACACGTCCATTAACTACCCCCGCACGAGTATATAGCAAGTGAAAATCTAAACTCTAACTGGACAAACCCTTTTTGTATCATAAGAAACCGCCTCGGTTTTACAAATCTTGCCAATGTGTAAGACACAATGGAACTTCCTCTACTCTGGACAATTGGTTCCAAAATCAACGAATCACAGTCAACTGGACATGCCTAGCTCCAATTTGGGAACTAAACTAATGGTGGAGTGTGAGATCGTAGCTCAAGTGCGTGTGTAAGTAACAATTAATAAGAAAAAACGAGTGGCGCATCAAATTCTCAATGAGAGATTCAAAATAAAACCTATATCGAAATCGAACACGCTCACTTTCTGTAGCGTACGTGCTCTACAAATTTAGCGCCAATTTTTTCAAATATATATAAATAATCACGTAGAGAACAACTATTTTCCGAATTCTCGGAAAATTGCCAAATAAAGCAAAAAAAAAAAAACCTCTGTTTGGTTCCCGGGAAACTGTAGGAAAATAGAGGAAAGCATTACCACATTCGAGAAAGTCGTCTTTCAAAGTGGAATGGTGATCGACGCTAGAGTTTTTGAACTTCTCGAGGAATTTTTCGGAAGCCAAATCTGAAAGCTCATCTTCTTCCTTGAAATCGAACACGTCGAAACCACCAGCTCCTCTTCGCGGAGAGCTTTTCATCGCGATCGCGAATAATTAGGGTTTTCAAACTCGGTTAAGCTCGACTCAGTGAGTGAGGAACATTTAGGGTTTAGGAGAATCGCTGAAATTGAGAGAGAGAGAGAGAGAGAGAGAAATTGGGGAATTTTGGGAGAGTTGAATCGAGCCCTAATTTTGTACGGAGCAAGAACGAATTAAAGCCGGTAACCAGTTTTCAATGAAAAAAACTAATAGTTGTGGAATTAGCAGGGTTTAGTAATGATTTTCCACTCGCAGTGACGGAGCGTGGAAAAGATTTTCCGCGGTTTGTAAGGGGAAAGTATTTTCTACTCGTCTTTTAACAGAGCGTAGAAATTTGGAATTTGTGGGTTTTAGCAGTTTATGCTTTATATATAAAAAAAAAAGTGGGAAGTAGCTGCTTTCCTTTTCTTTCTTTCTTTTTTTTATTTTTATATTTTTTTTGGATAATGGAAGTAACCAAGTACTTGCTTTCCTACTTCCTAGCAATTTAGGACAATGAGACACTTAAAAAAAATGGAAATTTACAATTATTTTTTTCCGCGGTGAAAGTGTTGGTATATTTCTTTCTTTTTTACTCAAATTATGTAGGTCTATCCTAAAATTTCAGAGCACTTTCCCCTTTTTGAGTAAAATCAATGACTCATTGGACTTGGACCACTTTGGTCACCCCTTTTTGTCGATTGGAATGGCAAGGGGATGGATCGGATTAGAGGTGCTCACACGCAAGGTGGAAGCAGAGTAAGTGTGGCTTAGCGTGCGTTTGGGTGGGGCGTTTTGCCCCATGCATCTGTCTTTTTTTAATGGGTCTTATGGATATTGTTCATAGACCAACAAAAGTCAACAAAACATAGATTTCTAGGTAAATTTGGATCCCACAGCACTATTCATACCTTTAAAAATTATTTTGTTACAGTGTTTTCAGCAATAAGTTTTCAGTTTTCAACAAATAAGCAGTATCCAAACACACCCTTAAAGTATTTTATATCATTCTTAATGAGATGATTTCAACATAAATGAGATAAGATATGTATGAAAAAAAAAATTAAATCCGGGTCCCTCCTTTAATAAGACAAGAAAAACCCATGCAGAGCAAGACAATCAAGTAAGGTAGGAAATTTTTGTCATCCCTAATTGGCAAACCTCTTAAAAGTTAAGAACATTGTTGTATATTATATCTCATCCTCTCTTTTTTCTTTTTCTTTTTCCTTTTATTCCATGAAAACAATAAATTTAAATTTTTTATTTAAATGCATTAAAAATGAAGATAAAAATAAATAAATAAATTGTTTATAAACGAATAAGAGATTCACAGGGTGTTTGGCATTGCGAGTAGGATGTAGCTATTTAGCATTTTGAGTAATTGACAAAATACCATGAATAGCAAATTGTAAATCTTTATCCTTAAAATTGTTTTAATTTCAAATGACTCCTTTAAAGTTATTTAGTGTGAAATTGCCAAATATTTACCAAATTCAGCTAAGAGAAATTTAACCCCTTAACACAATTTTCAACACATCTAAAAACAAAACCAAATATCTTAAATAAAAATGAAAATGTTTTTTTGATAAACTTTTTAATGGAAGTTGATGGTGAACTAAAAATTGAATCGACTCCAATTCGTCCATAAGAGTCGTCCAGATCAGAAAGGTTATCTTAACATAGGAAGGTCATCCCTAGTAGGACGGTCGTCCACGGGCATGAGGTTCGTCCATCAGGAAAGTGTCTGGATGACCCCCAGCACTTAGGAAATTTCCAAAAAGGTTTATCTACAAAAGCTTGTGAATCAAACCACGTGTTGCTATTTTGAAACATGAGCAAGATCCTTGTTCATCGCTATAACTTCCTACTAAGTACTTAACTTCCAAGGGCAGTTGTAGAAGATAAGATTTAACATTCTAACTTCTATAGCGGTCGTGGAGGTTAAGTCTGAACCTTCTAACTTCCACAAATATTGAGGAAGTTACGAAAACAAGTAACCACTCAAAAGCTCACTATATAAGGACTCATCCACATCAAATGGAGGTAAGTTTTCACTACTCCTAAAAATTGGAATTCTAAAGTTCCAGAAAAACTAACTTAAGCATCGGAGGGTTCTTGGCTGGTTCATCCCTGTCACCTTTAATCGTGTCTTTTTCTTTTCAGGCTTTCCAAGCAATCACTAGCCCATTAAAGCCCGGAGCATTTAGCCTACTGATTTTCTTTGCATCATCAGTTGGCACCATTTGTGGGGAAGATTAAACTTGTGTTTTGCAATTTATCTTTCTTTGACAAAAGGCTGCATGTTTCGGACAAGATCAATGACCACTAGTCTAGGCCACCAGGAGAGTGGGAAAACTTCTAGTCATCCTAACCGTGATCGTCAGTCAGCATTTGTCATGCAACCGCCTTCCATACAACAAGTGCAATCCATGGCAACCGCCATGGTAGAATTAATCCGTCAGAACCAAGAGTTGACCAGGGAGATTACTCTAAAGAGATAGCATCATGAAAGATATGTGGAAGGACAAGCCCAGAGTCAAGAAGTTAGAGAAGGAGAAAACGCTGAGCAAGAGAACCAGTCAAGGGGTACAGCTCCACGAAGTGTGCTGAGCAAGAGAACCAATCAAGGGGTACAGCTCCACGAAGTGTGCCACATTTGGAGAGGGAGATGGATCAAATGAGGAAGGCCATGGAAGAGATGAGGGAGAACATTAGAAGGACGAATCCCGTAGATGATCTAGTTCATCGAACTGATTCCCCTTTCATTGCTTCCATCAACAGTCATCCCTTGCCTTCTATGTTCAAGATGTCTTCCTTGGACTCATATGATGAACGCGCAACCCGTGTGATCATATCGCAACCTTCAAGACTACAATACATCTTCAATGGGTTCCAAACGAGATTATGTATAGAGCCTTCCCTACCACTCTTAAAGGGTCAGCATGAGTGTGGTTCAGCAAGATACCTCCAAACACTGTAGGTTCTTTCGAAGAATTGAGTAAGTTATTTGTTAACAACTTCATTGGAGGACAAAGGCATAAGCGCTCCTCGTCTAGCCTGTTGACCATAGAGTAAAGGGAAAATGAAAGCTTACGGTCCTTCATTACTCGCTTTAACAGGGAAGCCCTGACGGTAGATAAGATGGACGACAAGTTGTTATTGGCAGCCTTCCATAATCATGGTTTTGAAACCCGGACCGGATCGGGCTGTCCGACCAGAAAAACAGGGAACCGGACTAAAATCCGATTTTTTAAGCATAGAGAACCGGACAAACCGAGGTTCAACTGGGAAAACCGGACGAACCATAGGCCGGTTCAATTGGTCATGGAATAGGGAAAAATTAAAGAAAAATGCGGCTGCCAGGATCCGAACCTGAGCTCTCACACCTTGTAAGCAAGATTAGTAATGAGAAGATTGATACCTGATGAAAATGACCCTGAGTATGCAATGGCATGACTGTACAATGGCATGACTAAAAATGACCCTGAGTATGAAAGAAGTTGTTTACAAAAAAAAAAAAAAAAAAAAAAAGGAAGAAGGAAGAAAAGAACAGAAATTCACAAGCACACGGCGGAGGATGCTCAAGTGAAGAGAAGAATAGAAATTCACTTGAGGTCTTGAGCACTGCATCTGAAACTTTCAAAGAAAGAAGTAAAGAGAGGTTTTGAACTGTAAAATGCCAACTTTGAAGCACTTTGCGTGGAGGAGGTGCTGCCAACGCATTCTTGGTAGTTGAGAACTTTCATTTTATATTAATACTCTTTACTTCTCTTTATTTGCTTTATCGGTCTGTCCGCCCACCAAAACAAGAGACTCTGGTTAGGAAAAAATATCCAAGATATAATAATGGGTTAAAATGAAAAAAATATCATAACTTAACTGAAAGTTATGATATAATAACTTAAGTTACATATTAAGTTACATAATAACTTAAGCATGGTTTTGTAACATAACTGTGAAAGTTATGATATGAAAAAATACATTTGAAAGATAGATTTCTATATTTAATTGGGTTATTTAATTTAATTTTTCTATTTATACTAATTTAATATATTTATTTATATTTAAATTAATTATGACGTCATCACGGTTCGACCCCGGTTCAACCTCAGTTCGACCTTAAAAACCTTTAACCTCTCCCTTTTACGGTTCAATGAACGGTCTGGGTCTGAAAACCATGTCCACAATGGAGTTAGTTCCGATTTGTTCATTCACAAACTTTATGATCAAGAGCCACAGACCATGGCTGGACTCGTCTATTTAGCCCAAAGCTTCATGAATGCAGAGGATGCAATCATTGCTAAAAAAAGGAAGAGAGCTAAACGAACGGAAGCAAATCTCCCATGCTATCTTGAACAGGGTCCTCGTCCAAAGAAGGCCCGGGCGGGAGAAAAGAAAAATCGGGACAACAGGAAAGTGAGTTCATCTTCAGTAAGGAGTCAGCACTATACGCCTTTGAACACTCCACTTGAACAAGTACTATGCAAATCAAGGATGATCCGTCCTTGAAATGGCCGAAAAAAATGAAGGGAGATCCCAACAAGCGCAATAGAAACAAGTATTGCCACTTCCACAGAGATCACGGGCATGACACAAACGAGTGCTTTGACTTGAAACAGCAGGTAGAGAATCTCATCAGGCAAGGAAAATTGAGAAACTTTCTTGGACGAGATCACAAGGATGAGAAGTTAAAGGGAAAGGTAGAAGAGTCGTCACGGCCCCTACTTGGAGAAATAAGAGTTATTGTAGGAGGAACCTCAGTAGGGCAATCTTCCAAGTCAAGGAAGACGTACCTAAATGTGGTACAAAACATCCAACTCTCTGGACGACCCCCAAGGACGAGGGGGGCAGATGAGCAAGCCATTACATTCACGGACGAGGACGCTAAAAGGGTTTACCACCCACATGACGATGCGATTATCATCTCCTTGCTCATTGCTGATTATATGACTAGAAGGGTGCTGATAGACAATGGAAGTTCAGCAGACATCTTATACTACTCTGCCTTTCAACAAATGAGGCTTGGACGATATCAACTTCATCCAATAAATTCGCCCTTGGTAGGATTTAGGGGGATGAAAGTGCGGCCTGTGGGTACCATTACATTACCTGTGGTGGTAGGAGCGTATCCACAACAGATAACTAAAGAAGTAAATTTCCTCGTTGTGGACTGTTCGTCTTTATACAACGCCATCATTGGAAGACCGACTTTAAACAGTTGGAAGGCGGTAACATCTACCTACCATTTATCTGTTAAGTTCCCAACAGATTATGGAGTAGGTCAAGTGCAAGGAGATTAGTCAGCCACCAGAGAATGCTATCTAGCCATGTTGGCTATGGACGAGCATGTGCAGACGATGAGTATAGATGAGAGAAGGGTTACCGCGGAACCCACGGAGGTGCTGGAAGACGTTCCTTTGGATGAGAATAACCCTGAAAAGTTTACAAGGATTGGAGCAAGCATGGAAAAGAAGACGAAGTAAGGCCTTGTTCAATTCTTAAAGAAGAGCATTGATGTGTTCGCATGGAGTCATGAGGACATGCCAGGTATTGACCCAAGTGTCATTACCCATCGTCTGAACATGTATCCTTCCTTCAAGCCCGTACGCCAGAAGAAAATAGTGTTTGCTCCTGAACGAGATAATGTCACTAAAGAAGAAGTTCAGAAGTTGACCACGACAAAATTTATCCGGGAAGTTTATTACCCGGACTGGTTGGCTAATGTGGTGATGGTCAAAAAGGCTAATGGCAAATGGAGGATGTGCATGGACTTCACCAATTTGAACAAGGTTTGCCCCAATGATAGCTATCCATTACCATGCATTGACCAACTGGTAGACTCAACTGCGGGTCATGAATTGCTAAGTTTCATGGACGCCTTCTCAAGTTACAATCAAATAAAGATGAACAAGGTGGATCAAGAGAAGACATCGTTCATTACCAGTCAAGGCCTGTTTTGCTACAAGGTGATGTCTTTTGGTTTGAAAAATGCGAGGTAAACTTATCAAAGGCTGGTTAACCATATGTTTCGTCCACAGATTGGATGCAATGTGGAAGTTTATGTAGATGATATGTTGGTAAAGAGCCCATACAAGAAAAGCATATGGACGACCTTTAAGAGACCTTCGATACGCTTAGACAATATAACATGAAGTTAAATCCGAACAAGTGTGCTTTTAGAGTTTCGTCAGGAAAATTCTTTGGGTTCATGGTTTCACATAGGGGAATTGAAGCAAATCCTGATAAGATTCAAGCGATACTAGATATGGAGCCACCAAGGAATATCAAAGAAGTCCAATATCTCACTGGGTGAGTTGCTGCCCTTAACAGGTTCGTCTCTAAAACTACTGACAAGTGTTACCATTTTTTAAGGTTCTTAAAAAGGCAGTTGAATGGACGGACATGTGTCAAAAGGCCTTCCAAGATCTCAAGACCTACTTCACAACCGCTCCTTTGCTAAGCCCGTCCATACCAAGTGAAGAATTATACTTGTATTTGGTAGTATCTCTACATATAGTGAGCTCAGCATTAATTAGAGAAGAAGGGAAGATACAAAAGCCAGTTTATTATACAAGCCGAGTACTAAGAGGAGCGAAAGGACGATATCCCATGATGGAGAAGTTAGCCTTTGCTTTGGTCACAGCTTCTAGGAAGTTACGACATATTTTCAGGCTCATGTCATTAACATCTTGACAAATCATCCACTTAAGAAGGCAATGAACAAGTTGGAAGCCGCGGGACGACTAATCCAATGGGCTGTAGAACTTAGTGAGTTTGATGTTAGGTACCAACCAAAAAACGCGATAAAAGCTCAAGCATTGGCAGATTTTATTGCAAAGTTCGCTCCCAACCAAGGTGAGTTAGACGAGGTCGATGGAGTTCAGAAGTGGATCGTCTATGTGGATGGTTCATCCACATTACATGCAGGAGAAATTGGAGTTGTGCTAAAATCCCCTAAAGGAGACAAGTTGAATATGCGTCTCGTCTACAATATCAAACAATAAATAATGAAGCTGAATATGAATCTCTCCTTAAAGGGTTGGAATTGGCTAAGTCCTTAGAGGCAGAGTCAATAGTCGTCCAAGGAGATTCTCAGTTGATTATAAATCAAGTGAATGGAGTATGTGAAGCTAAGGAAAACCGTATGAAAAGGTATCTTGATAAGGTGAAGCGACTTGTCAAAAAGTTTAAAGAAGCCAATTTTGTTCAAGTACCAATGGAGGAAAACTTGGAAGCAAATGCTTTGGCGAAAGCAGCTTCAGCAGAGGGGGCTATGGTCAAATATGACAAAGTCTAGTACATGCCAAGTATAGATCTTCCAGAAGTACAACAAATTGAAAGAGAAGAAAATTGGATGACTCCAATAGTAGTTTACCTCAAAGAAAGAAGGCTTCCAGAGGACAAGAACGAGGATAGAAAGTTGAGGATCAAAGTTGCCAAGTATGTCCTCATAGACGAGGTTTTATATAAAAGAGACTTCTCTTAACCCTATTTAAGGTGCTTATATCCGGACGAGTCAAACTATGTGTTGAGGGAAGTTCATGAAAGAGCATGTGGAAACCACTCAAGTGCAAGAGCACTAGTCCATAAAGTCATCCGTGCAGGTTACTACTGGCCAACTATTCAAGCAAATGCTAAGGCTTATGTCAAGGTGTGTGACCAATGTCAACGATTCAGCAACGTCCCTAGACAACTGTCGGAGTATCTCACCCCAATGATGGCCCCATGGCCCTTTGCACAATGGGGGTTGGATATCTTAGGTCCATTTCCAATAGGAACCAAGCAGATGAAGTTTTTGGTATTAGGGATCGATTACTTTACTAAGTGGGTAGAAGCCGAACCCTTAGCAAAAATCACGCAACAGAATGTCAAAAACTTCGTTTGGAAAAGCATTGTATGCAAGTTTGGGATACCCAGGGTACTAGTGTCAGACAACGGACGACAATTTGACAACACACATTTCAGAGACTTTTGCGAGCAATTTGGAATCAAGAATCATTATTCCTCACTCTCCCACCCACAAGCAAATGGACAAGCAAAAGTAGTAAACCAATCCTTATTGAAAATCATCAAAACCCGGCTTGAGGGGGCAAAGTGAGTATGGCTAGATGAACTACCAGGAGTTTTATGGGCTTATAGAACAATTGTAAGAACCCCCACAGGAGAAACTCCTTTCAAGTTAGCCTATGGCAGCGAAGCAGTTATACTTGTAGAAGTGCACATGGCAAACCACAGGGTGATGAAGTATCAAGACAAGGATAGTGAAGAACAACTTCGTCTCAACCTTGATCTGATGGACGAAGTAAGGATGAATGCGGAACAAAGGACAGCGATGTATAAAAACCTCATGGCTAGACAATATGATGCAATAGTGAAATCCAGGCACTTCAACATTGGAGACCTCGTTCTAAAAATGGTCTATTTGGCAACCAGAAACCCAGCCCATGGGAAACTAGGATCTAATTGGGAAGGATCCTACAGGGTTATTAATTACAAGAGACAAGGATCATATTACTTAGAAGCCCTGGACAGGAGAAAGCTAGAGTACCCCTGGAATGTTAAGTATTTAAGAAGATATTATCAGTAGGATATCAGCCTGGACGAGCATCATCCTGGATGAGATCATCCTAGACGTTGTGGTCGCCCTAGACGAGCTGAAGTTGTGTTACTTTCTATTACTTGCATTTACCTGTGTTTGTTATTAGTATTATACGTTGTGTTTTAATTACCTAAAGGTGCATTAGTTTCTAAACTGTGTGCTGTCTATGGATGAAGTCATGAACTGCTGTTTGTATGTCTTTAATTCTCTAAAGGCATCAGTTTCTAAGCATGTGTCAGAACTTGTGGACGATGTTTTGTAAATATGGTTTGGATTTCCAATATATGTAAGATTGTGTGAATTTCCAATTCTCATGTTGTTGAAGTTCTCATCAAAACTAATCCACAGGAAAGGCTAAAAGCCCAAGACGAATAAAATCTCTGAACGCAGAGATGTAACGTCTATATGCTTTCCTTGAAATAAGGATAAAGCAGAGAAATAAGCTTAAGGTATATTCGTCTGACCAATGGACGAGGACCCTTAAACATCTTCGTCCAACTACTGGACGAGAAAATGCGTGCACGAAAGAATATTCAAAATCCATGGATAAAAATAACCAGCTAAAACAATCCAAACTTTGGACGAGTAAAAGCTGGAAACGTTTTGCATAAAGGTAAGTCCTATGGAAGAAAAAGAGAACCAGCCATTAGATCTTTAGACGATTAAAGCTGGTAAAACCCATGTCATTCATAAGACGAGTTATACTTGCAAAATTTGAAAAATGGTGAAAGTGTTGAACACAAGGAAATTATCTTAACATGGACGAGCTAAATGCCTTCATAAGTGGACGGACCATACTTAAAAACCAGTATAATATGGATGATGTAAATAAAGAAAAATTCGTCCATACAATAACATGTTCAATAATAAATAAAAAATTGATGGAAATAAATATTCATTAATAAAAGTTTAGAAAATGGTAGACGACCATCGTCCAAAAACCCTTATAAAGTAAAGCCTAAAAGGCAACTGTTTGGAAGCTCGTCCTAAAGATTATAGACGAGTAAAATGTACTTGGATAAATTCTAATGGTCCAAAACAACGGACCTCAAAAAAAAAAAAAAAAAAAAAAAAGGGAACTAAGACGTTCAAATTTTATATTTCTACTGTGGGGGGTCATCTTCAGTTCTAGGCTTGTCCTAGGGAGGCTGGGTGGAAGCGTCGTCCTTAATGTTAACGTCTTCAGAACTCGTTTGGAGAAGAGAGCTAGCAGCACCAAGGTTGAGCTTAATGGAGCTAAAGTCAACTTCAGGGAAGTATCCATAGCGTCCATACGAAAATTCTCGAAGCCAGCCACATAATTGGTGTCCAAAAGATCAGTAAACTGCTTGGAAGCCCTGAACTCCACCACAACGTCCTTTTTGGCATTCTCAAGAAGGGTGGTCAACTCATCATTCCTTTTCTGAAGGTGGTTAAGACGAGTGTCATTTTCGACGATGTCAGCCTTAAGCTCTTCGACGAGGTTTTTCAGTTCCTTAGCCTCATCTGTAGCCTTGGCTGCCACTTCAGCCCAGCCTCTGCAGTCGTCTTTAACCTCCTGAATCCTCGTCTCAAGCTGGATCCTCATCTTGTCTATCTCTATGGCTTGCCTGGATGCTGCAATGAACTTTGACATGACCTAAAAAAAATAAAAAATAAAAAATACTTTCAGGACGAAGGTTCCCCAATTCTCCAGTGTAGGGGGTGAATGGATCCCTGCCAACCTCAACAGGGTGTCTAGCCTAAAAACCAGAGACGAAAAAAAAACTCCATCTTCCAATTTCTATTAGATGTTACAAGTGATTTTATTAGTCTACAATTTTTGCCCCTGGCTGTGAACTGATAAAAGCCAAGAGACTGGTTGATCTCTGAGGGTTTGTAGCAGTAGAGGAACTCATCCACAGTGAGAGGACGATACCCTTCAAACACTTCCCTCCACAAAACTTGCATAGAGACGACCAGCATCCATGTGTTGGGGTTAAATTGACATACTCCTAAGCTTAACCTGGTAAGTAACTCCCTAGCGAAAGCATTAAGGGGTAACCTAAGACCCCCTAGGAGATAAGCTTCATAAACACCTATTCCAAAATGAGGTTTACAGCACCATTCCCCACAAACAGCTAACTTAGAGTTAAGGTCATCTGGAATTTGGTACCAACTCCTAAGGGAAGTAAGTCTCTTTTCATTCGTCTTGGAATGGACTCTTACAACACAACTGTATACTGTCTCAACCTCGTCTAAAGGAATAGACGAGGTACCAGCTCGAGACCCAGAAGTTGCCCTCGTCCTAAGCTGTTCCTCAAAAACCTCTAAAGGAATCCTAGGAACACTAGACGTGTATTGCTCGTCTGTAGTGTTCCCTCCACTACTACTGTTGCTACTACTACTACCACTACTAGAACCACTATAACTAGTAGTGTCATGGTATTCGTCTATCTCCTTATCAACACTATTATTAGACGAAGAAACGACAATCTCTGACATCTTGAAGAAACTTGAAGGAAAACCTAAAAACGAGAATGAAGAGAATACCTGGCTCTAGACGAAAGAGGACTAAAGATGCGGAAATACTCTTAGACGAGGCACTAGATGACGAATGTCAAAAGGAGAGAATTTAGGAAATGTGGAGGGTAGGAGAGGAATTCTACTATTTATAAACAGTGAAATTTGGCATCTGAAACGACGCGACCAACCAGAGAGTGCCACGTGGCATATTCCTCGAAAAGTTAAATTGACGCGACCAGTCACCAATGAGGTCTTGACATGTGGCACGACACCTAACCACTAACGTGAAGGCACACGTCCAAAGAACGTCAGTAAATTCTATAGTGCTCTAAACAACCCTTGGATAAGGGGGTAACTGATGGTGAACTAAAAATTGAATCAACTCCAATTTGTCCATAAGAGTCATCCAAATAAAAAAGGTTATCTTAATATAGGAAGGTCGTCCCTAGTAGGACGGTCGTCCATGGGCATGAGGGTCGTCCATCAGGAAAGCGTCTGGACGACCCCCAACACTTAGGAAATTTTCGGAAAGGTTTATCTACAAAAGCTTGTGAATCAAACCACGTGTTGCTATTTTGAATCATGAGCAAGATCCTTGTTCATCGCTATAACTTCCTACTAAGTACTTAACTTCCAATGGCAGTTTAGAAGATAAGATTTAACATTCTAACTTCTATAGCAATTGTGGAGGTTAAGTTTGAACCTTCTAACTTCCACAAATATTTGGGAAGTTACAAAAACAAGTAACCACTCCAAAGCTCACTATATAAGGACTCATCCACATCAAATGAAGGTAAGTTCTCGCTACTCCTAAAAATTGGAATTCTAAAGTTCCAGAAAAACTAACTTAAGCATCGAAGGGTTCTTGGCCGGTTCATCCTGGTCACCTTTGATCGTGCCTTTTTCTTTTTAGGCTTTCCAAGCAATCATTAGCTCATTAAAGCCCGGAGCATTCAGCCTACTGATTTTCTTTGCATCATCAGAAGTCATACAAGAAATTTGAATGAACTAAATAACCAATTAAAGATAGTATTTATGGGTTGGATCAATGATAAATGTATATAACACATTAAGGATGATGGAAACTGTTAGTCCTTTATTGTGTATGGTAATGTTGCTAGACTGGGAATCACCAACACAGACAAAGAAAAAATTATGTAACGTAACAATGAATGAGGAGTCCCAGTATTTATAAACTCCTCGTGTCTCTTGGGAAGAGATATGTTTATTTACCAAGATTTGTATCTTATCTAAAAGACACACCACTTCTGTAAATAACTAACTCTAATGCTTAATTTATTCTCTGTTGTTGGTTGGTGAAGCAACACCATCCACCAAGTGGGTGTTATTATATAGGTGAGGGTGCTCTTATTATGGTGTGATCATCTACTACTATTATATACTAACATCTCCCACTTGATCGCACCATAATAAATGGTGCTAACTACAATCAACATATACTATGGTGTCATCGAGGTATTGCCCAATATTAATTCTCATCTATGCTCTTCATAGATCGGCGTCAATGTCTGACTCTGGCAAAACAGTGTACACATCTTGTCACGCACCACTGGCCGCATCCTTCGCTATATAACACTCATATAGTATACTCCGAATGTCTTATCATTCACTATTATTTCAAATGAATGGCAACGAACATGTGGAACGTTTGTTACCACACGCAGCCAGGAATCTTAGTCCACACCCGCACTACCGGTCGACGTCCTTCAACCACACATATCAAACATGTTAACCTGCACTGAATCGCTTGATACTTCCTTTAAGCCAGTATTCTAAAGGTTTTCTCATACGACTTCAATGACTTTTCATTGTACAAGCTGTGTTATGTATGATGCACATTAGTGGACTTTACATTCATACACTAACTTCTTATACAATGCTATTTTGCCTAGTGTTGACCAATTGTGTCCCCAAAGCAAAAGATGCATAGCCATGTTCTTTGGGCATCCCCAGTCCTTCGATCTATGCAAATACATATAGTATCCCACTTAGGTTTTTGGATCCACGAGTCTCATATTTCCTACATGCACTTTAAATCTATCTAAAGTCAATCATTTGGTCATGGGATCAGCCACCATCTCGTTTAAGGGGATAAACCGGACTCGTGTTTCACCCCTCTCCACTATTTCTTAAATATAGTGATAATTTGTTTTGATGTGTTTGCCTTTAGAGCTATTTGCTCCACTTTTTATTAATGAGATAGTGGATTTATTGTCACAAAACACATCAACTAGTCTGTTTGGTATACCTAATTTTAAATTGTCGACAAATCGCTTAATCAGGACCGCTTCACTTATTGCTGTGTTGCATGATATGTATTATGCCTCCATGGTATGTTTTGCAACACAACCTTGTTTCTTACTTAACCAAGAGACACTTGTTCCACCAAATAGGAATACATGACCACTAGTAGATTTTTTATCATCTACATCTCCTACAAAATCAGCATCTGTATATACTATTATTTCTAGATCATTGATTCTAAAACATAATTTCATACTTTTGGTGCCTTGGAGATATCTAAAAATTCTTTTGACTTCCTGCCAATATGTCCTTCCAGGATTAGATTAATATCTACTTACTAATCCTATTGTATGACAAATGTATGGCCTTGTGCTTGTCATTGCATACATTAAACTGCCCACAGCTTGGGCATAGGGGACATTTTCCATAAATTCTTGTTCTTCTTTATCTTTAGGGCGCATTTTCTTACTTAATACTGTTCCTTTACTTACAAGCGTACTCAAAATTTTAGATTCTGCCATATTAAATTTTTTGAGTACTTTCTCCAAATAGTACTTTTGATCCAAATATAATAATTTTGCATTTCTATCTCTAGTTATTTTAAATCCTAACACATGTAGCAGGGCCCATATCTTTCATTTCAAATCTTGATGCTAGGAAAGATTCTGTCTTTATCATCATATCTGGACTATTTCCAGCTAATAATATGTCATTAACATATAATAATAATATTGTTAACGCATCGTAGCATCTCCATATGTAAACACAGTGATCTAGTGGATTCATCTCAAAACCAATGTCCAATATTGCTTGGTGGAACTTTAAATACCATTGTCTAAAAGATTGTTTGAGTCCATACAAGGATCTTTTTAATTTGTAAACTTCATCTTCAAGTCCTTTTATTTCAAAACCTTTTGGTTGTAACATGAATATGTCTTCTTTTAATTCACCATTAAGAAAAGCTGTTTTGACATCCAATTAATGCAATTCTAAATCCATTCTTGCCACAATAGACATAATTATTCTATTTGAAGCAAATTTAGCTACTGGTGAATATGTATCAACAAAATCTACACTAGATTGTTGAGTAAACCCTTTAGCCACCAATCTTGCCTTATATTTTTCTAAACTACTGTCAGCCTTAAATTTCTTTCTTTGAACTCATTTACATCCAATGGCCTTTCTTCCATCTGGTAAAGCTGTTAATTCCCAGACATCATTTTTCTTGATGGATTTTAGTTCATCCATCATAGCATCTTGCCATTGTTTTGAATCATTGCGCACCATTGCTTGTCCATAATTAGTTGGGTCCTCACTTGAATTTTCCTCTATGTTAAACAAATGATGATCTTTAAGCATAATTGACGGTCGTCTAATCCTTTTACTCCCACTGTTCTCAGGATCAAAGGTTTGTTAATCTGGTACCAATTTATTTGATTTTCTTTTGCTCCTACTTTCAGAAGCATCCTTATAGTGATCCTGATGTTCATTATCAAGGTTCTTGTAACCTTATCTCTTCAAGTGGTGTAATTTGATTGGTGCTTTCAAAGAAAATAGTATCCTTGCTTTTTATTAATCCCTTTTCTTGATTATGAAATCTGTAACAACTACCATTTTGAACATATCCAATAAATTTGCACTCTCACGTCTTCCTTTTTAACTTATCTCTTAAATGGTTTCGGTATTAGTACATGGGCTTTGCATCCCCAAACCCTTAAATTTGATAAATCTAGTTTGTGACCAGTCCAATATTCATAAGGTTTAAGATCCTTGGATTTTGTATTAACTCTGTTTAATAAATAATTGGCAGTTGACAAAGCTTCCCCCAAAAAGTGAGTGAAAATTGTGAATGAGCCATCATTGATCTTGACATCTCTATTAGAGTTCTATTGCGTATTTTAGTAATACAATTTTGTTGAGGTTTATAAGGCATAGTGTAAATATACCTAATTCATTCCCCCTTACAGAACTCGTCAAAGGTTTCATACTCACCACCTCTATCATTATTTATACTTTTAATTGGTCGTCCTAATTGTTTTTTTACTTCAGTTTTATAATATTTGAATTTTTTTTTGAGTGCTTCAGATTTGTGTTTGAGTAGATATACATATCCATATTGAGAATAATCGTCAATAAAGGTGATAAAGTATTTTATTCCTTTGTGTGTTTTGGTTCTCAAAGGTCCACAAATATCTGAGTGGATTTGCTCTAATAACTCTGAAGATTGCCAATGATTAGCGAAAGGTTTTGTTGTCATCTTTCCTTTGATGCATGATTCACAGACATCAAAATTTTCAATGTTTAAATTAGGTAATATACCAGTTTTACTCATTCTTTCTATTTTATTTTTACTTATATGTCATAATCAAAGATGTCATAAATAAGAAGAATTTGACACAATAGAGTAACTGCAAACTGAATCTTTATTATAAATATTATTGTTAAGTACATACATATCATCAATTCTTACTCCTTTGAGTTTTACTTTACCTTTACAAATAGTCACACAACTGGACTTTAAATTAATTTCATAACCTTTTTTATCTAATACAAAAACATAAATAAGATTCCTAGAATATATGGTACATATAATACATTACTTAAATTTACAACAATACCATTAGTGGATAATTTACAATTTCTTTTACCTAATACATCACTATAAGTATTATTTCTCATATAGACTTTATAGTCCCCTATCTTCTTTTCCTTCAAATCAACGAACAATTCTTTACTTCTTGCTATATGACGAGTTGCAGCTGAATCGATCCACCAATTGTCTGATGATGGTTCAATTATCATTACTTCAAAAATGGTCATTATAATCTGCTTTGTTCAATTGTTTTTGTTATTATTATTATTAGGACAAAATTTTCCTAATATGACCAAATCTTCCACAATGATAACAAGCATTTTTTGGTCTTCCATTATTTCTTTGTTTATTTGGCCGTAGTCTTTGAAAATTAATTTTTCTTATATGGAAATGATGTATTTTTCCATTGTCGTGTAGGGGGTCTTAATTTAGGAATTGTTTAAGTCATCAACAAATTGTGATTTTGATTTTCAGTATTTCTTCTTTACATTCTTTCTTCTTCAAGTACTACCAAAGCAGGTAATAATATCATACTGACTTCTTTACCACTATGTGTAAGTGTGGTAACTATATGATTCTAAGATGGTGGAAGACTATTTAAAATGGTTGTTACTTGCATTTTGTCTGATACAAAATTATCCGCATCAGCCAGTTTTTTTGCTAAAAGTTCCATGGTATTAATATGATCACCTATGTAATCACCTTCATTCATTCGTGTCCTATTAAATTTATCCAATAATAATTGTACATGTGTGTCGATCTTGGTCCATATTTAGCTTCTAATGCTTCCATCAATTCCTTAGCAGTTTCATTATCTCCAAATAAAGGCATTATATTGTCATTCATATGGTGTAACATAGAAGTTTTAGCAAGTGAGTCATCCACTTCCCAATTATCTTTGGCTTTAATTCCCTCATTGTCATTTTTAACTATTGGTACAAGCTTTGTTGTTGACAATGTATATTAAGTCCTCTCATGCGTCAATAAATATTTTATATGATGCTTCCATGATCGGAAATTAATGCCATTAAGATTTTCAATACGATTAGAATCAAATGAGGTTTTAATTGCCATTGCAAAGTAAATATAGCACCCAAGAGATATATTTAAAAAGGTGTTTAATGTAATAACAAAATAGAATTAATAAACACACCAAACTCTTTATTATATAAGCAAATTAAGTACAATAAAAATACTTATATTGTCTTTGTTAAATATAAACACACCAAACTGGAAAATTAAAAAGTATAATAAAACACACTTATATATAAGCACACTATTTAAAATGAAATAATAAAACTATTACATATAACAACGCTTATAGTCATTCATGTGTCCCTTCCAATATGCTCTTCTTGGGTTTTGCCACAAATATCCTCTAGATGATTCTAGGTACCTTCTCTTGTATTGTGGGGAACTCAAATTGCATCTTTGTCTTGTGGACCTGGATGACTATCCTCTCTCAAAATTGCTAAAATTTCTTTTCCTTTTGTAATGAGGATTAGGAATACCTTTGACTTGTTTATCGTTTGAATTTTGGTCGATTTGTGCTTGAAACCGTGGATAAACTTCTCTGTAATAATTGTTGGTGCAATAACTATTTTCAAAGTCAAGAGAATCTGCCAATTTTTTTTATTCAAGTCTGGAGACTCAGGACAATCACGAATTGGACTCCAAGTGAGGCTTGCTGGTGGGCTTGATTCAAGGCTTGAATATAAGTTTTTATTGCTTTACGTAGTGGACTAGTAGGGGTGTGCATGGGTCGGGTTGAGGGGATATTTTGACCCAACCCACCATGGTGGGTCAAAAAAAATTCAACCCAACCCAACCCATCACATAAATCCAACCCAACCCACATGGGTCGGGTTGAACCTATGGGTTTGACAAATTTTTATTTATTTATTATTAAATTGAGTAGAAAAAAATATAAATATTAATATATTAAAAAAACCTAAAAATTAGTATCAATGTAATTCCTTAAAGGTAAACAACACTAATAACTAAACAACAATAGTAATTTATTAGGATTTGTATGAATTAATTGGCTTTTATATAGGATAGGAAGAACTGGTTATTTTAAAAAATTTATTAATTTTATAATTTATATATATATTAAATTAGTATTAGTAGGAGGAACCGAGTAAGTGCTGCTCTACAGCTAGTTTTTTTTTTTTTTTTTAATTATTAAATATATAATATATATTTAAATATATATATAAGTGCCCTATAGCTGGTTTTTTTAAAAAATTATTAAATATATAATATATTTTAAATATATATTAAATATGGGTGGGTCGGGTTGGGTTTGGCGGGTTTGTAATTTTTTGACCCAAACCCAACCCGACCCGCTATAAAAAAAATTTTGTAACCCAACCCAACCCAACCCACCAAGCCTTAAAAACCGACCCAACCCGGCGGGTTGGATTGGGTCAGGTCGGGTTTGGCGGGTCGGTGGGTTTTCTGCACACTCCTATGGACTAGGAAGTGGAGTAGCTCTGTTTGTTTCAGTATTAACGTTTTCTAGAAAATAGTTCATTTTCTAAAGAGCATTTTCTAGAAAACTATCTCATTTTTTGGTGTTTGGTAACGACCTTGAAAATGAGCTTGAGAATGTTTTCTAATGTTTGGTATACAATTTTTTTTATATTTATTATATAATTTAAAACATGTGTATTATGTAAACCACCTAATGTAATCAATATAAATAATAATTAATAAAAAAAACCAAGAATGAATTTGGTTTTCATACTAAAATTTTGACAATAAATACAATTAAAATTAGTAGTCAAATTTTCATGATCTCTACTACTCATCCTACTCATATATATGGACAATAACACACGTACGTACATATATATAAATATATATATTTATATATAATTGATAGGGAAATACATCTTTAATAAGTACAAATAACAATAACTTTTAATTGTCTACTCTTTTTGCTAGTACAAATTGTCTATTATGGTCAATCACAAGTCTTCAATATTACTCTAAATTATGTATTTACATAATGTATCTGCATAATATATCATCATTGCATAGTATCTACATAATGTATCTGCCAACAAATGCAATTTTCCTAAACAATTATCATTCATTATATAAAAATATTATTAATTTACCATAAAGATCGTCCTATGTAAAAGCAATTTAGAGCTATATAGGCAACATCTTTAAAATTTTCGTATTTTACTTCATTCATTCTTTCTTCTTCTTCTTCTTTTTTTATTATTATTTTTCTTTTGCACTTTTATGTGCGAAAAAGAAGTAACTTCTGCCTGGAATCCATCAAACCGAAAATTTCTTAGAGAAAAAAGAAAATCAAGCTTGAAATTCAAAGTAAAGAATTGAGATTTTGGTAGAGAGGAATGAAATAATTACCACTGCAAATCTGTTCTCCTTTGCAAATCAAAGTCTATTGACAGATCAGTGAGGGGAAAAAAAATATAATCAGAGAACTGTGTTATAAAGGGGAAGAGAGAGAGAGAGAGAGAGAGAGAGAGAGAGATCTATGGAAGAGGAGATACCAGAATTAATTACAGTAAAGATGTGAGGAGAGAAAAAGTAAAAGGAAGAGAGAAAAAGTGAGAGAGAGATTGTTTTCCCAAAAAAATATTTGGAAAACAACCTATAGAAAATAAGTCTTATTTTTATTAAGATTTTTCGTTGACTAAAGATAGTTTTCCGTTGACCAGTTTTTTGTGTACTACCAAACACTAAAAAATGTGAAAAACTATATTTATAGAAGGTTTTCAGCGAAACAAACAGAGCCTAATTGTTTTCTTAACAGTTTGTCTGACACGTCGGACTACCTTGGATTGAATAAAAGGCTGATTAGAATTAGGATATGCCATAGTTTCAGATTGCTTTGGAGTCAATGTTGCAAACTTAGCAAAGACAAAATCACTCAATGATTTGTTCAGATCTAAATTAGAAGAACGTGAAACGGTGTCTTTTTGAACGATTTCTTTTTGAAGCGGTGCTTGCTGGGTTTGATGCTTATAGCGATGTTCTTCTAACTGTTCTTCTTCTCCACTTCTCTGGTCCTCTAACACAGATTCCTTGGCATCAACTTCTCCAAATATTGCAGTTTTCTCAACCAAATCTGAAATTTTAGATGGGTCACTTGCAGATGGGGTTACTACAATATTGAAATAAAGTGGATCTAGATTTTCCGGGACAATCCAAAAATGGGTATTTTCTTGTTCTTCAATTTCCAAATCATTGATCTCAGATTGCTGTGGATTTAGTGTTTCTTCTTGTATCTTTTCTTGTTCAGTATAAGAATCCCAATATACTATTAGAAAGTCGAGTTTTGGGCAGGTTGTTGCCACGCTGGATTGCCACCGTGGCTTTTCCGCAATAAAATATTCCCGCGTTACTATTTATTACTCAGCAATGGGGAAACCGAGTTATATGCAGAATAAAATGGAATTTTGAATGTAACATCTCCAAAACAGTTTGTCTCCCTCTCTCAGTCTGATCAGTAGCCACCCTTAGTCCGTTCAGTAAACCCTTTCCAAGTTCAATGCATCTTTAAGTTCTCTTATTTCTACCCGTTCAGTAGCCCCTTTCCAAGTTCAACCCAAACCCACACCCAAAACTCTCACCATAACCCTCATCATAGCTGAAGCTCAACCCAATCCATCTTTAGAGTTAAAGGATTAGAAACGTATTAAGGTAATTTCTAAATGCTGAGTTCAATTTTTTTTCCCTTTGCATTTAATCTGAGTTAAGTGTTGCTTGTGCATGTACTCTGATTTGAGTGTGGCTTCTTAAGTTTTTCTCTGTTAGATTTTTCTCTATTCATTATTGTTGTTGTTGTTTTAGCTTTGTTGGGTTTGGTTTTGAACTGGGTTTTGATGTATAACTAGGGCACAAATTCATGTAAAATACAGTTGGCATGACAATGGTATTCATTATTAGGGAAATTTGCTTTTTACTTCATATAGTTTGAAAGTGTATCAAATCAAACTCTATAATTTCAACAAAAAGTTAAAAAAAAAAAAAAAAAAAAATCTAATCTTTACCCAGTTAAGTGGAACTATATTGTATTTGGGCTTTAATATGAATTGTGGGTCTAATTTGTTCTCTTAAAGTAGGAGCTTTAAAATATAATTTTTCCAAATACTTATAATAAACTGACTAGAGACTCAATAAAGCTATAGACACATGAGAAGGGGACCAAGTTCACTGCGGAGGATATCATTCAGAACGTCGATTAAAATCGGTCCTAGATTCTTCTTTGTCGTTTGTATTTTTTGCTTTCGGTTTCTGAGTTTTTAACATTTTACATTCGGATCATATATTATTGGCTTTTTTTTACTATTTATCTATCTATCTTTTTGAAATGACATAGCAGAAATGATAAATGACATGTGGTTTAGTTGCGGTGACTAAATGCAGTGGCATCGATTTTGTTTTCATTACTGTGTCTAATAGCTTGCTTAAATTCATAATTTTGTTTGGAGTGTTGTAGTGAATATTGCTTGATTTTATCATTAGTGGCATTGTATCCGAGTTGGATGCGCGATATCATTGGTTAGGAATACCAGTACAACCCAAGACCTTGTTTTATGAGTGGTGGAGTTGTCCAACACTCGAGTTGTGGTCATAGAAGAATGGTAAAATTATCTGTGCATGCTTTCGTTCTTGAAGTCTAGTTTGGATACCACCTGAGAGAATGTGTTTTTTTGAATGAATTTGTATATTATTCAACCTAACACAATGCTAGCAAAACCATATTCAATCTAAAACAACGAACTGCATATTCATCACCTATGAAAAAAACACATAAAGGAACATACCAAGTAAGAAAATAATCCAGATCAGGATGTTTTTCTCGATCCTTACTTTACCTATGTATCACATCTTGAACAATGCGTGTTAGATCTTATAGATTCTAGCATTTGTTTCACACCATATATGACATATAATGCTAGCCTAAGCTAGCATTTGCCCAATTAAGCTCAACATGTCAATCATGAATTGGTCTTCTTATCATACATTTATCAAGGAAAATAGTCCATAATCTTTTATTGAACACACAAGTAAAAACTAAATGATTACGAATCTTCATTATGCTTCTAAAGAGAGAAAAAAACACACCCTTATAGCATGTCTTTAAACTTGCAAGCCAATTCCTTGGTAAGCTTGATTGACAACAGGATATTTAGGCACAACCATAGAGAACCATATCCATTTCAACAATTTTACTTCAAACTTTTCTATTCTAATAAGTTTCTAGAGTCTTAGTACATGTGTACTCCTGATTTCAAAGCAGTCCCAAGAGATAATAGTTAGCTTGATGCAATTGAATGTCAAACAACGAACCATGAATCAACACTAAGTCCTCTAGTTACAAGTTGAAATCTGATCATACAGAACACTAGATGGTTTTGGAGCACAATTATTTGCTGTATCATAGATCACCCTTGGAAAGTTTTCACCTTGCCTCAAATAATGCTTTATGAAAGGTCTAGCAAGTTATCTTATGCTGATAGTTTTTCTTCTACTCGATGAGCACTATGCTGGTATTGAAATGGTCAATAAGCTTCTATTCCCTTAGTACACTGCCTGTGTGCAAAATAAGCTTCTATTCCTTTAACAGACACAACTCAGCAAGCCATCTGTCTTGAGTCAAACTAAGTAAAAATGTTCCACATATATCTTATAATAGAAGCCATATTCCACTTTTCATTTGTTCAGTCCTAACACCACTTCTTCTCGGTCCTAACCTCATTACTTTCAGGGAACATCTTATAGCTGTATCCATGCACCCTTACAGATATATGCATTAGATCAATGCTCAATTTTCCTGAACCTTTATACTATTTACAGCTTGAGCAATTGAAGCCTGCCAACATAGGATAGATCCTCTGCACACTTACAAAGTTATTTTGTCAGAAATCTTTTCAAAGGTTGAAAATCCTAAAGCTTCTTAATGTTGAAAGCTTCTCAATGGCATACACAGTCTGGATTGGAGCATGTCCACCCCGTAATTCAGAATGGGGAGGACTTACAAGAAGCATGTCCACCTTGTTGCATTTAATCACTTACAAGAAGCATGTAATGATTTTTCGGTCAATTTTGAAAGCTCAAGTATGCCTCCGTCCCTGACCAAATCTCATTTCTATCTTAGTCATTTTTCTAAGAACTTTTTTTTGGTTGAGAATCGAAGATCATATATAAGAACTAATAACTTATCTTATTAACACCTCTATTATTGCTGATGCTCTTAGTCATTTTTCTAAGCCAAGATTCTTCCGAGAAGCCGCGTGAAACTGCGTGTATAGTTACTATGATGTTTGAGCGACCCAAACACCGTGTGCTCTCTAGGGAAGAAGAGGCGGAGATTTCACGTAGTAAAAAAAAGGTTAAGGACGTCCACCACGCCGGGTTCAACGATGGTACTAGCGAAGGTGGTTCCTCTCGTTGGCACCAAGCAGCATGGGGGTCTCCTAAGAAGTCCTTTAAGGACAGGCTAGTGGGAGAAATTCCAGGAGCCTTTGCCAAGGCCTTTGATTTCACTGATCTTATGGAGGATGAAGCCGAATCAGACGATGAAATGTTGGATCTACGTGAAGGTCTAGCAGCGGTGAAACTGTCCAGGGAAACCAAACTAAGGATTAGGAGTCCTTGGGCTTTAACGTTGATTATAAAACCTTTTGGCAAGGCAGTTGGTTTCAATTTTCTCCAAAGCAAACTCAACCTGCTATGGAAACCAGCTGGGTCTAGGCCACGGTTTCTATTCAGTCCATTTTTCATTAAAAGAAGATTTAAATGCTGTCTTAGATAAAGGTCTGTGGTTCATTGGTGGACACTTTCTCTCCATCAGGCCATGGGAACCACTATTCAAACCAGCCACAGCCATGAGCTATATGTGGGTACGTCTTCATCAACTTCCCATGGAGCTATATGAAACAGAAGTGCTCAAACAGATTGGTGACTCTATTGGTAAGGTCCTGCGAATAGACTCTCATACTGCCACGGAAGCGAGAGGGGAGTACGCGAGGTTATGTATACAGATATTAGATATACATTAACAAACCACTCATCAATACGGTCCTCATCGGCAGGTTTGAGCAGCCGGTGACTTATGAAGGTATTCACAAGCTATGTTTTTCCTGTGGTAGGGTAGGCCATAGGAAGGAGGTATGCCCGTACACTATCCGGAATCCAAAGGCGCCGGAGAAAGGAGTTAACGATGAGCATGAAAATCAACCCGTTAACTCACACGCAACACATGCTTGTGACACGTAGAAAGTCAGGACAAAGGAAGCCAAGGAATGCCACGGCAATGGAGGGCCCTACTGTTCCTGGGATGATAACGGTAAGCCATGAGGCTGGACAAGGGCTTGATTTTAAGCCCTCTAAAGTGGGCTGGGCTAAAGAGGCCAATATGTTTATGAGAAGTAATCCCGAGCCCGTTGTGAAGATTAATCAAGTTGGGCCATCTTGCGTGGGTTTCACAGTAAACCAACTTGAAACTTCTGGGACTTTCAGGATGGAATCCAACACGTATACCAGTCCATCAGTAAGGGGTAAAAAAGGACTTGCAAGAAGTAGGGCGTCCTCATCTAACTCAAAGAGAGCCGTGGATTCCAAAACTAGTTTTATTCCTGAAGCTTCTCAGTCTTGGTCTTGGAAAAGCGCCGATAGCATCAGGAAAAATTCCAACGCTCCATTCAAGTTCGCAGCTTCTTTTCAGTCCGAAGTGGGTCATCTTTCTCGGGGGAAAGGAAGTGAAGATACCGGAGGTGTGGATCGCAGTTGTGGGGGAAAGGAAGTTGATGAGTGCTCCACCCCAAGCCACCAATTAATAATGAATATTATCGTCTGGAACAGTAGGGGCGTGCTCAAGCCCAATTTTCAGCAATATGTGAAGGATTTGGTTAGAGATCATAATCCTGCTATTATGGTGATTATGGAAACTCGCCTTGGGGGAGATAACAGATAGACTCCCTTTTGATGGTGCAATTCACACAGAGACAATTGTTTATACTGGAGGGTTATGGCTCTTATGGAATTCAAATTTGGTGGAGGTCGAGCAGCTTGCCAACACAGAACAAGAAATTCATGTCGAAGTTAAGGTACTCTCCTCTAACCTTTCTTGGTTTTTTACTGCAATTTATGCTAGTCCTAGAAGTGCAGAAAGATGTGTTTTGTGGAATAATTTGTCTAAAGTTGCGGATATGCATAATAAGCCGTGGGTGATAGCTGGGGACTTTAACGAACCACTAATTGATGAAGATAAATTTGGGGGTAGACCAGTGAGCATAAATAGGTCCCTTCTCTTCAAGGAGTGCCTTGGTAAATGCAATATGGTGGATTTGGGGTTTAATGGCCCAAGATTTACATGGACCAATAAGAGGGATGCTAACTCTTTCATTCAGGAGAGGATAGATCGATATTTTATGAACCCAAGCTGGTGCCTCCTTTATCCTGAAGCTAGAATTTCCCATCTAACGAGGTGCCACTCCGATCACTGTCCGGTGCTGCTTGAAACAATGCCTAGAAGGATGATCCATCTCAGTAGGCCTTTTAGATTTCAAAGCTTTTGGCTCTCTGATCCTTCCTTTCCAAAGGTGGTTATAATTCATATGCATAAAATACAAAAAACAACCACATCAGCCACAAGGGAGAGACAAGTTCCATAGTCACTTCTTCCATTTTAACTAAACTTAGTAACATAAAAACATTTTAATATGACCAGTTCTCGGCCTTATTCATCATCAGTCTGCTCCATTTTTCACCAGCTTCAATTAGAGAAGGGAAGCCTGCAGGAGATTCAATGAAAAATCACTATATCATATCCTAAAGTAGACGTTTGTATTCAATGAATATCTCGTAACACGTTTACAGGTTTGTGATTCTAACCAATTGTGAGACATCAGTTACATGTACTAGGAGTGTGTACGGGTCGGATTGGGTCGGATTGAGGGTTTTTTTTTTCACCAGATGTATAAGATAATTCTTAGTGCAGCAGTGCCCTTATTAGACCATATCATGCATGGGAAATGCATTTCAAGAAGATTTTGTGACTTGTGACGCCTCACATTCTAAAACAGAAGCAACACAAAATATAACTTCCTTTTAAGTGTTACTACTTACCCTAATCTAAGAGATGTATCAGAACTATCATCCTCTGGAGGAGGACCGCTGTTGCAGCTATAGACATTGGTGACAGACTGATCCGATGACATGCCTTCTTCTTGGATCATGGTGTCCGAGTCCACAAGACCGGATCTTTTTCCCTTGGACAACATCATCATCTGCAATTCAAAAATCTCATCCATCATTTCATGGATGATGGCATGTAAAGGGGCTGTTAAAATACACTAATTCATCTAAGGGTTTGAGAAAATGTAAAATCTTGCGACTTATATCTTTTAAAATAACACTCTACCCTTAAGGCAACTTAAGAAAGACTCATATAATTGGTATAGTAAATAGCCATTCTCTGAAGCTAGTATGAATATGGAAATTTAATTAAAAGAAGAAGAAGAATATTTTGTCACAGTTTGCAAAGGTATGTTACGTATGTATGTGGTCCTAAAAGTGAAGAAGTTTATGGATTGGAAACCTTAGAAGCGGAATATCATTTATGAATAGAGGTCTGCGACACTTAAGAAAGACTCATATAATTCATCGCATAAATAAATATATAACACTTAGAAGGCCTAAAAAAAACATGTAGCATTTCTTACCTTCTGTTTTAATTGCTTGTTCTCTTCCATCAACTGAGATCCCTGCATTTGTAATCAGTAGAAGAATGCGCAAATGAACAAAGGCAACAGTGAAATTTGGACTAACTTAGCTGTCAATGGTAGTAATAATACATCTTAGAGTAATTAACTAAATGTAGCCTAGATAATAAGCTCGACACACTTCAAGAAAAGAAAAAGAAAGAAGAATTATTTTTAATATTCAAACATTTTATTCAAGACATCTTTGTCCGATGAAGAAAACACAACGCAGGTTCACCAGATGTCAGCCTAAGTGAACAAACTTTTGCTGGAGAACTTGCTCCGCATATCTAGAAATCAAGCCACAAACAATAAACACATAAAATTTGAGCTTATAATTACCACCACACCACCTTTCATTTTTGTTTACCTATCCCTGTTTAAGAATGTGCAGATAGGTTGGAGGTTTATAGGAGGTACTAACACTACCATAACCTTCAACAACAATTGAACCATGAAGTTCATCCCATATAATGACAAAAGAAGAAAGGTATATTCTGTCATTATTATTGTAATATATTTTTGGAATATAATGATTTGGATACAATAAAACTGTTTGCTAACCTTTTTTTCAAGTGTACTAATCTCATTCATAATCTTCTCTTCCTGAAAGAAAAGGAAGTTCCATGTCAGTTTATGATCGTAAGCCCATGCAAAAAAGGTTTAATGCGCACACACACACACAGAAACTAAGAGACCAAGTAAATTTAGCACAAACCTTAGACTCAAGCACACGGGTAAGTCCGGCTTCAAGAACTTTTTCTAATTTCAGTAAGTCATCTAAATTTAATCCTTGGAGATCCTCTCCTCTCATCTGCCTGTTGTCAAAGGTAATGGAATTAATACCAGAAAATATACGGAGAGGCGATCCTATTAGCAACTGATAATATACCTTAGTTGGTTGGTCTTATCTGCCACTTCCTTACTCAATCTAACGTGGTTACCATTCTCCAGCTGAAAATGAGGAAGAGTTGACAGTTAAAAAAACCATGTAAGGCTTGAAGGACAGGAAATCCCTATATGGTATTCAGATTTACAATATATGAAATGTTGTCACTTCCATAACATTTTGTATGAAGCATTACAATGAAATCATCGTCTCATGCATCAAATGTATGCACCCTCCCTCTCAGAATGTATCGACCTTACAACTAGAGATCCACATATTACAAAAGGGAAGATGCATATATTGGATGGTTTTATTCCTTTATGCACACCCCCTCTCCCCCTAAAATACAAAATATCTGGTCAAATATATTACCTGCAGTTCAAGAGAAGGCTGGTCCATTTTTTCAAGGCTATTAGAGTGCAGATGATACCTTTCAAGTATTTCCTTCATACTTCACAAGACGAAAGGATGACATAGTTAGAAGAAGGTCCACTCATGGAACTGAATTTCTAAAACATCAAATAGATAATGGATGAGAAGTGAATGTTCTATAACTAAAAAAGACTAGATATATTCTTGACTGAGCATGAATCTATATATAGGTGAAAGGTGATCTTCGCAATGGTCCTTAGAAGTTTGTAAATACCAAGCCTAACAGAATGGGTGATTTAGCTTATAGCAAGCAAGCACAAGGACCAAACACTAAAAAATTTCTAACACAGTTTACATTTTCTTAAAGAGTACAATTATATCTATAACAGTTGTTAAGGGAGGGAGATGCCTAGGGTGTCCACGAAGAACCCATTGATGTACGCATTAAGACACTACTCCAACCTAAAGTTCAAACCAATTAATTTGAAGGATCCACCATATATATATACTCACAACAGGAATTTATTATATATGAGCTTAGCAATCACTAAAGCGTGCAAGCGAGGTAAAGATGTCCCTAGGTTTTAGGTTTATCCTATCCATGTTTGCATTCTCCATGTCAGTGATATTAAGGCCCAAGTCAGTCATACATCAACAGTCTTGATTCATTTTTCCTATACCCACTTGAAGTGCAACAATTGTAACTCTCTCTCTCTCTCTCTCTCTCTCTCTATATATATATATATATAATTTGTATTCTTCATTAGCTTTATAGTTTACACTACCCTCCCTTAAAGTCTATCAAAATGACACTTACCCCTAAATGTAAATATAAAAGACACTCCCCCTTGAGGTATTTATAATTACTAGGAATCTTGTTTATTGTAACTTTACTGTAACTTCAAGAAAGAGGGGAAGGGGGGAGGTATCATTTCATGAAACGTTTAGGGGAGATATTTTAGAAAATCTCAAGTAAGGTTGGTATAATTTACCCTAGAACTTAAAAGAAAACAAGTAGCTGCCCAAAGTTTTTCGTTGTAGACGTAAGCCATTAGGCCAAACAGAATTAATTTCCTAATTTTTTTGCCCGAGAAAAAAAAGGATCTTAATCAAACCAACATGGTTTAACATTGGGAGATCCACCACCATGCACCCTTGGTGCGATGGTAACTCCACAAGTATAAGTGCTTGTGGAGTGTGAGGAGGCAAGGGCCAGAGTTCAAGTCTTTAGGAGGGAGTTTCACACACATATACACTTAGATTAGGCTATAATAGAATTTCTATCTTGTATAAGTATATATATATATATATATTTATATATAAAAACAAAAAAAAAACATTGGGAGATCCATAGCCAACCCAACAAATTTGGTATTAAGACTTCTTGTTGTTGTTGTAATCAAACCAACCTAGCAACTCAAGCTAGCACATCCCATGCCTCCCACTAGTGAACCTCAACCCTCTATTGTTGGTCCGGTGGGGCTATCTTGGAAAGTATAGATTAGGAGAGGATCATTATCGGCATAATTTCTTTCATCGAAATCCCTCACTCTAAAGAATCGTTCTTTGAGAAAGATTTTCTTTGCCTGCTTCTTTTCATCCCTAGAGAGATCTATCTTATAGAGCCACAAAATCAAACCCCCTCATCCCCAAAATTGGGGTTAGATATATGTGCAAATCCCCAACCTCCACTAGTGAACCTCTCCCCTTTATATGAAGAATAATTTTTTGGTCTCTTCTATATAGTGTTTAGGACATCTCCTTTTCATGTCAAAGACACAGGTTCGAATCTTGTAAGGGATAGGTACTCATTCTTGGCCGCTTTCAGAAGTGTTCATTGTTGAGTAATCGCTCACTATCTGGCTGGAAAAGATGGTTCAAAAGCTTCATTTCATATACTTTATATCATGGTATAAGAGTTTCATCTCCCCTTTTCTATCGTGATATCAAATCGATTACAAATCCTCTGTACCACTTTTTCCATTTTAAACTTTAATTTTGTTATAAGGAAAGTAAAACAAATACAAAACAAGTTGTAATTGGTGAAATATAAAGTTAATCACAAAAAAATGGTACAAAGGATTTGTATTCATATCAAACTCATGTCTCGCCAAGGGCCTTGTAGTTGAATTGGCACCTCCCCATACTTAAAGTGCTTCGGGGTTTAGGAGAAAAATGATTCAAGCTGCGGAATTAACAACACATTATAATTATCTCTAAAAAAACTCATGTCTCTCATTCTAACACATCAAATTTCCATGCCAAATTAAAGGACACATGGGCACAACAGTGTTTAAATTATGCACTTTATGTCACTTCCACCCCTAGTGTACGTAATGTAAGGATTCTATGTCAAGTAGCTTGGGATAGTTTTAACTTTAAAGGGAGGAGAGAATGACCAATTCACTAATCATTGATTAATGCAGCCATTCTTTTCCAAGTTAAAGGACAATCACGATAACTATAGCCAATTTGTTGGAAATTATTGTTTCTCACATATAAGCAGCCCCTAACTCCAATGTTTTCCTTTCCTTCTTCTTCTTCTTCTTCTTTATTTCCCATTTAGATTTATTGTCCAATAGGCTAACCCTAAAAAGGTCACCACATAATCAAATATCAAAAGAAGTTAGTCTTTTCTTGTACATTAGCCTAATCTTGAACATTGATGTCAACTCATAAGTTTAAGGTCACTTTGATACAATTTGAGGTCTATAGTAAGAACTTCAAATGAGATCTTTCCATTTTCTTTACAGCAATACTTTCATTAATATTGCGTGTTCTAATTTTTGTATGTTCTTCTCATTTTTTTTTTTTGTATATTCTTCATAAAAAATTGTTATATATTAATATTACATGTTTGATTATTATTATCTCTAATTTCAATTTTCATTATTACCATTATATTTTATTAATATTTTGTTATCTTTTAACTCTTTTTAATGAATTTTTTGCTCATTTGTGAGATTTTCATCTAAATTTGCTATTACATTTTGTTTGTTGCTAGTATTATTTAGATTCAATTAATGTTTCTATTCTTCTCTCTCTCTCTCTCTCAAAGTTTTTCAAAGTGCTGGTGGCACTTTATATAATACTTACCTTAAGAATATCTATGTAAAAAACATGTATTTTGATATTGGAGAGAGAGAGATTTGATGGGTAGATTTTTTTTTTTTTAAATGATTGAAAGACTTTTTGAAGTTAGAGAAAGAAATAATGGTATATAGATTTCTTTCTTTTTTAGCTAAACATTAACCACTTTATAAAAAAATAATAAAGCATAAAACCCATCCATGGATATGGTATATATTTACTATAGGCTGATAAGTATTATAGGGGACGATATTCTTCCACTTAGAGGCTTAAAACAATTGTTTAAGTGACCTAGGGGAAGAACTGACCTGTGTTAAGTTCTTCCACACTTTGATCATATAACTTGTAGAAATTAACGAAATTAAGAAATACAGTTGATAACAAAAGGAACACTACAACTTCAGTTTTGATAAACTGAAAATAACTACTTTTGGAAATCATTGTAGTACATTCAAATACAACATCATAACCTTCAAAGACATTTTATATTATTCACTCATTTCTTTGGCTTGTCATATTTATGACTGCTCCTAGCTAGGCAATTAGCAAATTGTTAGCATCAAATTAATTTGAGAACCTCATCCTTGTCAAAAGCCTTATAACTTAATTGGCACCATATTGTAACCATCTATAGGAGAAAGGGTTCTAGTTGTAGGGTTAGCAACATATTATAACTATCTTTAAAATAAATAATAAAATCTCATCCTTTTAAATGGACCATTATTTTCAAATAAGATTAATAAAAGAATATTCATATATACTATAAATAGTACTTTGGTATTGCTTTTTTATTACATACATACATACATATATATATATATATATAGAGGTATATAGAAAATAGTAAAGGAGGGAGGGGTGGGGTTCGAATTACAAATATGAAACACCAAAAAAAAAATGCCAATACTTTGCTAGTTTGCATTTCTTTTGTGAGTAGACAGGAGCTATTTAATAATTTAATAATGTGTAATCAATTTATGATAATTCTTGGACAATATCCAATATGAGCTTATGTCTCTTTAACAATTGAATAGTTACAATGGGAAAATGAGGATTTCAACCCTAGATATCTTGAAAACATCAAAAAAATAAACCAATTAAGCTACAGAGCTATTGGCTCAAAGCTATTGGCATATGGGATTATATCTTCAATTTATGCCCCTAACAATTAAAGTTATAATATTATTTTGATCCTCTAAATTAATACTCGCAAGAAACCATGGCTTCTGGAGGTAAAAAACACTCAAGTTCTGAATCAAAATGCTCACAAACAGCCAAACTAGTCTAGTCAACTCAAACACTGGACTGCCTTCAAGTTTACTGACCATTGTGCCTAAAAGTGAGTTAGTAAGACTTTCTTATCAAATCAAGAGAAGATTTATAATAACGGTGGTCTGCCTTACCATAATGTTCATTTTTCGATGGCCTCTGGTTATATATGTTAAGTTGTTAACCAATTAAGAAGAAAGTGCTATACAGAGAGAGGGATGCTATGCAGAGAAATTAAGGTACTATATACAGAAGACTGAGCCTAGGAATTAAGTATATAACTATGACTGAATCTCTTAATTAATGTGAGGATGGCTATATGATGATGGCTATGAAGCTGTTTGGGTTGGCTTAATTTAAACCTAAGCAATATAATTAGGAAAATGCTAAAATTACTTCTAATTTTAATTACTACAAAATAACTTATAAATTAATATGACAATGAATGTAATTAGTGTCACATCAACAATATAAAAAATGAAACTAAAATTTACTTTTTTTTTCTTTTTTTTTGTCTTTAAAAGTTAACACACAACTTTATAATACTTACATATATGTAATAAATTGTGTAATATCCCTAACATCAAAAAGATGGTTTTAGGCAAGTATTTGCTTCTAAATAACAAAGTAATGTCAGGTTAATGTATTTGAATATCAGTGTAAAGTTCTTATGTTAAATGTAGAATTTAAACTTACTTTATTGTTACTCTTATGCTAGATTTACAATATCAAAAGAGCTACTTTTTTTACACTACAAACATAGACCTGGAAATTGCAATGAGAAATTGAAGTTATAAGATTCTACTGATGAGTATTGGTTGACAAGACATACATCCAATCAAAACTTTATTTTTTTCAAATGTGTCACATTTTTTTTCTTCTTTTGAACAAAGAGGCGAAAGCCTGAAGGTCTGTACTATAGTTGTTCTAGGATCATCTCCAATAGAGTAGGTAAAGCCAAAAGATAGAGAATGAAACTAGAAAAAAGAGGAAAAACGAGCTCCAACAGCTTCTTTAAAACTCAAAGTTTTTTGCTAATGAACAGCCGTTCTCCAAACCTGATGTGCTACTGTTCATTAGCAAAAGAATAAAATATAATAAAAAAATTAGCAAATAAATGAGTGGGGATGAGTGTATGGGGATACGTGTGTTAAAAAATGAATAAATAATGAATTAAGAAATAATATTTAAATGAGATAGAGAAAAGATAGAGAATCTGTTAGAAGAAGTATTTGAAAAAATAGGTAGGTAAAAGGTAAATGTCACTGTTCACTGTCCAAACAGTAAAAAATATAGAGAAACTGCTGAAGATGCTCTAAGGAAGTAAACTAGAAAAGTTTAATCATTTAAGATCAAAACATTTTCTTCTAATTTGTGTCATGGACATTCAAGACAAAGTTTACTCTCTAAATTGACACAAGAAAGTTGTAATCTCAACCAATCATAAGATATACTAATTGAATCTTCTTCTTCTTCTTTTTTCCTTCTATTTTGCTATTTAGATCCATATACAATATTAACATTCTACCTCAGATTATTGGCAATTTCATACTCTTTATCTAATCCTCTATTTTCACTCCTTCATACATTTGGTACTTTGTTCAGACTTCTTTCTCCTATCCCATCCACCATTTTTCATTACACAAAACCAGACCATCTTACATAACTTCCTCTCGTTTACTACTTAATAAAGATGGTGGCTACTTTATTATTAGTGCATTCCATCTGAAACTATTCAGTATAATTTTCAATTCCCATTTTGCTTGAACTCATTTTCTGCACATATAGGCATCTACCAAGGCTAATCATTTTTCTCAATTGGTTTTCAGACATGCATGCTTTAATTAATTACAACCATTACTTAAAACATTGTTGTAAAAAGACCAACTTAATTAGCTTGTTCACTCAAACTTTCGGCTGCTAAAAGACCAAAATAGAGCTAAAACATGCTTACCTCATATTTAGTGAAGTTTATAGAGAGGAACATCATGTACATGATCATATATGTCTCCAGACTTCAACATCCATAATCTTCAATTATATGTTTTCACAAACAGATGTCTACTGTAAGTGAAGGGCTTTAGGAATAGGGACCAGTATATTCAAAGGTCATTAATTAGCTCATAACATAATTAAGTAACATTGATGTAGAATTTTTCCAAGTTTACTTGATTAGACACATTGTCATTTGACTTTCTTTTTTGGGTGGGAGTGTTAGTAAATGACCCCTACCCCATCACCTAAACTGCATATTTGAAAGTTCTTTTCACAAATGGACATTCTTCGAGGCATGCCCCACCCAAGTACCATGGTACCTAGCTATATCCAATACCTGATGACTGTGAAGATGATAAAAGCTACATGGTACTAAACCTTGCAGTACAACATGATGAAAAGCATACGGAATATCTAATTTATTATAAAATTTTACACAATTAGCCACAGATTAGATCATGATGGTAGAAATTAATGCCTTGAGGGCACGTTTCTAAACATTCCAACATGGGATACAAGGATTTCATGTGAAAAACCAAAAATACAAAAAGGAACATGAAGAAAATTTCTAATAGTTATGCCTCCACAGCAGAAAACTGAAACACCCAGAGGTTGTTTTGATGAGCAAACTTTCATATCTTTCTTTACCTGTGGTTCAAACGCAACTTTGCTAGCTGCTACTACCACAAGCAAAATTAAAACTGTTATTCCATGAGCTCAGCCTAGACGATCTAGGAAACTCCCTTATGAGCTTTAATTGATTTCACATCCCCTTGAACACCTAAGAGAACCTTAAAAGTTCCACAACAGACTGCATATATGAGTTTAAGGTAAGAGATTTCTTGTTCGCAAAAAGCATGAAATTTGAGCAAAGATCTCGTTTTTCTTGATTTAAATGAGGATGACACGGCCTTGAACCCTCTAACTTAACCGCAAACTCTCTCTCTCTCTCTCTCTCTCTCTCTCACACACACACACGTACACATACAGAGAAACCAAAATACTGGAGTACTAGAAGATTCATACATAGACCAAAACTTACAGTGATCTCTACAAAGAAAACTATACAACAACAAAAACAACCAACCCTTAGTCCTAAAATTTTGGAGTCAACTATCTACGGATCCTCAACAGGCTAGTCAGATCAACCGTATGTATTCTTTTCAGTCATTCTATTTCAAAGCCATATCTCTATAAAAGAAAAATACAAGAAGAAGAAGAAGAAGAAAGTGCAATACCTTGAGCTGGAAAACTCAAAGAGCTTTCCTGTTGTAGAGAAAATGACGAGAGCAACCTCGGCATCACAGAGAACAGAAAGCTCTTCAGCTTTCTTAATAAGTCCTCTTCTTCTCTTGGAAAAAGTAACCTGCCTTGCCGTCACGTTGTCAATCTTCTTGATCTTGATCTTCTCCCTCGCCATCCTTAAAACCAAGCCGTACACATTTTCATTTCATATAATACCCAACACATAAAATAGCAAGAAACAAAAAAAATAGCATGCTTTTTTCTGCAAAAAAAAAAAAAATTGTCTTCAAATTTAGCAGGAAACCCTAGTAAAGTACCTAGCTATAGCACAGATCTAGTTATGGAAAACCCAGAAAAGTCTACCAATCTTAGCTCATGAAAATGCAAAGTCAGTACCCAAAAAAAAAATGAAAGAGCTGGTACTGGTGGGTTTTTCTTCTTTACCTTGTTGTGAAAATGCAGGTGGCTGGTCAGGTACCTGAACCGTGTTAGCCTGTTAGGTATGAGCTAAGACTAAAAGTCACACCAATTAGATGTTAGAGATAAAAGATAAAATATATATATATATATATATACACACACTGGGTTTGTGTTCAAGAAAGGAAAGAGTGCCTTCCCTTTTATAGCTAAACAGGTCCTTTTTTATTTATCTTCAAGTTTTTTTTTTGACATTTTGTTGCCTAAAAAGTAAAAGAAATAAATATTTGTGTGCGACTGACTGTGAGAGAGAGAGAGATCAGTGAAAACTAGGATATTTCTTAGTTTTTTATTACTATTTCTTGGGGCCATAGACAAAATAAGGTGCTTTTCTTTTTTGCTTTTCTTTTTTTATTTTAGGTTTAACATGTGGATGTTCGCTTTCCGTACAATCCTAGCCATGCCGCCATCAATTCATAGCGAATAATCACTCCTACCGTGTACTTCACTGCTCTCTCACTCGCTATTAATCGCACGATATATTGCTCAGTGCTCACGATTCTTTTTCGTTTTGGATGAGCACATTTCTATAACTTTATTTTATTTTATTTATAGTTAATATCACGAATGCATCTTCTTTTTCTTTTCTTTTTTGTCAATAATTAAATTCAATCTAGAAACTTTTGATTTATTTATTATAAATTCTACATAGATTTTACTTTTATTTAATGAATTTTCTCACAATTCCCCCTCCTAAACTGCCGTCTTGGAAGCGCATTTGGGAAATCCGGTTGTTGTTGTTGTTTAAACAACACTCTTCAGTGTTTAAACAATATTACACATTTTTTATACATTTTTTTACTCACACGTATTTTTAAAAAATACAAACAACGTTATTAAAAATCTCTTATCAAATGGGCCCTATATAATTCTTTGGGTCCTCACTTTCATTTGCTTGACTTCTTGAGGAGAAATGTTATGTCCAACATTTTCACAACAAATTATAAGTGACAGATTTTTATTGGTTGTTATTGTTGGGGCAAAAAAATAATTTCAGTGGTAAGTTCAAATTTGAACCAATAACAAGTAATCACTTATAATTTGTTGTGAAAATATTATAAACATAACACTTCTCTCAACCAAAAATCTTTTAAAGCAGAAGAATATCATCTTTGAAAACACGGATAACACTTACCCAATATGTGAGAATGCTCTCGAGACTAATAAATGTTCTTAGAGAATGTTTGAGAAATGCTTAGAAATTTTATGATCATTCCAAATCCCTTTCTAACCTCGACTCACCAACTTCCATCAATATAAGTCCCCTTTGGAGATTTGTTTTTCCCATAGCTTTATGGCAAATCTAGAATGCTCGTAACAAGAAAGTCCTGTGGATCAAGCTTTTTAATCAATGAACAATTTTGATAGAATCAAAACTCTATGCATTGATTTCTTTTACCCTTTACCAACAAGAGGAACCAAGCTTAAAAATGTAAGTAGACTTATTGCCCGTTTGAATCCGACTTATTGGCGTCTGCGTTTAGCACTTGCGGGTTTTTTTTTTTTTTTTTTTTTTTTTTTAAGCTGCAACTTTTGACTATTCTCTCATGAATAGTGCACCCGTGCACTGCTCATGGGTCCCACAAACTTCACTTTTCAGATACATTGTATACTTAAAACTTAAAAGCACACACTTAGGGTCTGTTTGGATACAGTTTATTTTGCTAAAAACTGAAAACACTGTAGCAAAATAATTTTTAAATGTGTGAATAGTGCCGTGAGATCCATTTTTAATGAAAAAATTGCTGAAAAGTAAGATTTGTGGGTCCCGTGAACAGTGCATAGGACCCACTGACAGTGCCATTTCAGACCAATGTTGTGGACATTCAAAGTGCTAATGGGTCCCGTGCACAGTGCACGGGACCCACTGGTAGGTCTATGTCCCACGTGAAACCAACTTCTGGTATAAAAAAAAAAAAAAAAAAAAAGAAGAGGAGGAAACATGAAAACTCAAAACGCAAACGTGAAAACGTTAAATCCAAACGCATTCTTATAGGTTGGTCACCACCTATTGTGGGCTATTTCAAGCTAAACATTGATGACTCTGTACTGGGAAATCTAGGACAAGCTTCTACAAGAGGAATCAGTTTAAATCAAGGATGTTAGGGTTTGTTTGGTAAGAAATTTATAGGAATAATATTGTTTAAGTTTTGTCAAAATGCGTGTAAGTGAAAAAATGTGTGAAAATACGTGTGTTGTGGTGTTTAAACAACAGTTTTCGTTGTTTAAACACCGTTACCAAACAGGGCCTTAATCTTTTATAAGTTAACAAATCATGCAATTTCTTATATATTAACGTAATTAATTGTCCATGCTTCATGTATTTTCCATTAATAATTAAGTAGCGAGAATAGCACACATAGTATCTTTTAGGAAAATCATGAACGATGTTCCAGAATATTGAGCCTCAAAACGGAGGTCTTGATGAGGGAAAACGATGAATTTATCTATGAAGCTGGTGGCTTTTAGTGCTACCCCAGTAGTGAGAAAATTAATATAGATTTTGTGTGTGAAACCGTGAATTTTAGCTCACCCAATTTGACTATATTAAAAAAGAAGTCTAAAAATACAACAAAATATCACAATATTTTCACAATATCTTTATTTTAGGATCCAAATAGATATTTTTTATTTTATTTGAGAGAAATGCTAGATTCATAACATTTTTAGAACAAATTTTAAATGACAAGTTATTATTGGTTTTAAACTGATAACATTGTTATTGTTATTCTCAAAACATTTATTTTCAGTTGTGGTTAGTCACAGTCTCATATTTTATTATTTTATTTCCACTTGTAAAAAATTGATACTTCAATATTTGTAAAAATATTGTGAAATTTGTTGTGTCGGTATAACAATATATATGACAGCTTACATAAATATTTAAAAGAAAAAAAAAACACAAACCGATTACTGGGAAAAAAAAAACTTTAGGCACAGTAGAAATTAATGTTAAAATGTTGTGGACTTAGAATTTTTTTATTTGATCTATAAGAAACTGAGATCTCAACAATTGTGAAAATATTGTGATAATAATAAGTGTTGTAATATTTTCTATAAATTATATACCCTCGAATTTACACAAAACCAACATATACACTTTATATAGCTCTTTGATTAATTAGTCCTCTTTGGTCTATCATTTTACAAAAGGTTAAACACCCCCACATTTTAAAATAATAAGTATTTGGTTACTTTCTCATTTCATAACACATATGAAATACCTTTGAGATGGAACGCTATTATGCACATAGCATATACTAAGCAAAGCTTCTTCCCATTGATCAAATAGGAATTTAGCTGATTGTACTCAAGATTATGGCATTCACCATATCAACTAAAGTTCTCTTTTCTTTTCTTTTCTTTTTGACCAAAACATTTTATTAGGGTGTATAAAGGACTGCACTTTGGTGTATTATGACATGTTCCTCACAAAGAAGAATATCTATTTAGAAATGTTCACCATCTCTAATTAATACACCATTCAACTCAAATCATGCTTATATAAAATTATATCATGCTTTAATATAAACTTCAAGAATTTAAAATTTAAATGTTCAAGTATAGCATGCCACAAATAAAAGAATCAACAATATAAGCACAACCAGAAATATCTTAATTAATAACACTCAAAAAAAAAACACAAACCGATTACTGGGAAAAAAAAAACTTTAGGCACTATAGAAATTAATGTTAAAATGTCGTGGACTTAGCATTTTTTTTATTTGATCTATAAGAAACTGAGATCTCAACAATTGTGAAAATATTGTGATAACAATAAGTGTTGTAACATTTTTTTAAAATATTTATTTTTAGTTGTGGTTGGCTACAGTCTCATATTTTATTATTTTATTATTTTATTTCGACTTGTAAAAAATTGACACGTCAATAATTTTGAAAATATTGTGAAATTTGTTGTGTCGGTATAACAATATAAATATCAACTTACATCAGTATTTAAAAAAAAAAAAAAAAACACAAACCGATTACTAATGAAAAAAAAAAAAAAAAAAACTTTAGGCATTGTAGCTCTACAGTGCCAGTTGAATAAACAAAAGGGTTGAATAAACGGGAAAAAAAAAAGTAACTAATTAAACCAAAGCACTGTTGTAGCTACAATGTTATAGTGTATTGTGATAACAATAAGTGTTGTAACATTTTTTAAAAACATTTATTTTCAGTTGTGGTTGGCTACAGTCTCATATTTTATTATTTTATTTCGACTGGTAAGAAATTGACACGTCAATAATTGTGAAAATATTGTGAAATTTGTTGTGTCAGTATAACAATATAAATGTCAGCTTACATCAATATTTAAAAGAAAAAAAAAAAACACAAACCGATTACTTAAAAAAAAAAAAAAATTAGGCACTGCAGCTATAGTGCCAGTTGAATAAACAAAAGGGTTGAATAAACGAAAAAAAGAAAAAGAAAAAAAGTGACTAACTAAACCAAAGCACTGTTGCCGCTACAGAGCGCGCAGTGCAAACACACTGAGTGCACAGATAATTGTGAAAATATTGTGAAATTTATTGTGTTAGTACATCAATATTAAAAAAAAAAAAAAAAAAAAAAAAAAAAAAAAAAAAAAAACTCAAACCGATTACTTTAAAAAAAAATTAGGCACAGTAGCTACAGTACCAGTTGAATAAACAAAAAGGTTGAAAAAAAAAAAAAAAAAACCAAATTAAACCAAAGCACTGTTGCCGCTACAGTGCAAACACACTGAGTGTACAGTACCGAAGCACTGTAGCGGCATAGCCGCTTTTAGTATAAAGATTTTAGCCAAAAAGTCCCCATTTTCTATAATTACTTTATTTATTTATAGTCAAATCTTTTAAGAGTTCTAGTAACTTGGGGAACTTCCGAGTTATAAAATGATGCATTTATCCATCGTAATGTTAAAATTAACAAAATTTGACAAGAAAAATAAGATGAATGTGGAATATTTTTAAGATAGGAAATTAGAGTACCAATTTACCTCTCAATCTCTCATAGACTTCAAGGCCTAGTTGAGTGTCACTTTGACCTAGATTTTTAATTTTTGTGAATTTTCTTTTTTGTTATTTTGAATGACAAATCCATGTTTTAAAAAATATAATCATAATGGACTTACTCTTCTTTTGATGAGGATGATTCCAACTGGAATTGGATCTTTCAAATTATGAGTTTAATTATTTATTTTTTAAAAGCTAATTAATTAATTTTAATAAATAGAAATTTCATATTTGTCTTGTAATTTTTCAATGCATGCAAGATCATGATTGGTTATAATCTGAACTAATAGGAACTAAAAACCTTTTTTTTTTTTAAGAGTAGAATAAGATTGGTTATAATCTGATTTTTCTTTCTTATAAATTGATTCTTATATGAATTATATCTTTTTCAAACTACAACTTGATTGATTTTTATTTGTTATTCTTATGGACCAATTAAAATCAATTAATTTTAATTCCATGCATTAAAGCTCACTTTGAAATAATTTTTATATCAATGTAAATCATTCTTTCACATGGCTTAATCAAAAACCCAAATTTTCACCTAGAAAAATTACAATTTTGCTCCTTAATTCCACTATATCACCCATTATGAATTTATGATGTGAATTTTTAACTAATGTCAAATATAAAGTTTGATAAACTTGTAAAATAAAATTTTTAGCCTAAACTGACCATTTCTCCTTGAAGTTAAAACCTCAACGAAAACATTAAAATCTCACCGGTTGTATAATAGGTTGTCTACACACTACAATAAAATTATAGAATACTCCGGAAGTATAATAAATGAATATTTTTTACCCTCAAAAATAGCAAGTTCCACTAAATTTATAGTCTCTGAGATTTTCACAAATTTCACGCTACCATAATGCATTACATCCATGGTTTTAAAACTCGGTATGGTTAAATAACTGTTTTTGATCTTGATTCTCAATTTTAGAGGTTTTACCATACGAATTTGTACCGATTCCCAATTCAACCAACCAGTCCTATTTGGTTTTTAAAACCATAATTACATCGTTCAAGGTGATCAAACAAGTATAGAAACTAAGACTACGAATTAGTTAACCTCTAATCTAACATATGCCAAACCAGAAGGCCAATCCATAATAAAATTCATGCATGTAACTCACAAAACTATTACACATCTCAAGTTTTGTTTAATCCAATTAACCAAGGCCAAAGATAAACTCCATAACAAAACATAAATGTAAAGATAAACTCCATAAAATTTGTGATATCAATGAAAGAACATTCTAATGATTTATACAAAGGGAGTGGCTGGCCAAAAGAAACAGCCATTACATGCTTGCCTTCAAATTCAATAACAATATTCCCTTATTCCCATTACCTAAACCTCTAAATCTCAATCGAATAAAATGGTTGATATGGTGTGGGGGATTTAGCAGCAAAAGTGGGTGAGGGTGTGTTCCTCATATGTAACAGTCTTTTATAAAGTCAGAATGTAACTCAACTTGATTTTGGTTGGTTGAGACGTTGAGAGTGGATTGTTGGAAACCATTTTTCATTATGCAGAAGGACCATGATGCACGTGAAATGATGTAGATCGAGGAAACATAATAAACACCTTTTTTACACTTGCAGGTTTATGTGGACCGCCACCTATTTAATCTAAATATCTACTCTGATCATACTGGTCGTGGCAGTTTTTATTTCTGGACATAAATAAAAAATGAGAAATTCTCTTGACCATGAGTTTCAAATATTTCCAATAATATCAAAGTAATTTAGTTGACCTTATCCGTGCATTGTAGTAAATGGATTGAATATTGTCGATTTTAATAAATAAAAATAAAAATAATAAGAGTAAATATTTATTAGAATATTGATGATGTGTACAATTATATATCTCATAATAGATATATATAGGATTTTAAAAATTTTATGGTTGATTTAAATGGAAGAACTTTAGAGAATTTTAATTTGTAAACTAGCTTCATGTCTATTGTTTAAGTATAATATGTGTGTGTGAGAGAGAGAAATAAGGAATTGAAGGGAAATAATGAGATTACTTTAGAATCTGAATTACTTAATTTAAATTTAAATCTCATTGTTAAACAAGGGAATTTATTAGAAATATAAATTTTAAATTACCCATATTATATTTCCTAAATTATTTTAGATTCCAAGATTTATAAGTTCGGCATTTCAACCAAGGGAGTCAATACTGGTATACCGTTTTAGGTTTACCACTAATTTTTATATTTATAAATAAATATATATATATAATAAAAATGAAATTTTACCATAAAACATTACCTCAATTTAGAACAAATTATTCATGGTTTTAGTCTTTAGCATCAACTAAAAGAAAAAAAAAAAAACATAATAAAAAAAACAGAAAGTTTAATTGTTCATTGCATATTAAGATAACAAATAATACAAATAGGTTACTATTCTGCCCTTATAAAAATTCGAAAATTACAAAACCAATTATAAAAAAAAGGTTTTTTTCTGTACCGGCCGGTATGCTTGAAATTGGTTGGTATGGCCGATATTTAAACTAGTACGAAATAGCTGCGTTTCGGTACCGGTGCACGTACCGGAACGGTAAATACCAGCCGGTACAGTACAGTATCGACCACCTTAATTTCAACACTCATATTCCAACATGGCACATCAAATCTTTCCTGACAAAATGAACAACAAAATTTCATCTTATGCATCTTGCTAATTATTTTATCCCCTAAAAATTCCCTAGAAGCACCCGAAATTTTTTTTTTCCCCCCAAACATACAATGCCTATTTCTTCCAGATCATGATCATTTAAGATTATATCACTGTAAATTAAGTTTTATATATATATATATATATAAAAGATAGAAATTCTATTCTAGCATAATCTAAGTGCATATGCGTTGGAAGCTCTCTCCTGGTAACTTGAACTCCGACTCTTACCCCCCACAACTCACAAGCACTTATACTTGCCACCACACCAAGGGTGTGCAGTGGTGTAAATTAAGTTGAGTGAACTCGATTCTTTCACTTCGTCAATATCTAAACAAACAATTATTAATAATAATTTGGAATCTATTCAAATTATTTATGATATGGAAAAATAAAATCCAGCACCCGAATTTTTTTCCCCCAAACATAAAATGTCAACTTCTTCTAGATTATGCTAATTTAAGATTATTTCACTGTAAATTAAGTTGAGTAAACTCAATTCTTTCAAGCCATCAATATTCACAAACATTAACTAATAATATTTTGAAATCTATTCAAATAATTGATGATATGGAAAAATAAAATCCACTTGTTTCTCAATGATGAGTTGGTAGAATTTAAAAAACCTCCATTGTCAAAGCATCCTCGTTAAGGATGCTAAAAGGGGTATATGCTAAATTTTATTATTATTTTAATGAGTAGTTTATATTATTTAAATAAATGGTAAAAAATATAGAAGTTTTGATATTTGATGTATTTCAAAGTGGGATGGTATAATAAATAAAGTAAATTTTTGAAGTATTAAATGTTAAAAATTTTAGCATTCTTGATAAGGATGCTAACTCAAACAATATCTTAATCTAGATTGACGTTGAACAAGAGCTATGCGAGATAGAGGTTAACATTGGACATCAACGGGATTGGGTGTGTATGCCTAAGAGGCATGGTTGAAAATGGGTACATAGGGCGGCTCCACATTAAATGCAGACTGGTCACTCTGACTTAGAAAATAAATAAAAGTTATAAATACATTTAAAAAAATTTATGATTTGTCAACCCTTAAAAAAAATTATGACCATCCTAAATTTTTTTAGGTCCAACAAAATTAAACTTTAGTCTTTTTAACAATGTATTAGGCCATTTCAAAAAAAACAAAAAGACCAGAGAAAAATTTTATTGAACTAAAATTTGAAAGAGATATTATACAAGGGTTTCAAAATATGAAAGGAAATTATAAAATTTTATGTATTTGTGTGTGTTTTTTTTAATAGTTGATATATGAAGTTATTTTTTTATTAAATTTTATATAATTTAAGTTTCTTAATGAATACCCTAAAAAAATTTCTGGACCCACCACTGTGGGTACATAAGTAACTCGAAGTCTCTAACCTTAAGGTTTTTGTGATTTTGTCCCCACTTTAAGCCCTCCGGGAGTGATAATTTTATAATCTATCCTCGGTCCATTCCTTTATCAAAAGAAACCGTCTCAATTGGAGTGGTTTAGAATCAGGTCCTCATAGGATGAGTGTACATATTTTTCGCCTTTTAGGGGGGAAAAATCACAACTATATATGCATTAAACTAGAGAGGTATTTACATACATATATCCTAAACCATAAAATGATGCAATAAACACCTTAATTCAATATTAACTTACAATTTCCACGTCACCATCTAAATAAACAAATTAGTGGCTAGATTAATTCAATTTGGGGTATTAATTGTAACTTTTTGTAGTTTAAAGTTGATATTTGCATACCAATTTTTTTTTGAGACAATGATTATGATTGTGTGGTAGATATTACAAATTGAAAGCGGTGATCATAAACTTGGCCAAAAAAGAGAAGTTGATGATGATAATAATATATATATATATATATAAATGCAAGATTTAGGTACAGTACTTAGGTGTTGTTCCTTAGGTTTCTCCCTCTTAAAATTCTACCATATGGATTTTTCCTTATGGGATAGAAGTATATTTTTTAGTTAAGTAACCACATAGCTCAATCTTAAGTGAGAAACCTAAGGAACTGCACCTAAAGTATTGTACTTAAGTTTTGTCCTATATATATATATATATTACTTTAAATATTTAGCATTGGAGAATTTTTCTTATTTTTTATAGGGTGCCCTAAGGGCATATGTTAGTAAATTATTTTAGAAAACATTTTATGAAAAAAAAAAAGTAACTAACTGATTTGACAGTTTTTTCAATTTTTCATAAAAAAAAAATTCTAAAATAGATAGTTAATGTATATCTTAATGTATGCTTTAAGGGCATACATTACCCAGACTCTTTTTTATAAGGAAACTGCATCTCTCAGCAAGAGACTAATAAGGGGAAACATAATAATGCACATATGGGACCAATATTTGAGGGACATGAGAAGACCAACAAATACATAGGACACTCTCTTAAATATAATTGATGAATGAAGAATGATAACACTCTTTTTGTTTAATATGATCGCAGATAGATTGAGATCTGGTGTAATAGCAAGGGTTATTGCACCATGTTATTGCCAATCTTGTGTATTTTGACTATAGTTCAAGCTTCAAATTCCAAGACAAAATCTTCGGTGATAAGAGCATCCACATCAGTGGATGCAAATTTTCCCTCTATTTTGCACAAAAAAACCTACTTTTTCTATTTTACACATTTAATTTTATAAAACATCCACATCAGTCTATCTATTCTACACATTTATTCAATAAAATATTCATTATTTTACCACTTTTTATTATTTTCTTCACTGCCTCTCTCTCCCTCTCAGACCCAACCACCATTATCATCACTACCCCGATCGGCAAACCATTCAAGATCAAACCAACCCAAGATCAGAAAACCATTCAAGATCAAACCAACCCAAGATCATAAACCCATTCAAGTCGAAACCCGCTCAATCCGAAAGCCAAATCATCACTCTTCCAACTCGAAACCCACTGATCAGACAACGAGAAATCAGTGAGTTGATCGGCGGCGATTTGATTAGGCTTCGTGCAGCAGTGGTTTGATGTTGATCAAGCAAGTTGATTGGCAGCAGTGGTTTGATGTTGATCAAATGAGAAAAATGGAGAGTGAGGTGAGAGTGATCGGCGGCGATTTGATCAGGCTTCGTGTTTTGATGTTGTTCGGCGGCAGTGGTTTAATGTTGATTAGGCAAGTTCTTCGTGCGGCAGTGGTTTGATATTGATCAAATGAGAAAAACGGAGAGTGAGGTGAGAGGGAGAGTGAGGTGAGAGTGAGAGCAACAGAGACAAAGAGAGAGAAAAATTACTAAAATATTAAATGCAAATGCTACAATAACCGTATAAGAACACTTTTTTGGTTACAAAGTCTTTGGTTACACTTTATATTTTTCCCTTTAATTATTTTGTCCCCCCATTCTAGAGGAGCCAATTTTCCTTATATAGCTACCTGAAGTGCATCTCAGCCCTCTACTTGAATAGCCACTAATCTTAATTTGGATGCTTGTCCCATCAGGAGCCTTGTTGGAGGTGGTAGAATGTGTTGCAAGCTATGAGGATACTGTTTAAGGGTCATTCTACCATTAATGCGGCCAGCTTAGTTGGTGCAATGCATTGAATGCAGAGGTGACGGGTACTTTATCTGGAAACTTCCCCCTTTCTTTACTTGTACGTCTCTATTTCTTTCCTCAGTCTTCAATCTTCTGGCCTAAGTGGCTTATCTACAATCTTCCGAGGAGTGTTCGCTCCTCGGCCTCCTCAGGCGCGCGGGCTGCTTCCTCGGTTTCAATATCTGGGTTATTATCATTGTGTTGGGCCAGAGCTGATGAGAAGTCGGGCCCACCTTCTCCTTGCGTCGGATCTATTTGGTAATATTCCTTCTTCAAGCCTCCACCTCCCACAACACACATTTAGCTTATCTTTATTCTCAGTGAACTCATATATAGGTGAGTGGTGTATCTTAAAAAGTTTAATATATATTATATCTATTTTCTAAAGAATTTGCTATAGATTGTCAGCATGCTTTTTATTTTAATTATTGTTCATTTGAATTAGTTTTTTTATTATTAAAAGTGATTCTAAAAAAAATTTAAAAGCTTATTTATTTATTGAAGATTAACAAAAGTACCGTTGTAAAGAAAAATATTTTTAAAAGTTGTACACAGAAAACTAAATTAAAAAACTATATGTTCTGTTTTCAAAAAAATTAGCAGACTATATAAAAAATAACAATCGAAACTCACGCATATGTTTGGGGGATAAAGTCCTCCTTTTTCCAGTTGCGTCGACAACATGAGCTGGTGAAAGATTATTGCATTCAGAAAATAATTGTAGACAATGAGATAATGAATGATGCATGATAGCATAGAATGAATTTTTTTTTTTTTCATTTGCTAATTATTTAAATTAAGGTGAGGATACGGTTTATAAGTATAATTCCAAACTAATTTCAAAAGGAATGCTAAAATTAATCACGTCAAAAATATGCATTGGTGGAAGATGATATATAGCATTCAACAAAAAAAAAAATTGCTTTCAAATTCTACATATACACAAGTGTAATTAAGAATTACAATTATATATATACACACACATTTATATTTTATTTATATTAAATGTTTCTACTTAATAAGTAATAAATTGTATGTATTCATATTATTACATAGAAGCATAATAAAATTTGAATTGAGTTTTTTTTTTTTAATTTTCAAATTCATAAACATACATATGCATATAAATATAATAAACATAAAATTTAATCCATAAAAAAATAAACATAAAATTTAAATTGAAATGACACTTTGCAGAAAATTAATTAGAGTACAATTATAATCTAATTTTGATTTTTTATTGAACCTCCACTTTGATATATTACTATATATATTATAGGATAATAGGATGGCATAGTAATTTTTTTTTCCCTTGGTAAAAAAAAAAAAAAAAAAAAGAAAGAAAGAAAGAAGAGAAGAAGAAGAAGGTGACATGGGGTTTATAAGTATAACTCCAAGTTAATTTCAAAAGGAATAATTTAATCCTCAAGGTAGCAAGAACTCTTAGAAATGCTCAGGATATACATCCAGCAACTTGTTTTTTTTTAAGGAAATATATATACATCCAGCAACTTGATCATGCCTATTATCTCCCATGCATATACCCAAAAACTGCCAGATGATTCAAATCCTACATTGATCTTTTGTTCTCTCTAAAGTTTGCTGAATTTGTGGACAGGTGATATCTATAAATTCAACCCCAATTCTTGCCCAAAATATTTGAGAATGAAAATATATGCCTCATGGATGACAAATGGTATTAAAAGTCTATATCAATCATTAAAGATAAAGAGTAATGCTAGAGACATAGACTATTTTACAACATTTTTACAAACTACTGATGTGGCGAGTAAATATTGGTAAATAAAAAAGTGTTGTTAGTAGTGGACCTGAATGAAAACTAATAAAAAGTTGTCCACAATTACAGTTTGTAAAAATATTGTAAAATAATTTGTGGTTGTAATATTATTCAAAGATAAATGATTGAAGATAAATGGATGATATTAATTTGTTTCTCTTTAGACTTTAGAGTTTAAGTGCCCCATTGGTTTTGCTTTTTGGAGAGTTTAAGTGCCCCATTGGTTTTGCTTTTTGGAGTTCAAATCACAATGGCATTTTGTAAACGTATTCATTTGGCATTTGTTAGGCATCACAAAATCGCACTTATTGACCCATTATCATGATTTAATGCATTAATGGGTCCGTTTGGATTGAACTTATTGCTGCTGAAACTGAAAACTGAAAACACTATAGTAAAATAATTTTTAAATGTGTGAATAGTGTCGTGGGACCCATTTTTAATATTTTTAAATACATAAACAGTGCTGTTACAGTGCGTGAACAGTGTTACTACAGTGATTTTTGTCTCTAAACAGTAAAATCATGTGATTTTACTGTTCATGCGTTGAAAAAAAAAAAAAAAAAAAAAGCTGAAAACGCAAAACGCATACGCAAAACACTGAATCCAAACCGCACCAATATGTTGCACCCTCTGAACTGCAATTTTATAATGCACAAAAACATAAAACTGAACCAAATTAAACTAACCCTAAAAAAGGTTCCAAGATCGCATGGTCTCTAAAAAGAGTGAAGAGAACAAAACACACAGAACATTGAAATTAAAATATTCTGATTCTTTAGCCTTAGGAGTATAATAGATGTAGTTTTATGATAATTTGAGCCAGGAGTCACCAAAAACTTTGTACTGCTCAAATTTCATCGATCAACGTCTCTATTTGTAATCATTCTTATATTATAAAGTCCTATTAAATGAGGTTATTTCGAAGCCTCTAGAAATAAAAATGGTTATATTCGTGCAAAAACATTATATGAGGTTGAAGGATTTTTTTTTCCAACATTCCAACTTCATTCTTATATTTATCATTACCATGAGAAATAAACATTCATCATATGAGTGATGTTAGAGATATTACAAATTTTATAACATAGTCTTTACATACTGATGTATCATTAATTACAACAAAAAAAAAATTATATATCTATGTATTATGTTTTAAAACCTGCCAATAATAAAAATTAGGCTAAAATGCAAAATACACCCTTTATATTTCATCAAAATTCATTTAAGTCATTTAACTTTGTTTTCGTTCATTTCAGTCCTCTAACTTTCAAGTTTATTCAATTAAGACTTTTCTATCAACTTTTGTTATATGTTGTAGTTAATTTTCCAATTTTTAAATTTTTTCTTCAAATTTTTAAAATTAAAAAAAATCAATTAATAATTGAAAAATATTTTCCAGATTTGTTTTTTCAAAATATTTAACAAAAGTTAACAAAAAAACCTTAATTGAATAAATCTGAAACTTAAAAAACTGAAATGAACGAAAGCAAAATTAGAAAACTGAAATGAATTCTGGAAAAACTTAGAGGATTAATTTTACATTTTATCCTAAAAATTATGTTATATATCACGAATACTCTTTCAGGGTTTTCAGTTTTTTTTCGCTTGCATGAGTTGTCTATATTTATTATTTCCCTTCCATTTACAACTAATATTGTCCTTATTGTATTATTATACCATTATCTTCCATAACTCAGTATCTTTTAAAAAATTGTAGAAATATATCTAAAAATATGTACTAATAGTATACTAGAAAACCATTATCTTCTCCAATATATATACACACTACCATTACGCCTACCAAAAGAAAAAAAAAAATACTACCATTCTTTTTCAGAACTCAGAGCATCAGCAGTGAGCTTCTCAAATGCCAAATTGTAAATTTCATTTGGCATTTGGGCCCAAATTGCTCCAGCAACTGGATGGCTATACCTGGGACCGGCCAAATTTTTTTGGCATAGTGCTACAGTGCGATCTCATATGTGAGATTGCACTGTAGAGCTATGCCATCCAAAAAATATATATTTTAATGATAAAGTAGAATAGGAAAATATTATTTTAATGATAAAGTGTATTTTATTGTGTAAAAATATTATTTTAATGAGTAGAATAGGAAAATAAAAGTTGAAATGTTGGGTGTATTATAAAATAGTATGGTATAATTGATAAAATAACTTTTTAAGATGGTAAAATAAGATAAGATATGAAAACTGGTTGCGGATGCTTTCAGTATCTTTTAAATATTTGTAGACATATTTCTGAAAATATGTACTACCAGTCTACTACCATTTTTTTTTTTTGCTGAATAGTAGTCTATTTTACTACACTTCTTTTTCAGTAAATTACTATAGTACTACACATCGCCTTCGCCTGTATATATGTTTGCCAAATAAAGCTTCTTCTCTTTTTTTGCCTCCTGAGAGAGGAAACCATTGATTAGCTTCAGTGAATTCTGGTCAGCCTTTTCAGAATCGTATTTAAAGCCAGAACTTTTGCATTGACAGCCGATGACAATGAGTAATGCTGAGACCACTGAGTTGGGCACAATTTTGTGCCACAACTCGTCACATGGTGAGGTGTGATTGGTAAAAATATGTCTTTATATGATCTATTAACACATTTTTACTAATCACAACTCACCATGTGGCACAAAATTGTGCCCAATTCGGTGGTACTAGGATAACTCGGGGACCATATATGTTGCATGATGCATCTCATTACGTCATTTTTGCAAAACCAGAAACCATTTCATTTACCAATTCAAAATACTGTATTAAATAGTAAGACCGAGACAGCTATTATAATAAACTGGGTAATTATTGAGTACTTTTGAAGTACCATAAATATGTACTTTTCCTTCTCACATAATTATAGATTCTACTAATTAAATTCATAGTGTGACTTATAATTCATGTGAGAGGGAAGAGTACGCATTTATGGTACTCCCGAAATATTCAATAATTTTTCTAACAAATTTTAGTTACAGTATTTAAGTATTATTTCTTAAATTCTCTTTTTAAAATTCTGCTATACGATCGTACTTAACTAAAAATATTTTTTCATCTCATGAGAAAAAAGTTACATGGCTGAATTTTAAGAGCTGAACCTAAGGATCGAACAACACCTAAATATTGAACCTAAATTTTGCAAAGTATTTTAATATGTGAAAAAAGTTTTTAAAAATGCCTTAAAAGTATTGTTTTTGTAATTATTTTTAGAAAGCTTTTATGAAAAAAAGAGAGAGTAAAGTACAAAGTTGGTTTGGTCCCTAACTTTTTAATGACGTGTCAATTTAGTCTCTATTATTATTTTTGAAATCACTAACATGACAAATTTTTCAAATAAAAATTATTTTTTTGCCACATCAGTGACACATGTACTGCTACATCAATTTAAAAAAAAAATTTTAATCTGAAAAACATATTTCCCAAAAATTCGTGTTTGATACATGCACTTAAAAACTGAATATTATTATTTGAAAACATGTGTGAAAATACGTGTAGGTAAAAAAGTGTGAAAATACGTGTAATATTGTTTAAAAACTGAAAATTATTGTTTGAAAACTTGTACCAAATCCCTAATCTTCATCTCTCTCTCTCTCTCTCTCTCTCTCTCTCTCTTGTTAGTCACCACCCATCTCCTTCTACTTTTTTTTTGTTGAGAAATCTCCTTCTACTTCATTACAAGCGGACCTGCTCATAGTGGTGCCATTTTGACAGCCTTTTTTTTTTTTTTTTTTTTTTTTCCTAGTGCTTTAGGCATTATTTAACCTACTTTGTAGCAGGGGTGCTCGTATTTTAGTCTTCTTGCAGCAACGTTGTTTTCAGCTTTGTTACTGGTTTTTACATTCTCCATCGATGTGTTGGTGTTTGCGGAAATCTTCATCGGGTCTATTGTTCTCCGGCCATCGTTGGTGTTTTGTGATCTTTCACCATCATTTATGGCACTTCTTAGTTGCAGTCACCACCATTTCTATTGGCATATTTCCTTTTGTCTGTGATCATTGGCGCCCCTCACTGGAACCATCATGTTGCACACTTGCACTTGATCATTGCGTCTTTGAGTTCACTTGAGCCTTTGCTTCTGCTACGCAGGATTTCTTCATGGTAAAAAAGTAATTTTTTATTTAAACTGTTTACCACGTCAGCAATTTTCATCCAAAAGATAATAGCAAGTATTAAATTGACACGATACGAAAATGTTAGTGATCAAATTGACACAATTGAAAAGTTAAGGGTCAAATTAAAATATGATATAAAGGATATGGACTAACTTTGCAATTTACCCAAAAAACAATTAATATTTTGAAAAGTTTTAGAAAGTATTTTTTTATAGATGGTATTGGGACATTTATTAATAGATCATTTTAAGAAAGTTTTAATACCACTTTTATAAAAAAAATATAAAAACTATAAAAAAAAAAAGTCAAAAAAGTCAATTACTTTTTTATTTTCCATTAAAAAGTTTCTAAAAATATTTTATAAACCAATACCCATTAACTTTTCCCTTATGCTCTTTTGTTTCTATGGAAAATTTTGTATAAATATAGTTTTATGTATTTTTCAATGTTTGGTAGCATCATAAAAAATGAGTTAAAATAAAGTTATTTTTAATCAACATAAAAGTATGACTTATTTTTAGAAATTATTTTCCACTAATTGTTTTTAGGAAAAAAACAACTCTACTTCACAACAACCTAAATAAGAGAAGTTAAAAGATTTTTTTTTTTAACTCATTTAAGGTTGCTACCAAACATAGGAAAAATTGATAATTTTATATAGAAAATGTTTTTTGAAAAATGACTCATTTTCTAGAAAACAATGTCATTGAAACAAACAGAGCGTAATTTTATCCTTAACATCAAAATCAAATAAAAGTTATGCTTTATTTAATGAAATGATGTAAGTTAAAGTTGAAAAAAAAAATTAAAAGAACTATTGTTGTTATCATGTGTAGCTTGAGCACTTAAGTGTGCGTTTAAGAATAGATTATGGGTGTGTTTGGATACCGTTTATTTTGCTGAAACTGAAAAATTATTGTTGAAAGTACTGTAGATAAAAGTAAAAGTTAGTTGAAATAGTACAGTGAAGCCCATAAATAGTGCCAAAAAGTGCAGTGGGGCCTATGAATAGTAACAAAAATAAGCTAAATAGTGAAATAATTTTAATTTTTAAGTGCAACCCAAATGCACACTATAATTAAACTAGCTTTTAGCTTTTATTCTTATTTTTTTGCTAGACTATTTTCAATAAAACATCTATGAACTTATTTTATTTAGTTTTTAACTTTTATCTGTAGCATTTTCAATAAAAAAAAATTAACAAAAAATAAATAAGCTGTTCTCAAATAAACACAGAGACACTAGCATCATTAGAGATTGATGAAAATAAGATGAAAAATATTAATTGATACCCTAAGGGTATTGGTTTAGGAGATACCTTTATAAAAAAAAAAAAAGTATGGGAAAAAAATAATTGAATTTTTTAACATATTTTTATATTTTTCATAAAAGTAATATCAAAACTTTACTCAAATAGTCTATTATATCCCATGCCCTAAAAGCGCCTTTACCATGAACCAAACAAGATAAGAGCCCGTTTCGTTCAAGATTTTTAGTATCGTTGTTCAGTTTTTAGTGTTGTGAAAAAACGTATTTAAGTGTTATAAAAATACGTGTCAGAAGTGTTATTATTATTTAAATACTGAAAATTGTTCTTTAAACTGGTACCAAACAGCCCCTAAGTAACAAATCCTAATTTCAAACTCAATGTAAATTGACACCATTTGAATCTCAAACTGGAATAATCAATAGGGAAGTCAATGTCATTACATCATTAGTAAGCAATTCTCCAAAAAGAGAAGTTAAGAACAAGTAATTCATCATCTACCAAACACCTGTATCTTGTATTGAATTGTAAATGCATATTTTTAGTAAATTAATACTTATGAGGCTTTTTATATGTTACATATCATCGATCATATTGGTTCAAATGGTACTATATTTAGCTCTCCTTTTTAGGGAGAGAGTCATGGATTGGATATCCTTGGGAGCTTGTTCCTAAGTACAACTTTTATGAAAAAATATTCTCTTATCTCAACTTGTAACATGAACACGCAAGGGATTAGGAAATTCGTGCATTGATGGATCTATATTTTGAATCTCTAGAAGCAGACAAATCTTTTATTAATTAGCTCTAAACTTATAATTACGAAAACTTTTTGGCTCTTGTTCTTTCCGAAGGCCATTTAAATAACCAAGTTAATAACGTGGAAGCTATATAGCAACACAACCAGATTGATCTATAAAAATATGGTAAACTAAGTGGAGGCTAGGCTAATGCAAATCACAATGCAACAAAGTAGTGCACGATGGGAAACTTTCTATATTAGTTTTAATTTCAACTCCAATTTCTCCGAATCCCAACATTACTATTTTTTTTTTAAATTTAGTGGCCACAAGTCACTGTCCACGTGCATGCGCACCATTTTCTATATATAAAGAGCGCGTATATGTTCAAACTACAGTATTTTTTGGTTGGTTCAATATGTACTATTCATTGGTTTTCTTTTTCTTTTTTTTTTACTATTTTTTTTCCAGTAATATCGCCAGGTCAACTTTTTTTTTTTTTGGTTTCTAATATTTTTTTATATACATATGAGACCCTATTTATATATTGGCTAAAATATAAAACTGACCTTCTAAGTTTTTTCAAATTTCATTTCAGTTCTCTAACTTTACTTTTATTTATTTCAGTCCTCTAACTTTCAAATTTATTCAATTAAGACTTTTTCATTAACTTTTATTATGTATTGTGGTTAATTTTTCAATTTTATAAATTTTTCTTCAAATTTTAAAAAATTCAAATAATGATTGAAGAATATTTTCCATATTTTTTTTTTCAAAAAATTTTAACAAAAGTTAATGGAAAGGTTTTAATTGAATAAATTTGAAACTTAGAGGACTGAAATGAAATCTGAAAAAAGTTAAAGAATCAGTTTTGCATTTTAGCCTTATATATATACAACAAATTATCACAATATTTTCATAATTGCTGAAGTTTTAATTTCTTATAAGTCAAAATAAAATATCATATTAAAACCAACCACAACTAAAAATTAAGATATTGCAAAAAAAAGAAGTGCTACCATCCACAACATTTTTCATAACACTTTTATAACAAATCATTTGTGGTAAAAGTGCGAATGTGCAAAAGCTACTATAATAACTACAGTACCTTTTGGTTTGTTCAATATATACTGTTCATTGGCCTTTTTTTCTCCCGTAATATCGCTGGGTCAAATTTTTTTTTTCTTATTTTTTAATATACATTTGAGACCCTGTTTGTATATATATAAAATAATAATATATTAATACAACAAATTGTCACAATATTTTCATAATTGCTAAAGTTTTTATTCCTTCTAAGTCAAAATAAATATATCATATTGGAACCAACTACAACTAAAAATAAATATATTGTAAAAAAGAAGTGCTACATCCACAACATTTCTCACAACACTTTCATAACAAATCATTTGTGGTAAATTGTTATTGGTTCTAATTTAAACTTACCAATGAAATTACTTTTTTGCCCACCAATAACAACTCGTAACAACCTACTGCTTATGATTTTGTTGTGAAAATGTTAAGATATCTTGTTATTGTCATAATATATTCACAACTGCTGAAGTGTCAATTATTTACAAGTCAAAATAAAATATAACAAAATTATAAAGGTATTATGAAAATGTTGTACCATTTTGTTATGTTTCTAGATTTTTATTTATTTTTAGTTTAGTTAACTTTGTTGAGCCAAATTTTCTTGGGTTGACTTTTTTGTATTTTTTATTGTATTTTTAGCTCTACGCACCATTTTAAGTAAAAACATATAATTTTACCCAAAAAAAAAAAAAAAACTTAGGATTAAAACACTTTTCATCCTTTATGTTTGGGGTAATTCACAATTCCTCCTTAAACTTTAAAATCAAGCAATTTTTTCATTAACATTTTGGGAAAGAGCGAATATGTCATATTGTTATTCTCCCAGTTAAACCCTAATGGAAGCTTATGATTCTTAAAATATATCAATTATGTAATGTCTAAAATACTTCCACTAAATTTTAACATCCCAAAAATTTTCTTCACATATTTTGAGTTTTAGAAGGTACGTAATAATGCTTAGAAAGTTCGAATTGTGATATAAGTTGTTTTATTTATTACCTAGAGAACATTAATTTTCTAGATTTAAATATTCGAAACTTATAATTTATCTAATGAAAAATTCGATGACACATGCCTTTGTTATTTTTTTTTCCTTTTCTTGCCTAAAATGGGTGTTCATTGTGTATGGTTGAAGGTATTTGATGAAGAGCTTTAATTGTAGCATATAACATCATTCATTACAAAAATTTTAATATTGTGACAATGTCTTAGCATAAATAATTTGTTTATTGTTGGAAGATGATGATATTTGTTATCATTCTTAGAAGCTTTTAGTGAGTAAATATTGCCTTTAGCAAATAAGTACTAAGAAACTATTATAGTAAAGTAGATATTCATATGTTAAATAGCGACCATAATTATGTGTGTGATTAACTATCAAAATTCTTATACAAATAAGATTAACTTTGTATGATATACATTTTTTATTTATATTGTTTCATACTTTTTCAAATAAAAATTGTATTTCAATAATCTCACTCAAGAGGTAGCACGTGCCATGCACGTGCCACCCTAATTAGTAGTCCTTAAAATTATTTGATTTCAACCCCGAAAATATCATATATAATTATATATTTAATGGTTAGAAGTTCGTTTCTTCACTTGCCAAGTTGCTTGTCTCTTTCTAATTAATTGTTATTTACCATAAGAACTTATTTGGGATACAGTTGGGAAGTAAAGCTTAACTTTTGAGAAAAAAGATTTGCTAGGGTTTAATGATAAAGTATATTTTGAAATTGTTACATTATAATATGATAACCAAGTTGAATTTTTTTTTTTTTTTAAGTGAGATATGATCAACAAATAGAACAATAAAAAATATTTATTTTCGTACTTGAATTTAAATAATTTAACAATGACCAATGTTTATTTAAGAATTGTTTGATATAAAAATGTGATAGTGAGGGTTGTTGTTGTTATTATCCATACAAGACCATCCCCACTAAAAATAAGAAGATGAAAAAGCCTTTTGACACTAAAAAACTATTCATCAGTCTCCACATGGTCAATTAGGCCCACCCAGCAAGCAAGAGTGTGTACCTGAACACTGAATTTCATTATGAAGTGTCCATTTGACACTGTTGTAGACTCAAGAAAGTAAAGATGAAAAACTCTTTACCATTTTTAGTGTTTGACAGATACAATGTATATATTTTTACGCCGGGTATGTTTAAAGTATAATATTTTTATAAAAATATTTTCTCATTTTCAGGAGTTGTTTGCATATATAAATAAAAAATAAAAAATGTGATCAAACTTATAAAATATTTTTCTTCGATAAAATCATTTATAAAAGTTGTAAAATGTTTTACCTTTAAAATTTTGGTAAAACATTTTGTCAAAACAAATAGTGGTTTCTCCTCACCATATCAAATAGCAAGGTCACCAGTTTAGTGGATTGAACAGCCGGTGCTTGAAGTCGCTATTTTGCTGACCGGTGCTGCCAGCGATCACCAGAGACATTGCTATGGTGGCGGTTACTAACAATCCAGTCTTTGGAGCCACCGTTTTAGTTGCCAATTCTAGTGGCTAGCCACCAGTTTTGATTATTTACTTAAAAAATTTATTTGTTATACCAAAATCTGAAAGGTCTTATATGTAAAATATTTTATTTCATAACAAAATTAACGTCTTAGTCTTAAATTTATAAAGAATGAATAGTGAATTATGCGAGTTTCAATTTTAGCATTTCCAGCTTCCAGCTTTAAGAATCCCCTTAAAACACTCTGGCACAATTGCGATAATTTCAGTTAAAGAGCTACAAGGCTTAATCACTTTTCTAATAGTTATCAAATACACCCTAAATATCATTCTCAAAAAAAAAAAAAAAAAAAAAAAAAAAACCCTAAATAATGGCTAAGTGATAATTAAAAAAGGAATTTCTTACCCGCGTACCCATAAACTAATTCTCAAATGATGGTTTTAAAGTACATCAAACAGAACTTCAAGTCTTTTTATACAGAACAAATTATCTAAAAGAGTTACCTTTTAGGACAAATATAATGTAAAAATGACAACCTGAAATGTTTGTTACCACTTACCATATGTATATGTTAATAGGGTCTTTTAAAAATTGTAGAATAATTTCATAATGCAATTTTTAAAATTCTATCTACTCGTTTTAAAATGAGTGGATATAATTTTCTCTCATGTCATCAAAATTTAAATAAATATTGGTAATCAACATTTTGGTGTCAACAATACTACTAACACGTCCAATTTTTCACCATGCTAAATTGTCCATTTATTATGTGAGCAACATCATTTTCACACATTGAAACTCAACTTGTTGGATCCTATAGTGTGGATAGTAATCCCATTAGGGAGGGAATCACCAACTTTGATAGAGATAATAAAATCTAAAGTTAATAATGAATGAGAGGTCTCTATTTTTATAAACTCCTTCGTTTCTCTTGGGAAGAGATGTATCTGTTAACCAATAGATGCATCTTATCTAAGAAACATGACTATTTAGTAAATAACTAACTTTAATTTTTAATTAATTTTCGGAGAAAATGGGTAAATGCCACTTTCAAAAAAACAATCCAGCATTTTGCCCTGTTTCCCAAACTAATTAGGAAAATGCCCCTCTTTTGAAACTTGATTTTCTCAAAATCAAGTTATAAAAAAAAAAAAAAAAAAAAAAATTATGGAGCCCTATAGTAGCGTTTTAAGGACCTATAGTGGCATTTTGTAACTCGATTTCTATGAAGTTGAGTTACATGCAATTTTTTTTCTTTTTTTACCTATAACTCGATTTCATGGAGATCAAGTTACAAAACACCACTATAGGTCCTTAAAATGTCACTGTCACTATAGGCTCCTTAAAAACACCACTATAGGGCTTAACTCGATTTAAAAAAAATCGAGTTTCAAAAGAAGGGTATTTCCCTAATTAGTTTGGAAAAGAAGGCAAAATGCTGGATTGTTTTTTTAAAAAGGGCAAAGGCCAATTTTTTCCATTAATTTTCTAGTGCAGATTGGTGAAGCAACACCATCCATTAAGTAGGGGTTATTATATGATTGAGGGTGAACCATATTATAGTGTGATTACCCATCACTTTTATACACCAATACAATTTGTTATGCACTAATTACAACGAGATATATTAGTTGAGTGTGAAATTTGGTATTTTCATATATTTATAGTTTTGGTACATATTTTATTGATGATATGGCAAAATCCAATTCACACATTTCAAAACGGATAATTACAATTTTAAGAATTCTAAGATTAAATTTATACTTAAAAACTTTAGAAGATCTTAATATATATGCTTAATAGGTTTTATTACTTTTCTTCATGACAAATAACATGTCAAATGAGGAAATCAATCAAAATTTCGAGAAAAATTCTCCCTCATCTCATATTTATAATAAATCCTATTATAAACTTTATCAACAAGATTTATCATTACTTGATATAAGGTAACATTTCTTAATATTTACCCATCAAAATGGGAACCAAAAGACATTTCCATTTCTCTTGCAAATCATATGGCATTTATAAATAGATCCTATTATAAACTTTATCAACAAGATTTATTATTACTTGAGATAAAGTAATATTTCTTAATAATTACCCATCAAAATGGGAACCAAAAGAAATTTCCACTTCTCTTGCAAATCATATGGTAATTCACATTCTTTTAACTCAGTAATTGCTCCACAGAGAAGGCACAAGGCTACAGAAGGGTTATGTCCTTTCAATAAACACATTTTCATATATAACTATATATATATATATATATATGTGGAACTTGAACTTAAATTTTCACCCAAAAAAATTCCAGTACTTGAATTTTCCACTTTATTCATTTTACAAATGAATACTCTCCAATCTTATATCATTATTACAATCTATCCTTGTGTGTGTGTGTATATATATATATACACACACACAACATCCCTTTGCAACTAGCCCACGATCTCAACTTTTAGCAAACATATCTAGTGCCGTTAGTTGAAAATCTCAAAGAAGCACAAAGGGCAAAGGGTCCAACCACAATATTGGCCATTGCCACAGCAAATTCGGAAAATATTGTCTACCAAAAAGGCTATCCGGATTTCTACTTCCGCGTGACAAAGAGCGAGCACAAGACAGGTCTAAAAGAAAAGCTCAAGCACATATGTAAGCATTCATAGACCTTTTTTTTTTTTTTGGTAATATCTAAATACATTTTATAAAGGGTAATGATTCTCTTATACAACTTCTTTCAAATCTTACGTATCTATTCATTTTTCACGTTTTAAATATGAACATCACATTTTTGTGTTAAAAAATGTGTACATTAACGTATGTAACTGAGAATATTATATTTAAAAATGTGAAAAATGTATGTGAAAGAATATAAATTGTTTTGTAAAGCAGGCATGAGAGTTTACTATGTACTACCATTAAAATAAACATATTGCTAAAGATACTATAAATATAAATTTTATTGTATGAGTTTTGAAAAGTAAAAATTACTTGACGGTAATTAGTGACATGTCAATCTATAATAAAATTTGTAGGATTTCTAACATCAGTATAAAAATAATAAACGACTCAAGTCGGTGTTGCATGACATTCCCAATGTATTAGTGAAGTAATTTGCCTTTTTATGTTACATTTTCACTATCAGGTGAGAATTCAACAATAAGAAAACGTCATTTCTACCTTACTGAGGAGATTCTAAAGGCAAATTCGAAGATTTGTACTTATAATGCCCCATCTCTTGATGCAAGCCAAGACATGGTGGTTCCTGGGGTACCAAAGCTTGGCAAAGAAGCAGCATTGAAAGCTATCAAAGAATGGGGCCAACCCGTCTCAAAGATCACCCACCTTGTATTCTCCACATCTACTGGTGTGGACATGCGTGGTGCTGATTTTCAACTCACCAAGCTCCTTGGACTTAATCCATACATAAACAGGTTCATGATCTATCAACAAGGCTATTATGCAGGTGGGACTTGTCTTCGCCTTGCTAAAAATCTTGCAGAGAACAATGTAGATGCACGAGTTCTCGTGGTGTGTGCTGAGATCACAGCTATGTTTTTTCCTATGAAGCACGGGTGCATTTTCGAATTCGAGTGCGGGATTCGGCAATTTTTGAAAAAGTAGGATGCTGGTGCGGCGATTAAAAAATTATTAAAAATATTTTTATTTATATTTTCTATATATTGCTAAGCATACTTTTTCACATTATATAAGCATATACCAAATTTAAGAGTAATAATAGATAATAACTAAAACATGATGGTCATAAATTAAATACAACCCACAAGTTTGAAACTAAAACAAAATAAAAGATACTCAAAAAGACAATCAAATACAACCCTCATCATCATCATCAAGATTAATAGCTTCACTTTGAACTTCACTTTCACTAGTAATAACACTAATGCTAGCATTCCCAATAATCATGGCCTCCAACTTAGCTCATCAAGTGTAAGGGTAGCATTCTCAAGAATTCCAGCTCCTCCATGTATGTCACTATCATTCCAAGAGTCTCCTAATATATCCCACATCTTTGTTGCTGCATTTATGTACTCCTCATTGTGCCTTGACAAGAGTCGAAGATTAGAATGCACATATACCAAATCCTCAACACGTGCAGGAGCCATTTTGTTTCTTTTTAAGGAATGAATGAATTTGTATGTGTTCCAATTCCTCTCAGCACATGAGGATGAACAAGGTTGTCCAAGAAGTTTAATGGTAAGGGTTTGAAGAGTTGGAAATGAGGAGGAGCCATGGTATTGCCACCAAAACAAAGGTTTTAAGGCCCACATATCTGTCAAGGCATCTGGTGAAGGAAACCTCTATCCTGAAAATGCAGCAAACTCAATTTTCATCACCCTTAATTCACCCTCATCTTCAAAGTATCTCTCCAAACACTTGCTTCTTTCCATAGAAATTTCATGATCCTAATGCGGAGCGATGTGTTTTGGATTCTCCGAAAGCCATTTAATGGAGTAATACCTAGTTAAAGATTAAAAAAAAAAAAAACAAATATAAATGATGAAACGTGTGTTTTACTAGAAAGGGAAACTAAGGAAAATAGAAAATGAAAGTACTTACTTAGGATTTAAGGAATGAGCCAAGAATGTAGTGGTGTACAATTTTTAGTCCATCGATCAATGAGTATATCATACACCACATTAAAAAATGAGCTATACTTGTCATCTTCCACGCCTTCATGCCGATATATTGCTGCCTTCACCTTCTCTATCATTGAATCCCACATTTCATACACAAGATGAAGACAAGACCTATCTGTGTCAGCTACTCGTAGCATATCATAAATAGGTGCTATGAATTCAAGGATAATCAATAACATCCCACCAACGATCACTTAGAATCATTTCTTTCACCTTTTGAGCTTTTCCAACATCATCCTCCCTATAAGTAGCCCATTGGCCACTAATAGCCATGGCTTGAAGGCATCTTTTTATCAACTTCACCCTTTTTAGCATTACAACAACCAAAGCAAATCTAGTATCAACAACTTGGAGCAGTTTTAATGGACAAAATTCATTAAACATTGCTAACCTCATTGAATGGTTCATGATAAAAACACGTATAAAGGATGCATCATCAGCAATACATGTAATCCAACTACATTCTTCATATGTAACTTCATTTTTTTCAGTGTTTTTTGTTGCACAAATATTCTTCAAAGCTAGATTGAGAGTGTGAACAACACATGGTGTCCAAAATATTTTGGGATACTCACCTTCAATATGAGCTCTAGCAAACTTCATCACACTAGCATTATCAATGATGACTTGGACAACTTTTTCATGTCCAATCTCTTTTATAGCATCCTTCAACACCCCAACAATAAAATGTTTGTCTTTGAACTCACCTGACCCATTAATTGCCTTTATAAACACTGGACCCCTATCTGATGCAGCCATAATATTAATAAAATGCCACTTTTGTGGATCTGACCATCCATTAGAAACAATACTTACACCATTTGCAAGTCAAGAGTCCTTAATTGGTTTCAAAAGTCTTTCAACATTAACTCTTTCTTTTTATAAAAGTGTTGTTCTCAAGGCATTGTATCCAGGAGGAACATAACCCGGAATGTTATGGGTAGCATCATATGCATAAGAACTACGATAATTTGGGTTCCTTGCAAAGTGAAATGGAAGCCCACCGGTATAAAACATCCTAGCAATTCTATTATCCAATTCGTGTGCTCTCTTCAAAGGAGAATTCGCAGTCACCTTCCTTCTCTTACCATTAACCAGATCTGTACTACCACTCCCTTCTTTTCTCCGGGATGAGGGAATAGGCCCATGGCTTGGTAGAGGTTGGGGTAAGGGAATTTGACTTCTACGTTCTCTCTCTAATTTATCATTCTCAACCTGATCATGCATTCTCTACATTTCCAATCTATGGCTCGGTGTCACTGTATCGCATGCTCTAATACCTTTATTGCTAATTTTTAATAAATGAGCCTTAACCCTAGAATAGAATCCCAAAAAAATTCCACAACAGTTGCACTTAAAATGTGTGTTTCCACCTGATTTAGAAGTAGAACCAAGTGGTTTTTCCAATTTATTCACATACTGCTAAAGAGGAGCATCAACATTTGGCACTTCTTCATCTAATGAAGGTGAAGTTTCTGTGCTAGTGACTTCATCCATTGCAAATTCAATAATATCAATTTAACCTACAAATAATTTGACAAATATATAATAACTAAATAAAAAATCAAACCCAAGTCACAACTCACAACATTACAGGTAGCTTATATAAAAAATTTTATAAAAAAATTAAAAAAAAATCAAATCACAATGAGTAATAGAGCATGTGAGAGTATAATGGAGGGTGAGAAACTGAGAATGAAAGCTTTGATACCTGAGTTGAGAGTGGGTCGGTGAGCTTGAGAGCTGAAACCGAGTGATGGACTGATGGTGGAGATTTGAGACTGAGAGATGCAAAGAATAGAGTGATTATGTCTTAGGGAGAGGCTATGAGACTTTGAGATTGTGTCTTAGTGAGTGAATACGGGTTTGTGAGAGAGAGGGGAGACGGAGAATAGAGAGGGAGACGGAGAGCAAAGATTGAGAAACAAAATGGTAGAGAGAGTTTAGGGTTTTTTTGTTTAAAGCTTAAGTTGAAACGGTGCATTTTGCAACTTTTTTTTTTTTTCTTAACTTGAATTTCGACCTGAATTGGCCGGTATCAGTGCCAGTACCGCCTAAATCAGCCTATTTCGGCGGTTTCGGCCGTTACGACCCGAATCGGCCCGAGTCGACGTGTATCAGGAAAAAAAAAAAAAAAAAGCAACGCGGCACCAACTCGCGGGCAGCGACGTCGCCTGCTGCACGCTACGTCAGACTCCGGTACAGCAGCCCTGTAGCCGCATCAATGCTTCAAAGAGTTTTTCCCTTATGTAGCTCCTACACCATTTGGTCATGGGTAGATTGCGGCCCAACACGCTTCGTGCTTGCCACCATTCCAGCACATCTCTGTATTTTTATCTAATCCAATTGTGTGTACGAAAAAGTCATTAATTTTACAAGGACAGCAACAAGAGGACTCTCGTTACAAGGAGTGTCTTTGTTCTTCGATTCAAGTTGAGATTCCTCCTCTTCTACCCATTTTATTGCTTTAATCACTTATTATGAGGGTGTTGGTGTGAAATTGTCGTGGAATTGATAATGCATCGGTAGTGAGGGCTCTTAGAGTTCTCATAAGGAACCTAACCCAGATATTATTTTTGTATCCTAGACAAGGGCTGTCCATGGGTCAATCGGTGTTTGTTTTGGGTTCAAATTCCAGCAATCAACCCTAAGATCATGCAACCCTTACCAATCATGGTTATAAGGGTCATTGCCTGTCACAACTTAAAAGTTGTAGAGGTTGGATCAATTGCAATCATCTTTGGCATGGTTGCATCAATCCATCATGGTTGCAATTGCTAGATCTAGCTAAGATCTCACCAAATCTTGTCGAGAACTCGCTAGCTCCGGCTAAGATCTCACCAAATTTGGATGGGATCTCACCTTATTTGAGTGCTGGCATGCAATGTAGAGCAACAGATTGGTGAAAGGAGAAGGGTGTACCAATGGCTTTTCAGTTAGATAGGCTCATGTCTGATTTCAGACAATAAAACCCGTCACTCAGATCAAGAACTTGGATTTTCTTGGACTAGATTTACTACTGACTGCCTCATTAATTGATTAGTTGACCTTTGGTTCTGATTCCTTAGGAGATTTTCTGATAGTGCATAAGGTTTTAATAGTTAATGATGTAAATTACAAGTTTTGAACCTTGATAGGGATGGCCATGGGTAGGGTATGGATCGGGTATACCCATACCCTACCCGAAATGTTTGCCCATGGATACCCAAATACCAATACCCATTAATATCCATACCCGATCCTTACCCGAATATATTATCCATGGATATCCATACCCTACCCAAAACCCATTTAAAAAAATGCATAGAATATCTTTTTTTTTTGGTTTCCCAAGGTATTTCTAGATTTTTATCCCAGGACTAATCCTTCGAGGTACTGTCGGGCGCCAAGGCGGGGACCTCTCCCAAAAAAGTTTGCTGCATTCACAAGGGCTCGAAATCGAGACCACTTGCTTAAGCGACCAGAGCCCCTTCCACTCAGGCCAACCTTCGTTGGTAAAATGCATAGAATATCATACACCTATGGACCTACCAATTAATAAAGCAAAAAAATTTGATTTAAAAAAAAAAATCACGAATATACATATTATCAAAATTTTGAAATAGAAGAAAAAAAAAATACCATTGTATCTCACTCAGCTTGCTCAGCAAGACTAGCCAAGTAAACCAAATGTTCTCCCTTTCTCCATAGCTTCGTTTCTCAGCTCTTTCTCTCTCTTTTGGAAGCCTTGTGATTTCACCAATTGCTTTATGTGAAATGCGGTATGGGGCGGAGAACCAGATGTGTCTCTCTCTCAACACCATGGCTTTGTGTCTTAAGAACCAAATGCCGAAACTGTAACCGCCATCAACAATGGCTTCGCAGCAAGCTCGCGTAATGGAGAAAGCTGAGTTGAGTTTGATTGACCATGACCCACTCCAATCACCTTCTCTCGTCGCTCAGGTACATCACAGAAAGCTTCGATCCTGTTCTCTCTCACGATTTTGAAGACTGATCGCCTTCTCTCTCTTTGATTACATTCTCTCTCTCTAATCATGTTCTTTCTCATGACTGTTGATCTGGGTTGATCGATGGTTTTGTTTTTTTTTTTTGTTTGTTTGTTTGTCATTGGCATTATTATTATTATTGTTATTTATTATTCATAAGTTTTTTAGAGACAGGGTGTGAGGATTTAGAGAAGATTGTTGTCGGTAACGACCTAGAGAAGTTCTTTCAGGTTGGAGGTCGACTGCCCTCTCGGGAGAAGGAAGAGCTGGTGGAGTTCCTTAGGAGGAACGTAGACGTGTTCGCGTGGAGTGCCTATGAAGCTCCCGGGGTGGATCCAAGTTTCATATGTCATCATTTGAACGTCAACCCATCAGTCACCCCAAAAAAGCAACCACCTCGGCGCTCATCCAGAGATCATTCTGATGCCATCAAAAACGAAGTGACGAAACTCAAGCAGGCCGGGGCTATTAAGGAGGTGTTTTATCCTTAATGGTTGGCCAACACTATGGTGGTGAAGAAGAAGAGTGAGAAATGACGAGTTTGTGTAGACTTCACCGACCTAAATAGGGCCTGCCCAAAGAACCCTTTCCCCATGCCTCGGATCGATCAGTTAGTTGATGCAACAGTCAGTCATCCTCGGATGAGCTTTCTGGACGCCTTCCAGGGGTACCATCAGATACCTTTAACTTTGGAAGACCAGGAAAAGACAGCCTTTGTCACTCCTAACTACCACTACAAAGTGATGTCTTTCGGTTTAAAGAATGTAGGGGCCACTTATCAAAGGATGATGACCAGGATGTTTGAGCCTCAGTTGGGAAAAAGCATTGAGATCTACATAGACGACATGGTGGTTAAGAGTAAAGCGGAGTCCGGGCACATTCACGACCTCGGGAATATCTTTGAGATCCTAAGGAGGCACAAACTGCGACTAAATACTTCGAAATGCTCTTTTGGGGTCGAATCAAGAAAGTTCTTGGGTATATAGTCACCCACCGTGAAATTGAAGTCAATCCTGACCAAATCAGGGCAATTAACAATCTACTCGGAACCCTAAAGAGGTCCAGAAGCTGATAGGAATGACTGCTGCCCTAAACCGATTCATCTCTCGGTCAGCAGACAGGTGTAGGCCCTTCTTCCAGTTGTTGAACAAGTGGAAGGGATTTGAATGGACCGAGGAGTGCGTCCTACCCTTCCAGCGATTGAAGGAGTACCTTTCTCGGCCACCTATTATGTCAAGGCCCGAGGTGGATGAAGTTTTATATGCTTATATCGCTGTGGCCCCTCATGCTGTGAGTCTAGTGTTGATACGAGTTGACAGCAGTGTACAAAGGCCAGTCTATTATGTGAGCAGATCACTGCATGAGACCGAAGTCCGTTACCTGCCACTGGAGAAGGCCATTTTGGTGGTAGTACATGCCACTCGCAAACTCCCTCATTACTTCCAAGCATACACAGTTATTGTCCTAACTCAGCTTCCACTTAGAGCTCTGTTCCAAAGAGCTGATTACACGGGGAAGATTGCCAAATGGGCTACAATCCTAAGGGCTTTTGACATCAAATACATGCCCCGTACCTCTGTTAAGGGTCAAGTCCTCGCGGATCTGGTAACCGAGTTTGCTGAATCTCCATTAGAAGTAGAAGTAAAGAGGTGCAGCATGGATGGAAAATTGGTTGGCATGATCTCCCAGCGAGGCCCTTTATCTTAGAAAGTATACATTGATGGTGCAACAAATCAGAAGGGATCCAGAGTGGGACTAGTTCTAGTATCCCCCGAGAGGATTACCATTGAAAAATCATTAAGACTGGACTTCTTAGCCACAAATAACGAAACTGAATATGAGACTCTGCTAATGGGAATAACCATGGTTCAAATAATGGGCGACAAGGCAGTGGAGATGTTCTCAGACTCAAGATTGGTCGTTGGCCAAGTGAAAGAAGAGTTTGAAGCGAGAGATGAAAGAATGCAAGGGTACTTGAGTCAGGTTAGGCATCTGCAGTCGGGGTTCGAATCCTTCGACCTATTGCATGTCCCTAGAAGTGGAAACGCGCACACCGACTCCCTTGCCAAACTGGCAACCTCCTCGGCACAGAGTTTGCCTCGGGTCATACTCATTGAGGACCTGTGCAAGCTTGCTATGATGAGAAGGGATACGGTCCAGATCCATCAAGTCAGGGTAGGGCCGAGCTGGATGGACCCTATAGTCTTGTTCCTTAAGGAGGATATCTTGCCTGAGGAGAAATCAGAGGCTGACAAGATATGGAGAAATGCTCTTTGGTTCTGGCTATCCGAGGACCAGAAATTGTACAAACGCTCTTTCTCTGGGCCATATCTACTCTGCGTACACCTTGAGGCATCAGAACTACTCCTCTAAGAGTTACATGAAGGAATTTGTGGAAGCCACACAGGAGGCAGATCTTTATCTCATCGAGCCATCACTCAGGGCTACTAGTGGCCAAACATGCAGAAATAAGCTCAAGAATATGTAAATAAGTGTGATCAATGCCAGAGATACGCGCCGAACATCCATCAACCAGGAGGAGTCCTTAATCCTCTAGCCAGCCCTTGGCTCTTGGCCCAGTGGGGCTTAGACATTGTGGGTCCTTTCCCCAAGGCAGCAGGAAATAAAAGATACTTGCTAGTCGGCACGGACTACTTCACTAAGTGGGTCAAAACCGAGCCCTTGGTAAACATCCGGGATGTGGATGCCAAGAAATTTGTTTGGAAAAACATTATCACACATTTCGAAGTCCCTCGTACCCTCGTCTCGAACAATGGCCTTCAGTTCGATAGCAAATCCTTCAGGAGATACTGTTGTGAACTGGGAATAACGAACAGGTATTCTACCCTAGCTTATCTCCAAGGGAACGGACAAGCTGAAGCTGTTAACAAAGTTATAGTGAACGGACTCAAGAAAATGTTGGATGATGCGAAAGGAAGATGGGTGGAAGAATTGCCACATGTCCTTTGGACATATCGGACTACGGCTCGCAGGTCAACAAGAGAGACACCATTTTCAATGACATATGGGGCCGAGGCCGTTATTCCTTTGGAGACTGGATTCCCAACGCTGAGGACGAGTTCCTTCACTCCCAACAACAATGACGAGCTATTGGAAAAGTGCCTAGACTTAATTGAGGAGCGAAGAGAAAATGCAATGGTCCAACTGGCATATTACCAACATAAGCTCAAGCAAAGTTATGATGCCAACATAAAACTGAGACCATTAGTGCCTGGTGAGTTGGTATTGAGAAAATTTATGGGTATTGCGAAGAACCCAGCATGGGGAAAGTTAGGGCCCAATTGGGAATGACCATATCGCATCACCTCGGTGGCTGGTATATGAGCATACTTTCTTAAAGACCTAGATGAACATGTCATACCACGCCCGTGGAATGTAAACAACCTGAAAATGTATTATTATTAATGAAATTCTCTTTTGTCAACATGTACATTTATTAAAGGCACTATACTTCCCATTATTTAATCTTAGAAGTGTTAAACAGATCCTAAGGCATGTCAGGTCTCTCGGACCACATACTTGGGTGAAATTAACACTCAATGGCATCTCTACAAGTGTTAAACAGATCCTAAGGCATGTCAGGTTTCTCGGACCGCATACTTGGGTGAAATTAACATTCAATATCTGATCCCCCAGACCACATACTTAAGAGAAATTAATACTTGATGGTATATTGCTAAGAATTAACACTGGGGTACTTATTTGTCCTTCACTAAGTGTCAAAACAGATCCAGGACTATGCACAATTCCTTGGACTGATAGCTTTGAGAAAGTTGAGGTCTTTAATCGTCTATCTAAGTGTTGAGCAAAATGAAGAATATCTCCCCCTTTTTACTCTTCACAAAGTTTATTACTTACCTACATTAGATTCGATATTCATTACAAAAGGATCAATTCACAGTTTAAGTTTATTGGCAATAGTCATAATCTTAAAGGCATATAAAATAAAAACACATAGAATAAAAATAAAAATATTTTCATTGATTAAAAGAAAGAAATATGTTACAAATAATGGCAACAAAGACAAAGACAAATCCTACATCTAAGCCTTGGATGGGTGGGAGTCCCCCTGGGAGCCAGCTGCTTGGAGGTTAGCTTCTTTAGCTCCCTTAGCTTTGGAGACCATATCCTTGATTGTGAGTTGATCTTCTGACCGGTTGGCTTGAGCTGGTGGTTGCACCTCCTTTCCTTTCTCGGTCTCAATTGCAATCTCAGCATCAAGAGAAGAGTCTTGAATGATGAGAGGTTGCTCAGGAGAAGGCAAGAGAAGGGCAGTAGGTGGAGGAAGTTCTGCTGGAATCTCTCGGATATCCTCCGAGAAAAAGATATTCTCGGACCTCCTCAGCTTAGAGTCTGCAGGGAATCCAGCCAGGTCCATCGCTACTCCCCAGGACTCAGTGCAGTAGTCCTTGCACACTACGGCCACATCCTCTGCCAGCCAGGTCTTCGTGTTTTACACCCCATGTTAGTAGGATGCCTTCATAGCGGCCTCAGCGGCTTCCCTGGCCACCCGAGCTGCATCCTTGGCTTTCTGCAGCTCCGCCTTAAGATCCAAAACAGTTTGTTTTTCGGTGGCCAGGTTTATCTCAGTTATGTGCAATTTTTGGCGCTAATCCTCGATCTGTCTCTCCGTGGTCGTTAGACTCGCCTCGGCACTTAATCGAGCCTTGTCCGATTCCTTCAACTTCTCGGACAGCTGTGTGTGCTATTCTTTAAAGGCTCTGAGGGCCTTCTCAACCTCAAAACGAGAGTGGGCCTCAGCCTTAACCTCGTCGTGAGCGTTCCTGACCCACTCCTCGGCAACATAAACTTGTTGGGTAATCTGCATATAAGTAGCAAAGGGGTCATAATATATATATATATATTTATATATACATACATGAATAAATGTGCGTCTTAGTGTTTGACAAAAAAGGATGCTGACTGACTTACCATTGCGAGGTTCCTCTTCAATGACATGAAAAGGTCAGGTTGCCTCGTATGCTCGAGGCCCTCCATGTCTCTGGGGAGGAGAAGAGGTTGTTATAGGGCCTCGAAGAGGACGGTGGCGTGCCCTCTTTGAGACTCCCAGATCATGGCATCCCAAGGAATGGGAGCACTCTCCACCTCTAGCCGAGGGGCCTAGGAGCGCTGCCCTCGACGCACTTCAACTTCATCCCAGCTCTCCACTGATTTGGCCCTTTTGTCCTTGGGGTCCTTAGCTTTCTTCTGTTGCTTAGCGCCCTTTTAAGGTGCTACCTCACCTTCCTCCAGATCCTTAACTGGCTTTTTCTTCCTTAAGTTCAGATTGGCCTTCAGTCCAAGGTTAGTAGGGAGCGCGGGGGAAGGGGGGGGGAGGAGGGGGAAGGCTGGAAGGAATTTGGGTTTTGGAGGCTTCTTTTGAAATTGACCCCTTGTTCCTGTTCGCTAGCAGCCCTTTTAAGCCGGTCCTTGGCTTCAAATCCATGCCTTCTTCTTCGACTTCTGAGCTAGTACCGACCCGAGCAACAATTAGCTTTGGAGACCACAGGCTTTTCTGGCGCTCCTTCTGCCTCTTCAAAGCGGAACTAATCGATCTCGGCGTCGAGAGTATGAAAAGAAGAGGCTGACTCCTCTCTCAAAGCAGCTGCCTGTGAAGGAACTCGTTGAAGAGGCAACTCAACTGGAAGAAGATCTCTCCGAGCCAAAAATCCTGGCTTGGAGACGTCTATGCGTGCTAATCTAGGGCTACCAGCCCTTATTGCCTGGCCTGCGTCCTGAAATATGCGAGACAGAGGCTCGTAATCCAAGATTAAGTGAGCGGCCCGCAGCTGCCCGTCTTCACTTATGAATATCTCAAATCTCAGCAATTTGTTGAGGCTCGGTACGTTGACCAAACTGAGCTTCGGAGTGACGTGATCTTTATTTGCAAAGATAGCCAAGAAGCAAAACATTGTTAGAAAATTAAAATCCATCATCAAAGGAAAGCAAGATGAAAGGGAAATAGTGACATGGTCAGGGTTAAAGAATCTAAATCTCTTGCTAATGAACCTAATTCTAAGGTATCCTACCTGGCTTTTCCTCTCGGACGGGGCAGTAAGGGACATAATTCCATGCTCCCGAAGCTATCCGATAGTCGTCTTTCATATCCTTGTTGGATTTAGGTAGACATGATACTAATCTGACAACGTCCGATCGGGACTTGAGATAAAATCTTGCATTTTTAAAGAAGTGGCACTCGTACATGTAGACCACATCATGCCAGGTGAGCCCCAAGCCCATCTGCTCGTTGAGAGCGTCTACGCAACCCAAGACCCTGAATAGGTTAGGGGCGCACTGATGGGGAGTCAGTCTGTGGTTAATCAGGTAATCCCTGGTTATCCTACCCATGTGAAGCGTCATTCTTCCCTCTATGAAAGCAATCATGGGAATGACAACTTCACCCACTTTCCTGTCTATAAGAATTCGGTTCGGGGGACAATATTCTAAAACCACCCCCTGTGGGATATGATATTTTGCCCTAAAACCCTCCATGCCAGCCGAAGAGTCTACTAAGTGTTTGAACCTGCCCATCTACAACAAACGCAAGAGACGCGAAGGAAGTTTTTCTAAAAAAGAAAGAAAGCCGAGGAGGTTGGTCGAGGAGAAAAAGAATCTACAGAGATAGATACTTACAAAAGCAAATGGGTGTGTTAAATCCTGAACCCTTAGAAAGATCTTTTGGAAATTTCTGAAGGAAAGAGTTACATAGGCTTAGGAATTTAGAGTGTTTTGTGAGTTGGAGCACTGGGATTCTCTAGAGCATTTGAAGATTTGTGAAGTAAAGAAGAAAACGAATTCCCTCAAGGCTTTATATAGAGGGAGAAAATGAGTGGGAATAATCCCGCTCAAATTTCTAGGAGAAATGTCAACCGTTGGATCTATGTGTCACCGTTGGATGCAGGGGACAGGACGCCGCCTGGAGCAATTAATGATGCTTCGTGGGCTTCAAAACGTTAGTAATAATTATGAGGCGCGTAAAATGGCACTCCCGCACGTGTGAATCAAGGAATCAGTTGGTCTTATCTCTTAAAAATCAAAACCTCACTTTTTCTCCTAGGATGAGAGGGAAAAACCGAAGTTTTGAGGGGCTATTGTATGGATAAGGGCCCAAAATCATATATTGGGCCTTGGGCTTTGTCCGAGGACGTTGAATGGTCCGAGGAGAGACAAATAGTTATGAGGGGTTCCAATTTAAAGTCTCATGAGTAAGGAATGAATGAAAGGTGGTCCGAGAAGGAACTCCTCCTCTGATATGATGAATACAGCTCAAGTATGTATTCCAGCAATTAGAGTGACCCTCCAAGAAGCTCCAATGATAGGGACGCGCCTCACGACATACGAGAAGGAAGGGAACCCAAGAATATCTAAGGGAAAGCTGCTACCATCGCATTAAATACACTGCAGCTACTTTTCTGGCTGCATTTATGTAGAGAAGACCTCTGAACAGTGTTGCCTTGGCTACCACAACTCACAAAAAGCCAGAGAAGGTGTCTGATGAGACAGGTACTCAAATGATGGCTCAGATGATCAACAAGTGTAGGATCAAGATGGTCCAAAGGGAGCTATATAATGTGAGAGACCCTCCATGGAAAGGGATCGGAAAAATAGAGAGAGAACACTGTAGCAATCTAAATTGCTCCTTATACCTAATTGTGATCAACTTATAAAAGTGAGACCTCCTCGGACTGTAAGTCCATTGGTATCAGAATCTCTTACTTGTGTTTGATTGTCATTTAATTCAGTACTAACCGTTGTCCAAATCATCAAGGCCTAGTTCTTTAACCTACTCTCTACAAATTCATTGTACTGGGCTCACTGGGCCAAGATCATACACCTTGGGCTTGGGCTGCAAAACGGGTCCTTACAAATCCTATTATAAACTTAATCAACAAGATTTATTATTACTTGAGATAAAGTAACATTTCTTAATAATTACCCATCAAAATGGGAACCAAAAGACATTTCCATTTCTCTTGCTAATCATATGGTATTTATAAATAGATCCTATTATAAGCTTAATCAACAAGATTTATTATTACTTGAGATAAAGTAACATTTCTTAATAATTACCCATCAAAATGGGAACCAAAAGAAATTTCCACTTCTCTTGCAAATCATATGGTAATTCTCATTCTTTTTAACTCAGTAATTGCTCCACAGAGAAGGCACAAGGCTACAGAAGCACATTGATAGCTGAAACAGCCACTATCAGAAGAAGGTGAGGAAGTAAGTTTTACCAAGAGAGCTAAAAAGGAGACCAAAATGAAACTCACCCAAAACAGGAACTGACATACCTTTATTGGTGTGGTCTGTCAATCTCCAATAATTCCTCCCTCTCACATCTATTGGACTCTGGAGCACAGTGTCATACTGTCATTGCTAATAAATTGTACCAACTTGGCAATCGGTGACCCATATGTCACCATTATACTCAAACTCATAAATCAGATAAACAAGGGCTATGGCCAGAGTCATTGGCATTATTATTATTATTATTATTATTGTTATTTATTATTTATAAGTTTTTTTTTATACAAAATATAAATTTTATTCAACTTAATCTAAGTGTATATGTGTGAAGCTCCCTTTTGAAGACTTGAACCTTGGTCTTTACCCCCCACCCCACAAGTGCGTGGTGATTATTTGATAGTTAGTTACGATATGAACAAGGTGATTTGAAACTTAAATGTTTCCATTATAAACAATAGAAGGTGTCAATTAAGCTGCAAGCACTTTGCGAGTCGGTGGCATTTCAGTTACACCAAAGATCAAGTTTTTGCTGCTACAGAGCAAGACCGTAGTTTTATTTAGTGGCCCATGTCCTATATAAAACAAAATACAAAAATTAGTGGCCCATGGTTTTACATGGGTTAGGCCTAATTCTTTTAATTCTCTTTTTTTTATGGACAGGCATTATTAGAAAACGAGTCCCATATATATACCCTTTTGGGCTGGACCATCAAAAGCGAATCTGTAGCACTTTACACATCCAGGTGCCTCGTATCTCGTAAATAAGACTCGAACAAATCTTGAAGTAGAATGGAGGGCCCATGGACCATTGGTGCTGCTCTCAGGTTCACTTGGAAAGGGATCTTCTCTTTTTTTAGCTCAAGTCATCTAAGAAAGGTTTCAAAAAATTTTATAAGACCTTACTTATTTTTTGGCATGAAACATTATATCACTTCATAAACTTTTTTTTTTGTTGGGGTTAAATTTTGACTTAAATAACGTAGTAGCATTGTTGTTTTCTTAATAGTCTCAAGTAATAGGTTCAATGGATTTGAAAGAAGTGTTGTAAACTCGAAAGACCTAAATTTCATCTACTACATTATTAGTTTATAGGGTTTTCGAGATATCTAATGAGTAGGAAGTAAAATAGTCTGGCCAAAGACTATGATACTATTTTCTTATATTTTACATATTATAATTTATTATTCCCTAAATTGAATTTTGTAGCATAACTGGATTACCCAAGACATACTTTTTGTGATTTTTTTTAATTCTTTTAATATGGTGCCAAAATAAACTAGTTTAATTATTTTTTCCCTAGTTAGTGAGATATCCTGTCTTCAAAATGAATTCTCCCTTCCCAAGCATCAATCACAACATAATCTGTTGTTGATGTTGTTATATTAGGTTTGCATAATTTACTTGGCTCATTTTTTTAATGTTTAAATGAAAATTACATTTTAAACCCCATAAGTTAGGGTTGTAACGACTTAAACCATGTAGTTTTAATAACAAATAAAATCTCAAAAAAAAATAAAACCATGTAGTTTTATACGGTTTTTCCACCAAAAAAAAAAAAAAAAAAAAAACTTATATGGTTATACACATCAAATCCCCCCAAACAATGCTAGTTGGCAGTTGAACCTTTTTAATTTTTTACCCCTTATGATATTTGAATACCTAACATAAAGTTATTCGGTGCTTTGATATACTAGACAAAATACGAGATTGACACATTTTTAAACATCTGCAATGTCATGCCGTATTTAATTCATTGAAAACATTGGAGTATTGAAAACAAATAAAACATTTTAAATTTAGTTTTTGCCATCCTCTTTAATTTTTAATTTTTAATTTTTTATATAGAATGAATTCTTGCCAACCTCTAATATGGAAACTCATCATGTTTTGTTTTGTTAAATAAGTTAATACCAACGACATGGCATAATGGTATGTTGCATGAATTGAGATTTGAACCCCTATAACCCAAATATCCTTTGACAAGAAGAGGAAAAACATTTGAAGTTGGAACTTCACAGAATCACAGGTTGTAAAGTTCAAATATTTCTCTTATAATTGTGTGAAATGGACATATATTTAGTGAAAAAAAGGGTGCGGCTTCTGTCCAGTGTCCTGTGACACTGGACCTACTGTGATCATGACACGTGTTAAAAAATGGACATGTATCATAATCATAGTGAGTCCAGTACATTGGAGGCACTAGACAGAAGCCGTGCCCTGAAAAAAAAAAAAAGCATGAAATATTAGATATTTTGGGAAGTTAGAGAGAATACGAATACCAATTTGGACTTGTCTTTGCCTCTTGCCAATTGTCAACTTGCCATAAACAATACTTTGCTCTTTCTGCAATTTTCCCATAAACATTATTCCCTTTTATAAATAAAAAGCATTCTCTTTCTTTTTTGGTAAATAAAGTATTCTCCTTCACCACTCAAAAAATAATACTAGAGATACAAACTATTTTATAAAATTTTTTACAAACTGTTGATGTGATGAGTGATTATTGGTAAATGAAAAAGTGAAATTAATGGTGGGCCTAAATGAAAACTAATAAGAAGTTGAACACATCAACATTTTGTAAAAATGTTATAAAATAATTTATGGCTGTAGTATTACTCAACTTTTGAAGCTAAAATTTCAGTAAAAATAAATAAAAATAATATATTAAATATTAAAAATATATATTAGATATCATATCATCGTATATAATCTAATATCCAATAACTAATTTATATTTAATATTTACCATTTAATAATTAATAGTAATACTAAATTGAAGGAGTTGTCAATTTGGAAGTAACACGCAAGGTATTTAAAAATCATAAAAAGACAGAAAAAAGAGCCAACTATGGCTGCGACATAAATGAGAATCAATGCTGATGAATGTCAAAAGACCATAATACCCACAACCCAAAATGAGCTACACCTTAGTTTCTCTGTCATTTTCAAGAAAAGTTTATTCCCAATTAAGTCTTTTAAAACATTTGGAGTGATGCTAAAAAATTACAAAATTTTAATCATAAAAATCTTACAAATTTTTTAAAGCCACTCGTGTGACAAGTGGTAATTAAAAACGACATTTATTTATTATAATTATTAAAGATTTATTTTGATTCATTATTTTTCTTTATCTTCCACCTATTACAACCTATTACACATTTTTTAATAAAATATTCAATAAAAATAGAAAAAATAAAAAATAATTAGTAAGCCATAAAATAAATACTAAAATGAGATGAATTATTTTTATTTCTTCACAATGACGTCATTTGTCATATTTTAATGATGGGATCAATTGTGAGCGGTGGATTGTCATCATTAACCACTCACGAGAAAATTTATAAAATTAAGACACAATTTGTGGCTCAAAAATTTATGTTCCTAGATTTTCTTATAGATAAGATAAAAAAAAAAAAAAGGCTAAAATGTAGAGTACACTCTTTAAGTTTGACTGAAATTATTTAAATCTTCTAAGTTTACTTTCGTTCAATTGAGTCCTCTAAATTTAAAAGTTATTCAATTCAGGGTTTTTATTTAATTTCGCTAAAAAAAAATTCATTAAGAATGCAATTAACTAATAAAAAAAATCTATAAAATATTTTTATTAATTTTACAGAATTCATTTTCATGTGAAAATAATATTTTTTAAAGGAAGTTTTTTAATAAAATTGAATAAATTTGAAAGTTAGAAAACTCAAATGAATGAAGGTAAAAATAAAGAATTGAAATATATTTTAGCCAAAAAAAATAAAAAATCGGTCATTAATAAAATAAAAAAAATTATTATTTTAAATCATATTTATTAGCTATATTTTGACAATAACATTCTTACATCATTTAAGATTTTTTTACCAGTAAGAAACGTAGAAACTCAGAACCAACACCAACTCTCCACAGTTACAAACCAAAAACCAATCACAAACACCCAAAAATAAACCACCGTCAAAAGAAGAAAAACAAACAAACAAACATGGAAGACCCAAACAGAGCCGAAGCCGAACGCTTACTCGGAATCTCCGAGAAGCTCCTCCAAACCCGAGATCTCACCGGTTCGCGCGACTTCGCGATCTTAGCCCAAGAAACCGAGCCGCTCTTGGACGGCTCAGATCAGATCTTGGCCGTCACCGACGTCCTCTTGGCCGCCGAGAAGCGCATGAACAACCACCACGACTGGTACTCGATTCTCCAGCTCGATCGCCGATCGGACGATCAGGAACTCATCAAGAAACAATACCGCAGGCTCGCGCTGCTCCTCCACCCGGACAAGAACAAGTTCCCTCTCGCAGATCAAGCTTTCAAGCTCGTCGCCGACGCTTGGGCCGTCCTAAACGACACGGCGAAGAAAGCCCTATACGACAACGAGCTCACTCTGTTTTCGAAAGTCGATCTCACCTCGGTTTTGCAGGCGAAATTGCCAGTTCGCCGTAACATGAGGCCGAGTCCGAGTACTACTACAGGTAACAACAATAACACTAGTAGTAGCAGTAAAAAGGATCAGAGGCACGGTAATAGCAGTAGTAATAATAATAACAGTAGTGGTAATTTTCACCAGGATGATCAACGGTTGAGAATGTCGAGTTTCTGGACCATGTGTCCGTACTGTTACAATCTGTTTGAGTATCCTAGGGTTTACGAAGGTTGTTGTTTGAGGTGTCAGAATTGTCAAAGGGCTTTTCATGCGGCGGTGATTCCGTCTTTGCCGCCGGTTGTTCCGGGCCAGGATGCTTACTATTGTTGTTGGGGTTTTTTCCCTATGGGGTTTGTGGTTGGAAATTCCGATCAGAATAATAATAATACTAATACTAATAATAATAGTAATAGTAATGCAACGAAGACCCCGCCGAGTTCCGCGGCGGCGGCCCCAACTAGTGGGACCACAACGTACCCGAATTGGATGCCGCAGCCGCAAGAAAGCGGGAGAAATGGCAGCGCGGTGGTGGCTGCGGCTGCGGGGGAGACGAGAAATGCGGTGATTGTGAATTTGAATGGGAATAATAATAATAATAATTCGGAGATGAGGTTGACGAAGAAGAGAGGAAGGCCGCGGAAGTATTCGGTGCAATCTCGATGATTGGTGTTGCTGGCTGGCGATTTGGATGAAGAATGAAGATGCTCGGAATTGGGGAAACTTAAGAGGTATTGTTGTTGTTGATGTTGTTGTTAATGTTGTTGTTGATGTTGTAATGTACTGATTAATGTAGGTGTTGGTTGTATTGTTGTTTGTAGATTTCAGGGGTTTGATTTTATCTTCTTTCGTTAACTGACTACTGGATCATGATGAAAAATGAAAGTGTAATTTTATTTCTATATATAGTATGCAGTACTGTGATTTCACTTTTCAGTTAAGTCTTTTTGGCTACCTAGCATTTGGTAGTATAGAACTATAGCTGGTTTATTTGATGTTTGGTTGTTACTTCTTACTTGTTAATCACTAATTTTATTCTATCATTCATCCAAGCTTTATAATGCATCAATTGTTACTTGTTAATCTTGAAGTAGTTGATGTTATTCAGCCCTAAAAACAATCGAAAAAGCTCATGTTTGTTGAAGCAACATTTTGTTCTTAGGTCATAATTTAGGTACAATTCTTTGCCTGTTTTGCCTTAAATTCTCTAATTAAATCCAACCATGTGTGGCTTTTATTGTTTGTGATGAATTGATCAATGCAACCATATGATTGAATTTAACTTAAAGGACACCATCTAAATTTATTTTGCCCTTTTTCTTATTTATTTTTCTTTCTGGTTTAAACAGTAAATTTCACAATTGGTAGTTGAAGTTTGTTGGAGCACCATGGATGTTTGGAAGCTGGAATTTTTTTTTTTTTTTTTTTATATAATTTATTTTATAAATTGACTCTATTTTTGTTGTATTGTAACTTAATTAAAGGCCCCACAGTTAGCCAGCTAAATCAAACTAATAAATTTACCACATTGTAAAAGCATTTCCTGTGATTTGCCGACTCTGGCAATTAGAAATCCATGTCATGCTGTTGGGTCATGTGAGCTATTAAAGATACATCCTGTGGCCCTATACTTGGACAGCTTGTTTATTTGTCCCCTGTAAAGCCTGTTTTGAGATTCTCTAATAACTTTTCTAAACCTGTATGTTTCGCACATAACTAGATGGTAAGGACAGAATGATTTGTGAATGATGATAAATCAAAATGGCATTTTCTTTTGCCTTCAGCTCTTACTTCTGATTAAGTAAATAAAGATTTAGGCTAGAATTGTTTTGTACTTTGTAAGAATACTTTTCTCCATAAGCTGCCGCCTTGACCCTCTTTACATCACAGATGGCAAATCGAAAGATGGAAGGAAGAAAAGTTAGTTGCTGAGAATGGTTAATAGACATCAAATTTTTTTATGTTCATCAATCATGAATACATGTAATTGACTAGTCTGCTGTGGATTCATAAGGTGTAGTTGTTGTTATTTTATCAATGATGAAATGCTATATATTTTTTTCCCTGCTTGTGATGAAATGTCAATTTACAGTGATGTTGTTACTCGTTAGCATAAACAAATTCTTTACATAACGGGTAAATAGCACAATATCTATGCATGTCAATCATGCGAGGTGAAAGAGGAAGTGAGACTGAGGAACACAGCTTCACTCCGTTGGTTGCTGTGCTTTGATCGGCTATGGTGGAAAAGAAATGAGCTACTCCATGCCATTAACACCCATTTTCTGGTGCTAGTTAAACAAATAGACAACAAATATAGCATCTTTAGGAAGTGGAGTGTATTGGAATCCAATCCTCCCCTAGTTGTAGAAGAAAGTATACAGTTCTCTGGTGGACCACATCACTTGTCCACCATTCCACTAAAAGACTTTCACTTGTTTAAAATTGCTGAGTCAGTAATCAGTTTTTGTTTAGGTAGACTACGTCACTTTTTCACTACGTGGACCTTATAATTTGTCCTGTTGTAGAAAGTAACTTTTGACACGGCACTTAGTTAGGTATAATACAGTGTATTTGGCTGTAGTTTGTAAAGACTCTACAGGTGCAATCTGCTAGGTATGGACTGGATCAAAATTCAAAGGTGAAAGCATCCACGCATGAGCTAAAGCAAAAAGGGATAAGATCTCATCCTATTCCTCATTATTTTTATTTTTATTTAGACGTTATATACAATGTCACGGTAGGTGTCATTACATCCAACTAAAAATAAAAGAGAATTGAAGGATTTAATTGGAAAGATCTTTCCGGGCAAAAGCAGCTCTCCACATCACTTATTAAAATGGTAAATGGGAACATGGGATGCCCACGAAAATGCTCACGAAGGAAACTTTTTGGAATGTAGTGGGTAATGTTAGGGATACATAAAAATTGTGCTATTTTATATGTTCTTAGCATTACTCGCTATTGAGAAAACTCTGATTCCAAGTGATGGGATTTTATTATTATTATTATTATTTTTTTTTTTTTTCGGTGGTGGGGATGTAAAGCATATTCCTAAACAGGCCAAGACTCTACGCCTCATAACATTGTAGCTTGGGCTGCCAGTGGTTAAGCTTGAGGTATTTTTCCATATCTTTCATCCCAAGTTGGGTTTTCAGTTGTGAGATGGGCATGGCTCTAGTGTACGGTGTACCCCAATGAAATGAACATTTTCGGTTCGGCTCGTTTCTTTTAAATCTCTGAACTTCTAAAGTCTAAACATGAGAGATTCAATTATGGAGTCGTAGCAATGTTCTCTATTAATTATTATTGATAATAGACATTTTGTCTCTTGCCTCTTAGATTTTTGTCGAATTTAACAGAAAACCCAAGTTTCTAGTAGACACTTTTTTTTTTTTTGGTTGAGTTTTTCGTTAAATTTGACTTGAATTCGAACGATACTAATCAAAGTTTTTATTGAATAAATTGTAATTGTGAAATGTTAAAAAGGTTCATTATAGTTAATGCACACCATTGTTAAGGAGGAAAGTTAATTAATCACTAAAATATAAGAAAGAGGTTTTTATAATAAATAAATTGAAAAAAAAGAAAGGAAAAAAGAGATGGGTTAGTGGTAGCAATAGTTTGATAATTAATGAACTGATTTTTTTTTTCTTTTGTCAAGTTAACGGTTTCTCATGAGCATTGATAAGGAAGTGTTTAATGCAACCTGATGCAGTCTTGTTACAGTTTCTTTTCTCTACTTTTATGACACACGTGCATATATTTGCCACCATTTTTTCCTTTATCTCATAAAAATAATAACAGTTTTTTATTATATTTAAGGGTTCGGGTAATGGTTCCCTAAGATATTTGTTAATGATAACTTTTACTATAATATAGTTGATTGGCTTTTTATAGGAAGTTGAGCAACATTCAGTTTAAAATGATAACCACAGTCTACAAATACAAAGGTTAAGCTCTTTTGTAATTGTACTCTGGTTATGTAATGTATTATAAACTCGGTTTAAAACACTATTATTACTATTTTCGTGTGTGTTCTAATAAGTATTATTGTTTACTCAAAAAAAAAAAAAAACCTTTTGATATTTCCCAATAAAAGTAGGACTAGTTTGAAGATTCCTCAACAAACGCAACACGACACTTATTAACACAACCCAATATTTAATACAGCATAGACTTTTTTTTTTATGAGAATACGACATAGACTCTAGTCAGGGCCGGCTTGATGTATTTGGGGGCCTAAGGCGAATAATTGATTATCTTATTTTAGATGCAAAATTACTACTAATTAACATAAACTACGTAAAAAATTTTCTTTTTAAAAAAAATTTTATAAACAGAAAAAATTTGACAAAATTTTTCATACTTGTTGATATGGTAGATTGATAATTGTAAGTAAAAGAGTGGTGTTAGTGGTGGATTTAGACGAGAACTAGTAAAAATTTGCTAACTAAACTCTTATTATTATTCTTATTTTTTTTTAGAAGTACAACATTCACAATATTTTTTTACAACAAATCCTAGGTTTTAAGTTTTTTTTTTTTTTTTGTTGAAAATATCACTATAATTATTATTTTTCCATCAATAACAGGTAGTAACAACTTGTTACTTAGCATAATTGTAAAAGTGTTGTAAAAAATATTGTGGATGTTGCATTTTTTTTCTATTTTTTATTTGTTTTTCATCTGGTAAAAAAATATTATTTTATTTATTGATTATAAATAACTCTATTGGTTAAAATTTAGGGGCCTTTTTTTTACTTGGGGCCTTAGGCGACCGCCTCTTTTGCTCCACTATTCAGCCGGCACTGACTCTAGTTAACAAATACCCCATTTTCAATATTCTTACCTTAACACAACACAACTCGTTAATATGAATAAGGGGAATTTATAGGAAGCTGAGCAACATTCAATTTAAAAGAATATTTGTTGTTAACTTTTGATATTCTCAATAAAGGTGGGACCAGTTTGAAGATTCCTCAACGAACGCAATACGACACTTATTAACAAAACCCAATATTTAATACAGCTTAGACTCTAGTTAACAAATGTCTCATTTTCACTACCGCAAACCCTTAGTGCGATGGTCACTTTACAAATATAAGTGCTTGTAGGGTGTGGGGGGTAAAGGTCGGGGTTCAAGTCTCCAGGAGGAAACTTCACACACATATACACTTAGATTAGGCTAAAGTAGAATTTCTATTTTATATAAAAAAAAAACAAAAAAACAAAAAATAAATGCCCTATTTTCAATATTCTTACCTTAACACAACACAACTCGTTAACACGAATAAGGGGAATTGCTAACCTTACTTCCATTACCAAACAAAAAAGAAAAGAGAAATTAAAACTTTACTCTTTTTGCTTGTTAAAAAGCACCTTAAAATTTTACCTTTCTAAGCAATTAAATGGTCATCCCAATCTTTCTTCTTTTTTTTTTTTTTTTTTGGTGAATGGTCATCCCAATTTAGAGTTACCTTATAAACTCTCTAGCAACCAAACACATCCTTGTTAATATCCCACGTTTTTCTCAACAGCAAACTCAAAGATCATAGTGATAGTGATTTGAAGGAATATTGTCTAAATTTATTTCAACGTTTTTACCAAATGTTTGAAGAGCCATTAATTCGACCAAAAAAAAAAAAAAAACTCGGCACTTCTTCTAGGATGATGAGTCAGCGAGGAGTTAGGTACGAGTCGGCAAAAAGTAGGTTACAGCCTTACAGGTCTTACATATTAAAATGGAAAAATCTACTTACACAAAAAATTATATAACTCTTTTACGACAATGGTAACATGGCAAAATGTTATTGATGAAAAAAAATAGTAGTGTGTATATGTATAATTGATAAAAAATTATTGACATAAATGTACTTTTAGTCTCTATATTTTGCACTTTTTTTCATTTTAGTCCCTACATTTTATTTTTACCACTTTTAGTTCCTAAACCAATTAACGCCTGACATTTAGGTCATTTCCGTCACTCAAAGCTGACGTGGCTAACGGAACACCCTATTAGCCGACGTGGCGCTGATGTGGCACTGATGTGGCAAGTAAAATATTATTAAAATTAAAAAAAACCTTAAATCTAATTTAATTTAAAAAATATATATTACTTATCATTATTAGTTTTTAAATTTAATTTTAAAAAATTAATTACTTATCATTATTAATTTTCATAAGAACATTACAACTTTTGTTCTTCTTGTTCTTCCTAATCAAACCCAGCAACAAGAACTCAAACCCAAATTACAAGAACACAAACCCAGCAACAATAACTCAAACCCAACAACCAATAACTCAAACCCAAATTACAACAACACAAACGAAAAAAGAAAAAAAAAACAGAGATCAAACACAAACACAGACCTAGATCACAACAACACAAATGAAAAAAAAAAAAAAAAACAGAGATAAAAAAATTTCTTCATGTTCTTCAACTTGTTCTTCATTTAACAGCTTGTTCTTCCCAAATCAAACCCAGCATCCAAGAACTTAAACCCATCACAAGAACACCAAAGAAAAGAAAAAACAAATTATCATCTCTCACTCTTTCATCGATGAACCCGAGTTCTCCCATTCATTCCCAACAAGAACAACTCTCTCGGTCTCAAGACCCAAACAACATAACCACTCAAAATCAAGATCAACTCTCATGGTCTCAAGACCCAAATAGCATGACCCATAAGACAAACCCCAGCAAAACCCAGCAAGACCCAAATAAAATGACCGATCTGACTGATCAAAAGAAGAGCACCGCCGTTGCGGTGGTGGAGGTGGACTTGCTGGGATCTGAAGAAGAGCGCTGCCGCAAGATCCATCCCTGTCCACCAAAACCCCAAGCCGCCACTCCAAAATCACCCTAAGCCGCCATCCTTATCTTCTTTGCCTTCGCCCACTACCGTTCACCAACGCCGCCACCCTAGGTAGTAGCTCCCAAACCCACACCTCCCTCTCTAATTCTCTCACCTTCACCCACTCTCTCTCTTTTCTGTCTAATCTGAAGGGCCAGTAAGAGACGAAAAGAAAGCCCACTCTCTCTCTTCACGATCTAATATGAAGGGTCAATAAAAGAGGTAAAGAGAGAGGGTGAGTTAAAGAGAGAGTCTAAACTTAAACCAATTTGGAGAGAAAGAGCTTGAGACAATTTTGAATCTATATTGCCAGTGGGTTGGGATTTTGATCTAGGTTTGCGGGGTTTCAAAAGTTTTTTTTTTAAAAATTTTGTGTCTAAAAATTGGTATATTTAATTTTGTGAAAAGAGAGAAGAAGGAATTGACAGAGTCGCAAAGTGGGAAGAAGAAGAAAAATAAAGAAGAAAAAGAAACTAGGCACAAACATAACAGATCTAAGTTCCACCATTTTTTTTTTTTTGTTTTTTATAATTTTTTAAATTGATAAATTTATTTTTTAAGGTTAGATGCTGATGTGGAAGCTAACGTGAATGTTGATGTAGCATTTTTAATATTATTTTAATGGACACGTCAGCATTTACTGTGCCAACAGTTCACTCGTTTGCCACGTCAGTTTTTGCCGTTAGTTGAGTGACGGAAAGGACCTAAATGTCAGACGTTAATTGGTTTAAGGACTAAAAGTAGTAAAAATAAAATGTAGGGATTAAAATGAAAAAGTATAAAATGTAAGAACTAAAATAAAAAAAGTATAAAATGTAGGGACTAAAAGTACATTTATACCAAAATTATTTACCACTCCCGCAAAAAATTTGTGTAATTTTTTTGTGTTTCTAGACCATCTATTATAATCGCGGCAGTAGATTTACTCTATCAAAATCTCAGTTTTATTTTATTTATTTATTTTTTTAAATCTTCCTTCAATCAACCAATTGAATATAGCCACGTCACTAAATTCAGTGTGTGACACAGACAATTAAACTGGCACAGAACCCAATAAAATCAGCTTCACTATTTCTCTTTCAATTAAGACCCAAAAATCTTTTGCACTTCGTTTTAGTTTAGTTCAATTTGCTTCTTGTTTGTGGCTTTCACACGTGCGGTCGGTCTGGTCTCTCTTCCGCTGTCTTCTTCATTGTTAGTCCAATTGTAAGTACCATTATCAACCAACCCTGTCCTTTCTTTTGCTTCAACTTTTGAATTTATTTTTCTGTAACACTTTCCCATGTGATCAAAATTCAAATTCTTTTTATGGGTCCACAGTCTGCAGTGTTTGGTTGCCCAGAAAACGTAGAAAAGACACAAACAAAATCAAAGCTTTGAATCGTTTTTTTTTTCTCAGAACCTTACAAGTATGGATAATTTTTTTACCTGGTAACCCAATGGGGGTTAGCTTGGGCTTTCATTTCTTAGGAGATCAGCACTTTTTTTTGAGTATGTGGGTGCAAGCCATTTGAGTGAAACCAGAATGTCGCTTTTAAATTTTCTGGGTTGGTTTTGAAATTTTTGTTGTTTTTAATGAACATTTTCATGTGTTATATTAGAGCAATCAGTCATTGTAGGACACAGTTAGCGTTCTCATTAAGGCCATATTTGATTTGTGAGACTGAGTAGGGTGCTTAGAATATATGTGGCAGATCCCTATTAGTGTATAGAGGATCCATAGCTGAGCCTAAAATTTTTTGGGGCTAAGGCTTGGTTGATGTTGTTGTTTAGTGAGTAGGATGCTTGGACTATTAAAGTGAGGGTTGATTTTAATAATGTAGAGAGACTTTCATTTTTGAAATTTCTTCCATGTGGTAACTATGCTGTACTACCTTATTCTTTACTCTGTTCGTCTGTTATATCATTGGTTTCCACCTCCCTCTGGAGAATGTGAAGAGTTGATTCGAGGTCTTTTAAGTATGGTGCCCTAGAGTTTTGTCTAGATAAGTTTGTTCATGAAAGTGGAAAGCGCATGTTTGTGACTACTTTATAACGGACGTAAAAGAGCGATGCTAGGGATATTACATATAGCTTACAAACTGATGTGTCAGCATTTAATTGTTTAAACGCAACACAAAAAGGATGGTAAAAAAATTTGTTTAGTATGTTGTTGATGTAGGCACCAATCACATTCATTGACATGTAAGTTTGTAAGTCTTTTATAGTAAAATTCATAGAAGCTTTAGCATTTTCCATATGTATAATTTAGTGAGTTATGCATCTTACTGCATGTTAAGATGTTGTCTTATTGGATAATTGGCTCTTGTAATGGAAGGATTTCAACTAAAAATGGAAAGGCATCATAAAATTCTCTCAAGGCATTACATGGTACAACTTTAAGGATTAGATTGAAAAATGAATGTTCTGTTTCAATTTTTTAATCATGTTATTTTGTCATTGATGGCTTGAGATAATGCATGGGATCCCATCTGATGCACTTGTTCTTGAAATTAGACAGTTTGCATTGCAAAGATAAACCATGAAAAACAAAAATCTCACAAATGGCGAGATTGGCAAGAAAGGTGTGGAGGAGATTGCAACTAACAAAGTCACACTGGGGGATTTGATATGGGTCAAGCATGATGGTGGCTCATGGTGGCCTGCACAGGTATTTGAAATTCTGTGCATTTTGCCTTCAAATGGTCTTCATCAACAATAAATGTTGATATCACCAACATATATTTGATGTTTATTGGTTTATATATACAATGTTTTGGTAGATTATTAATGAGAAACCTGGAGATAAGTCAGCTGGGAAAGTTCGTGTTAGGCTCTACGGAAGCAATGAATAGTAAGTAACCTGACCTTGCTTGACCTTTGTGCTTTTTCCATTGGTCCATGCCTTTATACACATTAACTTGACTTGCATTTATCTTGCAGCTTGTACGTGGATCCTGTTAAATGTCATTCGAAGTTTGAGCTAGTAAGTGTTTAACGCTGATTAACATGATCATTACACTACCATTTAGATAAATTGAGTATTTTTGTTTTTGCCACCATTTTAATTTCTATTCTCTACTTTGTGATTAATCAAACTGAATCATTTTAACTCTTCAGGAACTCAAACAGAATAATGGTTCTTATAGGAAGATTTTGGAGAAATCCCTAGAGAAGGTAACCTTTTCTTTTTCTTTTACTTTTACTTTTACTTTTTTTTTTGAGCAAGCAATGAGGAGGTTCTTAGTATGTTAAATCTGTTCCTCATTCTCTTGTGTGATGAATGATCCTATATGCTTGTAATTGATGGGTTTTTCTATTACTTGGATATGGCTGTAGGATTGTTCTCACTCAAAACTCTGCTCCTCTTGGGTGATGAATGATCTTAGATGCTTGTAATTGATGGTTTTTCCTATTATTTGGATATGGCTGTAGGATCTTCCTCACTCAAAATCAAGTAGATCAAAGAGACAAGGGGCCAAATCTAAAGGTAAGCCAACTTTCTTGTGGTCGTGGTTGTTGTTTCTCTCCCCACCCAGCACAGTGCACAACATGTTGCATAATATGCATGAGTTGGTGACATGAATCCAATGGGCCCTGGGTTTTCTATAAAAAAAACTTGAATAAATTATAATTTCTATAAAATAAATAACTACATTATTAGCTAAGAGTAAGGTCTTGGCGTTTCAATGTTATAAATAGGAAGCATGGACACTTCATTTAGGGTGCTGTACTTGTGTCATATCTATGTCATACTAGTGTCGCACCGGCCGTTTTATGTTATAATTTTTCAGAAATTGCTCGTGTCATCGTACCCGTGTCCATGTCCATGTCCATGTCCGTGCTTCCTAGGTCATATGTTGAGATCCTACAGTATAATAAATAAGTACACGTGTGTGTGTGTAGCTGTTTATTTCAATGTCCAATAAATATATTTGAATTAGTGGACATTTGGGGGAAGAGTCACTGGCCTTAAAAACCAAATTGGTCAGACCTCCTCTTAAAAGGTGAGGAGATGCTGTCATACTGGATAATGATTACTAGCATATCAAAATTTGTAGTTTTTGGAACTTATAGCATGCCAACTGCAATATTCATTATCTATTGCCAAAGTCATTGAGTTACTAATACTATTGAAAGAAAAAGGAAAAAGAGTAGATTAGCAGCTTTGGTAGTACCAACCACATTGAAGTTTACTAAGAGAGAAAGAATCTTAAATAGGGAAGTTTATGATATACTTGTTTCTTTATTTATTTATTATTTAAATTAGAATATTCAGTTCAAGTTTTATAGCAAAAAAGAAAGATAATTTATAAATTTTTTTTCCTGGGTGGGGGGAGGGGGGGGGGGGGGTTGTCAGAGAAGATGTGAGAGGGATTTAAAAATTGTGGTGAATCTTGTAAGCAGGCTGTTGTATCTGTTTCTTCTAGAGAATTTTCTATGGAATTGAATCCTGAAATTTTTTCCATTGAAGAGGTTTTTCATTGTTTTCCACTTTTCTACCAAATCTGTATGCTTTTTGCTACTTTCATTATTATTGCTTTTGATTTGGTTATATTTACTGTGGGTAAATAACTGTGTTCAAACTTATCTGTTTGGAATATATAGAACTTGGTCTCTAAATTCAATTAATCGGCTGCATAAGTTGTTTGGATTTAAAATAGATTCTTCAATTGTTCATAGATGACGAAACCCCTGAGAAAGAAAGAATACAGAAGAGACCCAAGCAAAGTAGCAAAAGTGCTGAGAATGGTGAGACAAATAGCCCAAGCTCTGTGAGTATACCTAACATTCTTTCCCCCATTTTCAAAGAAATTTTCTTATATTAATGTATATAAAGTTGCCTATGGGCTTCAGCTGAAACATCATCTTTCTTTGTAATAAGAGCTCAGAGGGTGAGATCGTTAATTAAGAATCACTGTGTGCGTGTAAATTTCTAATTAAAGACTATTAATCTATTAGTGTTGGATCATTGCTCTCAGGAAACAACTTTATTTGGAAAGTCTCCAGAGCTTAGTGGCCGAAGACTGAAAGTCATGCAAAGTCTTGGTCTGATTGCTCCTTCTGGGTCACCGTTCCATAAAATGGACACACTTATCTGAGTTTGTGATAATAGTTGGTACTGATCCATTATTTTTGTGAAAATTTAGTGCTTTTGTATTGTACAGCCTAAATCTCTATTTGCTTACAAGGTCATTGGCACTTCAATCCTTTGCTTAATTTGCTCGGCTAATGCAAGTTTTTGATGGAAGCTTTGCTGTGGTGACAGTCATGGCAACAACCCTAAACTTAGAAGAAGAAAAAAAGGTCTTTCTCTGGTGGTTAGCACAGAATTCTTTGAAATTGAGACAAGTATTTGGTTAACCCTTTTTTTTTTTTTTTTAATTTTTTTATAGTAGAACATTAAAAAGGGCATGTTGAATTAGTGGGTTTGGACCCATTTTTAATTTAAATTTATGAGGTTCTTGTTATACATTATTACATTCAAGTCATCCATAGAGATGCTATGCCAGTATTCATTTTCATTATGGCTATGGTCAAGATCAAAACCTTCCCATGAGATTTTATAATAGTGAGTTTCATGGTTCTTATGTTATTGCATTTTTATTAGTTGAGCGAGTGCATTTTTATAAAATTGTCAAATAATTGTTAATAGCAAAATAACTTAGGTTTTTGGGGTTTAAAAGCAACAAATTAGGAATTTGAAGAATCCGAATCTGAATCTGAATCTGAATCCGAATTCCATTTTCCATTCTTTTCTGGGTTGTGATCCAACCCAGATTAGTGTTTAGCAATCTGCCATATGTCTCAAAGTTTTGTTGCTAAACAAGCTGTATTCAAGTCAATTAGCACAAGTATGTTAAATTTGGTTTTCATGCTAATCAATCTTACTCTAATAAGTGAGTTTTGCCTCTTGAAAGATCTGTTAATCATAATTTATCTTTGTTTTTCCACTCACTGGGTACCAATTCAGTTTTAGAATTAAGACACCTCTGAACCTTAACTCAGGTGGTAAAGGGTTTTGGTGGGCTTGGCCCTAGGATAAATTTTACCTGTCGGAAGGAAAATAGAAGGTTTTGTTACTTTTGTAGACCAAAAGTTACTCAGTAAGTACATAATCTAATTAAAAATGCCAAGCCAACATGCACAACGTGCTACTCAGCTTGTTTACATTGTCTTGACAGCGACTGCATCTAGATTAGAACAAATCTTCTACATTTTTTTTTTGGCGTAAATGCACTTTTAGTCCTTATATTTTGGTTTTTTTCTATTTTAGTCCCTACATTTTAATTTTACCACATTTAGTCCCTAGATCAATTAACGCGTTTCATTTTGGTCCTTTCCGTTAGCCCACTAACAGAAATTGCTTAGGTGGCAAATTGAGGGCATTGCTGGCACATTAAATGCTGACGTAGCCAATTAAAAAATAATAAAAATTTTTAATTAGCATTTAAAAAATGCCATGTCAGCTTCTAAATATAAAAAAAAATTTATTAATCAATTTTAATGAAATTAAAAAAGAAAAAACAAAATTAAAAACAATAAAATCCACCACTTTAGATCTAATTCATTTTGAACAAGAACATTTAAACATTAACACAAGAACATAAAGCACAAACCCAGAACACTACACAAAAAACACAAACATAAACTCAAATTTAAACATTAACACAAGATCACAAACACAAAGAACACAATAACAAACATAAACCATTTACTCTCAAGAAATGGTTGGAGGGAGCCGATTGGGTTGGAGGTTAGGTGAAGAGTGAGAGAGAGAGAGATCGTAGATCTGGGTTTGCTTACCCAAACGAAAATCTCTAAAGATCTCTTTCTCAGACCAAAATCTCCCTCTCTCTTTCATCTTTCTAAAGCTCTAAAGCTCACAATATACACATCCTCACAGAGTCACCACACACACCCTATCTCTAATCCGTGCCAAACACTTCTTTCTCATACTCACAAGTCTCACAACACTGAGCACACAAACACAATAACCCAACACTTACTCTCTGTTTTTGCAAACACATACACTTTGTGACTCTTTGCTTCACACACACACACTTTTACGCGTACACAGAGCCTTAGACACAAGCACACATAACACAAATCAGCTCTTACCCTCTGTTGCACATACATACTTGTTCACGTGCCACCGCATGTGAACCCACGCGCCACCACTGCCTCAGTGTTTGGCTGATTTGAGATTCCCTTAGCCTCCACACCATTTCTTTGCTAGGTCACACACTGTCTAGTGCCTTCGTAGGTGGTAGATCAGACATGGGTTTTGAGGTTGAGAGTGAGGGAGTAGAAATCAGAGATGGGAGTTGTTTTGGCTCAAGTTTAGGGGGATCGAGGGATAAACCACTGTCTGTGGTGGCGTTGATGTTTGAAGTGGGTGACTTTGGGGGTTAGCCATAAAGCTCGTCACTTAGGGAGAACAGAGATCGAGGAGAGAGGGAGCTCGAGTTTGGGTGAGAGCTTGGTGAGGAGGAGCTCGCCGCCGTGGTGGCGGCGTTGATGCTCGTTGTTGGGCTTGAGGAGCTCAGCCATGGAGGTTTGGTGACTCTAGAGGTTAATTGATTTAGGGACTAAAAGTGGTAAAATTAAAATGTATGGACTAAAATGGAAAAACGCCAAAATGTAGGGACTAAAAGTGCAATTACGCCTTTTTTTTTTAGAGAGAGTTTCAACCTATGGCGTCTGTTCCTGATGAATGATGATGCTCTTTATCATCAGACCAAGACACCAATTGATTTTTAGTGTAGATGAGAATTAAACCCCACATCTCTTAATATGCCTATTTGGTAACTTTAAGAGATAAATGAAGTTGGAGTATTTAGAAACAAGCTGTTTCAATAATTCTTGTGCATTGGCCATACAACTAGCCACTAAATTTCGATTCTCTTTTTTTTTTTTTTGGTTGTGAACTTGTGATTATGCTCATTGGAAGTAGAAGCTCTTTGATTTGCGAGTATTAGCTGCAATTTTTTACTTTGATTGGGGATGGGTTGTGTGTGAAGAAGCTTCACAAGGTCACGTTTGTGTTCTAGCACAAGAGACATTAGGATTAAAGTGATGCTTGACTTTGCCAATGTGTCGTGGGGATGGATAAAAAGGAGGGCCATCACATTTCAAAAGTTAGGCTACTAATGTCCACAATGTGGAGAGAGAGAGCCAACTGGATAGGGAGACAAAGGAGAGGAAAAAAAAATGGAATCCAGATGTTAATGTTCGCTTTAGAAGAAAAAAAACAAATGGAATATAGATGTTTAAAATTCGAATTTGCTTTGGAGAGAGAAAAAAGTGGAAACTAGGTGGTGTTTGGTACCGCAACTTAAATAACAGTTTTCATTTTTTAAACAACATTACACGTATTTTCATACTTTTTTACCCATAGGTATTTCCAAAAAATACAAACAACATTACTAAACGGGCCCTAAATGGTCAACATCCGAGTTCACTTTTTTGATAAAAAAAAAAAAAAAAAAACATATTCCATACAATCTGGCTATGTAAGATCCGGATTCCCTACCATCATAATTTGATATTTTTCAACCTAAAAAGCTTAATATATACTACCAAAAATCGCCTAGGTCTCTACTTTATGAGACTTGACCTGATGCTTTGGCTTGTGTCAATATTACTAGAACAACATTACTAAACGAGCCCTAAATGTTCAACATCCGAGTTCACTTTTTTGATAAAAAAAAAAAAAAAAAAAAAAAACATATTCCATACAATCCGGCTATGTAAGATCCGGATTCCCTACCATCATAATTTGATATTTTTCTACCTAAAAGCTTAATATATACTGCCAAAAATCGCCTAGGTCTATACTTTATAAGACCTGACCTGATGCTTTGGCTTGTGTCAATGTGTCATCCTTGGAATAATTCTGTTGCAATTGCATTAACAAAGTGCCAAAACTATCACAACCCTAGTACCCACATTGGGAACCCAAATAAAAATGGAGGGACTCTCTAGCTAGGATTTTAGACCAATTCAAAGTCAATTTTTATGTTCACGTGGAAACTTGAATTATTGTTTAGGTGTATCTTTACTCTTTAGGCACATCTTTCCCCACGACCACTGTAAATCATGTACCCCCTTTGCTCTTCCCCTAGCGAAACGTGGATTGAGATTGTGGTGTGAAATAAAATAGAAACCAATTTTGAAAAGTTGACATCAAATCAGACCATCAGTAAGGTTTTGATACCATTAAAGGGCCTGAAAATTCTTCTGGTAACTCCAACCTTTGTCTCTCATCTTTTTCCTCTTTGTTCTGCAATCAGTGACACAATATTTTATGACTTCTTTTTTGCTTTTATGAAATTGTGAAGAAGGATAATAAAAGTGAGGTAATGTATTGAGAAGAAATGAGCTCAAAAGGAATTGACACTTGACAGACCAGCAAGCGGTGGAGCATGTGGTATGCAAAGCGAAAGAATCTTATTAGGGCTTGACATGTTGCTTACGCTCTGACCCGAGTAGCATGAGACCGCGTGGAATCTTGTGTGAATTAGCAAGACCCACCTTATAAGGCTAAATACTCCTAAGTGATCGATATAACGAAAGTAGTAGTGTGAGGATGTGAAAATGTCGCTGAAGTAACAATAATTTATCATCTAGCAAGTTATGAAAATGTTGTGATAGATTTTTTTATTCATTGTTTGAGACTTTGAGTAAGCACAACATTTTCACTATTTTCATTTTGTTATAACTTATTGAGGTGATAAGTTACCGTTGATTACATGAGTTCATAACTAATACTACTTAATTATCTATTATATATAACTTACCATCTCAATTATTTTGAAGGGTTTATTTATTCCTGACCTTGCTTTGAAGGCTGACATGGTAACAAAAAGTTGAGTCAATTTTTTATGCAGGTAATTGTATTAAAAAACAAACAAAAACAATAAATCTAGAGCCATTTCTCCCCCCCCCCCCCCTCCCCTCCCACCAAACAAATGTAGAAATGTCAACCTGTAAATTGTAGACAATAAAATGGTATTAGTTGTAGGTCCAGAATTAATAACAATTTCACAATTTATTTTAAAAAATGTTGTGCATGTGTAACAGTGGTATTGCTTAAAAAAAGAAGGTACATCAGGAGAGGTAAGGCTTTGACTGACAAAAAGTGAGGCCATAGTGCCTTACATAATTCCATTCTCTTTACTCGAAGGGTAAAATGAGTAAGATACAACAGATCATGTCTGCAACCTATGTTTTCAGTACTTTTCACTCTCTTCCCAGTAACTCATGATAGTAATAATATGACTGGTGAGGAGGTTGGTAAACTAACTGGAGATTATTTCTAGAAAATTATTTTTATCAAATTATTCTCTCTCATCAAATTCTTCAATTTTTATTGAGAATAAGACATGTAGCATATAAAAATTAAATAAATGATACGTTGCACATCCAATTAAAAAAAAAAAATTTGAAAATCCAATTAGAGAGAATTATAGAAGCTAGAAAAAGTTATCAGGAAAATTTGTTTTCTCTAATTGATTATTTTATTTTATCACCTTTTTAACTTTTTGACACCATGAAGCTTTCTTAATTTGCTGTAATGTTTATCAATGGTTTTGTTTCAAAATAATGAAGATGGAGGGAAGTTTTAAATTAAAACAATTTCATAAGTACAGGATTTTTATTGGCAAAACTAAAAACCCATGAACTAATTAAAACAATCATATAACTCTTCACCTTTTTCCTTGTAATTTCAAAAAACAAAAAGCTCCTCTTCAGCAGGGTGAGAATTATTATTGGGTAAGGGCTATCAGCTCAGAGTCAGCTATGTCTATTTATGGAGTAATTCCTAGGTACTCCCAGAGCACGGAGAATGATGCTCCCTCCTCCCACATGCATGGTGGAGTCTATTCATTAAATTCATGGTGGGGTCCACCATGAATGTGAGAGGAGGGAGTACTATTTCACTATATTCCGGGACTACCTAAAAATTTTTCCTATTCATGAGAGTTCACTTGGAAGCAAAGCAAAGCAAAGGTGGGGTCCATGCAAATTATAAAACTCTAAAGAGACTAGCACTAGCAGCATGGGACTGGCCTAGCTGAGCCTGAAACTCTAAGAGCTAAGAAACATGCCAATTGCAGTGTGGAAAGGGTTCATGTTTTTCATAGCTCAAAGCAAGCAAAATAGATAGGAAAACAAAAATGGCCATTAGGGTTTTTTTCTTTTTCAGATTTGAGGTCCACAAATTCCCCAACTGCACCTTCTGATCAGTCTCTCTGAACTCATCTCTGTTCTTCTTGTCTGATGCAGTACTGCCATCAGATGTTGATCTCACCCTCCTACAGTTATATAGCTTTGTGGAGGGTCCACCCAACATACTCACATGCATTTTGACAGAGCTATTTGTGTTTCTTTTGTTCTTATTGTGAACATTTCTGAATTCTCTGAGTTCCAGCAAAAAATTAAAACTAAAATTCTCTGATACCCACATTTGAAAATTTTGGAATGTAGGGGTTAAAACATTCTTCATTTCAGATTTTATGATTAGGGCAATGTAGTTTTATGCATTACTTGCTTTGATGGGTTGAAACTGTATCAAACTACATAATAGGAAAATGAGACCCAGCAAGACTCATAATGATATTATCTAGAATATAATGCAAACTGTACACATGCACACATACACAAACTATCACAATAATTTTATATGTGCAATCAATGAATTTATTAGTAAACATATTTTTATTCTCATAAAACATATTATATAACTTGTAATTGAATATATATTATTCTTTAACATGTGTTTTAAGGTACTCGTTAACAAAACCCGTTAGTTGAATTGGTAAACTTGTGGATTTGCTAGGTTTTGCAAATCAAATATGCAGAACCGACTGAATTGAAGTTTAATAATTAGTTTTTTTTTTTAATAATAAAAGCCATCAATAAAATCAACTAAGTCAGTCGAATTCAACCGTCCACCTTAAATGTAATAACTATGTAAGGTGTTGTCATGATCATCAAGTTTGAATGATAAATGACAATAACACTACAAGAATCTTTGTTTAAAGATATAGGAGTATATGTTATACTTTTACAATATTTATTTATTTATTATTTATATATGCAATTATTTTTTAATTACTATCATCACTCGATAATTATTTATTTTTTCAACATATGGTACCAAACAGATTTGTGGAAACATATGTTGTCGGCATATGGTATTTATTTTAACAAGTATTTAACAACATATATATGGTGTAGGGATAAGGGCCAAAAATCATATGTTGGGTCTTGGGCCTTGGCCGAGGACGTTGATTGGTCCGAGGAGGAATAAACGGTAGTAAGGGTGTTAAGCTCAAAGCCCCATAAATAACAGGCAGACAGAAAGGTTGGGAAATGTGGTCCGAAGAGGGGTGTCTCCTTGGATAAACGAAGCGCAGATCGAATGCAAATCCTATCACTCAAATTGACCTTTCAGGAAACTCCATTGATAGGGGCGTACATTACAAACGTACTGGAAGAATGGGAGCCAGGAAACATCTAAGGAAAAACTGCTGCCACCGCATTGAATGCCCTGCAGCTAACTTTTTGGCCGCATTTATGTGAAGAAGACCCTTGAACAGTGTTACCTTGGTTGCCCCAACTCACAGAGAGCTTGTAAGGGTGAACGATTGGACAAGCTCTCAAGTGGCGGCTTGGATGTTAGACAAGTGGAAGACCAAGATCATTAGAAGAGAGATATATAATGTAAGGGACCCCTGACAAAAGAGGGGAAAAATGATGAAGAGAGAAACACTGTAGCAATCAGGAAATAAACTTGTAATCAATCTATCTTCCTGTTCTTATTTTTTGAGTCTACTGTATTTGTTGTCCAACCCACTTTAACCCAGTTTTTCAACCCATTATCTACAAATTCATTGTTTTGGGCTTTTTGGGTCTAAGTCCACCTACTTTTTGGGCTATGGACTCAAATCTGGCCCATACATATGGTATAATTAATATATACAAGTATATTTGTCTAAAATAAATATACAAGTTTTTCCTATATATATATATATATTTTAACAAGATATGGTACCAAAACAGCATATGTTGTCAGCAACACAACAGATTTGTGGTAAACAAAACTTGTAATAATAATAATAATTATTATTTTTAATTTAAGCCTATTTTTTTATATATAAATTTTTTTTTTAGTACCCAAATATTATGATTAAGGTATGTAGTTAACTCTTTTAAAAAGTTGGATGCTATACATGATTAGTCAAGTGCAATGCAAGAAACATAAAATTTTTCTTAATATTTTCTAGTTGTGAATCTTGTGATTAGCATCACTTTCGGGATAAGGTTTCTCTCAAATCTAGTTTGGAAATAAACTTTTCAAACTACTCCTATATCTTTTTATTAGATGTGGATTTTGAAAATCTAACAGTTAAATTGCATGTTTTTTATATTCTTATAATATGCATATCAAATTTGGTTCAAATTGAATGTTTTTTACTATTTGATCAATAAACTTATTTTTATGCATAATTTTAGACCATGCAAATTTGAAATTCAAATATTTAATTGATGACATAGCTATTGATCTTTGACATTTTTGAAAATTTTCAAGCATGAAGTATATATTAAGAATATGTAATTTAACAATTAAATTTTCAAAAATTAAATTGAATAAAAAGATATAGAAGAAGTTTAAAAAGTTTCTTTCTAAAGTAGTTTAGAAAGAAATATTTTTCTCACTTTCGCATGGATCAATTATTACAAATTGACAAATTATGTCAATAATTCTAAAAAAAGAGTAAGTCTAGTACCATAAATTTCACCACTCACGAGTCGCCACGTAGCAAAATTGTGGCAAAGTTGGAAAAAAATTTGTAATACTAGACTTGGGAAAAAATATTAGAACTTTAACTCTTAAGAGATTACTTTTCTAGAAATAAATATATTTTATCTAATTTATATTTTAAGTAAAATAAACTAAAATTGGTCATCAAATAGTGAAAAGATGAAAATGAGAAAAAATGGACGGCAGAGATGGGCTCAGCTTTTGTTATTGGTTGCCACATCCATTTGCACCCACCCAAATGGGACTTGTGGTACAAGTTTATAACACGGACAAAGTTTCTCTCCAAACTAATTTAAAGAGAAACTTTTTAAACTTCTTATATATCTTTTTTTTTGTGTGAATTTTGAAAATCTAACTGTTAAATTTTATGTTCCTTATGTTCTTAACATGCATATCAAATTTCGTTCAAATTAGATATTATTTACTATTCGATCAATAAACTTATTTTTTATATACAATTTTAGATCATACAAATTTGAAATTTTAACATTTGTTTAATGAGATAATCATTGATCTTTGATCTTCGATCTTCTTGAAATTTTACATGCATAAAAAATATAATAAGAACATGCAATTTAACGGTTAGATTTTCAAAATTCACACTTAATATAGAGACATATGAGAAGTTTGTAGAATTTCTTTCTTAACTAGTTTTAAGAGAAACTTTGTTATTATAAGACAGGCTGGGTTGGCATTATAGACAAAAGGAAAAGGATGACTGGATGAGTGTGAATTGAAACAGTGAAAGTGTGAAACAACATTTTGTCGTAACAAAAATTTCTAAAGGACCAAAAACAAAAAAGAGGTTGTCGGCTCATGATCGCTGTTGTCACTTTTTGATTCCCTTATTATAAAAGCTGTCTGCGCCGCCGTAAGTAATAGTGCTTTGCCTTTGAAAACGACTCTTGCCACTTTTTTCCTTTTTTTCAATTTCCACACCCACCGATTCGTTTTTTTTTGGGTCTTGACGGCAATGGTGAGCAGAGGACTCATCATCAGTCATCGCCCACTAGCAATAATTGTAGTAGTAGTCTACACTATAGTATTTGTTGTCCTAATAAATTCCATACATGCCTTTTGTAATTACCTTTCTATTTTACCACAGGTGGTAAATTTTGTTTTGAATTTTTCGCTTTTATAGTCCGTTTTGAATTGAGGGGAGGAAGAGTGAATAGAGTAGAATAGAGTAGAGGAGAATTGATCCAAAATTAACCTATTTTCATATAATTCTAGTTTATTCCCCCTCCTTCCCCCCTTAATTCAAACCGGCCTCTAAGTAATTTATTTGATGCCGAGGGCTGAGTTGGTTGGAAAATTGTTCGAGCTGCAAAGTTAGCAATATATTGTAATTAATTTTTAAAATAAAAGTAATCTATTTGGTTTTTATTTTATTCCATTGATAGAGTTCTAAACTTCTAATCATCCAACAAGCTGTGTGAGTTGAGCATAATGGAAAAGCGTGAAAGTCTCGGTTTGAGCTCAAGAAGAGTGAAATATTTATGTAATAATATTTTTAACCAAATCAAAAGAAGCAATTTCAATTTCAGATGTACTTCCAACTGCACTAATGAAAACAAATAAAAACCTTTTATGATCGAATCCTATATATATTGGAAAAAAAAAAAAACTTATTGATATTTTGGTCTATAATTACTAGACATGTATTTAGTATTGATTGACATGATACTTTATATATATTAATTAAAACTGTAGGGATGAAGGGCCCAGATAAAGATATTAGGCCGTGGGTCGCATCTGAGGACGTCAAATAGCCTAAAGACATGTACTTATTAGTGAAGGCAAGTAAATTATTGGGCCGAGGAGGAGGTCTGATCGTAGTAAATAGGTGACGTTGTCTGGGGAGCAACCCCTTCTTGCCCAACAGAGTGGAAGCCTAAAGTCCGATCACCCATCAAGTACTTGGTAGTGGGCAACCGTGCTTGAGAGGATAAACTTTAGAGAGAGGTGAGTCAACAGAGAATTGAGAAATATTTGGGAAGAAAGCTACTACCACCACATTGAATACTCTGCATCTAACCAACTGGCTGCATTAATGTGGAAACGATATCTGAACAGTAATTTTCAGTCTTACAGCTACCTAAAAAGATTTCAGGAAGGTGTTGATGGGACAAGTATCAAGGAGATTAACAATCTGATCTACACGTGGAAGGCTGGGATGAAATAAGGGAAGTGAGTATAAAAGGGGAAGGATTTCATTACATAGGGGGATGAGAAAATCAGAAAAGAAATCACTGTGTAACCAAGAACTTGAATATTTGTATAAGTTTAAGAGAAATATATAAGAACATACCATCCTCGGACCTGACCGAGAAGTACTTTTCTCTTCAGCCTGTTTGTCTTACTCATTCTAACACCAACTAGCCTATTGTGATTTACATTCTAACTCATTGAACGTTCAATAACTAGCCCACTCTCTAACAAATTTATTGTTTTGGGCTCATTTGGGTCATTGTCCAAACCTTTTGGGCTGTGGATCAAAGCATGTCCTTATAAAAACAATTCACCTAATAGAATAATATGATATGAATTTAATAAGACATGTGAAAAAGTTAATTTTGAATTTGATGACTTACTTTTATTGGTTCGAAATACCAATAAACAACAAGCGACTGTGAGTTCTAGTTAACTTAACTAGTAAAGTCTCAGATGGTTGAATAAGAGATCTAAGGTTCAATCCATACCTACACCAAAAACTGATTGGTATTTTGGTCTGATGATAAAGAGTTATCATTAAGAGTGGATGCCATAGGTTGAAGCTCTTAAAAAAAAAAAAACAACATAATACAAAAAAGAAAAAGAAGATATAAATGGAGGGAGGAACGAGAATATATAGGATGAAGTAGACGTGGAAGAGTGCTCTACCACATTACTCGACCTTGATAGGAGGACATAGTCGAAATATCTTAATTTAATTTGGGATAAGTATGAAACTGGACTTTAAGATTCAATTCGGTTTAAGACGAAATTCTTCTATTAAAAACAAAAAATTTCTAACGTTTAGGTCTCATAAAGTAGGTTTTGGGGTGACCCTTACCTAACTGCTAACTTCCCCAATGCTTTATTTTTTATCTTACCGCTAGAATCATAAGAACCACATTAGAATCTTAATTTAGTATTATTAGGTGTAAATTTTATTAGTTGTGGTGGTATTTTTTTTTTTCTTTTGCTGAAAGTTGTGGTGGTATTATAGTTTAAAAAATGGACTGGGCTGGATTGGCTGGCTGATTAATCGAGAACCGAACGCCAATTTGATTCAATTAACCCCCGAAAAATCAATAAAAAACACCTGTCGAAATCAAGTGCTTTTAGGTTCTTTGACCATATTGATTTTAATTTAAAACCAAGGATGGTATTTAATTGATATACTTCTACTGTCTTTAGTAATAAAAAAATAAGTAAAATTATTTAATATATCTTAGGGTTCAATATAACTTATTTTCTAGTATTTCATCTACGAGAAATTATTGTGTACTCTCGGAGTACCATAAATGCGTACTCCCTCCTCTCACATGAATGGTGGGTCTCACTAATTAAATTCATGGTGGGACCCACCATTCATGTGAGAGGGGGGACTTCGCATTTATAGTATTCCAGAAGTACCTAATAATTTTCCTTCATCTACAAGTCTAAACACGATTAAACAATATTTTAGAACTTAACATTGAATTCATGATTTTAAGGGCCTGTTTGGTAAGAGAATTTAAATATAATTTTTTGTTTTGCAAATCATAAAATGGTGGGTCCCACACTTGAATATATTGTTTAGCTGATGTTTTCTAAATATAGTTTTTAGAAAATTGTATCCTATTTTCCTTGTTCAGACCAAGATTTTGAAAACAGTTGAGAAGGTATTTTCAAGATACAGAAAACGTTTTTAATGGCATAGTTGTAAATAAAATGAAAACAGCGGACCTCACAGAGTTGTCCTAACTCTTCTATCTTTTAAATTAAGAAACTTATCGTTATCACAAAAAAAAAAATCTCATGTTCCAAATTTGAAACTTATCATTATCCCAAAAAAAAAAAAAAAAAAAAGATGCTTTATCCACTCATCATTATTATAAAAAAAAGTAATCTATAAATTCTACACGTTACTTTTTGTAAACTTTAAAAATATATATATATATATAATAAAAATGGCCTCCAAAATATCATTTTTTGTTTTTAGTATTTTAAAAATTGTTTTTAAAAGTAGGAGCCAAACACATATAATGTAATAATTATAATCTGAAAATTAGTTTCAATTTCAATTTTTTAAAAAATTATTTTCATATTATTTTGAAAACAAAAACAAAAATCATCTTACCAAACCAGAATTATCCTAAACCTGTCTTTTGACAATTCAAAAAAAAAAAAATGATATTGCGGGGTCAAAGAATTTTGGTCATCCCGGCCCACTTTATACTAAGCGCAAGGCCCCCGCCGAGGAAGAAGAAATGTCTGAGGACGAACGGGGAAAGTCCGAATTGCGAAGGAGCATCGCCGAGGACAATACCATTCTCGGTAAACCGAGATCATAGAGGGGAAGAGCAGCACGCCATCAAGGGCAGCCTCGTAGAGCATCTCAAGAAACAGGATGAGTACAGTGGGCCAGCCATGGGAGCTTGGTGGAGGAGCAATTCAAAGAGGAACTGTCACCTCCACATTAAATGCCCACAACTAACGTTCTGGCCGCATTAATGAGGAAATGACCCCTGAACAGTGCTGCTTTGGTTACTGCAACTCACAGAAGGATTAGGACAACAGCTGATGGGACAAGTACTCGAGTAATGACCTGCATGACCAACAAATGGAGGGCCAAGATCAACTAAAATGGGATATATAATGTAAGGAATCCTCCAGAAAAGGGGAGAGAGGGAGATTGAAAGTAGAAAACACTGTAGCAACCTGTATCATCTTTGTAACCGTTGTAACCAAGCACTGAGGAAATAATAAGAACAAATAGCTCCTCGGACCAGTGTCCAGGACAGATTTTCGCACTCTAAGCTCATTTTCTCATTACTTAGTAGGCTCATAACCATGTTTATTCGTTGCTATCTTCACTGAGGCCTAGTTTTTAAACCCATTCTCTACAAATTTATTGTATTGTGCTAGTTGGGTCTGAGTCCACTTTTCCAATAGTAGAAGTGCTCAGACCCAGTCCCTACAATTGCACCGTCTGTGGGGAGAGCTTGTGTGTTAGTGAGTGCAACGGTTAATCATGGTAGGATCAAGCCCCCGTCAGCAAGAGTGCCTGGAGAAGACCATTTTGGTGGTAGTGCATGCTACACGAAAGCTTCCTCATAATTTCCAAGAATACACACAGTTGTGGTCATAACTCAGCTTCCGCTCAGGTTAGCACTTCGAAGTACTGATTATGCGGGGAGGATTGCTAAATGGGGCACATTTCTAGGGGCTTATGACATAAAGTATATGCCATGTACCTCTGTCAAGGGGCTAGTTCTTGCGGGTCTAGTAGCTCGGTTCGCTGAATTTCCATAGGAGAAAGAAGCCGAGAATCAGGGCATGGATGGAAAACCGGTCGACACAATCTCCCTGTGAAAACTTCCATTCTGGAAGGAATACATTGATATCTTTTGAAGCAGTTAAACAGAGCCTTAGCTATGCCGGGTCCTCGGACCTCCTGCTTTGGGAAAATTAACACGCACTGGCAACTTTCTAAGTACCAGACAGAACCAAGGTCTTGCATGGTCCTCGGACGCAAACCTATGGGGAAACTAGTTACTTCAAGAAAAATCTAAGTACTAGATAGAATCAAGGTCTTGCATGGTCCTCAGACTCAAACCTATGTGAAAACTAGTTACTTCAAGAAAAATCTAAGTACTAGACAGAACCAAGGTCTTGCATGGTCTTCGGACTTAAACCTATGGGGAAACTAGTTACTTTCAGAAAAATCTAAGTGTTAGACAGAACCAAGGTTTTGCATGGTCCTCGGACTCAAACCTATGGGGAAACTAACTACTTCAATGAAGACCTAAGTGTTAGACAGAACCAAGGTCTTATATGGTCCTCGGACTACAAGCTTATTGGAAATTAGTACCCTTCGAACTGCATTATGATTCAATTTCTAAGTCAAAGTAAATTACACGAGCATCACTTAAAAGTGTTTTAAGGTACTCAGGACTTGCCTGTTATTTAAACGCCTAAGTAATGCCTCAGACTTGGAAGCTTGTTAAGAATTGATAGGTTATAAGTATACCTTGATAATACTGCGAGTTGGCAATCATAATCTACTTGGATTTTTAGTTAAGATGTAGAAAACTGTGCCTACCCTTATATCGGTCAAGATGAGAAACACATAAATAAACGGTAAAGTAATAATAACTTATATCAATTTAAAGAAAAGCAAAATGCACGTCTCAATCGAACTTGTACTTGAAATCCCTCATTACATTAACTTTAACTATTCTATAAAAGTAAAAGAACTACGGCTTCAATTTTATCTAGAGCTTGGCCTTGGGAGCTTTGTCAGCTGCTTCAGGGGGAGCCCCCTCGTCTTTTTCCTTAGAAGCTCCTCCAGCAGGCAAGGTAGATAAGGCTAAAGCTTGCTCAAAATTTTGAGAAGCTGCCCCACCCTTAAGCACCTTTGCTGCCTTGTCCGAGGGGGTACCTTGTGGAGCTTCAGGCTCTTTGGCTTGCTCCTGTTGACTGAGAGGTGGAGGATTCTGAATTTGGGCCTCCTCGGCTAGCTTGGCAGCTGCAATAGCTACTTCCTTTTGATTGGAAGGAAGGTTTGGGGCTCGTATGGCGGGAGAGAAGAAGACATTTTCTGGCCTTCTCAGCTCCGAAGAAGCCTCCACCCCAGTTCGATTGAAGGCTTCTTCCCAAGTTTGAGCACAGTAGGCTCGACATACGGCGGGGACCTCTGCCCGTAGGGCATCTTTGGTCTCAGCTACGCCAACGTCGTAGCTATGCTGTTCGGCCTCGTCCCTTTCCTTCTCGGCCTTATCCTTTGCCTTGTTCACCTCAGCCTTTGCCTTTTCGGCCTGATCCTTAAGCTTTTGGGCCTCTTCCAGCTGCGCCTTGAGGGCTGCCATCTCCTCATTTGAAGCCTTCAATTGGTCAGTTGTCTCGCGTAGACGCTTCCTTTGGTCCTCGGCTTGCCTCTGTACACCCTCCAAGGCCGAGTCAGCATTGCGGCAAGCATGTTCTTCGTTGGCCAACTTTTTCTTCAACTCGGCGTTGTTATTTTCAGCAATGGTCAACGTTTGCACAGCTGTTGACCGCCTTTTCCTCTCATCCTCCAGCTGTTGGTAATAGTTATTTGTAATTTCCTCAATCCTGAAAGTGGCTTGGACCGCCTAAAAGAAAGGGATTAGTATCATAACCAACAAACAGTATATGTCTATAAGAAATAAGTATAAGTAAAAAGAAAAGGGGTTTAACAGTATACCATGCCCAGATATCTTTTACAATTAAGGAAGACTTCATTCTTCCTCATACTCCGCAGGTCGGTCATGTCCCTTGGGAGTAGCAAGGCCTCCTCCACGGATGAGGCAACATGGCATCCGATGCCCCCGTTGAAGTCCCTGAGTGATGCATCATCCCTCAGGGGCTCCCCGCTATGCATGGGCGCTGGGAGCTAGGCTCGTGGCTCTAGAGGCTGAATGTCTACTCTTTCCAAGCCTCGTTGTGGTGCATGGATGACCTTTTGCTGCTTCGCAGCTCATTGGGCCTCGTCTTCACGAGTCGGGCGGAGCTTTCCAGCCTCAATCACATCCTTCCCTGTCTGCTCCCTTTTCCTTTTTGGATCAGCAGGTTCAGGTCTCGTCGGCTGAAGTGGCTGAGGAGCGAGGGGAGGAGACTTCGTGGGAGGAGGAGGAAGCTTAGATTGGGCAGACTTCCTAGGTGCACCTCTACCTGGTTGGTCCTCTATCAGCTCCATCAAACTTTTCTAGGGCTTCCTCTGGATACCTATTTCTTCTGGTAGGTCCTCGGGAGATGGTGGCCGGTTGAATACTTCGAACTCGTCTAAAGAATCTGTTAAGTCCATGAAATCTTCTTCTTCTTCTTCTCCTCTTTCTTTTTCTTCCTCCTCTTCCTGAGGAACGGGTTGGGATGAGGATGTTCCTACCAAAGGGGTGACCACGGAAAGTGGTTGGGGGCGAGAAGTATCTTTAGGGAGTGGGATACCCTCTGGAACAACGAACCCTGGGTAGGCAACACTGATACGGCGGAGCCGACGGTCACGAGCCCTGATTACGCACTTGAGGGCTTGGAAGGCGAGCGAGAGGGGAGTATATCCAAGGATCAAATGAGCTGCTCGGAGTTGACCGTTAGTCTCGTTCACATACACCTCGGCTTGCAGGATCTTGTCTAAGCTCACCTTGTTAACTATGTTGAGTTTGGGTTTGGTAGCGTGCTTATCTGCAAATTCATTGAAATAGAAGAGGGTTTCATTAGAAACAAGGACATTTAGACGTGAAAAAGAAGTGTAAACCAAAATCCGAGATCTATGGCTATTCCCCCACCTGGTTTTCCCTCCTCAGTCGAACAGGACAGGCCATCGTGCCATGGCCCCGAAAAGATCAGGAAATCCTCCTTTAGATTTTTGCTTGAAGTAGGAAGGCACTGGATTAGCCTTACTTCGGGATACCTAGATTTGAGGTAATATCCCTGCCCCTTCAAATGGTGAAGATTGTATACCCAATTCACATCGTGGTGGGTCAGGTTTAGGTTCATTCTATTGTTCAAAACCTCTATACTTCCCAGGACCCTGAATATGTTTGGGGCGCACTGTGTGGGAGATAAACTAAAAAACCTAAGGTAATTCCTAGTGATGGTACCCATGGGAATGGTCATCCCTCCCTCTATGAAGGCAATCATGGGAATGACCACCTCTCCGGTTTTCTTATCATCGAACCACTCCCCTTGAGCAGCGTACCTCATGCCTACTGTTGGTGGGATCCCATGCTTAACCTTGAAACTTCTCATACCCTCCTCGGACTCAACTAAACATTTGAACTTACCCATTTTCCTAAGAGGTTTTGAAGAAAGATTAATAAGTTTAAAATGAAAGCCAAAGAGGGTTTAAGAAGACTTACAGGTTCGAAAAAGGGTCCTCGGACAAATTTCTAATATTTGTAGACGCACAGGGAGACAAAAGAGAGAGAAGCAGGTTCAGTGTATGAGTTCTAGAGCTGCGTAATCGTTGAAAGTAGAAAGAGGAATCGGCTTGAGAAGCTATTTGTGGTGGCGCAGAAGGTACAAGCGAAAAAACTCCCGCTCGCGAAACAAAAATCCTCACCGTTTGATCATCATCACACTGTTGAATGTGGGGAGCACGGAGTCGCCAGAATTTAAGGAGGGAGCGTTCCGAATATCGAAGCGCCAGGAGCGTGCCTTGGACAAGTGAAAAGACTCTAGCGCTGACGGAGGACAAGACTTGATGAGCCATGATGAAAGGCCCGAGGACATCAAAACCCTCCTCTCCGTCTGAGGAGCCAGACAGCAGGGTTTTGAGGGGCTATTGTGGGGTCAAAGAATTTTGGCCACCACGGCCCACTTTATACTAAGCCCAAGACCCACGCCGAGGAAGAAGAAATGTCTGAGGATGAACGGAGAAAGTCCAAATTGCGAAGGAGTATCGCCGAGGACAATAGCATCCTCGAAAAACCGAGATCATAGAGGGGAAGAGCAGCGCCATCAAGGGCAGACTTGTAGAGCATCTCAAGAAACAGGACGAGTACAGTGGGCCAGTCATGGGAGCTTGGTGGAGGAGCAATTCAAAGAGGAACTGTCACATCCACATTAAATGCCCACAACTAACGTTCTGATCGCATTAATGAGGAAATGACCCCTAAACAGTGCTGCTTTGGTTGCTGCAACTCACAGAAGGATTAGGACGATGGCTGATGGGACAAGCATTCAAGTAATGACCTGCATGACCAACAAATAGAGGGCCAAGATCAACTAAAAGAGGATATATAATGTAAGGAATCCTCCAAAAAAAGGAGAGAGAGGGAGATTGAAAGTAGAAAACACTGTAGCAACCTGTATCATCTTTGTAACCGTTGTAACCAAGCACTGAGGAAATAATAAGAACAAATAGCTCCTCGGACCAGTGTCCAGGACAGATTTTCGCACTCTAAGCTCATTTTCTCATTACTTAGTAGGCTTATAACCATGTTTATTCGTTGCTATCCTCACTGAGGCCTAATTCTTAAACCCATTATTTACAAATTTATTGTATTGAGTTAGTTGGACCTGAGTCCATTTTTTCAATAGTAGAAGTGCTCAGACCAATCCCTACAGATTCCTTTGAAACATAGAAAGATCTAATCCATGCCAAGATCAACATAAGTGGATGTGCATCAACAGTCTAAAAAGTCTGAACACAGTTTTTACTTCCCGTTTTTTTTTTTATCTAATCCATGCCAAAATCAACATAAGTGGATGTGCATCAACAGTCCAAAGCCTGAGCACATAGTTTTTACTTCCAGTTTAAAAAAAAAAAAATCCAAAATTAAAAAGGAAAATGAGCTTAAATTAAATGACTGAAATGACCTATCCAAACAATCAGAATCTTCTTATTTATATCAAAACCCTGTTGTGTACGTACACTTTGTCATGGACTAATTAATGTTTTCACTTTTTACCTAAGTTTTCTCAAATTTAGAGTATCTTTAGATACGGTTTATTTTGTTGTAATTAAAATTTATTATTAAAAATATTATAAATAAAGATAAAATTAGTAAAAATAGTACAATAAAATTTATAAATAATACCAAAAAATATAATAAAATTTATAAATAATAACAAAAATAAATTAAATAATAAAATAATTTTAATTTTTAATCCAAATGAAAACTCACGTTTATAATCTTCTTCTTATTCCCTTTTATGTTAAGGTTTTCTTTAACCCTCCCAATTTCTACCTCGGTTAACGTTTCACTTTTTTAACAGTCAGAGAGGTTTTAAAAAAAAAAAGAAAAAAAGAAGAAGAAAACTGTGACACTGTCTCTCTTTTTATACTCATTCGGTCTCTATTACCAGTTACCACTTCACAGTTAAACCTCAACTTGCTTTTTCAGTTTCCTCCACTACGATTCTCTCTATTTCTCTTCCCTCCTAGTTCTTCTCACCTGTTATTCCTAGTATAATACGACGTCGGATCATTCGTAAAGAGGTAATCTTTAATTAGTGTTTCACATGCAATAACACAAGAACTCCTTCTTTATTATTCTTTATTGTTTTATATATATAAATTTACGTTGTGTTTTTTTTTTTGGTCTTGGTGAACAAATAAAGATGCTTCCTTTTCAAAGCTACTATGGTTTTGATCAACAAGAGAAGATGAGTCATGAACCACCGAACTTGGTGGCCAACTTGATGGACGGTGGAGATTCAACGATGAGCTCGGCGTCAAAGGTGGAGAGAAAATCAGAAGAAGCATGTCGGAGTCACAAGGAAGCTGAGAGGAGACGCAGGCAGAGGATTAACGCTCATCTCTCCACTCTTCGCACTCTCTTACCTAACGCCACCAAGGTTTCATTTTTTTTTTTGGTTTTTGTATTTGTTTTCTCAAACTAAAATTTTTCACGTTATTTTGATCGAAACGCCGGGGTATTATAGTAATTGGGAATTTTTGTTTTTGTTTTTGTTTTTGTTTTTTTAATTTACTTTTAACAGACCGACAAGGCTTCGTTGCTAGCAGAGGTTGTCCATCACGTGAAGGAGCTGAGGAAGCGAGCTGATGACATGGCGAAACAGGATGGGGACACGTGGGTTTTTCCGAGCGAGTCGGACGAGGCGAGTCTGAGTTATTGTGACGGTGACGGTGACGGTGATGGTGGTGATAATAATAATAATAATAATAGTAAGGAGATGAAAGCGACTTTGTGTTGTGAGGACCGACCCGGTTTGAATGTTGATATGGCCAGAGCGATTCGGGCGGGTCGGGCCAGGGCGGTCAGGGCAGAGATGATGACGGTTGGTGGGCGGACCAAGAGTGTGGTGGTGGTGAAATGGGCTGAGAGTGTTGGTGGAGAGGAGGAGATTGGGGACTTGAAAAGGGCTTTGAAGGCTGTGGTGGAGAATCGGGTCTCGGATTCTGGGTTGGGCCGGGTTGTGTCTGGGAGTAAACGGGCTCGGGTTTATGGTTCGGGTAATGAGGAGGGCTAATGAGTTTTTTTGATTTGACTCATTTCTTGGATTTGTTTTTGGCTTTTATAGAATGTAAAGGTGAAAAAAAGAAGAAGACAAAGAGCATTTACATGTTGAGTATATTCTTCTACCATGTTGTTTCTCATTCGATCATTCCTACAAATGTATTGTAAATGCCAAGAATAAAATAAATGTCTTATTATTAGTCAGTCCCAAGAAAGAAAAAAAAAAGCCAAAAAAAGAAGAAGAAAAGAAATAGAGTCGTATGGGTAGAAGGAATAGTATGAGACGGATCGATTGGGTTTTAAAACAATGTCGGAGGAATTTGGCTCGCATTAAAAAGTGATTATGTGTCACTTTTGTGTCCGATCTAATATATTATATTTTATTTAGAGTATGCAACAAAGACATTAAATATAAATATATTTTATTTTATTTTATTTTATTTTATAGAGGCAGGTGTTTAAATTTGATTGCTCTTTATTTTGGTGTTTCGTCTGTCTCACGTATCAGAGCCTTGGACCGAAGCTTATAGCCCAAGAAAAGGTCCAATGAGTCCTTTTTTGAGTTTTGTCTACCATCTTGAAGATTGGATAGAAGTTATGCTTATTTTACGTCTTTGTTTTTGTTTAGTTAGAACTTATAAACTAAACTTTTAATTTTTTTGCACAGTTTTTTAAAATTTTAATTTTTTAACTTTTTCACAGTACAAATATACTTCAACATAATTTCAAGTAAAATTTTTTAACAAAAAAACTAAATAAGCTTTTCCAAACAGACAAAGTTCCCATCAACCCTAGCTCATAGCACTAAACGTTTTGTTGCCTTGTATGATTATGACTGTTCACTTTGGGATTTATTTGTGAAAGTGACTGCTTTGGCAATTAGGGATCACAGAGTGGCCAAGCTATAAAACACCATTGAATAAGACTGACATGTGATGTGCTTGTTGCCTTGTCCAAAAAAAAACCTCTTAGTAAATTTTGTGAGGTCCCCCCGATTATGTCTTGCACGTTTGATCACTTTGATGGTCCATCCTTGGTATAAAAGGATATAAACTAATAATGCAAAAGGAAAATTTTCCACTATTCAAATGGATGGATAACTATTGGTACCTTTTGAATTGGATAAGTATGTCTTCGCGTCACCTCTCAAATTATCAATTATTGTTGTAAACGATAGCTACACTACTAAGTACTAACCAAAAATATTGTATAATACATTAATAAAATATGAAATATAACTATCATTTTTGTCACAATATTATTTATTTGGTCCAACTATATATTATGGTTTTAGAAGATATAGTTGCCAAATGTAGAGGAAGGAACAGAGATGGTCTGGCAAATTCGTGAGTAAATGTGTTTGTAATGTTTTCTATTTTGTTTTCTCAAAAAAAATATATTATATTTTGGAAACCGTTGGAATTTGTTTCATTTCACATAAAGCACGTGATTTACTGTCCTAAAAATCTTTGTCTGAACGACCAAAAACTTTAATCTCAATTCAAACCTATGAATAATTACTGAAAGTAAGAACAATACACAGGCTCTAGAGCTCGTACGGTCATGTCAAGAATGGCAATTCTAAGCTCCTCTTCGGTCTATGGGGACTCCTTTCATTGCTCACCCTTTTCTGGTTTAACCAATTCCTTTGTGGGGTTTTCCAGAAATTGGCCTAATCCAAACGCAGTGAGTTCTTACACTTAATTCTTAGGTATAATCTGATTTGTGTTGTGGAAAGTTTTTTGTTGCATTTGAAGGTAAAGCTATACAATTTATTCCCTATTGAGTAATAATCTTACGTTTCTTCTGCTAATGTTTGATTCCCAGACACAATGGAGCAAGAATATGGAGTCCCATTTGAGATTACTGCCTTCAGTCAAGTAAGGTGTTTTTCTTGTCCCCTTGATAGATTGGTTGATTATGATTAATTAAGTACCAAGCTATTATATTTTGTTCCTTTCCTTTTGAGCAATTAAGAAACATAATTTAGTATTGGGCAAAACTTAGGTATAATTCTTAGGTGCTGTATCTTAGGTTCTCCAATTGAATTTAACCACTATTGACCATTGCAGCAAAACTAGTGTAATCTTTTCTGAGGATAATTAAATTTAACCATATGGTTCATTGGTCAAGGCAAACACATAGTTGAATTTAATTGGAAAACCTAAGGTAGAGTCCTGGAATTTTACCAGTCTTTGGTACGAGCTTATGGGCAAAGATATCTGTTAGGTTTTTGTGATCTACAAATTACTGTTATGGATAATCTAGTTTGGTTAAGGTTTGAAAATGAGAAAAATAGGTCCTTCACTGTTTGACAATATATCCATGTTATTGTCAAGAATGGCAATGTAAATTTCTAAAATGAATGAATTTCATCTTTTGAACAAATTATGGAAGTCATTCCTGTTCATGAATGTTAGTTTCTGCAGTTAGCATTGATGAAATACATCAATTTTGGTTCGGAGGTCATGCATTGTGCATTACACACTTGCTCTAACTGTTGCTACTATTCTGAATGGTTGCTCCCTGTAGTGCTTTGTTGAGTTTCCAATTACTCACAACCAAACGGTCACATCATTTTTATGTGTATACATGTCTGTATTTTTTGATTATAAAACTTATACTTTATATAATGATCTTGCTTCTCTTTCCTCGTGATGTTTATGCATTTAGAAAACCTGGCTAATTTTTTCAGCTGATGACATTGCATAATAAGAGAGTGATTCATGACAATTCTAGAGTTCCATTTCATGTATTGCAATACTAGTTTTAAATTTAATTGCTAAAAGGATCCTGCACATTTATCATTGCAGACATATCAATGCAACTGTTACTTTTGCTGCTGACCCAGAAGATAAGGATGTCCATTTTTCTTAAATATTTTGTACTGAGAAAATTCACCTTAAGGGTCTGAAGTAAACTTTGTACAGATATTATAACTGCCCTTCAATATTTGGCATCTGTATCTGTAGGAGAAACCAAATTTCAAGACCGAAGGCTTCAAGCTGTTCCCTTGGACTTGCACAAGAACTTACCTGCCATAAAGTGGAAAATATGGGCAAAACTGATGGGGACCAGGACTTGTTTGCTGAAATGAAACAAAGATTTCTTAGTTTCAAGAAGCAGAAATATCTGTGAGTAGTACTAGTAGTTAGTATGATAATATTAGGGCTTTCCTAGCTATAAGAAAATTACTTTTCCTATTAACAGTTAACTCTTATGCATTTGAACAGAGAGGATTTGGAGCATTTTCAAGCACTTGCTGAAGCTCAATACCCTAAGGTAATGAACAAACTCAATACTGTTAATTGATCTTGATACACCACAAACTTTGTCTGTTCATTTATTTTTTGATATAGATACTCTACATGACTATATAATCTTTCATACCTACTTTCCACGCTGCTCCATATTATTATGAATATGATGGGATAGATATTTTGAACTGACAAATGCAAGAACAGTTTATGGTAATTGCTTGTGCAGACTCTAGAGTATGTCCTTCTAACATCCTTGGGTTTCAACCTGGCGAAGCATTTATGATTCGAAATGTTGCGAATCTTGTTCCCCCACTTGAGGTATCCTAGAAATTAACTTTACGTTATGTACTATACTAATAAAAGTAGAAAACATTCAAATTGATTTTATCGGTAGCCACTATAACATGTTTTATTTTTTACAGCATGGACCATCAGAAACTAATGCTGCTCTGGAATTCGCAGTAAATACTCTTGAAGTAAGTGAAGACTTTACCCAGAAAAAAAAAAGTGTAGTTTATAACATTTTAAAAATTACAAGAATTTGAAGCAAGCTCTGGAAGATGAAATTTTTAAACAGTAATTTGAGTGAAGTGCAAATAAATTTCTATAATGAGTTTAAGCTGAGGGAAAGGCAATGCAATTTTTCATGAAAAAAGAAGAAGGAAAAAGGCCTTCAAAGTCATAACAATTAATGTGGTTCTTGTATAATTGTAGTCAATTTTGTTAATGAAAGTTTTTGGACAAGATGCTCAGAATAAAAACTCTCTTTATAATTGGGTATATACACAAGATAAAAGTTTATGTAAAAAATTTCTTATATAAGGATATTTAGTCGCATTCTGTTTATGTCCCTATACTTGTTTATTGTTGAAAAATACATATTGACTGTCTCCAGGTTGAAAATATATTAGTCATTGGTCACAGTAGCTGTGGTGGAATACAAGCCCTTATGAGCATGCAAGATGATGTAGAATCAAGGTTTGGTTATACATTTTCAATTCTTTGGCTTCTGATCGTGTTCAATATTAAATCTTAGTAGTAGTTTTTTTTTTACCTAAATTCTTATTGTAGTTCATTTCTCTCTTCAGAAGCTTTCTAGAAAAGTGGGTCATAAATGGGAAATCAGCCAAGTTCAGAGCAAAAGCTGAAGCGGCCCACTCTAGCTTTGACCAGCAATGCAGACACTGTGAGAAGGTTCCTTTCCATTTGAAAACACAAACTTCCTAGACTATCACATGAAAATTGTTACCTGGAATACTTATTTGAACTATACAATTTGTCAGCATTTTGGAAAGTACTTTTACTAGAGACTTTTGATTATATAGATTCAACTTGGCAGAACATCACTACTGAGATATATAGTTATATACAATTCTAAAGCTAGTGAAGATAAAGCTTATGAGCGAATTGGTGTTAGAGAATTATAAAAATGGTAGAGATTTTGAGTCTTCAAACGTTTTGATCATTAAAGTAATTATTGTTTAATGTGTTAACAGGAATCAATCAACCGTTCGTTACTGAACTTGCTTACGTACCCGTGGATACAAGAGAGAGTCAGGAAAGAGTTACTCTCTATTCATGGAGGGTATTATGATTTCCTGAATTGTTCATTTGAGAAGTGGACTCTTGATTTGAAGGGAAGCAGTATTGAAGGGGGCAGATACTCTTTCAAAGATCAAGCATTTTGGTATTGACTTGTCTGCCACCAGCTGAGCTTGACCCTTACAAACTCTAATTTTTTCCCCTTAAATTTCTTAGTGTTCTTTCATACAACTGAAATCATGTAATTTATCTGTCTGTAAAAAGAAAGTACAACTTGCTTGTAATTCCTGCATATGCACGGGCATATATAACAGTAACAATCAATATGTACTCAAGTCATTGTTTGAACAAACAAATTGCACAAATGATTTACAAATAGTATACTAACTAAATAACCATAGTAAGTTTAAATTAAGATTCAAATTTGGTTTTTAAAAAAAAGCAGTAATAATAATGAATCCTTAGAGTTTCATTTAATAATGTTGTCAATCATAGAGTTTCACAGTATCCATTAAAATGATAATTGAGTCCTTTTATTTTGACAATACAAGCAGCTTATTGAAAATGAAGATATTTTTTTACAGCTCACTGAGAGAGTAATGAAGATAGAGGTCTAAAATGAGTGCATTATCTGTTTGTCTTGAGTTTTTAGGAGGTATGGTTAGTTACAAACTCTTTAACCCATTCAAAGCATACATATATGGAGTGATTAAGCAAATCAAGTTAAATTAACTTTTATAAATTGTTTAAAGCATATAAGTACAAAATATCAAACATGTGTAAAAAATTACTTGGTAGGTGTACAAAGAACAATTGAAGTTGATAATATTAATTATTTTGAATTTTATTGGTTGTGAACTGCTGCTGCCTACTCAAAACATCTTGGGCAATACATTTCTCGATACATGAGAACATATCCTCAATCGAAACCAAAAAAGTATAGACTGTTACAACTCTATTACCCTAATGTGCAAAGATTGAAAAAGAACTTTTAATGTGTTTCATCTTGAGACATTTCCAATAAAGACATTGTGGCATTTTCAATAAAGACTTTCATAATTTAAATCGTCTTTCTCCTATTGTAACTAATGAATTGAAAAAAAAAAAATTTATTTATTTTTGCATTGGTTAGAAATATTAAATAAAAACTTCACTCATTCCTTGAGCTTGAACCAAAACCCCCATGTTCCCCATGCACTTAAGGCATAGGGTGATATTTCGTCCATTATCCAGCTTAACTCACCTTGTGGTAATATGTTCACTACTATTTATCATTGAAAATCAGTGTTACATTGAAATGGATAATAAAATATGATTGAAAACTAATTTATTATTGTTTACATCTTAATAACAAGCCTACTTATTCATTTAACCGTTAGCCAATATCTTTTTATTTTTTTAAATTATAGCCCATTATTACTTGAGATTTCTACTTCCACAACAAGAAAGAGGTAAGTTGTTACAATTATAATTTAAACACGTTACTGAAATTATTTTTTTATCCACCAATAAGTAATAAGAATTGTGAAAATGTCGTGAATATATCATTTTCTTATTACTTAAGCCCCCAAATTCTGGTTAATAGTAAACGACCAGCCGTTTGCACACCAAGGGCATCAGAGCTCTATAAATAGTCGAAAGTGAAAAACTCGTGTAGATTTAAAAGAAGAAGAGAAAGTAATAATAAACCAAGCGAAAGCCAAAGCAATCTGAGCTTTGAACAGAGTTCGCACAGAGAGAGAAACGATCGTTCATTCATCATGATCTCGCAGTTCTTCGTTCTATCGCAGCGCGGCGATAACATTGTCTTCCGTGATTGTGAGTTTTCTTTCTCTGAATTTTACCTCAAAATTTCAATAATCAAATCTGTACAATTCAAATAGAATGTTGCGTTGCAATTCGTACTCCAATTAGATCTCGGAAACATTACGATTCCGAAAGCGATTTGATTTGCTTTATACTCGATTCAATTCAATCTATATCTGGTTCATTTGAATTTGCTTGCTTTTAGTTAATATTTCATAGATCCAGTGAAAATTTTCTACATCACACGTGATTCTACTAGATTTTTGTGGAGTTGAGATAAAAATGAGGCTTGGAAATAAAGTAAAAATGAAATATAGCAATGAAAATTAAGTTTAGAGAAGGTAAAAAAAAAAAAAAAATTTAAAGAAATGATTTGGTGAGCTATATATTTATGAAGAATTTTGCATGACAATGTGGCATTGTTCCTTCAAAATGACATATAGTACGCGGAATCGGGTTTACATTGTTTAGGGAAAAGGAAACATATTGTTTTTTGTAATGATGAAGTGCGTGATTGTTAGGTCTAAACGCTATACTCTTAGCGGATCAGGGGTGGATGCCCTTGGATTACTCGAGGTTTTACTGGCTAGCGGCGAGTCCAAGGGACTCTTCTTTTGAACGGTTCCCTACTTTATTTAAAAAAGAGAGGTTATGAATTCAAACATGAAATGGAACTTTGTGCAGTTACCTATACTCTTTAACATATTAAAATAGTACCGGTGACGTATGTACATTTTATCCTTTTTGTAACAAATATGGGTTTGATTTATTTGAATTTTTCGAGTAATCTATTCCATCCATTCATGTTCCACCCCTTGGTCCTTTAGAAAATGTTCCTAATGTATGTTGATTTTAGTAAGAATGACTGTGTAGTTATAGAAAATTGGTGATAAATTAACCTAAACATGATCTCTCAGTAATATTGTCATCATAGCTGAAGCATTACGTAGCAGATGCACTTTTCTAGGTTGGTCTTCTCTGATTTTACGATATTTCTATGATAAATTTGTGCTCGTAAAATGTCAGTATCTAGTTCATGTAGATTTTCTGATATATAGAAGTACTGTTATACTGTTTTGTCGTTAGCTATTTAATAATGAAACCTAGCATTTGAGAATATATGATATCTGTCTTGCAGATCGTGGTGAAATACAAAAGGGAAGCACAGAAATATTTTTCCGTAAAGTGAAGTTTTGGAAAGAGGATGGGCAAGAGGAGGCACCACCTGTCTTTGTAGGTATTATCTTACTGAAGAATGTCAGGCAATATGTTTTCTTAGATGCCGAACTGCTGATTTATATGAAGTGAAAGAGTCACACAATTACGTCACATTCTGTTCCTGTATGTGTCCTTAAAAACATTCTGATAGTTAATGATCTAAAATTTACCAAGTGTCTTCTGGTTACGTAGGTTTTTTACATTGAGAGTTCAACAATAACTGTCTGGTTTATTACAGTAATATTTTCATTGGAAGTCTCTGAAAGGAAGGACTGTAATGTGCTGGAAATGTTTTCGAAGGGATGAATCAATCTAGCTCTTTTAAGTTTATATCTTTTAATCATATATCTCATTGTTGGTGTTGTTCTCTGGATATTTTCATCTTTGCATTGAAAGTTCAAAAATAATTGTCTGCTTCCTATCCAATTCACTTTTGCTAGAAGTCTTGGAAGGATGGTATGTGGATTTGAGTCCTTTTAGTGGGAAAAATTAATTCAATTTCTTAAGCTTCTTTACTTGTTTCGTTTATTACCTTTTTCTCTTAATTGTAATTACTTTTTATTTATTAATTATTATTGGATTAGAATATTTGAGAATTTTTTAAAGGTAAAAATAAATACTATATTATCACATCTGCCTTTTCTGGGAGAGATATTGATAAACCAAAGTAGAGGACTTAATCATCTGCACTAACTTAAGAAATTTCTCCCCACCCCCCACCCCTAACAACAATAAAGCCTTATTTCCAAAACTTTTTGAGTTCGGCTGTACATCCCCAACAGAATAATCAGGGTCAATCATATATATTCTTCTCTGCCTTTCTATTATATTCAAAATCATTCTCTATGTTACCTCCTAAATTGACACGACTTTTTTTATTGTTTCTACTAATGTTATTTTAAGCTTCCTTTACTTTTTTTGTTCACTCAGCTTGAATCAACTCAATATTTCTTGCTAGTGTATTAATCACTCTCCTTTGCACCAAACCATCTCAAACAACTCTGTATCATTTTCATCTTTTCATCAGTAGGGGTCACCTTTATCTTTATGCAAATTTCCTCATTTCAAATCTTATTTGTGCATGTATTTCCATGTATCAATCTTAATATTCTCATTTGAGGTACACTCATTTTATGAACATATTTCTTCTTAATGGCCTGGCTTTTAGTAGTTGGTCTTATAGCAATATTATAAAATATTTCCTTTAACTTAATAGGTATGCTATCACACAATACTCTTGATTCGCTTGTTCGCTTCATCCGCCCTACTCTGTGTCAATATGATTCACATCATTTTTGATCTCTTTATCTTTATGAATTATTGGTTCAAGATATTGCAAGCATTTACTATTTGGTTTCTCTTAACCATTTCGTCTTACCACTCTTTCATCTTTATTTCTACCCTTACCTATCCAAAAAAAAAAAAAAAAACTTTATTTCTACCCTCCTCCCTAAAAAGGGGGGAGAGTGGCCCTCATTTGAACTAAAGTTAGTTGTTAGTATACAAGAAATATCAAGAGCTCTGTGTCAATATGAAAATTTACAAATTCCTGCTGTATTGTGACAGGGATGATTTTTACTAGCAAAAATAGGCGCAAAATGGCTTCACACTCTTCATTATACCCTTTAAAGTTGATATTAGGATGTGATTTCCCCGTCCTCATGTTCTCTCCAGTTGGTCACAACACCTAAACGTGCCCAAAAGAAACAAATATTATTATTCAGAAATTGGCAATAATTTCGTTAGTATTAAACTTCACCTGCACAGATATTGTTTTGTTAAATTTGCTTATCTGTTTTTGATATGATGTGTAGATTATTTCATTTACTTTAATGATTTATATGGTGCAGTGTGCTGATTTTTCTTTCTAATGTGTCTTTTCCATTGGTAGAATCTGGATGGTGTAAACTACTTCCATGTGAAGGTTGTTGGATTGTTTTTTGTTGCAACCACAAGAGTTAACGTATCTCCCTCTCTCGTCTTGGAGCTTTTACAAAGGATTGCCCGTGTCATTAAAGATTACCTTGGGATTTTGAATGAAGAATCATTGCGGAAAAATTTTGTGCTTGTGTACGAGTTGCTTGATGAAGTTATAGTAAGCATCTTGTCATGCTGAATCAATTCATTGGTCTTTCCTATCAAAAAAAAAAAAAAAAAATCTCCTATCAAAAAGAGTTAATTCATTGGTCTTATATTTATTAAGCCTATGTACCGGTGTTACTAAGACCGGACTGTACCACCAGTTAAACGGTAATACCTGTGTTCCGTGATATTTTCTGGACTGGTCTGGAGTGTAATACCACTCAAGCAGTCATACCGTGACCTGCGGCTAAAAAGACAATGCTTTGAATAAAAATTCATAAAAAGGATGCAAAAGTTATCACACTTCTGACAAAAATAAAATACTTTTTGACTTTTTTGTGCGTGTTTAAGTCAATTACTCAAACATAATAACTAGCTTGTAGTCTTTTTAACGTATTCTCTCCCCTTTGCAACATTGAATTATCATTCCATTCTCTACTAAAAAGTTAATTTGTATTTATTATTACTATTTTTTATTTACTATTTTGGTAAAATCTTGAATTTAAAAATTAAGACTCTACCAATTTTTTTAAGATAAAATTTTTATTTTTGAACTTTTATGGGATATCTGATATGTAGACTTTTGGATTATAGGATTGGGTATATTTACATAAAATGATGTATTTATTTTTATTTTTATATTTTCTAAATTTATGTCATATGATATAGTTTTTTATTTTAATATATTTGAATGACCTAATTTTACTTGAATTTAGTTAATTTATATACTTATATAATATATTAATTAATTAGTAATAAGCCTATAGTTCAACCATTGAGCCACTGGTTGAACTAGTTAACCAATCTTTCAGCCGGCCCTCAGTTCAGTTATGATAACTATGCTAAGTATAAATCTCCTTCCCACCGTCCCCTCCAAATTTTTGTTCCTTTTCTTTTTGGCTCTAATAATGTAGTAACTTGATCTTGGTAATTAATTGTCAATTTATCATCTACTTTGCTTAGTGTTGAAGAACTGACTATCTCATTATCCTTACTGCATGAGTTTAGGAATTTTGAGCATTCTGTTCTGCATATTTAAAGTATTCTATGCTTGTGAAAAATTATTCAATTTGGAGTTTTGCATCAAAGTATACATATAAAAATCAAATTGAGTTTCTGATGGAGCATAATTGTGGCTTTCTTTCTGTTTTAGATGTGTTATAGATTTCCATTCTGCAGTAAATAAGTTTTGATACTTCATTGAACCTGCTTGATTTTATATATTGATCGCACTTTCTGAAACATGTTGGATTGTATTTCACTGCCAGGATTTTGGTTATGTACAAACAACATCCACCGAAATGTTGAAGTCTTATGTTTTTAATGAGCCAATTGTGGTTGAAGATGCACGTTTGCAATATTCTGCCCTTTTTATGGTATGATGTCATCTGATTAATTTACTTCTCCAATAATGGGACTTTAAATGGTGTCTGTTTTTTTCTTCTTGCACGTCTCTTCCTATTGATTCCTGATATATGGATGTCTGCAGCAAGGGACGAAAAGAATGCCAGGAACAGCTGTCACAAAATCTGTTGTAGCAAATGACCCTACGGGTAGGAGGAGGGAGGAGATTTTTGTTGATCTAATTGAGAAAATCAGCATCACCTTTAGCTCAAGTGTGCGTAATTCTGTCTTCATTTCACTCTAATATCGGTGATTATTCTAATTTCAGTGTTGTCACATGTGGTATAATTTTTACATTATCTACCTAATAAGTGACAGGTGAAGAAAGTTAACAATGTTTAGCGGCACTACATAATAAGTTAGAATCAAGCCCCTGTACATATTTTTAATGGTAATGAGACAAAAACAGAATCCTTTGATGCTAAGAGCCTCGTAGCTCAACTGGCACCTCCTGATGTTTTCAATGGAGACATCTAGAGTTCAAATTCCTTCTCCCACAATTATCGATTTTTTTTTTTGGCCAGGGGGGGAAGGGGGTGTGAATTCTGTGTCTCAATAGTAATGCCTAGAAACTGACACTAAATCAGCATTTAAAAGAGTGCAATGTTACACAAGATCCATTGAATTCTAAGAGACTTTATCTTCGTGTAGTTAACTTGCTTCTTCAGTGTAGAAATGGAACTAGCTTAGCCTCTATGATTGACCATCTCCATCCTACAGATGCTCATATTGTACATATATCATATGCCTTTCATCAATTTTATTCTATTTTGACAAATCCAAGGTAAATCTGTGTTTCTTATAAAAATAAATAAATAAAAAATAATAGAACAAACAAAATACAGTAGCGATTCCTCACAAGGCCCCTAATCTTCATAATTGATGGCTAAAAATTCTACATGTGATAATTCTACACAAAAAAAAGCCAATCCACTACCATACCACTGCCTTTTTTTCGTTATGATAAATTAAATAAGTTATTTATTGGAAAAGACTACATGAAATTGAAGCCAAGAGCCTTATAGCCCAGTTAGTTGGCATCTCCTTGTATTTTCAAGACATTCAGGGTTCAAATCCCCCTTCCCCGTTGTAACTATCAAATTATCAAGGAGGCTTATGTGGTTGATTGGAGATGGGACTAGAGTGAAATTTTGGCATGATGTCTGGTGTGGGGATAATACTTTGAGTACGTGTTTTCCATATTTATTCAGAATCAGTAATGATAAGGAGGCTTATGTTGCTGATTTCATGCAGTTTCCTAACGGGGTTCTTTTTTGGGACTTGGAATTGTTGTGAGAAATTCATGATAGGGAATCAGATTCTTTGTATGTTTTTTGGGATGTTATATATGGAGTCTTATTGAGAGGTATTGGTGAGGATAAGATGTGTTGGACACCTGCTAAGAGCAAGGACTTTGAGGTAAGCAGTTATTATTAGGCTTTGTTGGGTGTATGTACTCAGTCCTTCCCTTGGAGAAGTATTTGGAAGTAGAAGGTTCCTTCCAGAGTGGTGTTTTTTGTTTGGATTGCAGCTTTAGTAACTATCTTGACTATTGATAATTTACGTTAGAAGAAGGTGTTGATTCTAGATTGGTGTTGTATGTGCAAAAGTAATGGAGAATCGGTAGACCATCTTTTACTACATTGTCCTATTGTTTATGAGTTGTGGTCTATGGTGTTCATCTTGTTTGGTATCTACTGGGCGATGCCAAAGACTGTGGTTGAGCTCCTTGCATGTTGGCAAGGAAATTTTGGTCATCATCTTAACGGTGTTATTTGGATGGCTGTCCCTCATTGTTTGATGTGATGCGTTTGGCGGGAGAGAAACAATTGGTATTTTGAAGATTCTGAAAGGACTACAGCTGATTTAAAACTTTTCTTCTTTAAAAGTCTATCGGATTGGATGTCTATCATAGGAAGTCATTCTATTTTTTCGGTCTATGATTTGATGGATGCTTGTAATTTATGTATTTGATTATTTTGGTCCCCTGCTGTATACTTCTTGTATACTTGGGTGACTCATTATTATATCTTTGAATAAAATTTTCTTTACTTATAAATAAAACTATCAAATTATCAAAAAGACTACATGGAATTGAACATAGAGAATTCTAAAGAACTACCATACCACCACACATATTCATATACCTGTTTAGGAGGTAAGCACTTTCAAACCTCATCTCTCCTTCTCAATCACTCGTCCTTTCTTTGTGATTTTCATGAGAAATTCCTCAGCTTTCTTTATAGCTAAGCGGTGATAATTGCATCTTCTATCTTCTTTCTCATTAGCCTCCATCTTCTAATCATTTGCTTTTAATTTTACTATGTCATGTTATCTATTGTATATTTCTTAATCTTATTTAGTCTTAAGGGAAAATTTATGCATTATAAAAAAAGGCATTGCCCACAAGCATTGTGTGCACTTATATACAGTTTTTTCCTATTTAAAGATAACCATGACAGCTATCTGCGTTATACTTTTATAATCAATTTTAAGTTCATAATATCAATCCTATATTGCTTGTGTCATGTCAATAAATGTCTTTGTTGATGGTTTTGTCTAAGATTGATGTTGCTTTTTTGTTTTTGTCCCCCCCCTCCCCCCCCTTCCTTTTTTTGGTTCCTCACTGCTCAGTTCATTACTTAATTAAAACTTAAGCAATCTGTTGTGAGCTCACTTGTAGTTCTATAATTTTATGTATACAGTATATTGCACTTATCAAATAATAATAATAATAATATGGTGTTTACACATTTGATTCTCAACCTTTGCCCCATGTTTCAGAATGGTCCCTATCATTTCAAATGTTTTAGTTTAGTCCTTAACCTTTTAAAGTTGTGTCAAAAAGGTCATTGCCATCAATTGGCAGATGGAAAAGTCTAACATGGCAAACAGAAGCACTAAATCAAGCACTGATGTTGACATGGAGCCAGGTGGCAGTTTTTTTTATAAAATTTTTATTTAAAAAAAAAAAAGACAGCCGCTTGTTAAAGAGAACATGTGCTATGCATGTGAAGAGCAGAATTTGGGGATTTCACATCTTAAATCCCTAGCTCAACATATAGATGTCAACAAAGAGGGATTTCAGGAAATCCCTTCTTTTGGGCATTTTTTAACCCTGTTCTTTATGAGGAATGGAAGTGGTTTCCCTACCATTTCCAATCCTTGACACACACCCACAAAGGAAAGAAATTTAATCCCCCATCAACTGACCTCTAACAAGGCACCCTAATTATTTGACCAATTTTAGATCTAATTCTAAAATCCCATTTGGAGGAAATAAGGAATTCATTTCGAGCTCACTGTAGTCAATAGTCATGAACTCAAACCAAGTGAGTGGGCATTAAATTCTTATTTAGAGAAAGTGAAAATTTTGGAGCCTTTTGATTTTGAATGAAACAAAAAGAACCCACATGGAAGGGATCAAGAGAAGTTATGATGGATGAGAGTGATGACGAGGCATCACGCAGAGAGGAGCGGCTAAGTCCAAACTTGCTCTCACCTTAACAACAACACTATTTAGTACTCTCCCAGATGGACCCAAAAACTTGACCTGCCCACCATTGTCTTTCCTGACCACAACAACCCCTGGTGCTACCTGGCTTCAAATTCAAAACCCCCACCTCCTCACTTGCACCACAGTCCAAATTCCACTTGTTTTGTTAAGTGTGCACTTCTCTTATCTCTCTCCTCTGTCATCTTCATCACGAATCCCAGAACAAAGAGTATGAAAGCAACATAATATTTGTTACCATTTCTTGACTCAGTGATTGGAAGCCAATCGTCTTGAGGATCAAGCTTAGTCATCCCCAGAGCCTTCCTCACGGGGCTTCCAAGTGGAAATCCAATGATTTCAGATGTTGGGCTAGGAACTTCAAATGTGAAATCCCCAAAATTGGTTCCTCTACGCACGGGTTTTTTTTAACTGTCACCTGGGCTCCATGTCAGCATCAAAGTGTGATTTAAGTGTTTCTGTTTACCATGTCAGACTTTCATATCAACTAATTGACAGAAGGGACCTTTTGACACACATTTAAAAGGTTAGACCTAAATTGAATCATTTGAAAGGTTAGGGATCATTTTGAAACATGGGGCAAAGGTTGAGAACCAAATGTGTAATTAAACCAATAATTTTGTGTGGACTGTACTATCAATTTGTTGGATGCATCATGTGGATCTAAACTCAAGGTTGATCTCTCTTTGAAAAATTTCTTCATGATACATAAAATTTATGATAATCTTCCTTTTTCATACGTCTCATTTTGGTGATCTTTTTCTAGATAGTCTTATTTATTACATTCATTCTTTTATTGGTTATATGTTTCTTAGTTCATCACTACTTTAACCATTGTTAATCAGTATAAAGTTGTTTAAACAGGGATATATACTGACTTCTGAGATAGATGGCACCATTCAAATGAAGAGCTATCTCACTGGCAATCCAGAAATACGATTAGCTCTTAATGATGACCTGACTATAGGAAGAGGAGGGAGATCAGTATTTGGTATATTTCTTTGGTTTTTACCGGCAGCATATCTGATACAATAATTCTAAAAATTGACTTTTCCATTATGATTGTGATGCTCTCAAGTTGTTCACTTGCATCAACATGTAAAACTTTCAAGTTTAAAAGCCATATTTCCAGTAATGTTGTTTAAGATAATATTTTAAAGGTGTAATGCTGTTTATTCTTAAAATTGTCCATGGTGATATATGTTTTTGAAGTTTGTTCTATGAGGTTACCTTCTTCCTTTAAAAAAAAAATTTAATTAATTAATTTTTTTTTTAAAGCTTTTTGTTTGTTATAGACTTATAGTATGAAATATTTGGTTACTGTCGCTGGTTATGATGCCTTGTATCCATTGTCCAAATAAATGTTACCAGGGATTCGTTATACTTTTAAATCTTACTTTTACCATTACATTTGGTGCTGCTGCTTTACATGATAGACTACAGGAGTTCATCTGGGACTGGAGCAGTGATATTGGATGATTGTAATTTTCATGAATCTGTACATCTTGATAGTTTCGAAATGGACAAAACTTTGAGCTTGGTGAGTGAAATCAAGATAAATTAGCTTGGAAAATTTTTTAAATTAAAAAAAAAAAAAAAAAAAAACTTATTTATTTGTTCATGTTGTCTAAACTGGTGCTTAATCATGTTAATTCTATCAGGTACCACCAGATGGTGAATTTACGGTCATGAACTATCGATTGACTCAGGAGTTCAAACCTCCTTTTCGTGTAAACACTTTGATTGAAGAAACAGGAGCCCTTAAGGTCAATACTGTCCTTGTTTATAATTAAGTTTGAACTATCACTGGAAATGTTAATAAGAGCTAGGGTAAGTTTCATTTAAACCCTATAATTTAGGGGCTGTAGGTATTAAACCTAATTGGATAAGTAATAAGTTACCTTTTGAAACTATAGGATTACTGTTTGGAACCTCAAGATTTAATTTATTACGTTTTGAAATTTCAGGGTTTAATTTGTTATTTTTAAAATTATAGGGTTTAATATGTTACTCCCTCTAAATTATAGGGTTGAATGTAATTTTTATAAAGAACTATTCATATGTAATAAAATGGGTGCCTTTGCCATATGTTATTATGTCATTATATCAATTTTTTATTTTCCTCCTGGCTTTATATGATTTTTAATTTTAACATGTGACTGAACATAATAATACCTTTCAGTTATATTGAAAGGTCACCAAGCAAATGCTGATGTTATAGTAATATCGATATCCTTTAACTCTGGTACAAACATCTTAAGAGTTACAATTGTAGGCTGAAGTCATGATTAAAGTACGTGCGGAGTTTTCCTCAAGCATTACTGCAAACACAATTATGGTTCAGATGCCACTACCAAAATATACTACGAGGTATTATTCTATACCATCTGTCTATTATTTGATAAGGTCAGCAAAAGTTTGTGATGCTATTTGATGCTTCAGAGCTGAGGTCCTTGATTTACCAATTTTGCAGTAGAAATTTATCCATGAACCACGTAAATTTGCTTACCTTCTAGTGAATGTAATTAATCAGAAAAGTAATACAAAGTTTTACGGTCGGTTATGGATTTTGAATAGACTTTAGTAGAAAAGTAATGCTATGTTAAAAAAGTTTGACCTGTTATGTTCATGCGGATGCAGATAGAAGCTTGTTATTAGTTATGAGATGGTTCTTCATCATTTTTATTTTATTTTTTAAAAATCAAGAGTCAACACAGACAGGCCACGCTGTTGGACAGAGCACATTGTATTACAGTATTCAATGTTCACTCATTAGATTATCAATTGATGTTTTTTCAGAGCTAGTTTTGAGTTGGAACCTGGAGCAATTGGACAGACAACAAATTTCAAGGAAGCAAATAGGAGACTTGAATGGGGTCTAAAGAAGGCAATGATCTCTTATTAATACACTCATGGCTGTTTGTTTTGGTCAATAGCCAATTCCCCCCCTCCCCCTTTGTTATAACTATCGAATTGTTAAAAATAATAAAATAAAGCTCCATAGCCAATTTTATTATGTTTCCTTGTGCCAAAAAATTTTAAAAAAAAGATAGATTGAAGTTACTAATGCATGTCCTACACAACAGATTGTTGGTGGATCTGAACATACTCTGCGTGCAAAGCTAACATTTTCTCCGGAATCACATGGTATGATTTATCAATCAGCTATGATCAGTCGTAATATAAGTATAATAGTTGATGATCCCAGTAATTGTGTTTAATTTCTTACTAATTCATTGTGATTGATGTATTTCCTTATGTGTGCAACATTTATCGCTCACTACAGGAAATATTACAAAAGAATCTGGGCCAGTTAGCATGACTTTCACAATACCAATGTATAATGCTTCCAGGCTTCAGGTAAAGCCAAGTCCTGATTTTGCTCATTGGTTATAATATGCTCATTGCTAGGAACTTAACCATATTGTACCCACACATTTAACCCATGAGATGGATTGTAATTTGTAAGCTCTGATATTGTTCTACCGTCATTAGTTTGAATGTTCAATTGAACCATTTGCTGTTATGATTTGGTCCTGTTTGCTATTTCTGAGCATGTGTTGTGTGGGTCAGATCAGGCTGCTAGTCTAATCAGCAGTAATGCCTAATGTGACTTGGGTCAAAACAAAAGCTTGTTTATAATGATTAAAATACTTGATCTGAACTAGGTCAGATCATAAGTAAGGCTGGTATTTTTATGGTTAGAATACTCTAGAGTCTAGTGGCTCTTACCCCTCGAACACCCTACCTTCCCCCTGGGAAAAGTTACAAAGTCCAGTAGATTGGGGCCTGTTAGATCGGGTATCGCTTGGTCCTGTTTTAATGCTTATAGTTTTCTTGTGTGTAGTTAACAAGGAGGGTTTATACCATGCAATTTTGTGGCTGTAATTATTGTTCGAACCAACTGAATGATAATTTTATTGTGCAATAGATGTGTTTTCTGTTTTAGTAAGCTAAATTCTATTTCCTTTTGAGTGCCTTTGTAGATGCTCAAGTCTTACTGTTTTTGGTGCAGGTGAAATACTTGCAGATAGCGAAGAAATCTGGAACTTATAATCCATATAGGTGGGTGAGATATGTTACTCAGGCCAATTCGTATGTTGCTCGTATATGATGCGGTTTAAACTTCCTGTCGCCCCCATTTTTTTTATAACCAAAAAAAAAAAAAAAAGGTTAAAAGAGGGGGTGATCAAAGTGGCTTCCCTACCTGGACATGACCATAGTTGCCCCCACTTTTGTTACTAGCTTATCATTCTAGTTGAATTATACATCAAAGTTGTATTCATGTCTTTTGCATTTGATCCTTGTGCTAGTTGCTTTTTATCTAGATTGGATTCTTGTCTCTCTAGTTAGCATTGTTTGTTAAACATACAACATTTAAATAAGTGTCTGGACATTTTTTAAGAATGGAATGAGATACAATAAATGTAATGATTCTGAGCCCTTGGCCACTAAGACACCCGTGATATTGGAGGAGTTGGGGTCCAATCAATCAATCAGTTTGCCTACTGCCAGGTGGTAGTAGTATAATGAAGGCTATGAAGCTAAGAACAAACAGATGAATTTCCATTGACTTCCATGATAAGTTCTGCTATATCTGGCGAGCCCATCTACCAAACAGTTTGATAATTGTGTCATGGATAAGTGGTTCAACCAACAGTAGACAGCCATTCCATACATCCCTGTTTATCGCCCTCTATAAAACAGTCAAACTTTGCTTGCAAACCATTCTCATAAGAAGCTTAACTTTCTTTTGAATTGCCAATCAAAGATAGTAATCCAGACATGAATTGTCCCAAGAAAATGTGCATTCTATTCTTTGCAATGCTGCTAATAAGTGGCAATGAAGTTCTTGCCTCTCGCTTCCTTGCAGAAACAACACTGCCTGAGGTTCCTGTGCTTCCTAAGCCCGAACTCCCGCCTCTTCCTACACTCCCAAACTTGCCTAAACCTGAAGTACCAGTACCTAAGGTTGAACTCCCCCCTATTCCTCACATCCCAACTCTACCAAATCCGGAGTTACCTTCTTTGCCTAAACCTGAGTTTCCGACTGCCTCATGTGGCAAAGCCTGAACTGCCTCCTTTGCCTAAACTGCCTGAATTGCCACCTTTGCCCCCCATCTCCTAGATCTGCCAAAACCAACATTGCCTACAATCCCATTCCCAAGCCTTCCAACGGACATACCCGTTTCTTCTTTACCCCTCCCCACCCAACTTCTAGTCCTTGAGTTTCCATGCTTGGCATTCAAAATCACATCTTATTAAATCTAGTATATGCGGATCCATCTGGGTAATTTGTGCAGCATTGGTGTTAGTATTACCCGCAGTGTGTTTTCTTTGTGTGTGGAAATTCCATGTGTTTTCTTGTAATTGTGGTAGATTTTATATAGGAATGTGTATCTTTTCTTTTTTGAATTTATATGTGCGTTTTCTTGTAATAGTGGCTGCTTTTCACAAAGAGGTGTAATATCTGTTCTGTTTGAATCATATATATAATGTTGTGGCTTAGTGTCATCAGTTGACCAGAGCATCGAATAGAATTATAGTTTTTATCTAGAGAATCGAACAGAATTGTAGCTGAATTGGCATCTCTCCATGCACAAAGTGCTTGGGGGTTTAGGAGGGAAAGAGTTCGAGTTGCGGGGTTAGCAATATGTTATAATTATCTCTCAAAAAAAAAATTTTCATGTTAAGATTTGCTATTGAGAACCTAGCAATAGGCAAAAATGACCTCGATTTGCTAAGTGACTAACTTAAAATACAAAATAACTGAAATGAAGGGCGGCTATTAATAGGTAAAAATGTGATATTAGTAGAAGATCCAAATGAGAACTAATAAAAACTTAACTCAACTAATGTTAAGATCGATGTATATATAACATTACTCAAAGATGTTGGAGAACTGAGAAGTGAGAGAAAATGCAAGCTCAAAATTTCTTTTCCTAATTATTCTCTCTCATTTCCTTGGTTAGAAATTAGAACTCATAATATCTACTATTTCCATACACAAGCGAGCTAATGGATATCTTTGGCAATGGCTTAGCAGTTAGCACGTTTCTGAGCATTCCTCGGACTTAAATTATTTAGTTGTGTTTTACTTTTAAACGTTAATGTTGTTTGTTTGAAATGGAATCATAAACACCAAAATGGTTTGCAATGTATAAAAATAGTTCCCTTTTTGAAAACCTGGGACATCGTCCTTGTCTAAAAAGGGACACTTAATAAAACGGCTAAAACTCCTGTCGTCCGCCATGGTCCATGGATGGAGTGAGTATATAAATTAATCAAAATGTCAAGAAAATGCGCTGCTTTAATACACTAATATATATATTATATATATATATACACACACATTAGACACAGCAATTATCTCCCTTTATTTTTCTTGTTATTTCTTTTGATGGGTCAAAGACACTCGGCTTACAAAAAATGTCAAATATGGAGGCCTCTTGATGTGAAAGTTTTGTATGCAACCAACATATGAGACTTCAGATACCGTCTCCCTCTTGACGGGAACATTACGTTTGACAGTTGAGATTGCTACTCTTCCATGAGTATAGAATAGAATTGTAAATTACAAGCTAAAATCCTCCAGAAAACCAAGTTGCTTAGTGTGCGTTTGCGAGCAGATGAACCTGCGTTTTGCATTTTTTTAGTGGGTCCCAAGGGTACTGTTTACAGACCACCAAGAACAGAAAAACGCAGCCATGAGTGTTTTACTTTTAAAAAATTATTTTGCTACAGTGTTTTCAGTGAGGGAAACTTGAAGAGCACATTGTATAATGAGAGGATAAACAATGATACTACGTACTGGTCAATACAACTTAACATTTTTCACTTTTTAATGGCCAACATGTTTAGGCTAAGGTAGATGCATGAATGCTTTCGTTTGAGCAAAAAGGTAGATGAATGCTTTAGTTTGGAGAAACTTCTTGATTAATATATATATACTTTATAATTGTCATAGTTGAATTACCCTTTATTTCGTCTACGGATTTTGAACAAACAATGTAATACTAATATGTAAAGTTTAAAGAAATCAACATTATATGGATATTTTATTGGCACAAAATTAGTGTATGCGTTAAGATTTTTATAGATGAGATCATTGTTAATCTATGGTTGTCTTTATATTTTGCATCTATGTAGAGCATAAGAAGAAAATGAAATTCAACAGTAAAATAGTCAAAAAACACATCTAATAAAAAGTTATTGAATGATATAAAATCGATAAAAGTTTCACCATATATAACTTAAACCCAACCATAAATTAAATAACCTTCTAATTAGACTTATCTTAAATCAAAGACCCACACACATATTGGGTTAGGGTTGAGGCATGATGCTAATCCTACACAGTAGAATTAGATGATTTTAGCAAATAAAATATTCCAAGTTGAAGAGTATAACTGAATTAAGTTGATGATTCTTGATACGCTGGGGAACATTAATCAATCCCACCAAATAACTAAAAAGAACACCTTAATTACTATGACAAAGATTATATGTATTATCATAGATATGAGAACTGATTTGGATGTCGACTTTGAGAGATGTTGTTGTGGGTTAAACAGCCAGAATAATGTTCATAGCTAATTCAACAACTAGTAAGTATATTTTAAAAAATTAAAATTTCTATGATGGAGGTTTATTATGAATTAATGTTTAAATTATCTTCTTTAAAAGTTTAATTGTGTATGTATTTTATGTTTCTTTTTTTTTTTTTTGGTAGAAAACTTTCATTTAAGCACAATTACTAAATTTAGTTATGCAAGTATACCTGGAAAAGAGAATTCACTACCTACTTTAGTTATAAGCATAGTTAAATATATAAAAATCATTCCCATTTGATAGTAAAAAATTGTTGATTTCCATAGAATATGGATGAGTACTTCAAAGTTCAAAGTATAAAAGCAATGGTTCAAATCAGAATGGAACATAACAAGGGTGCCAAAGGGCGAGAATATGATTTATATATATAGGCATATATCATAGCATAGGGGATGACTAACCCATAGGACCTAATAGAAGAAAAATAACCCAATAGGACCTAAGGTTGGTTCACTTCTTTATAAAATTAGTTGGGAAATATATAGGCATTCAAATTTCAAAGCATCACTTTGATAAAAGGCTGCAATAAAACAGCTTCTTCTATAACAAGTTTCCAATTGAGGATTGAAATTCATTGTCACCAAATTGATGCCTTTGAAGGACGAAGAGGACATGGCCCAAAAAGAAGAACGAAGAGTACTCAATCAAGCAACTCATGGGCCCTATGAAACCAAAACATGCACAAAATTACGGAAGAAATTAAAGTTCAACTGCGACTGCTAAATTTCCCATTAATAGTGGCTATTAAAAAAACAGTGCTATAAATTACTTATGCTTAATTATTTTATATTTTTCTCCAAAATGACTTAAGCCATGATAAAATCACACAAAAAAGTCGTTTATGGATTAATTACTTTAGCATCGCAATCTTTTCAAATACAGCTGTTTCCAGAAGTGGATTCGATTCATGTCTAATACTTTCTTATACTTAACCTAAGATAAATGCACCCTATCTTGTCTTTGTACATGTAGGATGGATGCGAGATGGGCACTCCCACAATCTTTCCTTTCCTTTTCCTTCAAACTAAACATAATAAGAGTGTTGTTAGGAGGGAGCGGAATTGGGGCACTCTTTAAAAAGGAGTGCCCCAATTCTCCCACCGACGAATTTGCATGATTTAAGCGGATTAGAGATAAGAATATTTGCTCGTGCATTTCATAATCAAAAAATTCTAATTAAGCACATTTTTCAACTTCATAGCTAAAAATGATATCCATAGGTGATCCCACTAAAAGTGATATTTGCATCATTTTATTTAAGATTTATTGCATTTATAACATTATTAATAAATTTAAGGTTAGCCGGCACTATGAGGAAGAAAAAAAATTGACACAGCCACTAACAAAAATAATACATAATTAAAAGGTTCTGTGATCTTTCTTTCTTTTTTTGATGAACAAAGGTTCTGTGATCTAGTTATGAGATCAGAAATCTTTTATATTTTTACTTATAGACATCTGCATTTTTAATCGAGCAGCTCTATCTCTCTTAGCGTTGAAGTTAATTTGTCATGAATGTGATGGAATTTCACATCAAGTAAGAATAACCAGATATAATATTACGAGTCACAAATCAATTGAGTCAAGCTCCTCGAATAATTGACAAGAAAAGCAGTCATTAAAATATGATTTGTTCAGATATTAAAAAGGAAAAAAAAGACGCAAAAGATATACAGTTATACACCAGTATTAAAGAATGGAAGCCAATCCCTAGATTTTTCAACTATTGGTGGGTTTGTTATCAAAAAAGGTTATTCAACAATTGGAAGGTGGCTATCTTGTTTTGACATGGATTTGTCAAGTGTCAAATATGCAATGACTAGAGGAAACCAACTTGCAATTAATATAGAACTTAGCCATTTATTATTGTGTGTATAAAAAAGTTTATTTTGTAAAGTTGTTTTGTTTTATAGTTTTGCATAAAAAAAATATATATATTTATATATATTACATTTATATAAATTAAGAGTTTAAAATTCTATAAAAATGTGGTGTAAAACTTAAGTTTTACACCCTTCAATCCTAACATGTCACATCATCTTTTAACATATTAAAAAATAGACACAACCACACCCAATAAATTTTAATACCCATTTGAAAATCTAGCTAAATTGGGAGTTTATTGAGATGTTATTAGGTGTGGTAGAATGTATTGAATTTTAAGTAAAAAGCTAATGTGACAATCTCTTATTAGATGATGTAAAACATGAGTTTTACACCACGTCTTTACCAAATTCAGACTCATAAATTAATGGTTTAAAAAATTATACATTTTTTAAAATTGAAAATAAACTTAACCAATGAAAAATTCTCAAACTTGATTTCATTTACAAACAATATGGTAACTTTTTCCTATAAAACATGATGTTGGACTAAATGACTTTGAAGTTTCTACTGTTTTTTTTTTTTTTAATTTTAATTAAATTTTTTTTTTCAAGAATCTTCTGCTTGTTATGTAGATTGTAAAAATTAAGACAGAAGGATAAGGATTAAGAATCTAAGATACGAATTATTCTCTAAAGAGGGGCATCACTACTATGTAAAATCAAATTCTTTAGCACGAATTCTATAAATTCAATTCATATATATATATATATATATATATATATCTACCGTTACTTTAATTTAAGGGTTTGATGTTGCAGTTACACTCTTTTACGCTTTCTCTTTTTTATGATACTCTTTCCATTTTGCGCAAGTTTTCACTTTGGGACCCTATTTCCAAGTTCTATATTCCAATTTTGCTGCTAAAAAGGGTAATTATGCTTTGAGCCCAAGCCACGCAGAAAATAATCCAATGCTTGTGAGCAAAGCATTACTAAGAAAAACCATGCATAGTCTATATCTAAAATCTTGTCATGCTTGAAACACTTTTTACATGATATATGCCACCAAATGTTATCGTGAAGAATCTTGATCCAACCATAAAAGTAGAAAGGGTAAAAAGAGATTAAAGGAAAACTACCTAAGAGTCTAAAATAATAGATGCTCTTCAACCAACAAAAAAAAAATGCTCGATTACTTAGACTGTTCGATTTGTCCAATTTCTGAACCTTATAGTAATTTCATTAGTTTGGTGAGATTAGGATCTAGTGCAATACTACCAAGTGCAATTACCCCCTTCTCCTCTCGCAATTTTTTTTTTTTTTTTACCATTTACACTTTTTAATTTTTATTTTTTTTTGCATTTATTTATTTAATGGTTGAGATTGAAAGTTGATTTTTCAACTCCCAATCTCAGTCATTAAAAGCAATTCATGATCTTAATCTATTTTGGTGTGCACAAGTTTCTCTTAGAAGGTACATGTATAAAAAAAAGAAAAAGAAAAAGAAAAAGAACCAATGAGCGGGTGTTACTGTTCAGGTAGCAGTAGCAGTAGCACCATTCTATTACCATTATCATCGTTCCTTGTGTGGTAAGCTTCATTTGTTGGTCATTCCTTCTCCATCAACAAAGACAAAAAAAAGTGTAGATGGTGATACGGAACAAAGGAAGTGAATTTCTGTTTTAAGACTTTTCCTGTAGAAAGTTCAAAAAAAATTTAGTAGGCATAGGTCCGTTTGGTAATGTTGTTTTAGTAACGTTATTTGTATTTTTTGAAAATACGTGGATAAAAAAGTGTGTAAAAAAACGTATAATGTTGTTTAAAAATTGAAAATTGTTATTTAAGTGCATGTACCAAATGTCATTTAAAGTAACACAAACACTAATAAATAAAACAATAAATTGAGAAAATTTATAGACATATGATTTAGAACATACCAACAAAAAGGGTGCAAACGGCACTCGGGATTGGACACTTGCAACGTGTGATGAAGATGTCCTATAGTGCCTTTTTATTTTATTAAAATATGTTGAGATATATTGGACCATAACTCATGAAATTTTATTTTATTGAAATATGTTGAGATATATTGGATCATAACCCATAAAAGTTATCTTATGATATAGAAATAACTTATCGATTTATGAACTAAAAATAACTTTTTTTTTAATTTTTTGTAATTGTTTTTGAAGGGTTATGAGTTAATCTCTAAATTCATGATGTTTAGAAATTTCCCAATTCGAGTTAAGAATCACCATGGCAAATACACAATTTCATTTACCTCAAACAGAAATTTCATAATTGTAGTTTTGCAGTTGGTGGCTGTATTATATCCTGAAGGTGAACTCTTCATAATCTAGCTATCTCTTTGGAATGGGTGCAAATATCATCTTAAATATAATGTTTAATACACTCCTCATAGACATAGTCACATTATCTTTTGATTTCTACTCATATTCCTCAACATCAACAGATCTCAAGAGTGAGAGATGCTAGGTTACAGTAGTATTACTGTTACACAGACCATTTGATCATTGTTTATCCCTACATTGGTTTAGAATTTCACATGCTTTTGATAGCCTTACTCTTTCGGTCTATCCAAATTGTTGAAGTTTTACTCCAAAGTAAAGGCACCATTAGGTCTATTGCTTTAAATCTAAAATCTCCTGTATATGCATTTAGCTAAAAATAAGATTCAATATATGGGATTTGGACATGCATCCAATTTTGGGCACGTTTCCAAATCATAACATGTCCTATGCATTTTATATCCAATTGTTCAAGTCATAAATACTTGGTAATTCAATTTCCACAAATTTGAACATAAGATCAACAAGTAATCTTTTTTCTCCTTCTTCTTTCTTTTAATCTTTTTGGGTATAAATGTATTCAAATTACATTTTCTTTTCCTAGGAGATATTGCTTATAAAAAATGTAGGTAAACCACTCATATATGGTTTATTGGCTAACGTGCATAATCAATACTCTTTAATTATATGATGAAATATGATCCTCTCCATTTTAAATTAGAGAGACTAATTCACGTCTAAGATTTTATTTCTTAAATCTCATAATATATAAAAAACACATTATTTAAAATTTTAAAAGGCGTAATATTAAATGAACTACTAGATTTATAATATTTAATTTGAACTAATAAATGAACATATTTTTTTTTCTTTTTAGAATTAAAATAAATCCATTTTAAATAGAAATGATCCAATACTTGTACGGCACCACAAATCTACTTTCCAAACACTCATTATACACTATAAATTCACCATGGTGTGCTAATTAGATGTGTATGGGACCACTAAGATATTAACTTTACACATTTTTATTGGTCCAAAATAGGGAAAAGTACACCAATCTTTTCTGACTTTATAAGCACAAATCAAAATGTGTTACCTAAGCAAAATGATGACAAGGTTTGAACCCTTTTGAGTTTTGATCAAGGCTTTGGAAAAAGTCCTCCTTAAAACCCCAATTTAGGCACATGAATTAAGTGAAACCTTCTCGTCAAAGTAAGTGAGCCAACCATTCAAAAAACAATAATACTACGGACACAATATTTTTTCACAATTTTAATATAATTTATTGTAATTTATATGTAATAAAAATTATATCAATGATAAATCTAAATAAAAATTAACAATGTTATTTCAAACGCAACATAAAAATAAGTAAATGTGAAAAATGTTGTGTCATATTCAAATTCAAATTCAAAATTGAAGTAGTGATTGAGGGGAAAATGAGAAAAATAGATGAAAGTGACGATAGGGGTAGAAATAGTTAAGGGCATCCCCCATAGCCCAAAAGAAATAACATCAAAGAAGTCATTGTCAATCCACTCGGTCGGAAAGGGCCTTAATTAAAGACTCACCCTCTCATCTCTCCCTCCCATGTGTCCCTCTCTTTCAAACTTGAAGAAATGAAAAGAAAGGCCGTGTAGAAGTAAGGTTGAGCTAACCATTACCCAAATTCTTCTTATTCATTGACAATTTCTCTCTCTCTCTCTCAATCTTGTATGTGATGTGTGGAGTGTGGACCCTACTTCACCTCCAACCAGCGGCGCTATTAGTCTTTACTTGGTTTCCAAGCTCACCCACCTCCTCTCTCTCTCTCTCACACTCATAAATCAACCTCACCCTCCATTTATTATAAACAAATCCAAACACCACCTTACCATCTTCTTGCTCTGTCTATCTCTCTCTATCTCTCTCAAAGTCTTGGCAAAAACCCATCTCTCTCTCTCTCTCTCCTTCTTCCAAGTCCAAACACTAGCCTTCTAGTTTCTTCTCTATATTTTATTACAATTTACAAAACCCACAAAAAAAAAAAAAAAATCCTATTCCTCTAGTTTCCTAAACCAATCATAAACCCAATACAAATATCCATATATTTAAAAAAAAAAAAAACACACAAAAACAATGAAAGGTGAATATGTAGAACCAAAAAACGAAAACACTTCAAACATGTTCTCAAAACTTCACCACCCTTCTTCTCAACATCTCCAAAACCCATTTTCTCACCCTTTCAACCAAGTCCCCACCGACTCGCAAACCCAACAACATCATCACCATCATCATCATCAACAACAACAACAACAACAACAACACTCCGAAGACGACGAGAGCCGAAGCAGCGGTGGTGGGCCCACGCCGGCCCAAACTCTGGCCCTAAAGCCCAAACACGACGCCGATGGAGCTTCAATCGAAGTGGTTCGGCGGCCCAGAGGCCGCCCGCCCGGTTCCAAAAACAAGCCCAAACCGCCCGTCTTCATAACCCGAGAGCCCGAACCGGCCATGAGCCCGTACATTCTCGAAGTCCCAGGCGGAAACGACGTCGTCGAGGCGATCTCGAAGTTCTGTCGCCGCAAAAACACCGGTCTCTGCGTCCTAACGGCTTCGGGAACCGTCGCCAACGTCACGTTACGTCAGCCGTCAACCACTCCCGGCGCCACCGTTACTTTTCACGGCCGCTTCGACATCTTATCGGTCTCCGCCACCTTCCTAACGGCGTCGTTTCCTCCAATCCCTAACGGGTTCACCATCTCCCTCGCCGGCCCGCAGGGCCAGATCGTCGGAGGACTCGTCGCCGGAGCTTTAATCGCCGCCGGAACTGTCTACGTCGTAGCTGCCTCGTTCAACAACCCCACGTACCACCGCATCCCGCCCGAGCTCGAAGATATAAGGGACGAAGAAAACTCGCCGCCTCACGCGGCGGTTTCTGGTGGAGATAGTGGGCAACACGCCGCGGCGGCGCCGCCTCAGGGAGGAGGAGAGTCGTGCGGGAATATGGCTATGTATAGTTGCCACTTGCCTTCCGATGTGATTTGGGCTCCAACTGCTAGACCACCACCACCGCCTTACTAATTTTAGTTTTTTTTTTTTTTTTTTTTTTTGGTTTTTAAATTTCTGGGTACTGTGAATTTTAGAAAGTCTTTTATTTTGTTGTTGAAATTTGGGGTTTGTGACCCTGGATTAACTTCTTTGTTTAAATTTCATGTTAATGTTAATGTTAATGTTAATGTTAGCGTTTTTTAGTTTAGCTGTTTAGGGTTTTTTTTTTTTTTTTTTTTCCTTATAAAAAAAATTAATATTTTATTTCTATTTTGGGAAATTTAAATAATGGGTTTTTTTTTTTTTAATTTTTATTTATTAAAAAAGAAGAAGAAGAAGAAGAAGAACTGGGTTCAGATATTCACATTGTGTGGAAAAAAAAAAGTCATGAGCTAGTACTCTGTCATTCTTTAATGGTGGAATGCTTTCATGGGTCAAAATCAAGCTTTTTTCGTCTCTCTCTCTCTCTCTGACTGTATGTATTTTTTGGGTTCAAAATTGAATTTGGTCTGGCATTCACATGTTAGATACTGGTGGAGTAATAAAGGATTGGGGTATGGGTTTTGGGTTTGCTTTGAAGTTTGAGAACTGAGAGGACTGAGCATGAATGTGTATATACATGAATGAGTCCACAGTACTGCTTTCTCTGCTACTGCTATTGCTATTGCTATGCTATGCTGGCTCGCTGAGCCAATCTGCATGCGCGAAGATAATGCTTTGACTCTGATTGATTTTCCTTTACTTTACTTTACGTATCAAGCTGCTTGATTCGGATAAAGTTAACAGAAGAGAACGTGGCTAGGGTTTTGTGTGACAGGGCCTTTTCAGTGTTTAGAAGAGAGAGAGAGAGTCTGTGTTTGTTTTTGCTTTATTCAAGGCGTTCTTGAAAGCTCTGTGAGAGAGAGAGAGAGAGAGAACTTGATGAGAAAGTAGAGAAAACCCCAAACTTTATTTCTCCATCCTGCTTTCTAAACCATCCATCTATCTATCTATCTCTCTGATTCTATAAGCTGTACTTTACTTTGTCTCTTTCTCTCTTCTCTCTCTCTCTGCTTTTTCTTTGATGGCTTTCAAAAGAAAAAGAAGACTTGTATTAAGAACTTGTTAAAAAGACTCCCATCACCCCAGTTTTCATGGTTATCCACCATCGTTTTGACGGGGCACTAGTTTTTTGTTAGCTGTGAAATTTTTTTTTTTTTTTGATTGAGCTATTATTATAGGGACACTCGTGCATATATATGAGTTTAAAAGCAAATGTACTAATTATTTTAGAAAGGAATGGACACGTATAGGACGTTGTTACTAAAGTACAAAACTATTATGGGCCTGTATCAACATCTAGTTCTTCTTCCACATTATTGCGGGGTGGTTTGGAAAAGGATGTTTCCAGTTTGTTTTCTATCTCAAATGGGATTGGGATTGGGATTGGGATTGGCCAAGTTGGAATTATCTAGAAAAATATCAACAAAAAAAAAAAGTTACATTTTTGGGGTAAAATAAAAATGAAAGGCTGTTAAAGAGTGTCTGAAGTAGAATGAAATGTTTTTTCTTAGGGTAGAATGATAGAATTTACTGGAAGACAATAATTCTCCTTGATATGAAAGGAAAAGTATTCATTATTGAAGTTTGGTGGTTTCTATCCAAGGGTTTCTCCTGCACGGGGAGAGTAGAAAAACTCATAGAAGAACATAAGTGAGTTTCTTCTAAGATTAAATGGTGGATTTTGGGGGTTGAAAGATCGCCGGTGGTTGTGTGTTGAGAGTTGTTTGTTTTGTGAGTGCAGAGAGAGTTATTAGTGTATTGAGGCATTGAGTTTGGGAGTTTATGCTGGTGAAGTTTGTGAGTGTTGATTAATGTCGTTATGATTCATATCGTTAATAGTGGGTAATTTTTGTTGGTGTTGCCCGTGAACATAGACATAGAGTTGGTCGAACTACACTAAATACTGTTATCTCTTCTAGACGTTTTATTTTTTTGTTCACATGAATATGTTTCTGTTAGCCCCAAATCATAATAATTGATGTTAGAGCTTGTGTGTGTGTGTTTTTTTGAGATACAAACACACACATAAAGGAGAGGAAATCATGCCTAAAGGTTTTTTTTATTGTAACTGTAGATCGCCAAGTCCAATTACCTATTGTCAAAGATTTTAACAAAGGGTTTCAAAAAAGAATAAGAACTAGTATTACAAACCAGGGAATATATGTGCCAAGTATGCATTATATTATACGTTTGTTTCACTGTAGAATAAATAAAGATTGTACATTCTTTTACTTAGCCAAAAAAAAAAAGTAAAACAATCTTATTTTTGAAGTTTGGTTTGCAATAGGTGCAAAAAAGAAATTAAGAAAATAAATGGTAACTCCTTTAGATTCCACAAAATTTTTTTCTTCCAAACAAATAAGTTTGGAAAAGATTTGGCTTGAGTCTAGTACTTTAGTGCAGTGAACCTATTATGATGGCAACGTGTCTACTTTTGATCAGATATCACTATCATAATAAGGCCAATGTATTGATTGGAGCAACTAGACCCAATTTTTGCCTGTGTGGAAAAGAATGAGAATGATATGTTGATAGAATTACTAAAACTTAATTGATTTTCTTTCTATATATTCTCACTACCTTGTCTTTAAAGCATAAAAAAAATGAAAAAAATGTAATTTTTGGATACTTTTCCTTTGTTTTCTATTATTTTCTTTCCTTCTTTGTGAATAGTGAATGAAATCGAATGTAACAAGATCACGTATAGAGAACTTAGCAATCCCCTTATTCTTTAAGTGTTCAGTTTGTAGACTAGTGGATTGTTTGGCAAACCAAATGCAAGGGTAGGTTTAATAATATTTTAAGGCATGATTTATATAACATAGTTTCAAGAAATTGAAATTGATATAGCAATCAAGTGAACACAATTTTGATTTTTTTTTTTTTAAGAAGTATATTTCATTATTGGTGATCATTGATCAATAACAATAGCAGTTTTTTCATAAATAAAATTGTTGATACAATTGATCTCACAAGATCTACAAACACTTGTTATAAGCAAAAATTAACACCAAGGGATCATTGGTTTGGTCTGACGAATAACACTTCAATGCTTAAGTTAGCATGGGTAAAGTTTTTGCTCTCTTCTTATGTACTAGTAGCTACTATTTATGTGTGCATACTTACCTTGTTGGCAATACGAGCTTTGGATGTGTGATAGAGACATATCAAAGTCCCTAACTTTTTCAAGGTTCTTTCTTATGATAATCATTTAGGTCAGTGGCTAAGTTAGCTCGGCATAAATCTCTCCTCAATTCAATCTTGGACACCTTCGAGGTCGAGTTGAGGAGTGCAATCAAACTCGAAGTGCCACATCATCTAGAAATCCATCAATAATCACATATTCGAATATGCTATTTCTTTGCATGAATTAATATTATGATGTATTAAATTGTCATCGTAATGCTCATCGTATTCCTCTTACCTAACTTATGATTAGTTGCATTTAAGCACAAAATATACTGTGATAAAAAGAGCCCCACTTCCTGTTTTCTTAAAATTATTCAATACAATTGGTGTATAATATTTTTCATTTAATTAGGGTGAATTACATATACAAAACCCATAAGTATATAATCAACGGTTATTTTGACTCGGCTCATTTACAATCATACTTAAAAAAAAAAAAATAGTAATTTGAATTTACAAATTAGGTTCCCGTCAATCAAATGCATCAAGAAGCCCCAAAATTTGGGGCAAAGAAATTTTTGTCAAAATCCAATAATTTTTTTTTCCGAGTTGGATGAAAGACACCATTAAAGGCATTCACTTTGTATGTCGATTGTATTTTCATCACCTGCCGCCCCTTTCCTTGACCTTTCTTTTAGCCCTTGATTTCAAAAAAGTCTCCTCAACTACTTGTGATGAAAATAGTCATCATTGTTGATCAATGATCATATTGGTTGTGAGATCATTGTTGAAACCAACACTAAATGCACAGCCCCATTTCCTACAAAAATGTCCTTTATGTGGGGTGGTAAACCTAATGATATATCCAGTTGTGCACAATTGACTTTAGTTGCCGTGGTGTCGGAGATTTTGCTGTGCATTTAGAGATTGCCGAAATAAGAAGATTGTCTGTTCAGTTTGAGACATTTTTGGGAAATTTGTAAAACCCACTATTAACTCATCAATTATGCATCTCAGTTTTGTGCTCAATTAAACCACTTATATCGATACTGTGCTAGCATTCAAGTATTGGCTTGCACTCTTTTTTTGGGAAGTGTTTTGGCTTTTACACTCTCTGTACACGGATTTAAGTAGACAAACTTAGCCTGCAGGCTTTGTTTTTTTTTGTTTTTTGTTTTGGTGCTGATTAGTGTTTTTTTTAATAATAAATCATTATATGATGTTGGATGGATTTTTACTTATTTAGTAATGTTTCATCAATGCAAAAATGATATTGAATATTTATCACTCAACAAGTTTTGGAAAGAGAAATCATGAATTTTGTGACATAAGAAAAAGTTATTCTACGACAACATTTTCACAACAAACTAAAATGTTAACCCACCATACATCTAAAAAAAATTAAATATTATACCAAGACTCATCACAATTGAAAACTAAAATGTTGTAATATTTTGTTGAGTCTCTAGACTCCTACACGGGAAAATTACCCTCTCCTTTCATATAAATAGTGAGTTTTATCATGAATTTAATTATTGGGATCCACTGTTATGTGAGAGGAGAAAGTACACATTTATTGTACTTCTAGAGTATTATATAATTTCCTATATTACTAAGAGCATTCACATCCACTTACAAAAAAAGTAAAAAAAAAAAAAAAAAAAACCTTATCTATTTATATATTCACTTCTACAACACACTTTACACCTCATTTTTATATCTAACAATACATCAAATTAAAAAAAAAATAAAAAGTCTTAGAGAGAGAGAATGTAGATTATATAAAATAATTGAAAAAAGACGCGGGTAGAATAAATATGCATTGTTTATTTTTACATGTTGCTACAGGTTCATATATTTTTAGATGATACGGTAGCAATGTGCAAAAATTTGAACAATAATATATAACTGGATGTGAGTGTGTTTTTGGTAATTTTTTGCTACAATATATTTAAAATGGAAAAGTTAACGAATACTTTAAGAGTATTAGTTTAAGAAAGATTTTTTAATAATTTTTTATATTTCACATTATAGTGATATTAATATTTTCTTAAAATTGTTCATATATTTAAGGCACTCGTTAACCGGACTCAGTCTAAAATGTCATCGCTCTAACAAGTAGCATCATTGGTTTGTTGCGGGTTTGCCTCATAAAACCGCATGGCATTTGGTGGGGAAAAGCTGAAAAGGCAAATCATTCGTACTAAAACGGCATGTAGTTGTAAACAAAAAGTCCCATGTAGTAGCATAGGATCCGAATTTACTCAATTAACAGTCCTTGCACCCTTGCACGTTTGCACAATTATTAATTTAAAATGAACTTCTCGGTTTTTCAATTCCCTATAATTAGTTAATCAATTATCAATTTATTATTTTATGGAGTAGAAAAGAATGTACTGACATTGATCCCATAAAATACTCATTTTATTTGACTATGGGATTAATCAATTTCCAAATGAAACACATGCACACATCAGTACAGATTTTCGATAACAAATCCCATTGTTTATTCATTTTTTTTTTCTTTCGAATTTAGAACGTGTTACTTTCTAAATTTAGCCTCACATCGTTTATGGAAAATTCCAGTTACCAATTTAAAAAATAATTTACCAAAAGAAGTGAAAAAGAAAGTACATGCATCTTGGTCAAAGAAAAATATTTATTTTTCCTTACCTACCCCTATGAATACACGTGGGTTTTAACTGTGGCTTGGTGTGGTTCTAGCAGGGAGAAATTATTAGGTCCACCAACTACTAATATGATCCTTCATGATCTCCCAACTAATAAAATGATGTTATTTATGAAAATGTGATATTATCTGATAAATTTTTTTTATTCCTTGTGCTGATTAGGAAGCTTACACATACATTTGCATAGATGACATCATCTCATTAGTTAGGGAGGACCACATCAGCAGTCCTCTCAGTGTAAATAATAATTTCTCGCCTTGGGGAGTCTAAATCTTCTATATCATTTTTATAGTTCCACTTTATACTCTACCAATAAAAACTTCCCACATGTCCACCTATTTAAGTTTAATTTAATTTTCTACCTTTATTTATTTCAGTTTTTTAAAATTAATAAAAAAATAAACTCAAATAACCCAACCACCCCACCAGCCCATCCCCACCGGCCACCACCACTAGCCATCGTCAGCGCCACCAGGAGGAGATCGCCGACCACTACCATCAGCCAGCCATCCACTACCTTCGGCCGGTGACTCAAAGAAAACCCAAACACTTATAATAAAATAAAATAAAAAACTCAAACACCTCCCTACCACCACCACCAAAAATTGGCTGGCGCTGGCAGATGACGCCCTCGACATTATTAGTCACAACTACTGCATCCCGATCCCCATCTCTAGCCAACAAATTAAAAATTAAAAAAAAAAAACACCCAACACACCCTATCAGTCACCACCACTCTCCTCTTGTGCTACCAAGAGATTGTGATGCAATGCAGCAGTGCTGGCGTCCGATCCCTTCTTGATGGCGCTGGAGAAGGGTGGCGACGTCCGATCTCTTTGGTTAGATTTATTTTGGTTGGATTTTTGCTAGCTATAGTTGTTATTGTTGTTGCTTGGTGGTTGAGCTTAGAGAGAGAGAACGGTAGTGATGTCTTGTGGTTGTAGTGGTGTTGGAGGTTGGTGGTGGTGGTGCGGATTCGTGTGGTTGTGACGGCAACGACATGGTTGTGACTGGCCTTTGATGGATTTAATTTTTATTTTTTATGGTGGAGTGATGGTGGTTGGTGGGATTGGTTTGGGTTTCTAGCGGTGTGTAGATCGGGCGAAATGGTTGCTGTGACTGGTGACGTGGTGGCCGGTGGTGGTGGCTGGTGGCTAATGGGGATGGTTTAGGTTTTTATTTATTTTATGAAACTAAAATAAGAGAAATCTAAAAATTAGGTTTGAATTAAATGGATGTACATACAGTAAGTTTCTATTGGTGGAGTATAAAGTGAAGTAAGAAAAATGAGACAGAAGATTTGAACTCAATCTTGGGGTATATGGATCAATGATCAGCTGCAATGGGTTTTTCAATTTGGGTGATGTTTTTGTACTTAGTAGTATGTGTGTTTATGCTATGATTTCACATACAAATTCCAATTTTTATGGCCCAAAATCAGGTTTTATAGTTCGATTTGGGTGAATAAAGTATATTGTGGTCTAAGCTGTGAGGTAAGATTATGAAATATTTCTGTCATGAGTAATTTGTGTGAAATATTTTATGGTCCAAAAAAATGGTTTTAGAAATGCTTAATGCCACTACAAAATGAAATTAACCATTAAAGAAGTGCACAGAGAAAGATGAATGCAAATTTAAATGGTGGAAAAAAGCATTAAGAAAAGATGAATGTTATACTCATAATATTTTCATAATAAATTCTAGATGGGAGGTTGTTATTGACTGTTACGGGTGAGTAAAAAAGTAATTTAAGTTGTTAATTTAAATTAGAACCAATAACAATTTACAATTTAAGATTTGTTGTAAAAATATTGTGAAAACGTTTTGAATGTATTAGTAGTTCCAAATCATTGGATCCACTCGATTTGTTAAGCAATGGGCATCTAATGTGGGGCCATGACGCAGATAAACACTATCAAATAATGTTTTATATAACTAGTATTCTAAAGAATGCTGCTAAGTATATCCAGCGAAGTCGCCAAATGCCAATAAAATAGAGTATATTAACTTTCCATATTTAGTCAATAAAGTAGACTCGAGATTACTGTACACGAAGAAGATCGAGGTTAATTCAATATGGCTTTTGTTAAAGGGTGGCGGTGCCTTTGTGCACTAGATAAGCACGCTTCAAAAGGGTCCCATCTGTTTTTTTTTTTTTTTTTTACTTAATTAGAATAACTTACTTCTACCTTACTCTTTCTTCTTCCTTTTAATTCGAAATGTGTTAACATTGAAAAATAACAAAAATTAATAAAAATATGACTTTTAAGTTAGAAGTGACTCGACTATCATTATCTGATTTTTAAATATATTAGTGTACAATCTGTTATGACATAATAGATGATACATCTTTAGATTTATAAAACTTAATATGAACTATAAAATGGATGAAATGAACAAGATTTAACATGGAGAGTCATTGTACAAGAACACTTGTCTACATGTTGATAGTTGATACAAAAATAAAAGGAAAATGTTAAAGACATTATAAATTTTATTACATAATATTCCTTGCAAGTTGATGTGACAATAAATGTGATAAACATAATAAATAAAGGGAAATTCTTCTTTTAAATTTTACGGTATAATGTAAATTTATATTGTATCATACAATATAAAAAAAGAAGAAGTAATATGTACAATATTTGCCATTTTTAATGTATCTACCATATAAGTTTACCAAGTACAAGGTATGAAGGTAAACATATAAGAGTCCACAAATAAATAAGCATCAGAATTAGTTTTTATTATTATTTTTTAAAGATTAGGTGACACAACAATTTATATATATATCATGTGCTAAAAACTATTGCACCACCCCTAACATCAAAAAGGCATACGAGCTTCCGGGAACTTTTTCTTTATGTTACATCTATACATTGCAAGAAGTGAAATTTAATTTCTTCAGAAATCATAATGACCATCAGCCAGATCTAATGACTACTCGATACGTGTGGAAAACTTTTTCATGATAGCTAGCAAAAGTGGCACAACAAACCAGTCGGCCAAAATCTGTGGGTTTTTCCAAACAAAATGGAAACATCTTTATTGCCGAAAAAGAAGAGCTAGCATGAAGGAAATGGATTGCATTAAAGATTTGCATTGGATTGGATTTGCCCACAAATTATGACTGGTTTTGTCTGTTGCTGCTTCTTTGTTTCAACATGTCTTAGACAGATGAGATGGGTTTAGATCTGCGGTGGTGCGGCGGTGTGACTTTTTTTCTCTCATGCTTTGTTCTGTTGAGATTTGTGGAAAAAGCTACAATTAAGTGCATGCTTTGCTATGAATGCGTGAGTGAGTTAATAACAAGTGTAACAAGCAGCCGACACTCTTTTGGGACTGGATTCAGTGGCAGATCCACTTTGAGAGTACTAAAGGGGCCATGGCTCCTAAAGTCTTCAAATTAATGTTACACCTTTAAATCTTCTAGTATTCAAAATGTTCCTCCTAGCAAAATACTGCATAAGCTTAATATTAATTTCTCAATTTAATTTCAATTAGTGCCCGTTTGGTATCCCATAGTTTTTGATAACTTATTTGTTAAATGTGATGCAAGACAAAACTATAATAATTAGCTTATTTTCATTCATATATATATACACTGTTTTTAGTTGAATTAGCATATATATACCATACAGATTTATGATAATACTATATTTTTTTTAAAAAGAAATAATACTATCATTTTTACATATCACCATACAGTCCTTTAAAATAAAATAAAGGCAAAAATACTATTTTGGTCCCTATATTTGGGTAGCAGTTAATTTGGTCCCTGTTATTTTCAACTTACAATCAAATTGGTCATTACCGTTAACTCATTAATAGAAAATGCTTATGTGGCTAGCGGTGTGCACTGTTAGCATGTGTAATGCTGATGTGTCAAAATTTTAATGCCCACACCAGAATTACATAGAAAAAAAATAGCCACATCAACATTAAAAATAATTTTCTTTTTATATACCAATTTTATCATTTTCTTTTAATTTTCATAACATTTCTTGGTAACCAAAGAGATTTTCACTTTTTTTTTTCAATTTTTTTTTTTTACTTTCTTGCAATTTTTGGTAACCATTCAATATCACATGCAATTAGGTTCATCACCACTTAACCTAGATCCACTAGGCCACCACCATCCCAAATCACCACCACCACCACTAATCCAGATCCGCCACCACCAAACTCAAATTACCACCACCCCAACAATCCAGCCCCACCACCAAATCCATATCCACCATCACCCCCACAATCTAGAACCACCACCAGACCCTAAAATCAAATTTCAACCACATCTAAGACATATTTTGAACCATCAAACATTTAAACCCTCACACCATCACAAATCTAAGGAGAGACCGAGTGGGTAGTCCAAGAAAAGTAGAGATAGAGGAATAGAGCAAGGATACCACTTCAATGTCTAATGATATTCTTTTAGTAATGAGTGGCTATGGTTTTGGCAATTCCATATGAGAAATTCATTTTTTTTACGTTTTTTATTTTGCTTTAATTTTTAATTAAAATATTGACATGGTATTGTTTAATGTTAATTAACATTTTTTTTTTTTATTTGAGTAGCCACATCAGCATTAAACATACCAATAATGCACATCGTTAGCCACGTAGGCATTTTCCATGAATGAGTTAACAATATGGACTAAATTAACTATAAGTTGAAAATAATAGAGACTAAATTGACTATAACTCCAAAATATAGAGACCAAAATAATATTTTTGCCTAAAATGAATTGAGTTTTAAGGCTTTAAGCTATGTTTTAGACTCATCTATGATTAAGTCAAATTAACTTGAAAGTAAATCATGAGCTCAGATCAATAACTTGCAAGCTATTTTTCTCAATCAAATTAAGAACATTTTATTCATGATAAGCATGATTTCCCTACTTTCTTTTTTCTTTTCTTTTTTTAAGATGGAAAATTTAAAAATTTGGCATCTTTGTTTGAAACATGTCAATTAAATTATAAAGCTTTTGTATATCTAACCAACTTCACAACTACTCGTTTTATATATGTTCTTACAAACACCTTTTAAAAATCATTTACTTTTTGCTACCTCAATTGAAAATAGAACAAAATAAAATAGTACTTTGCCAAATAAGTTGAGCTTGAGCTCCAAAGTTGACGCGTGAGTCCTTGACTCGAACGAGCCCACTAATTCTGTCGTTGAGAATTAATAGTTTTAGTGGGAAAATTCTATGGCCACTTGAGGAAAGGTCAAAACACTACATCTACTTTAACCAAAAAAAAAAAAAACTACATCTACAAGATTGAGCTACTACTCAAGTACTATAAAGTAAGTAGTATTAATTATTATTATTATTATTATTATTATTATTTAGTTGAAGAGTAATTCTATGACCATTGAGTTTGGTATAATTTTGTGTCACAACTTGTCACGTGGCAAGTTGTGGGCCATGTTGAAACACATTGCCAATCACAACTCGTCACATAATGAATTGTGGCACAAAATTGTGACAAATTCCATGGTTCTAGCATTACTTTAGCTGAATTCAAACAGCCTTAAAAGCTCAACTGAATCTGACTCATTTATCACACTAGCATCCCCAAATAAGTACTAGAAGTAGAAGTGTCTAGATGAGTCTGTGTCAGCTTGTCTGAGTCTATATAGCAACAAGTCAGAAAATGAGGGTCCCAAATTTCCCACATGCATGAGCAAGCAAAGACACATGCATTAAATTTCGGTTAGCTAGTGGCTAAGGAGATATCAACTAGAGCGGGCTGCTGCTGAATCACGTTCAGAAAATGCATGTGACCGGAGTAGCCCATTGTGGACTTTGTTCAATGCAAGAGAAAACTAGGCATTCATGGACTTTAATGATCATTCACATTCAGTAAGTCTAGGTACAAAATTTAATATGTTTACAGTTGCTGAAATGAGTTGTGCTTATCCTAATTAAATTAGTATTAGTGATAAAACTAAAAGAAAATGATATTACTCTAATTACAAGTGAGCGAAGTGACCCGTTGTGGACTTTGTTCAATGCAAGAGAAAACTAGGCATCCATGGACTTTGATGATCATTCACATTCAATAAGTCTAGGCACACAATTTGTTCACAATTGCTGAAATGGGTTGTGCTTATCTTAATAAAAATAGTATTAGTGATAAATCTAAATGAAAATGATATTGCTTTAATCAAAATGTTTAAAGCACACCAACTTTGTTAGGACCACACACTTTGTCATAATTTATATATGTGTCAAATTGGATTATATCATTTACACATAAGTTCACCACTGATGCTTGGTTAAAAGTAATTCAATTACCAATTAACACATATGGCCTAGAGTTTATTGTCCAACACTTCCAATTTGTTATGTTAGAGAATTGCAAACAATTTTTTTTTTTTAAATTTAAAAAAACTGTCCATATATACTTATTCAAAGCAATTAGTACACTATTTTTCTTTATATGAATTAATGCACTGCTCTCATATTTATGAAATCCGGACCATTGATCCAAATAATGGATTGCTGTTTAACCTTGAACGTACCCCCTAAGCCCTGCCTCCCAAATTGATTGGGATAGCCAATATATACATTATAGAAACAACAATCTAATATATGAAATCAAAGGACTATATAGTATAAACGATCAAATTCAAATAACTATCCAATTCAAACTCAAAAAAGGCTTAATGGGTCCAAACTTTGGCAGTGCATTCCTGACCGTGAAAGTCAGGCTGCGTCATAAAAAGATAGTAGTAACGTGTACGGAGCTGATTGTCCAACAGTTTGAACTTTGAAGTTGCATTTGTTGCGAGTGCAAAGCTTCTATTCAGAGCCATAATACAGGCCCTCCAAAAAGTCAATGAATTTAGTTACTTCTTATCTATAGACAATAATAAAGGAGAAGAAATTGAGCAAACGGGTATGGGGGGGGTTGTTGTGTGTGGCCCATTTGAGTATGTAGGTTTTTTTGGTAGGTGGACCATTCTTCGTTCCTGCCCACATGGTCGTACCCTACTAATCTTTCCCCTTTTGTCATGTTTCACTGTTCCATCTTGACTTTTCTTACTGCACTGTTTTTGCTTTTTGGGGATAAGACTTTTCTCACTGCATTGTCTTTGGGATAAGATAGAAACGGATTTGGATCCGTTGCAATAGCTACGAGCCTAGGTGTCTAGGACTACTGCTCGCACGCGCGAGAGGAAAACACCTATACCCATGAAAAACTGTTCAAGGTTTGTAGTTAAAAGAAGAGCAAATTGGTAGATCAGTCATAGAAAACTATGATGATCCAAAATTGATTAAACATGTCCCCAAGTGGCTATGAGTGTTGTAAGAATTTTCAGATCCATTTACATTCGTGAACAAGTCCAGTTAAAGAGTCTCTTGGCTCTGGCACTTCTTCACACTTTTTCATTTGTTTCTCCAAAAATTAAAAAAGCCCAAATTGACCCAATGTACAAAAACCAAGCTTAAATTAAATGGGCCACTTTGAACAAAAGTGAGCTAGAGATGATCTTATTTGCAGCGTTTCATTTTGTTAATCAAGTTATCAAGCACTAAAGCAAATTCTTTCCCCAGCTCCAATTTTAAGTCATAATCAATTTTGTAGCTCCTACTTCTTTCAAGTTTCAACTAATTCCTTACCTGCACTGTTTTAAGTTTTTGATATTATTATTAAAAAATTCATTTGAAGGTTCATGTGCTCCTCACAAGAGTAATTCATGGCTTCTCTTTGCATGAACACACCAGACATTTCAAAGGGAAACTTGGGTTCGTTGGGTTCACAATAGAAAAGCACCCATCGGCACCATCGACCGCCCAATACAAGTAAATAAAAACACACATCATTTAGGAAGGCAAAGTTGCTGTAGCCTCTTGCCACATCCATGAAATTGCTTGAACCATGTAAACTTTCAAGTGGTATATATTATTATTTACGACCAAAAATAGAAGGTTGTTTTACCCCTGTTTGGTACATGATAAACATATTTAAGACGATGGTGGTCAACTGGGACTAGAACATTCCACTAGAACAGCCATTCAGGTTTGGCCTCAACCAAGAACAGCATCAAGCTTCAAATTAGCTTGGTGATCCATCCCTTTGATATTACCTTTTACACTCCTGAGAAGGATTCATATTTTTCTTGAGCCAACCACCGACTAGTTCGATGAGGGATACTGCGTAACAAAAATGGCCATGGCTGATTCATTATAAAGAGCCAGCTATAGGCGTATATTACATGCAGACCCCCGCTAAACTCTTACTTCCACCCATTAACTTGATGTATTATAACTGAATGTCTAATCTCTTCGTTCACTTGCCGATTTTCTAAAAGATATGCCAGACTGTACATCGTGGTAGGCGTTTAATCCTAATCTCTCTGAGTCAGTCTCCCTACAACTACTACTATTCACTAACTTTCTACAATGTCTAGCCGAGTCAGAATGCAAAAAAGTAACACCTTTGTGGCCTCCCAAATCCACCAGCCTGCTACTACCACTGGGTGGTCTGTCCCGAAAACCATTACCTTCCATTGCTGAATTTGCACAATCAGTTTGAGAACCACTTGTTTCATGGAAACCTGAAGCATTCCGCTCTGAATAAGAATTGGGTGAATGCTTCGAGCACAAGGGTGAAGAACAGGAAGAGGAAGAGGAAGAACACGTATCAGAGTCAGAAGGGTTCCTTAAAGGGCTGTTCCAACCATGTCCTGAATCACCAAATATGCAGTCAGGAAAGTCATCAGTGCTGGCAGAATCGCGGGTGCTATCAGTGCTGCAGGAACCTTCATCAGAGTTGTGGCTGAGGAGGGATGAATTGTCACTTGATGAGTCCTCTTCTAGTATCCTTTGTAACTGGCAGTACCTTGTGTAGAAAGATACAAAGCTGGTGGAACCGTCTCGAGAATTTGAACCAGGAAAATTTGGGGCAACACTTGGATGTGTGGACAGGGACCTTGGTATGGATGTATTCTTCCCATTGAACCAGGATGGTATGACTTTAATTTTAGCATCTGAAGATAATATTCTGTTCCTTATCAACCGTGGGGCCCTTGGTGAGCACCTGTAAGGTAGTTAATTAGTCAAATACCCATGCAATAAACTATGGAAATCTGAATTTAATACTCAGAGAGAGAGTGAGTTCAGCTCCTGAGATCTATTACCTGGCATATAGCAGCAGGTATGCCCCTTTTGTCAAGACCCTTTCAAGTTCAACAGCAGTTACCTACCCATGACCAGCACAATGATTAAAACAAGAAAACAAGAGGATATAAAACACTAGATGCAGGCCCATTATTGCACTTTGTAGTTTCTACAAGGGTCCAAACATTGACTCGAAGATCCAAAACACCAAAAAGATCCTTCATGCATATCCAATTCATAAAAATACACTACATTTTCTCTAACAAGTTTTCTAATTTTCCTTCAATCTTCACAAATGCAGGTAAAACACAACTTTATCACCAACAAATCACAGTAGAACATCAGTCTAGAAATCACAAGCAATGGAGTGTAGCTCCATAGTCACCCTCACCCAAAAACAACAATACTTAAATAATAATAATAATAATAATAATAATAATAATAATAATAATAATAAGAATCAAAGTAAGATGAAGATTAAAGGTTCCTTGAACTAAGCAGCTTGCCTAAAAACAATTAAATGTCAAAAAAAGAACTTTCCATTGGAGGAGAGGAGTCAGGAGACCTCAAGTAAAATTCAACACATCCAATGCTTAATATGGATAAGTAGAGATAAAAGTGTGAATTTGGCATATGAAACTGGCTTAAGAAGTGCAGTATCAAATTTGAAAACTTACAGAGCTGTCATCAATCTTGAACCACTTATTTTGGCTGTTCTTAACATAGCACACATAATGACCAGAAAAAGACGCATTCATGATGTCCAAGTGTACCACCACTCCATAAAGCCTATATATAGGTGACTTATCACTGGTTCCACTACAAAATGGTGCCAAGTCCAGGATCTCTGGAAACTGAATTGGCTTATTGAGTTTCCCAAATTTACCTGACTGTAATACCAACATTTGTAAGTAATATAATATGAACTTATAACACCATAAAGCAAAATAACATCCTTGATGAAAATGTCAAAAGAATACCTGAAATCGCTTTAGTGCTATTGTAAGAACATTTGGAGCCTCCATTATTGTCAGTTTCTTTTTGGCCCTCTCATAAGATTTACATCTGATTAAAAAATAATTGTATATTATTACAAAAAGTGTACCGCCACTTGTTAAGCTAATGCTTCCAAGGAAAATAGAGAAATTGCATAAAGGAAACTACTAATTATAGACAATAAATAAAATAAAAATAAAAATCCAAAGGCAGGTAAGAAATGATATTGCTTCATCATAAGCCAATACAAGAAAATATGATGTCATGTAAATAAAAAAAATGGGTCATAAATTTGACATACAAGCTCACCTGCACCCCTCTCCAACCAACCCTTTCAAAAAGAATATCATGGAAAAGAAAAAAAAAAAAAGTTTAACATGTTAAAATTAAAATAAATCAATCATGTGTTTGTCACTTATTAAAATGACAATAGTGCTTCCCCAAACCAATGGCTAAACACTGATCTCTAGAACACACCTGATCACCCACTATCTATCAATCACCCTGTGAGATTTATGTCTACTTCTTTCTGATTGTTCAAACTGTGGTCAAACAGATCTACTTCAGACCAATAGTTACAGTTTCAGACTTTCAGTGCACAAATTCTGTTGAAGTCAACCATTGCCATATATATAGAGAAACGAAAGTAAACATAAAATATAGATATTTGTTACAAGAATATGCAATGGAAATCCTTGTATGATACAACCATACTAAAAGAGAAAACTTGTACCATAAGTAAGATTTTAAAAAGTTTTTTACAGTTTAAGGCTGATATGGCAGAATTTAATAAATGACTGATACCAGATTACTTAAAAGGCTCAACCTCAAAATCCACACATCAACCAGACTTGATTTTGTGAAAAGGAAAACTGATTGATTAGTTTTGCATTTTTAGTGTCATTGAAGCATAGGATGACACACTCTCCAATGTATTGCCAAAAGGCTCACTTGTTAAAACCTAATTGAGCTAGAGCATTTAGGTTAAAAAATATCAATCAACTACTGCTGCAGCAAAAGAATTCCAGATTATAACACCAAAATATGCTCTCAAGAGCTTTATAAAACACAGTAATCCAACCTGCTACACTGGTACTTGTTTTCACCATCCAAAGTCTCAGTAGCCGTAAATTGTTTAAGGGCCTCTTCCAGGGTTCCTATATCTCCTTCAATCTCAACAGTAAGGTCCATCATCCTTTCGTGGCGCTCAGACTTGCCTTGGCACTTTGTACATTTAATCTGCAGACAACAGTATCGAATTTATATGCATTACTGACATCCCAGAAGAAATGTTATCACAGGTTGCCAATTAGAATGGATTTAAAACAGTTAAAAATGCTCCAATTAAAAGACAGAAATACAGTGCATTGGTTGGACAACTAGCATTTTGAATAGCATTAATTCTCATAAAGACAATACAATACCTTTGAACGGAGGTAGCCTCCAAATGTAAGGCCCATTAAAGTGGTTTCTTCTTCCAAAGAGCCTGATGCCTTTACCCCAGCTTCCTTAAGGCAGACAGATTGCATCGTATCAATAGCATACCTGTTATTTTAAATTGTCAGTTAACCCATACATTACTCTTTGACAGCTGATCTGTAGAAACATAGCAAAGCATAAACTAGTTTATGAAAGCCAGAATTTAGAAAGCACACCGTAGGAACTCATGTGCATCCTCTTCTCTCCCATTACCAAGCTGACTTCCAATATTTTGTAGTTGTGAAAGTATCTTAATAGGAGATAGTGGAGAGCTCCCTTCTTTTGCCTTCAATACTAAACTTTCCAACTCACAGGTGAAACACCATTCTTTCTTTACACCTGAAATAGAAAGAATTTAAAATAAATAAATGAATTATCTTCATTTTATACAAAAGCTACCAAGGATAATATATAAATAGTAAAAAATTTAATGGATACATGATGGAGACCATGATCATAAACATACATGCTTTCGAATGAAGCCCTTGCAGAAAATAAGCTTGCAAAGGAGGAGTGAAAGCTAAGCACTGGAGCACCGCATTAGCATAACAGCTGCAAGGAAAAAGGGAAGAATAAGAATTATGAATATATGTTAAAGCAGCATAAGAAAATTCCTTGTAGAAAAGGTAATTCAAACAAAAACATAAGAGCAGAAGGTCAAGATTTCAACATCTGCAAAATGTACTCCATATTCAGCTATGGATGATGGAGAAATAGCATAACTCCCCTCCACACAATAACAAAATCTCATTGCACAAAATTAAAATGAATTGAGACAAAAGTAAAACATAAAGCAAGTTGCAATTCAATTGATATCTCACCACACCACATAGCAAATTTATAAGATGCTTAAACACAGGCATATGCCTCAAGTGCTGACACAAGAACACATAGGCATGCCTGCATATAGACCATTATAAAAGCAGTATCCAGCAAAAAGTAGTGCATCTCTGTGCACATGCAAAAAAACACACATGCATTGAACCTGAGCAATTTAGCAATACTATGATCACGCCTTACACATTGACTAATGAAATCAACGTGCTGTCTAGGTGAATGTTTCTTCAAATCTATGAGGGCATGATAACAAGTGCTATTGTAATGTCATCAATAATGTATCGGCAAAAGTTCTTAACATGTGAGATATATAAATAAAAATACAGCACATTCAAAGGTTAAGATAATGATGCCATCAGAATAAATGGCATAAAACAAATAAAAATTATAAATTCATCATATATGGTTGGAAGATAAATGGCTGTCATTGAGCTTTACAATTTTACAAATATACATAATATGATAGCGTGTGTGTGTGCGCGCGCGCGTGTAACAACACATTAGGGAATACAAATTGACAACAATAATACATTATGGACCAAGAGAAGATAAAACAATGTATTTAAATCAATCATAAAAAACTGCTGTATTTCCTGTATCATGCTATTAAAGAAGTTGAAAGCAGACAGCAACAAGATTTCATGAAGAACTTACCAGAAACATACAACTAATACATGCTTCCTATAAAAAAATAACCATTCTACATTACCTGTTTCCACAATTAAAAAGGCCACAAGGGCTCAAATCCACCTTGTTGCAATGATAGAGCTTGACAAACAATTCATATGGAAAGAGCTCCTGAAAAAACAAACACATAGTCAAAAAAGAAATTCTATTGCATCCCAGAGTTAAATTCTATAGATGCAAAGAACACAAGTTGAAGCAAAACCTTGTCAGAGTATCTCTTAGTAACCTCACATTCATCCCTTAATGGATAGTGCTTCGACAATTTAGATCCTCTGAACTGATGAACTACCTTCTGCACAGATGATTTCAAGCCACTCCTAGAATTTGGAGAAGAATTTGTAACCTGGGAGGGTATAGAAGCACTAGCCTGAACACCATCAACCTTTCCATTATTAACTGGAACTGAATGCCCTTCAGAACAAGAAGCTAAACGAGCATCAAAAGCACTAGATGATAAAGATCCAACTTCTCTAGACTTCAAAGGGTGTGAATTACTGACAAGGTCATTAACAGCATGCTTTGACCTTGCAGAGATTGAGGATGGCATGTTACTGGCATTTGCATCACCTGTACGCATTGAATCTCTTGGATCACTTGGAGATCGATGAACATACAAAGAGGATGATGACATAGACTTAACTTCTCTGGACTTCAACGTACGTGAATCACTGCTAGTGCCATTATCTGTACGACTAGACCCTTCACTGTTCAAGGATACAGAGTTCTGGCCCTTTGGAGAATGAACACTAATGTTTTCTGATAAAGCTGCTCTGTCAACACGCTTAGGAATCCTCGAAGCACCTTTATGAGCATCATCTGATACATTTCCTTTTATCTCAGCACCTTGTGAATGCAAAGGAGAAGTGCTTTCAGAAAAATTGAATGAAAAATGTAAGGCAGATCCAGAATCAGATAATTTGCTCTTGCTGGCTCCATTAGAATTGGACAGAGCAGAATTATCTGGGGAATCACTTGTTGACCCAATGGAGTCAAGAGTTCTGCCCCAAAAATCAGAAGACACAGCACAATTTTCAGCATTTGAACCCCCTTGTGAGTGACTATTCCCCAAACCTGAACTACTAGTTGACACACTCTGACTCTCTCCTTCACTACGATCAGGTTTGATCTTATCTAGTTTACTTGATTTACTATGAACACCTACAGAATCGACTAAACTAGCAAACTTTGGAGATAACTTCTTGACTTGGTTCATGTTGTCAACACTAGTGGTCTCAAGCACATTGAGGGGATTATCAACAGACACATTTACATCCGATCCCCCGGACTCATTCGAACTTTCACCCACAGAAGCATCATCAGATACTTCACCACTGGTGGTGGAACCAGAAAATCCAGAAAACGAGTCACCAGATGCTTCGGAAACAGAATCAGTCCCTTTACCATCTTGAACAAACTCCACTTTAACACCATCAACCTTCTCAGATGGAGATTTGCTAGAGCACCCAGAATCGTACAGTGCAGGTTCCTCAGGAAATGTTTTGATTGGATTCGCATGCTGCCCGCCTTCACTCTCAAGACCACCGCCATCAAATCCATCACGACCAGCAACACTAGGAGGACGACATTCATCCTTGTGACCTTGTCGCCAGTGTACTATCTGGCATTTCCCGGAACTACAAAATCCAAATCTTTATGTCACTAACTCGAAACATAACATCACTCTTAACTATTCAATATTCACTACCAATTACATATCAACATAAAATGCCGTGGGTTCAAAACCCATTAGGTGCATGTGTAACTTACCAATAAAAATACGCCGTAGTCTAATTTACTATCAGGAATCATTTAGTGGCTGGTAAGGTCTCTTATGTTGAATAAGGGACCTGGTTTGAATCAATCATCATGAAACAGACGCCATAGAATATAAATCTTATTGTTGTATCTATGAAAACAAAAATTGCTAGCAGCAATTTGAGCACAATTTAGAATCTAATAAGCTATATCTAACAATGCCTCTCGAATTTCAATCCACAAAATACAATACCCCCAATTTAAACAATTATAAAATCAAATTAGCAAGTTAGTCAAAATTTCTAAATTTGGCCACCAAAAAAAAAAAAAAAAAAAAGGCTGTACCAGTATCTAACGGCCTTGCATCGAGCACACCGAGTAGTAGTCGGAGAGTAACAAACGGCGCACTGATAATTCGTGGAAATCGGAGCTGCCGGCGCCGGCGCGGCGACTGAGTCGGCGGGGCCGTGGCTGTAGCTGTTGCTGTAGCTGTAGCCGTAGCCAGTCGAGGCTTCGAGCTCGACTCTAGCGGCTTCTTCGGCTGCGAGCACCAAAAGCCGCTTGATCTCGGCTTTTCTAGCCACCGAGAGCCGCCATTTTCGCCGGATAAAAAATCCGATCGCCGCGATGAAAACCAGAAACAGGCTCTGAAACCCTAATATATACCCGATACTGCGCATTTATGTTCTCCACCGTTCGATTATACACATCCAGCGACTGCGAGAACACCGGAAAATCCAATTATCGCCACCGCACATAGATTTCTTGTTTTCAAGTCTGAGAATGGTCAGCCAATCGGAGCCGTTCGATTTAGGTGATCGCTGATCAGAAAATGAAACAAACCGGAGAGAAAATAGTTTGGTGAATGAGCGAGTGACAGTGAAGAGAAATTGAAAAGGGAAAAGGGAAAAGGAAAAGCAAAATCCCGCGGATTTAGAATTCCGTAGATAGGGAAATGGATCGAGTATTTAGGGGTGAGAAAAGAAAGAGTAAATTTTGGAAGTAAAATAAATGTGTTTTAAATAATGCTCTCCCTTTAACCCAAAAAATAAAATATATAATAATACTCTCCCTCTGTCAAAATTCTTGGTGTGTTTAGAAAATCCAAATATAATCGGAAGGAGCTGGTTTAAGAACTTCGTGATTTCTGTTAGATTTTGTGTTTAAAATTTTTTGTCAACATTGTGGGCCACTCCTAAGAAATTCATACGTGTGGAATGGAGGAATTGTATACAGTCATACACGATTGATGATACACTCGTCTAATAGTCATATACTAAAAAAAAAAAAAAAATTTAGAGATAATATTAAGTTATGACGTTTGCTTATGATAATTATTTATTATTATTAGATCAAGACACCAATTAATTTTTAGTATAGATAGAGATTAAATCTGAAATTTTTTATTTAAAAATAAAAAATTTTACCAGTTGAATTAATTAGAACACTTTTTGTTTGTAAAAAAAACAATCCGGACTTTATTTAATACATTGTTTGTGTTAAAAATGTACAAATTTTTAAAATTATTTTTCATTAATTTAATGCAATTTCTGTAGCATTATCTTTTAAAATAAAGAGTAAAATATGAATTTTATTTATTAATTTTATAAAAAAAAAAACATAAAAGTGTAGTTTTACTATTTGGAAAAGGAAATTAATTAATTATATATATTAATAAAATACTTGAGAAATTTGATGGTCGGGGGAAAGGAATTTTGTTTTCAGGTATAGGAAAGCGTGAATTCTTCGCTCATCAAATATTCGGTTTTAGGAATGGAACGAGCCGGTTCGGACCGGAGAATCTAGCGGTTCTTCCGGTTCGGTTTGGGGATTCTATTTGTTTTTTTTTTTTTTTTTTTTTTGAGAAAGGGAATTCTATTTGTTTATTGGTCTTTAACGTGTTTGTTCATTTTTTTTTTCCTCTGCCTTTTGCGGTCGGTCTTTCCAAATTTTTATAGTCGTGGAAATTGTGGTGTCAGAAAGTTATTGGCTTTAGAGTTTAGAGGCCTGCTAGTGCTGATGTGAGCATGTGATTGTGGGGCCTATGTGATTTGGAGGGATGTGGTGGGGGGGATCGGACGGTGGATATTGGCTTGTGACGGCTTGATTTGGTAGTGGGAGTACGTGTGACTATGATGGCTCACTCACCGGTTGTTTTCTTAAGAATAATGGTGACATATATACCATTAACAGTCCTTTTTATTTTGCAATATGGCTTTCATTTTTGTGATCCTATGCACTAAATGACATACAAGACCAACATGTGAATACTATCGAGTAAGTGTCATGTCTATGTCGCATTCATATAAATGAGATACAAGATCAACGTGAATACTATTGGGTACGTGTCATGTCTATGTCGCATTCGGTGTGTGATGTAGCGATAATTGTTTTACATTAATTATCGCATGTTATCGAAATAATTGTCAAAAATTATGTCATAATTATGCGTATTGTTTTCCAAATATTAATAAATGATGTGCAACTGGCATGGAATGAAGTATGAACCATTCTACAAGTAAGTGCTTTTCTAGAGTATGGTAAGTCCTAAATGATATTATCTCCATCTAAAAGATATCGGTATTATTAGGTAAAAAGGTACAAATTTCCAAAACTATTCTTATGAATTTAATCTATAGAAAATAAGGCATTAAATTTTTAAATAAAGTAAATGGTAAGATAGAAATTTTATATATTAATTTTAGGGATGACCAACAATTTGAGATGGACGAACATAACGGCTTAAATACTTGCTATATTGTTTTTCTAATATTGGTAAGTGAGGTGCAATGGGCATGGGATTAACGGTTAACCATTCGACAAGTAATTGCTTTTCAAGGTATAGGATAAGTGGTGATGGAACTTATATAATACTATATACTATATGAAATAAAAAGGCAAAGACTTTAACTAAACATATAACTAATTTTTGTTCCTTATGTCGGTGAATTATAAATAAATAAATAAATTGATGACTAATAAATTATTTATAAGATGAGTAGGAGTGGACTAAGCATGTCCCATGGAAACATAGGTTAGATTTTCTATATCCGAATGGTGTTAGGTCAAAGTTGATGCCTAATTTTTTTTTAACTTTAGCTCTTGTTCACGGTAGAGACTGCATTTTTCTGCAGCTTGAGAGAGACGGCAAACTAAAGCTATTGAGTATTTCCTAGAAACTGGAGGGCTAAATCTTAGGTGACAATGATGATGACTGTGTTGACGGGGCTATTTGTTTTCGTCCTATGGTTGATTCCTTGGCGTACGAATTGAGGAAAAAAAAAATGCCTCTTGACGTGACAAAGGACAGTGCACATGAGGAATAACCATGAATTGAAGTAACTTGTAATGTGGAGCACATTACCATGTTGTCTAAAGTTGAAACCTATGTTCTATTCCATGATACTAATACAGTAGTGAGTTTGTTTTTTTAGAAATAGTGTCATCCTATGGCGTAATAAGACATTAATTAGTTTATTTTATAGACGGGGATCGAAACTCATATCTCTTATATGACGACAAGAGACTTTACTAGTTGAGCTAACTAGAACCTATCCGTAATAAGTTTTTTGTGTGAACGTAGTTTTTTTTTTTTTTTTTTTTTTTAATACAAGATAGAAATTTTACTCTAACCTAATCTAAATATATATGTGTGTGAAACTCCCTCTTAGAGACTTGAACCTTGGCCCTTGTCCCTCACACTTCACAAGCACTTATACTTGTGAAGTGACTACCGCACTAATGATGTGCGGTGGTTTGTGAACATAGTTCAACTTTTGTTCTTTAATTGTCTGACAAAATGATTTTTTATGAACCCTGTTATTTGAATTTAAGATCTAATTTGGGAACATTGCTACCTTCTAAAATAATAGAAATTTCAATTATATGTTCTAAGAAACTATTTGGAAAGTGCATATTATTTTATGAAAACTAGCAACAAATCATCATGCTTTAATGTAGTTAATGATATGCAAGTAACTTATACTTTCGAAAAACTGAAACATATATATTTGCTGAAAACCCTACCAAATTAGACCTATTTACTAAATTGGTAGGTATTGTTGCAACAATTGCTCTTAATAATTTCTAAATCTATTTGGAAAGTGCAGATTATTTTATGAAATTAACAAAAAATCATTATACTTTAATGTCGTTAATGATATGCAAGTAACATATACTTTATAAAAAACTGAAACATATTTGCAGAAACCCTACCAAATTAGGCCTATTTACTAAATTTGTAGGTATTGTTGCATCAGTGCTCTTAATTATTTGCTAAATCCAGCAATTAACATGTCATACACATACATCAGTTGGGTTGTCATATCCTTTGTTACCAAATCAAAGTGAATGCATTGATACATGAGCTATAATTAGAAGCTATGTAACAGTTGAGCAACAATTTGGGTGTCACATTATCTATAAGCTATCAGAAATCTCATTGCACCCATCAAAATATGACAAGTATAGAACAAAATGTTGTTTATATATACACATCATAAATAAGGAAGTAGTGGGAAATTAGGGTTATTAATTTTCCATATCTTGGTTTAAAATTGAGGCTTAATCATACTTTTAAACCTCACTTGATTCCATGAACAACTATATATACTCTCTAACCATCAACAACTTAAAATTGTCACACGCATAGTGATTGGGTTGTCAGATCCCTAACAAATTAATCAAAGTGAAGGCAGTGACACATGAACTATGAGAAGCTATGTAACAATGGAGCAAAAATGTAGGTGTCACACAATCTAGAATAAGAAGTCTTATTTAGGGGTGTCAATGTTCGACCCAACCCGCGAATACGACACAAACCCAACACGAGTTTTTTTGGGTTAGGGTTGGGCCTTAATGGGTTTGGGTCATAAACAGGTCAACCTGAAAGCGACACGATAAGAAACGTGTCATAAGCGGGTCAACCCGCGTAACCCGCAATAGACACGTTTGACATGCCAATTTATTTGTGTCAATCCGAAATGACCCACTTAACACAACCCGTTTAACTTGTATAACAAATAAATTTTTATTTTAGATTTGTTAAATACCTTTTATATCCAACATATATTTTAAATTTAAAAAGAAAAGTGAGTAATTACAAAAATTTACTAGGGATATAATTGGAAATTGAAACTTTACAAACCCTAGAACTACTAATACTTTTTTCTTTTTGGCATAGAACTTGCACAAATGAAATTGGATGAGCTTGTGGAAGATGTTATGAATTTGGACATCAACAAAGAATCTATGGATAATAATTGTGGTCATTGTTGGGATTAGTTTACTGTTTGCTCAAATTTTTTCAATGTTGATACTTAGCATTTGGCGAGTTCCAAGGATATTATATTTTTGTTGAACTATGTTATTTTATTTTTGTTAAACTTTGATATTTTGAATTTGGGTTGAAGTGTATGCACTTCTTTTGGAGTGTAAAGAACTTATTTCTAGATGAATGTTATATTTTTGTTGAACTATATTATTTTGAATGTGGGTTGAAGACTTGAAGTGTATGCACTGCTTTTTGGGATGTAAAAAAAAATTATTTCTAAATGAATGTTATATTTAATATTATGCAGGTTGAAATGGGTTGTATTACATTCATGTCAACCCAACACGACTTGTTTATTAAGCGTGTCAAATGGGTTAGGTCAGGTCAATCCGCCTTATTAATAGGTCGGGTTAAGGTTGAAGGATTATGACACGATTATTAAATGGGTCGGGTTAAGGTTGAGCCATTTAGTCGAATGCTCCTACCATGATACGACACGAACCCGACACGCTAACCCGAATTGACACCCCTAGTCTTATTGCACCCATCAAATATATGACAAATATGGACTCACCAAGATATTTTGTATCTATATATACACACATCATATATAAGGAAGTCTAATCAAGGAAATTAGGGTTATTAGCTTTTTCATATATTGATTTAAAAGTGAGGCTTATTCTCACGGTTAAACCTCACTTGTTTCTAGGTACAACTGTACTTTCTAAAATTTAACTATTCAATTGTTTCGAAAACTTATTAGGTTGTAAAAATATGAAAATTTCAATTATTGTGAGAAACTATTTGGAAAGTACTTTAAAAGAAAAAATGCCTCTAAAAAAAACCTACCAAATTAGGGTTAATCAAGGACGGACCCAAGATTTCAAGTTAGGGGGACTGGAGCTAAGTGAAAAAAAAAATCAAAAAAATTCAAATACACATCCATATAGTATTAAGAAACTTTCAACCAAGACAAATACACAAAAATCATTGTTTCTTAATATATTAAGATACAATCATCTACTAACAAAAACAAAAGACACAAAACACTATTATTTCTTAATACACAAGACACTATTGTCTTTTTACATTTTTTTTTTTTTTTAAAGATTTACATGGGTTGGGTTGATGATTTGTGATTTTGGAGGAGGCCCAAGCTACAAAGTAAGGGGGTCCAAGTCTAAATTTTTTATTTTTTACTGAAAATTAAACTACTAAAAAAAAAAAAAATTTGGGCCCAGGGGGGGCTCGGGCCCCCACCTGGGTCCGTTCTTGGGGAGGTGCGGTAAATTAAACAACTATATTTAGGCCTGCATGGGAGCTAAGACTATGTTGACTAGTACTGCATGAATACAAATTGTCTAATCTCAATTATTTTTTTAATTTTCTAGATAGGTTGTTGCTGGCATGATTAACCTTACATAATCCATGAAGATTTATTTATTTATTTATCATCTTCTAGTTGAGTAGTTGAGCTGATAATCTATTATTAGCTATAATTGAAGTCTTTGTTGAGCATTACATTGGTGATCATTAAGATTAAGAATTGAGTTCTTTCTATTTATTGGTCAATAGATTGCGGAGGTTAGTTAGGGGAGCAATTGAGCAATTATAGTAGGATCTAGTATCTAAAAAATTCATAAAAAACAAAGATTTTGAAGGATACACTTTATATTTTATTTAATTCATAAACTACTCCCCAAGGAAAAAGACGAAGTGGAGTTTATTTTGACATTAAACTGAACATGAATCTTATGTTTTTTTAGCCTACGCAAGCTAAATCCTTGTAACTCAACTGGTTGATACTTTTTGGTGTTCCAAACTCAGACATTTAGGGTTTAAATTCCCCTCACTCCAACTATCGATGTATATTAAATTACAGATTATCCCAACAACTTAAGTTATTAGGAAATGATGAATTTAATCACTTTAAATCTAACACACCCCTAACTTGTGGGCTTAAACTTCCTCTTAATAAGTGAAGGCCCATGGTGAATTTAATCACTTAACTATAAGTCTAACATTCCTCTTCACTTGTGGGCCTAAACTTCCTCTTAATAAGTAGAGACTCAACAAGTAGGAATTTAACATTTAAATGAGAGGTAGAGTAAAACCAGAGATCAAACTTAGAATAACCACAATTCTGACAATGTATTTTTTTTTTTTTTTTTAACATCTAAACAAAACCACAAAAAAAAGAAGAAGCATTACTTGGATAATTGGATTATAAGGAAGAATTCGTGCACACGTGTGCACACCCACACATACACAAAAAAAGGAAAAGACAAATGCCAATACCATTTAAAATATTTTCATTCCATGATATGATAAGAGCAGCACAAATGACCACAAAAATCAATACATCGAGAAGAAAACTTTTATTCAATTTTCCCTTTGATTGCTATCATAATAAGACCAAATTACTCATAATCAAAAACTACAAGAACAGAGAAGCAACACCTATTTTTAATACCACGAGTTCATTAGCCTTCCAAATTGTTGCTTCTCCATAATTAACTCAGACAAAACATTGAGGCCACCTCACTGAAGATCGCAGCAACCATTGCCATAATGTTTCCAATACTGCAAAAGAAACAAAACGAACACATTGTGAACAACTGATGAGTAGTTTGTGATATGTCTAGCTGCTTTATAGGCAATTAGATAGGCACGCATGCATGGCTGGACTTTTGAGACTTTTGAGTTTCACAATTTTTGGGGAACTCAGAAATTATTAATATGGCTTATGCATGCATTTATGCACAAATTCCCGGTGGACCTTCATCTTTGGGGTGTTAAATTAATTAATGGATGTTGCATTGGGACAAAGGACTTGTTCTCAAAAAAATAAATCTCAAGTAAAACTGTAAAAGCCCATTGAGCTTCTGACCCTTTTTGCTGTATCTTCAATTATGGACAAAACTTAGGATTTTTTTTTCTGTCAAATGGACAAGATTTAGTTATAGTTTCTTAGATATAATTCCTTCCATTATAATCATACTGAACAATAGCGCCCTCAACCATTGCCACAATCTTGTACTACACCTATACATAGTTTTGACTAATACTATAATTTCACAGGAGGAAATATGATTTATTTTTTAAAAATAAATAAGAGAAAATTGTGTAAATTATCGTTTGTACATGCACGTTGGTAAAAATAGTCTCAAATATATTTTTTTAATTTAATAGTTAGGGTGTTGATCTGATAACTTGACATGATCTGTCAAGTGTACAGTTTATTCATCATCTTCTAGTATTTAAATTAACTCTTTCAAATAAAATTAACCTCAAAGACGGACGAAATTAGCACTGTTCATATCATTCTATAATATAAACTTCCATAAAAAAAAAATTTAGGAGAAATTACACTATTGGTCTCTGAAGTTTATCCTATGTGCGTAATTGGTCCCTTAAGTTTGAAGCAAACATAATTGGTCCTTCAAGTTTTAAACTAAGTTGTATTAGTCATTTCACTAACTGCCGTTAGTAGTGTTACTTATGTGACTAAAGGAACAATAACTTGGCATTTTTTTTTTTAAATGTGGTATGTTTTTAATTAAAAAATTAAAAAAAATTAGTTTCCACGTTAGAAACAACATTCACAACCCAATACCAACCAAATTAAAAAAAAAAACAAAAGTATTTTCTACCCTAGCCGCTACCCCTTGCTCATGATTGGACTATTTTGTTTGAGGTAGACAGTAGTAGCCATTTCTGAATAGCTGTATTAAGATGACAGCATCTCACATCAACAAAAATGTCAGATAAATGTTGATGTGGATATTGAATGAGCTTCCTGTGGCATCAAATTGTCTTTGGTAACTCAACTATTCAGCATCAACCACAAGCAAATAACCCGGGTGACCTTTGAGCATACATGGACCAGTAAGCCCAACTGTAAACAGAGCCTAAACCTTGAAGCAGTGCCATATCCTATAAGGCATTAGACTGTGATGCTGGTCCTAAATTGGATGGATCCACATCCCTGATCGTGACTCTCTCGTATTGGACAGTAAGCTGTGAATCTTATGTTTTTCATCCATGCAAAAGCTAAATTACTATATATATAAAAGGCTAAATTACGCTATCTCTAACTATGAAGTTGCTAGTTTTATTTGTAATATAAGAAAATTTGTAATTACTTTAATTTGTTCTCGAAAAGTTAAAAAAGATATGTTGAATGTTAAAGGGTTTTTAGCTTTCCAACTAATATACTGCTATTTTTCCCTTAAAAAAAAACTAATATAGTCCTATTAATTTGAGTTCTAAAGTCATGCCAATGGCCCAACGTAGTGGATATACCCGTCTTAATGATTATAGATTGGGCTTTACCATAATTTGCTCTTACTGGATAAGAATTCAATAATGAGTCCTGTTTGTAGGTGCAGACAATTTTAGAGAAAATTTAATATTATTTTTTTGAAAAATATAAAAAGTTGTCAAAAAAATCGAGTTTTTTTTTTTTTTTTTTTTTTTAAGTTTTTAAAAATATTTCCTAAATTAATACCTTTACACTGTCCTTTAACTCTTCTCTTAAATAATTGAGAGGTTTATACATATCCATGAGGTATTGGATCCACATGGGAGATTCACAAATGTTCTTAGGTGGATTGAATCACAGTAGTTTCATGACTTTCATTTCAATCCCTATCTAAAGACTAGTAGTTTTAAGCTATGGGAAGCAATTTCATGCGTGTTGTCGCCTTAAGGCTTGGAAATTATGGTCTAGCTCACACAAAAATCCAAACTAGTAGGCCATGAACATAGGCGGCTTTACAATACATGGTTATCATTTTAAAGTTGATAACCTCTTTCTCCCATTTATTGCTGATAGGCCACAAACTGAATTGACCCCTTGTGATAGAATTAATTAATTAATTAGCCAAGTTATTAATTAATCAATTTATCATGCAAACACGTGGTAGCACAAACAAATCACCAATAAACTAATTATGCAGCGGAAAATAAATAACACGGTGATTTGTTTACGAATGGGAAAAACCTAACGGCAAAAACCCCACCGGGTGATTTTCAGGTCATCACTCCTGAAACTCCACTATTATCACAACAAGCGGTTACAAGTAAAGGAATCCCAAGTACCTTACCAACCTACAGTTGAACCCTTACTCCAATACCCAATTGGACTTGTTCTGTAGTGACAGTTCCCCTCTTTTGATGCACGGCTCCCAAGTACGTGACTAACCAATGCGCGAATCCCAATACGCGACTTCAAACACCAACTAAGAAGGTTGTTGGCTGCAAAGTTCTTAAGTTCATCCACACGATGAAGATTAAGAAGATACTTGGTCACAAAACCCTATGGTGCAAATACACAGCAAGTTCTTCAAGAGAAAAAGATGAACAAGGGCAAGAACTTTGTCTCTGGTCACAATTTGCTTGAACAAGGTTTGCTCAATGCTTGTGCAACTTATGAACTCTTTGACGGCCCTTAAAACAATCCCTTTATATGTTTAGGGTTAGGAGAAAAGAAGGCCCAAACATATAATCACGGATCCCAAGAAAATCATATCAAAATTCTGAAATTCATAAACCTCAACAGATAGGAGGTGTCGAGTAGCTGTCGAGTAGGTGTCGAGAACACGGGGCTGAAACAGCTTTCTTAAGCTCGATAGATGCAGCTGTCGAGCCAGCTGTCGAGTTTTAGTAATTTTGCACTTTCAGCTTGTTTTCTTGGATAGACTTGAACGCTTTAACACTTGGTCTTGAAACATGGTTTCTTGAAGTATTTAAAACACATCCTAGATCTACCCAAATACAAGTAAAGTGCGTTTTGTCAAAAGATAAGCCAATTACATAAAATCATGACATATGTTCCTAACAAGTGAAACACATATGTCCTAACAATCTCCCCCTTTGGAAATCCGTGACAAAATCACAACAAACAAATGAACATATGAAAGAAGTCATAAATCACTTAACTCATACTCACTTGTTGAATACAATAAAATCTATCCTAACACAAACTCTTGAAAAACTTTGCAAGAAGAGAGTTTATGGCAAGTAGACTTTGACAACCTGTATTTCTGAAACACTTTAAACAAAACTCATCAAGACATCTTTGTGTGAAACAGAAATAATAGATTGCATACAAATATAAGAAGCATGTGTATAAAGAGAGAAAAGAAACAACACATGAAGAGGTAGGTGAAAGAAACAACATACATCATCATATAAAGAGATAAGTCCAATGTATGTCATAAATATGGTCACAAGACCTAATTTATAAGAACAATGTATCTAAAAAGAAAGAAAAGAAAAGATACATAATATCCTCACTACATCCCTAAAAAAGAAACAACACTCCCCCTAACAAAAAAAAAACTATACTAACTCTCTCCCTAAGAGTGACTACTCTCATATCCAAAACTACTCCCTCTTTTTGTCACGAGTGACAAAGGGTAAGAGTGTCAAATAGACATCTCATCAGTAGAGCTAGTATCTCCATCATCATCATCCGAAGCATCATCATCAACATCATCATCATTCTTAGAATCAGAAGCCACTGGAGGAGGTGGTGAAGGAGCAGCCTCAGGAGCAAAGCCGCCCATGGTCGCCTGCCGTCTAGCAATACGGCCAACACAGACATTCACCTGATACAACTCTATGGAGAGTGTATTGAGACGAGCATCCATGCGCTGAAACTGCACCATGATGTCTCCTAGTGACACATTGCTCGTAGAAGAGGAGGGAGCGGATGTGGATGGAGCAGATCGAGATGAAGCTGAACGGGAGGGAAGAGCTGCTGAATCCGTCTGTCGCGACCTAAAATGCACCTCACTACGTTTTACAGTAGCGGCATCTATGGCACACATAAAGGTGAAATGGTCGGAAGAGGGAAAAAGAACAAAAAAATGGTGTAGAATCCTCGTGATAGCGAAGGAAAGATGAGCTTGTCACAGGACGCTGAATCTAGATGAACATCTATAATAGAAAGAATGAAATGAGAAGGGAAATCTATAGGAAGATGCTCAAGGAGAGACAACAAAAATCGAGCACGAGGCTCTGTGATGGAGTTGTAGTGATAGAGTGGATAGAGTACAAAGGTCATCACCATGTTCAAGAATCTAGGACCTTTAGCAAAGGCCTTACATGGTGTAAACTGACGCTCACCCCAATCAAAAGGGCGTTTACAAAAAGTAGAAATAAGCTCATCTTTGGACACAGTCCGCAGACGCTCACAACTAGGATATTCAGGAAACTCTGTCCTGGGAACCCAAAGCACAGCCGTAACAAGCTGTGGTGTGACATGAATACTAACACCCTTAACACGAGTGAAAAAGTGGGGGACAGACCGGTCAATCCAATGCATGTTGGAGTAGAACTCCTGAATAAGCACGATAGGACAAGTGACGGGCTCGTCACAAAGAGACTGTCATTCCCGACTGTGAATGACATCGGAAAGGTCGGTGTCGGCAAAATTTGCCAGAATAACTTGGCGTTCCGAATAAACACCTCGTTTAGAAAAGTTCTCCGAGAATGCCTTGTAGGCATCATCATCACAGAACCGAAGAGATAAGGGGGCAGAATCTGAAGAGGAAGAGGATGCCCTGGAACGAAGAGGGTTCCGGGACGGAGTGGATTTACGATTCGGTGCCATAAACACTACTAACGTAACTAACAGTAAAGGGAGAGAGAAAAGGAGACAATCAGAAAAGTCTCAAAACAGTTCACATTATTAAGAATATGTGAAAAGAAGTACGTATGCATGGAGAATGCATGAGCATGTGACATGCAAAAGTAATTGCATCATGGGCTCAGCCCAATCCAATCCTATCAGCACACAAACATATTGCACACATCTAAATGCATGAAAATAATGTTATAATGCTAATGTGATGCAATGCATGAGATTTTAAACTCCTATAAGTGAAAAACCATCCCAAAATTTCAACAAAAACTCATCAATTTTGAAAAACCCCAAAATTTTTCAAAAACCCCAAAAACCTAGGTTTCAAATCATGAAATGCATGAAAATGTAAAAGAATTGAAGCTTACCAAGTGAAGAAAACTTGAAAAATCTTGAAGAAACCTTGAGGAACACGATTGGAGTCAGATGAGAGAGTTTGGGAGATGAACAGTCAGAGCAATCGAGAGAGAGATCGACAGAAATGAGAAGCGGATTGCACGAGGTGTTTAAATAGAACCTCAGTAAATCTCGACAAATAGAGGTGTCGAGAGGTGTCGAACCATCTGTCGAGGTAGGTGTCAAGAAAAATGACATTCGATAGAAGCAAGTGTCGAAAAGTTATCGAGGAACATAACATCAGACACAAGAAGTGAGGCTCGATTGATCCACCAGGTGTCGAGAAGCTATCGAGGAGGCAGGAGCTTTCTCGATCGATCCACCAGGTGTCGAGGTGCTAGCAAGATTGCGATAAGAAAAAGTTGAGAAAGCTCGACAGATAGCCAGCTATCGAGGAGGTGTCGAGCCAGTTTTTCAAAAACAGTTTTTCGAGGAGAGAAAAACACAGATATGAATGCAATCAAGCATGCAACTCAACCAATGATCCAATCAACATAATAAGCTCTCAAAATCATCTCTCAACAATAATTTTTAAGCACATGGATCCCAAAAACACACGCACACACTAAACAAGTCTAACCGATTTTATTTTTCAAAAACAAGTTAAGACAGTTTAGTGAGCATATATTAACACATGTAAAACCTTGTAATGGCCAAATCGCATTGTACCTGCACATGTATCAAGAGTAGCAAAGAATATTGCGTGTTGTGTGTGAAAAACATCGCAAGATTGCAAATGTGTCAACATGTTATGACAATTTGAGATATGAGAAGATCACTTTAACTTACACACAATCATAACTGTTTGATGGGGATTATCACCTTCGAGATACATCCTATAACTCTCACATCTCCTAGAAAACACGCTTGCAATCATATTTAAAAGCATTTTTGATCTTTTTGCTTTTTCATTTTCTTTGCATATTTTATTTAAGCAAATCATGCATGGGCATATAATAGATAGAAAAGAAATACTCAATTATGTTAAGCATTTGACATTCTAATTTTGTTATGCCTAAGCACACAAATGTCATTGACACTGCACTTTTACTATGCCGAAGCATACAAGTGTCATTATGATTGGCGGGCAACAATGGTGAGATAGTTATTTATGTCTTTCTCTTAGGATTTTCTAATCCTTCCCGTCAAAAAGAGTGATACGAGTGTTAAGTGCAAGAGACAACTTAATCTTACTCATCACAAACACAAGCCACAAAACTCATTTGCTTAGTTGTGCATAGAGATGCTCATCTAAGCTACAAGAGATACAAAATTTAGAAAACTAATGACTAAAGTTTGTAGGTATTATTCATTCCTATGAGTGCTCAAAATCATTTGCTATAGAACTAGCAATTAACAATTTAACATGGTTATAATTACACATACAAAAATGTCTCCAAAAAAAAACCTACCAAATTAGGGCTAATGACTAAAGTTTGTAGGTATTTTTCATTCCTATGAGTGCTCAAAATCATTTGCTATAGGACTAGCAATTAACAATTTAACATGGTCGTAAATAGACATACACCTGCTGAGTTGTAGGATCATTGGTTATCACTAACCAAATCAGAGTGAAGGCACTAATACATAAGTTACGAGAAACTATGCAACAGTGGAGCAAAAACAGTATAAGAAGCCTAGTCAAGGACCCGCGTGTTTTGTAGTGTCTCATTGCACCCATGAAAACTATGAACATTATGGACTGAACAAAATATTTTGTATTTATAGCTCTATACATTCATATCATAAATTTGGAAGCCTAGTCAAGGAAATTAAGGTTATTAGACCTTTCATGTCTTGATTTTAAAATGAGGCTAAATCATACAGTCAAACCTCATTTTTTTTTCTATTCACACTTATTACTTTTACGCAATAACTATTTTAAACAAGATGAGTCAATATTAAAAATAAGCAATCACAAACACACACACTTGTGAGAATGTAATTGTTAAGTGACCAATCTTTTATTTTGACAAATTCTCCCTCATTATTATTATTATTTTTAAATATAGCAAGAGTTCTTTACTTGTACTCACTACTAACAATATGGTCATTCTCTTCATTTTATTTTAATTTTTTTACCTCTTAATTCTCTTTTTTTTTTCTAAAGCCTATTGCATGTGTCAAGCATTATGTGATTTAAAAGTATTGTTTAGTTATTCTCATGTGGATTCTCAAACAAATAAGTTATTCTTATGTGCATTCAGTAGCCAATAATAAATAATCAATTCATCATTATTTTGATACTATCATTTGGAGCATTATTTTTTACCACTCCCGGATTACTTTAGTCAAGATTACTTACCCCCACATGGCACAGGAGAACAAAAATGTAGCCAACAATGTTTGTGAAGTATTGGTTATGCCCAAAGGGCAAAAGACCAAAGTGTTTTTTTTATAAAAAAGATGGTTTTGTTTGTTTGTTATTGTTTGCTTAATAAGAAAACATTTATTGAGACACAAAAACAAGGGAAAGGCTTATAAATTATAACCATCTCTAGCCTTCTTTGATAGGCCAAGACTAAGAATGGTAGGGATGAAAACAAGACCCTTCCACACACAAAGAGAAACTCACCAGCCAATATTGTGAGCCAAAGAGTTCTGTTGTATTTTTTATAATATAAAACTTACAAAAAACAAAAGTAGTATAAAAAATGAACCAATATCATACAAAATATAAGGATACCTAAGGAGACTTGCTAATGAGGACGTGACCAATTTCACATCTCCTTCAAAGATTACTCAAGGGAATCCCACCATACCAACATTTTTCACATAAAAAAAGCCTTGTCATTTTCTCCCATGCTTGGATTGGATTGCCTTGGTCTGTGACCTGTCCAAGCATGAGAAAATTTACCATCCTCTCTTATGCAAACTACACATTTTTATCTATCATGCTTTCTATTTAATAAGTCATTTTGAATTCATAGGCATAAACATTTACTGTTGACAAATTAGAAGAAAGTTAGAGATGAAAAAAAAAAATCTTGCTTCATCATTATCAGCATAATATACCTCAACTTTCAAACTTAACAAAATTTTCAAATATTTATAACTGTAACAATGGTTGTTTTTAAAACCCAAAAAGTAATTAGTCTACCTATTTGCTTATAGAATAGTTGTACTTATACTTACTCTTGTAGTTTATACTGCAACGAAATGAGCACTTTTATCCTTAAACATTGTCAAAACTATCAAAATGGAAGATGATTTTATAATGGGCTCTTTGATTTTTGTACATTGAAAGGGAAATTGCTATAAAAATTATTACAGAATTGATCACATATGATTGTTGAGATTTGAAAAACGTCAAATTTCATATTGACAAATTAAAACTCATTTAGTTGAAACGTATTAAGAACAATTATTTTGTATATATTTTTGAATATAAAATAAATGCTAGTTTATTATTTATTTATTTATATATCAATTTAGTTTTTAATTTTAGAACATTTATTATTTTTGAATGGTTAAAATTCTTTAGATCACGACTTACCCTCAATGACAAAATCCTCATCTGTCCCGGATGACGACCTATCTTCCCCACATTGCATACCTTTTTTCCACTCAAAAAAGAGAAGGGGTGTGATGAGACACCCATGATTCAATTCTGCCCGGCCTTATTGTTATCTCTATTTAAGAGGTTAATTTATGTTCCCTCAAGGCAAAGATGTCTTACACTTTATTTAGCTTAATGTTTTTATTCAGAAACATATTTTTTAAAGGTACCAAACACATTTTAGATGATAAATATTACATTAACAATATTTTAATAATAATTTCATAACAAACTCTAGATGGTGGTAGGTATGATTTTTTGGTATAGGCAGGAATCGAATTTCAAATTTCTTATTCAATAAATAGAAAATTTATCAATCAAGTTAATTATAACCCATTGCTATCTAACATTTGTTGTGAAATTGGTGTTTCTCCTTTTTAGACTAGTAACTTTCTATTTTATTATGTGGCAAATTGTGACAAAAATTATGTTATTTATGTGGCCCAACATTACTCTAAGAATAAATATTACTACCGCATACCTTTGGTGCGATGGTCACTCAACAAGTATAAGTGTCTGTGGAGTGTGGGGTACCGGGATTCAAGTGTCTAGGAGAGAATTTCACACACATACACACTTAAATTAGATTAGGTTAGAGTAGAACTTTTATCTTATAAATATTAAAAAAAAAAAAAAAAAAAATCTATCGAGGCTCATCAGCACATGCAACGTGGCACATGGCAAATGGCAATTCGAACACACCATGCACGCGCCAATCTAAACACAAAATCATCCAAATGGCGCTAGTCTGAAAAGCCGTAAACCACTAAACCTTCAGTCCTCTGAAACGGCGCCGTACATCACCATGCACGCGCTTTAGCACAAATGGAAAAGAAACCCAAAAAAAAAAAAAAAAAAAAAAAAACTAAATATCAAAAGCAAAGCGAAACCATCTTGCTACACTCACTAGCCTCAAAAAATAGCCAACAAAAAACCATGTCCGGAAATTTAAGCTGCGTGATCGTGGCCGTCGATGGAAGCGAGGAGAGCATGAACGCTTTAAGATGGGCCCTCGATAACCTCCAGCTCCGATCCCCTACGGACGATTCCACCGCTGGCTCCTTCGTTGTCCTCCACGTTCAATCTCCGCCGTCCATCGCCGCTGGCGTCAATCCTGGTTCAATCCCCTTCGGTGGCCCCAGTTAAGTATAGCATTTACACGGCACCGTTTTTATTAATCACTGAAATGATTAACACTAACGAAATGTTAATTTCTTAATTACATAATAATTAGGCGATTTGGAAGTGCCTGCGTTCACTGCTGCTATTGAAGCTCACCAGAGACGAATCACTGAGGCGATTCTGGACCACGCTTTGCGAATTTGCTCCGAAAAGAATGTAAGTATAATTCAATACACACTTATAAATTGGTATATGAGTATGTTGTTGAATTTTGGTTGTCATATATATTTTAAGGTACAATAGGATTTGAATGAGCTGACTAGAATGAATCGTGTTGTTTAGGCGGGATTTGAATCCAGTACCTAATTCCACGACAAGAGACTTAACTAGTTGAGCTAACTGGAATGAATCGTGTCGTGTGTAGTTTATCTTAATTACTAATGAGTGTATTTTTCTGTTTCCATATTGGTGGCTGAAGAACTCATTAGGTGTACACTTTAGCATTTTGACTTGTGGATAGGACAAGAGGGAATTGGATGGTTATTTTGATAAATAGTAGTATTTTAAAGTGGAGAGAATCTGAATTCGGGGAGTATATGCTTTCTCTAAGATCCTATTGTCATACAGTTTGCTTTACCTAATTTGTAATTGGAAATTTTTTTGTTCTTTTACGCGCAGATAAATGTCAAAACTCATGTAGTTGTTGGTGATCCAAAGGAGAAGATCTGTGAAGTTGTTGAGAATTTGCCAGCGGATTTACTTGTGATGGGGTCCCGTGCTTTTGGCCCTATTAAAAGGTAAATTTCTGTGTTATTTAATAGTCCATTGTCTCGGACTAATGGTAAGTTAGTCATCGTTTCTTGGAAGTTAGCAGTTTTTTCTCATACAATTTAGACCAAACTGCTGGTGGTACCTAATTGATTCTTAGCCTTAAACTTAGTTCACATTGAATGCCTGGACCATTATCTAGAAAGCTTGCAAGTCATAAAGTGATTATTATTCCGGTCTAGTGACTCTCATGATTGTTATTGATTGTCATGGTACAAATGCTTGTTTAGTGCCGTATCTTACAAGTTAAGGTTTTTTTTTTTTTTTTTGGAGGAAAATCTTACAAATTAAGATTAGACACAACAATCCTGTCTTTTAGCAAGTGTATGAGGCCACTTTGGAGGGTACTAATTGGTTTGTACTTTGTAGTGCTATTTTCATATGCATTTCATCATCGTATAGACTTATTGTTTATTGGGAAAAAAAAAGGATTTTAAACATGTGATGCGTATTTATTTCACCTACTGATTTTTGGGATTCACATGGGATCCCCTTTCTATCGTTTGCCTTCTCATTGTGCAGTGTTCTTGCAACATAAAAAGTGTACGTGCCAGTAGTTCTCTGTTTTGTTCTTCACTTTCGCTCCCTTTTTAGTGCAATGCCATGCAATCAATATTAACGAATACCATGTGGGATCATTCTAATGAGTTAGGTCTAGTGAAGATGGCATGATTTTGGAGGCAAAGTGGCTTGAGGAGTAGACAGAACTCCTTGGCAGGGCTGGTGCCTGCACAAGAGAGCAACAAATTGGATTGCCTTAATGAGTGTAACCATAGCAATCCATTTTGAGATTAGCTGAGTTATGCATCTAGTATACTTCCAATGTACCTAATGTATTATGTTTTTTTTTTTTCAATAAAACTTTATTACCTATAAAAAAAAATAAAAAAATAAAAATCCAGAACATGATGGAGCCAAGAATATTCTTGAAGTGGAAAGGATGGACTCTTTCATTTAGTTGGATGGAAGTGGAAGAAGGGACTGAGCATGGAAGGTGTTCCTTTCCTCCCCTTCCTACCTGTAGGGGTGGTATATTGTGCAACGGATATATGCAACATCGATGTCACATGCATGAAGGGTTGAAGTATGTGGGTCTCACATACATGTAAGAGGAGTGTTGTATATACATGTTGCACGTACTTTTTGCTACAAGGAAGCGGGATGGAAAGAAAGGATTTTGAGAGACGTGTTTTTGCATATTTTATTCTATTTGGGGCTGCCACTTGTTTTCCTTTCTCTCTTCAATGGTTCAGCTGAATGCATGCAAAGAGAGATAGTTCCTCCCGTCCACTTCCTCCCTTCATACCATTCAAACTAGGTTAGATTGCATAGATGGTGAAGGGAAAGGAAATGGAAGGGACAAAGAGAGAAGGAAAGGAAGGCAAGGAGGAATAGTTTCCCTCCAAGTGTTTGGTTGCCTGTGGTAGAAAATGATGAAAAGAAAGATATTGTCCAAATAATTATTGTAAATTTAATGTCTTGTTTACAAGTCTTTATCCTCCTTATTGGGAGGAAACAATATGGTGGGCCTAAAGGGAGAGCCAAGGGATCCCTCCCTTTTCCTTGCCTAGCTTCCTCTTCCACCAACTTTAAGTGAATCAATTTCTCTGTAATTGGCTAATAGCCGAACATTCCACAATGGATCTTGATACAAACATAAGGCCCATGGGGAAGGTACCGCATTGCAGTCTCTGAAGTAGCCATATGTCTTCCTTGATATTAGTTGCATACATTGTTTTTCTGTACATTTTCTCTCCTCATTATTTATCTGCATATGAAATAATATGACAAATTTTGTCTTGTATTATGGGTTTGAGGGATTTGATAAGATGAAGAAGATGGTGGACATCCTAATATGTATGCTAAAATTGGTGAAACTCAATGTATGTTCACAGGATGTTCTTGGGAAGTGTAAGCAGCTATTGCACCTGCCATGCACAATGCCCAATTATCATAATCAAGGGCAAGGAGACTGCCTGACTAGCTAAGCTAGGTATGAATCTCAGTACTATGCTGTGAGAAGTTCACGAAAATTTTATTGTTTTTAGTTTTGGTCTAGATTGTCTAGGACCTATTTGTCAATTATTTTTAGTCCTGACAATGTTTTCCTCTATGTATCTTGTCTTACCAAAGTCTATGTTGCTCATGATCCTTTATTTCAATATAAGTCTTACTGTTGAAGCATTTTGCATATGGGCACATGACTGTGTTCTTGAGGTCTTCTATGCTGCTTTGAGATTTAACAAATGTCTTGGCGAACCTCCACTTCTGGCCATAATTTTCTTTAAACCAAGTTCATAAATTCTGTACTTATGTTCTCACTTTGTTTGGGAAAGCATGCTTAGCTTGTGTTTCTATATAGCTGGATCTATTTAGGATATTTTTGAATATTTTATTGTTTGCTCGTTCAACGATTAAAAATAAACTCATGTTTATGCTACTGTAGCATTGTGGCTTCCCTACCTAAAATGAATAGTTGCAAGTTGCAACTGATATATTTGATCAAAGAGATGAATTGAATTGGTTCGGATTTGTGCATGATGAATCAAAAATTTTCCCCCCCAAAAATTTTCAATTGTTGTTGCTATTATTTTCGGCAATTAATCCCTGGTCCATTTGTTTCAGCTTTGTTTATCAAGATGTTCTGACTGTTGAATTCATTTCAGCTGCACAGAACACATTGCACTGTTATTTCGCATTGGGTTGTGCACTGAATCTTGTTTACTAAATAACAATTTCCCATTTCCCATTTCTTATTTCTATTATATTCTACATATTTTTTTAATGCTTTATTTATAGCCGTGTCTACCTTACACAGTCATTGGTTCCTTATGGACCTACACACATGTAGGTTCATTTAGTGAGCCAGTGGATTCCTCCTGTAGGCAGTTCTCCTAGGTCTGACACATGGTCAGCGCCTACTTAGTAAGAACAGTTCTGTCTTTATAGAAGACCTTTAGTTATGATGATGATACACATTTTGCAGTCATCTTTTGAATTAACCAATTAGCTGCTGCAGATTGATTAGATAAAGTATCTACTAAATGTGACATTTTTTCTAAAGGGTAGAAGCAAGCAAATCAGACCTACATCAATGCATTGCATTATTTGTGCAAGCGCACACACAAGTGCGCGCATATATATTAAAGTAAATAAATTTTATTTGAAAAGAAAAAGGGAAGATTACCTATGAGAGGTGATTCTTTCTATCTTTTTCTAAAGAAGACAATCACCAAAAAAAAAGTATAAAATTAACAAATGACATCGAGGGGATGCTACCCAAGGACATCCAACATAAAAGGACCTCAAAAGGAGCTCTTTGGTTACAAAATAGCTCAACACCATCAAAAGTTGTCCTATTTCTTTCACCCCAAAGGGTCGACATAACACATAAAGCAATAATTTGCCAAATTTAGCAAACCCTATGCTGATGGAATTGTCATTGCCAACATTCCAGGAGCTTAATCATAGATATTGGCACCACCCAAACTGTCCCAAACAAAGCAAAAAACAAAGGACCAGATATCTATCGCGACTGAACAATGAAGCAAAAGCTGGTCAATCCTGCTTCTCTTACACATGCAAAACACCAATCAATTATCAATAAATGGCTCTTACAAAGTTCAATTGTTAATATTTCCCCAGCATTGCTTTTCTTGCCAAAAAAGGCAACCTTTCATGGGACCCTAGCACCCTGTATGCTTTTCCATGGAAAAGAACGGTTTGTTGTGCCCCCTATGGGCGTTATAATATGAATGAACCTCAAATACCCCATTCTTTGTTGGCCTCCGAAACCTTGATCTCAACCATGGAAGTATGGAAGGTTTCCGTAGAGCTGCTAAAAAAAAAAATTAAAAAAAAAAAAATTCCTTCGACTCCAGTCTCAATCCTGGAAAGGCTGAATGAATTGAGGGTTCTAGTGTCTGACCCAACATTCAGATGGATTGGCTTAATAAGAGGCCACAGTAGGATCCTTTTTGTGTTGTAATTTGAAATATATAGGTTGTGTTGCTCTTACTTTCAAACTTGGGGCTTGTTGATGGGATATGGCAAGGGACATGAAAGGAGACATGCAATTTTTAGAATTTGTGGAGTGATAATATGGCTTAAATTTAATTGGAGACTCAATGAGAAGCATAATGTTTGATAAAAATGAGAGGAGTGAAGAACAGACCTTTTTTATGCGCTGGCTACTTTATATTTCTAATGCTGACTTGGCATCCCTAATTTTGAAACTAAGTTGGTTGTATCTATTTTTTGTTGAACTCATTCAATAGAATTGGATCTGTGCTGCAGCTTAGGTTTTTAATACCCGTTCTCATCTTGTGTTGATGCTGATGGAGATCCAAGAACCAAGATAATGTTGTACTTATGCAGTGCACTTGAGTTCATAGTTGTTGCAGTTGGGGATGCTAATGCTGTACAATCACTCTTCACATCCTTTGCAAGCTGGTTTGGTGAAGAAAATTGCATATATGGCATCATCGTATATTTTGTGCAGCTATTGTTGTTGTTGTTGTAAAATTGTAAATCTTTGTGTATCAACATGTAACTTTAATTTTATTCATATGCTACATTGGGTGGGTGTTTTATTGATATTTGTTCTAAATAAATTGATTTTCTTTGACCCTTAGTTTCTCTTTTGACACCAGCTTGTGTTTATTTTTAGTTTTGCTTTCTGAAACAAATGTCTGTTAGCAATTACAGATATGGTCATAGCTCATTGTAACACTACCCGTTTTTCAGTGGCTTGAAGACTTTTTCTGCTTACGTTCATCTTTTATGCTTTTCACATCTGAGTGAAGCTATGTTGACCTCATCTGGTGCTATTTTTTCTGGTTTTGTCTTGACCTGCCTTGGTTCAAGTGAAATTCTGCTCTATTAATTAGATGGACAAGGCATTCTCAATTTCTCATACATAATATATGTTAGAAATTTATTTATTTATTTATATAGAAATTGTTGGTACTTGATGTGGTGAAAGCATAATGCAGGTTCTGGCAGCTGCATTGGTGGGGGTGTGATGCTTAGGATAAGAATTAATATCACAGATCAATGGTTGTGTGGTACCAATATGCCCTTCTTAGTTCTTAGATCCTCTGGTCCATTGTTGGGTGGATTAGATGGGTGTGGCAATATTTTGCTCCACCAGGCTTGTCGACAATTTGCAATTCCAATATCATATGACTGAACAATGAAACCTCGTGAGTGTGGTGGGGACTGCCATTTAAATCATTGAGGAGTTGAGTGGGTGAGTTTTCAGTTTTTATCCATTAGTATCTCTTTGTTTGATTCTCAAAAAAAAGTATCTCTTTGTTGACAATGTTGTCTTTTCACCACAAGTAGAAGTGATTTTCCTTGGATTCATTTCTATATGCCCTTTTTGGGTAAATAGGATATCTGCAAGTGCACCAGTTCTCTTTAATATGGAAAGCAAAGTTTTGGGGTGTTTTTGAAGGATGAAATAATGCCTTGTAAAAGCATAACATGATGCAGAAGAGGAATATTTTGTATCCTTAGGCTTTAGGGTTGTTATTTGTCAATGTTGAAGTGTTTTTGGTAATAGGATTCTACTCACGGGTGCTCTTAGAGCACCATTTTAGAAAGAAAAAAATTATGAAAAAATGAAAAAGTAACTGATTTTTTTTTTTACAACATTTTTAATTTTTCATAAAAAGTTTTTTAAAATGGTTGATTAATGGATGCTCTAAAGGTACCATTAACCGGACCCTATTATGTTACTTTTTTTTTTTTTCCAGTAATGTAAAACTAAAAAATTTCAGCTGCTTCATCCAAGAAAACTCAAAATATCAGCTTAGCAAAATGCAAATAGACCACATGATTTAGGTGCATTATCAGAGGCTAGAATCTTTCTTCAGAGGGGCAGTCGGTACAATATGTGTACTTATTTCAGTGAAATGTTCAGTTTAAAGAGCTATAAACAACTAAGCTAATGTACAACTTATTCCATATCAGGTTCAGATCTGGATGTATCATACATGTTGATAACACCAAGGACAACTGGAAATACAGATTTTACAGAAGTTGGGGCCATGGCTAGAAGGAAAGTCTTTGTAAGTCCGTGACCGACCGTGTCTTGTACAGTTGTACTCGACACAAGTAAAGGACAAAAATCTAGTGCTGTCATTTTTCTGTAAAGAAAACTAAAGTAGTCACGAGAAGCTTCAGACCAAAACAATGAAACTCATTCATCTTCCTCATGTCATGTTTATGATAGTATCCTTCAATTATCTAATAATTTCACTAATGACACTGTCCCTAATGCTAGCTTGTTGACTTTGTTTTCTTAAGCACTTTGAATAGTTGAATCAATCACAAGACAGTTTTAACTTATAGAGGTAATTCAAAATAGTTTTTGTAGTTAGGAGATTGGAGAAAAGGAATCACAAATTTACTATAATGTAGGACTTGCAAGGAACAAACAGTCTACTTTTTAGGTCGAGTATCAACCAATGGGTTGGCCATTTGTCCTTCAAGGGTTATTTAGTACTCAGCAGAAATATTGTAGAAATATTAATGAATAACGTTGTCTTTTAGTATTGAATTCAAAATTGACTGTTGGTACAAAATAATAAATACAGATATGATAGGTCAAAACTTCCTTAAAATGTTTTTTTATCTTCAATGTAAGTGATTGACCTAAATCGAACAAATTTTTTCAATTCAAAGTTCAAATACACCATAGATGGCTAGTGGCCTTGTGCTTGTTAGTTTAGTCACCCAATAATTTTGTTTAGTTAGAATGATTCTTAGCAAAATCTAGCATAAGAGATTGTGAATCGTTCAAGTTTCAGGCGTGGAAAACTTGACCCCTCAAATTTTTGTAGTCAAATAACATTTTTTCTCTCTCTTTATGAGTAGAAGTCTTTGTATCTAACTTTTGAAAAAAAGGCCAAAACTTTGAAAATGAGAAAATGCTAAACAATACCCCCAATTTGCTTACTTTATAATTTCGAGCTTAGTAGGAAGTGGATCTCTAAGTGGCACTTTCGTGATTCACGCAGATCAGAAGGGCCAAACATGTCTTAGGGTAGATGTTCTACCAGATAACGACTTTCTTTGAACAATTATATCTATAGCCACGCTGTTTAGAACCCACAAAAAAACTATTTATTTTGTTCTAGGCTTTTTAGCTCCTCGTTTATTAAATACTAATAGAGCTTCTAGCTTTGTCTTTTAGCCACAGTTCCACTCCAACTTGTGCCTTCTTTATTATGAACCGCAACACATAGCTATTATTTTGCGGCCTATTCTTAGAGCCTAGCTAAATGTTGCATGATTTGACTTCATGATGTTCCATAATTCTCCTACCTGAAACTAACCAATTCATAATCTTACACCAATAATTACAAGGTTATTTACATAATTTCAACCCCTTAACTTCTTGTATATATAGTCCTATATGCTATCCCATTCCCCATGCACACAACACAATCACATTAAGATCTTTCTATTACTATCTCTCTTAGTCCAAATACCAAGCCATGGACTTGAGAATTTCCATGTTGGTGTTGTTCTTTGCTCTTCTTATCTCTACCACAAAAGCTCTAGATCCCTGTGATTCACAATCCAATGGCAATGACCTCTCAGTCATTCCCATCTATAGCAAATGCTCACCTTTCAAACCACCAAAGATTGAGTCATGGGTCAACACAATCATGGACATGGCTTCGACCAATGACCCAGAAAGGGTCATGTATTTGTCAAGCTTAGTAGCCAAAAAAAAGACCAGCTCAGTCCCAATAGGCCCAGGTCAGAGACTCTTTAACATTAACAACTATGTGGTTCGAGCCAAACTAGGCTCACCTGGCCAACTCATGTACATGGTTTTAGACACAAGCAATGATGCAGCTTGGGTCCCATGTTCCGGGTGCGCCGGATGTTCCAACACCATGTTCGCACCCAATACTTCCTCTAGCTACACACCGTTGGATTGCTCTAAGCCCCAATGCTCTAATCTACGTGGAGTCTCCACATCATGTGTAAGCGGTGGGGCCACTGATCAATGTCTGTTTAATCAAACCTACGGTGGAGATTCATCTTTCTCAGCTACACTTGTACAAGACTCATTAACGTTAGCCAATGATGTTGTTCCAAATTACGCTTTTGGTTGCATCAAAGCTGTCTCTGGCGGGTCAATTCCGACCCAAGGGTTATTGGGTCTGGGTCGTGGGCCCTTGTCTTTGTTATCACAATCCGGGTCACTCTACTCGGGTTTGTTCTCATATTGCCTACCCAGTTTCAAATCCTACTACTTTTCCGGGTCACTCAAACTGGGTCCATTGGGTCAACCCAATAAAATCCGAACCACCCCACTATTAAACAACCCGCACCGCCCGTCTTTGTACTTTGTGAACCTCACAGGAGTGAGCATTGGCAGAGTTTTGGTCCCCATAGCCCCAGAGTTTCTAGCATTCAATCCCAACACTGGATCCGGAACCGTAATAGATTCGGGTACGGTTGTGACCCGATTCGTCCAACCCGCTTACGAGGCAATTAGAGACCAGTTTAGAAAGCAAGTGCAAGGTCCATTTTCGAACCTGGGTGTGTTTGATACGTGCTTTGCTTCAACAAGTGAAGCTGAGGCACCAATAGTGACTTTTCATTTCACGGGCTTGGACTTGAAATTGCCAACGGAGAACAGCTTGATTCATAGTAGTTCTGGGAATTTGGCTTGTTTGGCTATGGCTGCGGCACCCAATAATGTGAACTCGGTGTTGAATGTTATAGCCAATTATCAGCAACAGAACCTTCGGATTTTGTTTGATGTTGCGAATTCTCGTGTGGGAATTGCACGTGAGCTTTGTAACTAGTTGCTTTTAGGCTTAGCTCAAGTTGGCCATAAAAGCTGGTTTGCTTTGCTTTGCTTAGATTGTGCCTTTTTTTTATTTTATTTTATTTGTATTTCATGTCACTTAGATTGTGGCTTAATGTTTAATAGTTGGTAAAGTAAATAATGTGGATAATTTGTATGTGTAATGGTCGTATTTTATGGCTATGCTTTATTACAACAAATGAACAAATTGGTTTGCATTGTTTTGTTTTGTTTTTTATTTTATTTTGAAGATAGATACTAGGGATAGGGAAGTATGTTGAGAATTTGAACCACAAGTATAAGGTAAAAAGGGTGTTGTTACAAATTTACAACTAATTTTGTGGGAGAAAATGGCTAAATGCCTTTTATTTTTAAAGTACATAGTAAAATTTTCATTTTTTCAAAGTATTTAGTAAAATGCTTATGTTTTGGAACTTGATTTTGTGCGTAAAACTCAATATCCTCAAAATCGAGTTTTATGTATATTTTTAAGTAGAACTCGACATTAGTAATGTCGAGTTTCACTTAAATTTTCAAAAAAATTTAAGTAGCAAAATATACATAGAACTCGATAATGCTAATGTCAAGTTTCACCTAGAACTCAATTTTGTTAAAATCGAGTTAAAAAAAACAAGAGCATTTTGCTAGATACTTTGGAAAGAGTTGTGTTTTGCTACATAATTTAAAAATAAAGCATATTTAGCCATTTTTCCCTAGTTTTGTGTGTGCTTTTATTTTTATTTTATTTCTTTAGAAGGTGAACTAGGCCCAATAAGGGCCGAGGCTCAAGAGATCCCATAAAATCATTTGCAAAAACGCTAGCCCAAGCCATGCCCTCTTGGGTAGCATCAAATTGGGCCTTTTGGTTCTAATAAATTTATTTTTGATATAAGCGGGATTTATTTCAAAATCCTTTATTTAAAAACGAAAAATTTCACCTGTTAAGTTAATTGGAATTGATTAATCTATACGAAACTTGATAATACACATTTAAGACTAGTAGTCGTCTCTTAAAAAAAATAAAAGACAAAAAAAAAAAATTAACTTTTTCCTCTCAAAAAGTTTACTTCATAATGATTTCAACTGTTCATTAGGGTAAGACAACTATAATGACATTGACCTTTAACATAGATTTTTTTTTTCTTTTTTTGGGTTAGAAGAAGAATATCATTAAACAAAATGAATATCAGTACTAAAGCAATATCTATCTCTTTTTTTTTTTTTTCTTTTTTTTTTGCTGAATAAAGCAATATCTATCTTGATACATAACATAAAGTGATAAGACATATATAGATGCAATTATACACGTTGCATGCATTTTCATAATTCTAGGGTAGCCATTAAAATGGAACAGCCTCCAAAGTTTCACATTGAAAATTCCTCTTTTCTATCATCGTTCACTTAAAAAATATACTCAAAAAGCTTCGCACTAGCATCCGAAAATGCAAAAAAAAACCTATTTTACCTTTTCAATCACTACTTTATCTATTTTACTAACTTATTTTACAACTCACCTTACATCACAGTTTTTATTTTTACATATAACCCAATAAAATAATATAAATTACCTAATAAAATAATAAAAAGTATTATTCTCTCTCTTTTTTCCCACTTACTTTTTCTCTTCACACACAACCACATATTAAAATTATATATATATATATATATGTATATATTTACAACCTATAAACAGTAAGGTTGCATATATGCAACCTTACTATTCATAGGTTGCAAATTTTTTTAAGTTTACAAACCTGGATGGAGTGGGTTTTGGGTAGCTTAGATTGTAAAATAGCAACTGGGGGTGTTTACACCCCCAATACTAGTGCTCTGAGTATAATACATGCATGAAAGCGTTTAGATAGTTTAATTATTTAAAGTTAAATAACTTTAAGCAAATAAGTGACTTATTTAAAACAAGTTAACTTATTTACTTAAATCAGTTTTTGTCTCACATTCTAACAAATAATCTAACAGTAAATAAGTTTAGCTAAAACTACCAAACACACAAAAATTTAAATCCTACATAAGTGCTTGAACAAATTCAAATTAAATCCACACAATAAAATATAGCTAAGTATTATTTTAGAGTAGTTATAAGATTATTATACATTTGAGTATCAAATATAAGAAAGTTTGAAACTTCCTTGCATTTCTCAAAACAATGACCAAGAAAGAAGGATATATTAAAGAATCCACCAAATTTTCTCCGACAACAAATGGAACACCCCTCCTACTCTTACTTAGAACATTCCTCCACAGTCTTAACATCTCTTCATCAATATATATATTTTTTTTTTGAGAAACTTCTTCATCAATAATATTCACGATCACCAACACATTCATAGAATGATAGAACCAAAAGTACTCCAACACAAACCAACAAACTCCAAACACACAAACACAAAACATAAAGAACAAGTAAAAACAAAATCAAAGGGAGAGACTCTTTTGCTTAATATGGTCTTCTCTCTCAACCATCTCTCTCTTTTCCTCAAAGAAAACATTGTTAATAATTCTGTCAACCCCACCACTGATGCACTGCAACACCTTCATCTCTCAACCTTCCATATAGTGCTAAGCACTCCCAATAAGCCCTCTTGCTCTTACTAATTCCTTTTTTCCCACCATGTCCTTGTGGCTTGCACTCCAAGAAAAGCTCATCCACCAACCTTATAGCCTTGCTCTTCACCATTTCTTCCACTACTTCAGCCTCTGCTTTCATGACCACGTACTCTTCACCCTTCACATTCTTTCTCAACCAATCTGACATCCCAATTTGCAAAACCTCTTTGCCTGAAGATTCCTCTGTCATGGTCTTGATCTTGTACATCTCGAACTCTTTGTTCCTCCTTGGATAATGCTTCGCAAACCAACTTGTTCCGCTGCCACCTTCTTTCTCTGGCAACCCAACATCTATAAACAAATGTCGAGGATAGCTCTCGAGCGAGTCACCCATTAAATCAGGAAGGTACTTTGTTTTTTTCAAGTACCTGCTCGATCTCTTTGAAGATGCACGTGGTGGCTCGAGGAGAACATCTTCGAGATTCTTAAGTGCTGCTTTTTTTGCTTCCAAGGCATACCCAAATAGCTTTCTTTGTGTAGCTGAGTTAAGATCGACAAGACTTGTTTTCCTCATGGCCATGATGGTCGAGTCGAACTGCCTAAGGTAAACGATTTTGTAATTTGAGGGCTTATGGAATGCAACGGAGGGGTTTTCACTGAGTTCAACTGTGACAATGCCACCAATCTTGAGAGTCCTGTCAATGAATTCTGAAGCAGCAGGAAAGTTTGATAACAAAACAAAATCGAAACTTTCACTTGGGATCGAGCTTTGTCGATCTAAGTCATTGAATGAGATGAGGTCCATTTCATTGTCGTTTAGAATTCGAGACCTTTGAATGGTTTCCTCATTGCCATTGGTTAAGAAAACAGCTTTCTTATCTCCCACTTTCATAAGGCCTTCATTTGTCAAATCACGAAAAATCAATGGCAACAGTTCAAGATTGATCATATCATCAAAAGCATCAAATTCTGGTGAAGAGGACAATGAGGGTCCTCTAATAATCGCCCCTATCTTAGGGAACGAAACAATAAGCAATGCCAAAATCATAGCACGAGCAAGAAGACTCAAAATTTTGGAGTTTGGGACTCTAATGATCAAATATTGAGCATCAGGGTAAACTCCAAGCCTACCCCCAATAGGCAAATGCTTGTATTTCTTAGAGTGTTTGGTGTGGACAACTTGAGCTACATCCATGGTCATATTCACAAATTCTTGAATGACGGAATGCCCGCTTGGTACAACTTATTTTTCAGCTTTTTGAAAATTGAATTGTAGAAAAAAACTGAGAAAACAGTGAACTAAATTAGGATTTTGTTGTATATATATCGAGCAATGTATTCAGAGATAGGGGACAGAATAAAAGATGGGAAAGAGAGCTAAGATGAAAAAAAGAGAGAGTAAAGAATGGGAGCTATGCAGAGAGGAGAGGAAGCGAGAGAGTCAAACAGAACTTAGCGAGTGCAAAACCTAGCAGCGGTGTGATTTCCACCCACGAGGGCCACACGGGTGCTTTGCACATTAAACCACAATAACATCAACTGTCTCATCCGCTGTACCTCCATTCTTGATTTTGTGTCCCAGATCGATGATGATGATCTCCAATGTTGACACTATTTAGCGATACATTTTGAGATCAATTAAGCTAAGCTAGCGTGAGAAATAACTAAATTTCATACACACATACATCACCAATCAAAGGAACATGGAGGAAGACAGTAGAGAGAGGTTTTGATTTGGTTTTCTTTTCTTTTTTTGGGTAGTTCTTTTAAGGTTGTAGAGGGAAACTAAAAAAAAAAAAAATGGTGAAATGGGGAATAAGATCATTGAGGAGATAATTGAATATTATTTATGAGAGAGAGAGCTAGATTGAAGGAGAGATTCTAAAGGGAATGAGTAGATTTGATTTGTCAAAACCATTGGTACCACGAGAAACAAGTTTGGCCTCCCATTAATTGCTAGATGTTTGCTATTATTAATTTTGCTCTCTAATAGTATCTTTTTTCATGCATGGAGTGGAATTCTGTGATCCTATGAAAGCGCTTAGCGTTTGTTGTAAGTTGTAACTTACGCGAGTTTGAGGTGGCATTGGTTTTTGACTAAAAAGATAGGGTTTGATATATCTGGGGATTAAGATCCAGTGCATTAGCTAAAGGCTATTGCATCGTGCAATTAACCATGATGTGTGAGAGAGAGGTGAAAAGATAAAGTGTAAAAGTTAAATAGTAAAAAATTGAGAGTTAAATTTTTATTTATTTATTTAAGGGTTGAGATTAAAAGTGACTTTTGCAACTTTTAATCTCAACTATTGATATCCTATTGCACCGGATCTCAACCCATACCTGGGTGTCCTCCAACTTCATATCCAGGATTTGATTTGAAGTTATTAGTTATTATAGTTAAGTACATAGTTGGCTCCCAGATTTAGCTCCATGATTTTTTCAGTTTCTTCATTTTTGGTCTTTAGCCTTTTAAAAAATCAACCGCTTTCTTAGAGCATCAACATCAACTATGCTAAAAAAAATGTTATTTTGATCAATCAAAAAAGTTATTTTATTTATTTTAACACACAATTTTACAATTTATTTATACCACATCTCTTACTTTTAACATAGCGTCAATAAAATAACCTAAAATAAGATCAAAATTTTATTGAAAACAAAAAAAAGAAAAAAAAACTCAACCGCATAGAGTAGAACACATGTTAAAGAAGAAAAGAGAAAAAAATTTCAACCACAATATGAGAGACATGACATGTGAGAGGAGAGACAAAATGAAAAGAAAGAGTAAAAAAGTTATAGAACATGGTAACATACATTTATATTTAGTAGAAATGTATTGTTCCAAATGTTGATGTAGGGGTGATTTTGATGTTTGGTGTGGTAAATGCTAAAAAATTAGCATTTAGCACACTTGATGCTACAATTTAAGTATAACTATGCTATTATCAACCTCCTATAAATAAGTAAATACACTATTCAATATATATATATTTTTTTTGAGATTTTACTTGAATCTATATATATATATAATAATGGGTGAAGCTGAGAGGAACTTATATTAGAATTCCAAAATAGAGTTTTAATTTTGCGCCATATGTCATAAATTATTTATTCTTAAAGAGTTTTATTTCTTAATTTTAGAATCAAATGTGAGACCACATCATAAATATTAATCCAAGTGAGTTATTAAATACAAAAACCAAAGAGTCTAGAATAAATGAATTGTAAAAAAAAAGTGTTTCACAATAATACAAAAAAAAAAAAAAAAAAAACATGGACAATTTACATTTTATACCTAATAATATCCTTACATATTTTTTTAAAGAGTTAATGAAATATAAAAATGACTATCAATAGTATTTAAATTATATATATATAAGAATTATATTATACATCTTATTGCATATCTTTAAATGTATTCATGCATATGCATGGGGTTACAAGTTAGTTACAACTAATTACAATAGTTGGCTATGGTAATTATGCTTTTTATTATAACTAGTCGCAGACCCACGCGATGCGCAGAAAAATATGAAACACAATGCAATAAAAAAAGTTATCTCTTATTTTATAGTGTGAGAACTATTAGACCAAGTTGTAACCATATATACTTTATTAATTACTATACAGATACATGCAAATCAACTCTTATAGGTATATTTTTCTCCTAAACATAGATCAACATTTAGTTCTTTCTCATAATCAATAAATCATATATCATAAAGTGAAAATATAAAATAAAATAAAATTCAAAAAACAATTTTTTTTTCATCATATGAACATTTGAATAAATCCCGCAATATATAAATCTTCATATTCATAAACCATATGATTACTTAGATTATATAGTAAAATAAGACCAACCTATCCATCATAACATTGCAGTATTGTCTAGATATAATTATATAAAAGTCATGTTTTGTTGATCTTGTCTCATTAATCCAAAAGTAACATTTATAAGACTAATAAGATCTTTAGAGAGTAACATATGACGGGGAATTCTTAGTTTGAATAACCGATTATAGATATATAAATCATCCAACACAACCGTCAATTAGAAGATAGAATCTATAACTTTAATACAAAAATTTGGCAAAATGATTAAATAGTATACTACCTTCAGCTTAGTGATATAAAGATATTTTTTATAAGGAGTGTACACCTTCAACCAAGAGAAATTAATCAAAACATTTTTAATCACTATCAACTATGTTAGTTTGCTCTTTGTTTTTCATGGTTTCTCTTCCAAATGAAGGTGTCATTGACAAATTTAAACAACAAAAAATTATAGAGTAGTTATACAAAACTATTCAAAAACTATTATTCAAAACTTTGTACGAATAAATTCATTTTCCTGTTCCATATGTTGTACGTACTTATGGAATTTAAAAGTTCACTCTCCATTAAGGCTTGCATTACAAATACCAATGACTTCATCATAGAAATCAACCCTATTGAGAAGTTTATGTGGTGTAATGCTTAATTTGTCAAAAGTGGGGGAACGTTAGGCATTTTTTCTGTTGTTAACACAACATAAGCTTAATCTGGTTCTATGTAACAGAATTTGTGCAATTTCAAAATCACAAAGAGACTAAAAGGGGGGATAAACAAAAGATTAATTCAAAAATGTTATATGAATTAAGCATTGCATATATGAAAGATTTAAGAAAATAATGGGACATAATATGTTATTCAAACTAACACAAATATGGGGTTTGAACCACAAATATGGGACACCACAAAGAATTTATTTACCTCTAGGCTATCATTTGCCCCCCTAAAAATTAATCTAGAAGGTTAGACAAAAGAATAATTGGAATTTCAAAAAAGAATTAATCACAAGTTCCTCAAGTATCTATACATAAAAACATTAATAGCATAATGATGCTCTAGAGTAAATTATATTTTGTCTTATTCTTTTTTTGATATTTTCCTTAAAGATGATCAACTAAGCAAAGTAAAAACTTACCAAAAAAACTCAAATGAACTAAAATTGTGTTGCCAATTCTAAGTCAATTAAGAGTAACAAAAGTCAATATCATTAAAAAATTTGGGAAGGAAAACAACAAAATCACTTCACATAGACTAAATGTAAGAAAACCAAAAAGAAAGGGAAAAAAAAAAAGTTCATTTCTATTTGTGTGTTTTGTTCACCTCAATGGTCATTCTATTGCTGACTTACCTTTGAAAATCTCTAACAAAAACAATCGATGTCTTCTCAAAATGGTGAAAACTAAAATTTGATTGAAAAATGTGGAGAACAAATAGTATTGAACTAATTTTTTTGTTGTAAATGATGTGGTGATTGTATCTAGAATGGTCATTGGTAGATATATTGTAAAGCTTAAATAAAAAATGATTGATGTGTGAGTGAGAGAGAAATACAATTGTGAAAAACTAAAAATTTGGAAGAGGAAACATTGTAACTGTAAATAAACAAAGAGACACAAAACTCATCTTTGGGTTGTAGATTATGCTTTGAAATTTTAATTGTATCCACTAAAAAGATAATGAACTATTCAATTTTAATAATTACTTGAAATTAGAAAGAAGAAAATGAAAAGTTGAAATCAATTTGGGTGGCTAAATAGTCAAATATTTGTATCTAATATATAGTAACATTTGTAATTTGAATATTTATTATTAGATATTTAGTTTAATAAGCCCACCTTTTATCCATATCTTTTCAAAGAACACAATCCTTAAACACTCAATCTAAAATTAAGAAATGCAAGTCTTGAAACTTAAATATATTTTAATCCTTCATTAGTTAAAGATTTTATCTCGGTGAATTTTTGCATTGTCAAATGCAATTTCTAGAAATTTAAGATTCTTTTAACAAATTTCAAATAATTAGATGAAAAGTTAAGTATATTTCTGAAGATATATTAACATGGGCAGTTTCCAAAAATAATCATTTGGTTCTTATTTACTTACAATTATTCTTAATTGTAAAGAAAATTTTCAAATTTCAACAATTATTGAGAAATTAATTGTTGAAATTTGCCATATGTCAATCCAAATATGACACATAGCACCTTAGCACCTTATCATCTAAACATAGCTCACTTACAAAGGATAATGACTAACATAGGACAATGTTAAAGTGAAAATTCAATTAATAAGACTATATATTGCATAGAAATTATTACCAATCATAATCACACAAACGAATGTTACCAAAAAAAAAAAAAAAAATGTAGAGGTGAAAAATATATATTATCAAAATTATAGAAATTTGTATAAATCAAAGTAATGATTATTACACATTTATAGAGTTGGAATATGTCCCAACTCCACCACATTCTAAGTCCTCAAACAACAAACAAAGTCTATTGAACACGTTTACTTCAATTTCACTACTTAAAGAAAAAAAAAAAAATCCAAATATCATTTTCTATGCAATAAGTTACGTATAAAATATTTCTCAAAAAAAAAAAAAAGTTATGTATAAAACTTTTGAGTTCTAAAAAATCTAACAATTTATAGTTTGATTATCACTAAATGAATGTTAAAAGAATCAAGTCAATTTAATGTTACAAATATATCTCCCACAAAATATATTGATATTTTTTCATTCCAAACAACTATAAAAACACTTTAATCCTTATTGGGCATGAGAACCATGTATCAAGTTGCTTGGAGACACATTGCAAGAAAAAATTCCAAAAGGAATTATTTTAATCCAAGTAAGCCATAATTACAATCCCATTACATAAAATAATTCCAAACTCTAATCGATTACCTTATGAATAAAATATTCTCAAAATTATGAGAATCCATTAACACAAAGAGACCAAAAAATCAAAATAACAATTTAGATATTTTTTATCTGGTGATTGTAATAAAATATTGAATTGTAAGCCCACCTTTTATCCATATCTTTTCAAAGAACACAATCCTTAAACATTCAATCTAAAATTAAGAAATGCAAGTCTTGAAACTTAAATATATTTAATCCTTCATTAGTTAAAGATTTTATCTCAGTGAATTTTTGCATTGTCAAATGCAATTTTTAGAAATTTAAGATTCTTTTAACAAATTTCAAATAATTAGATGAAAAGTTAAGTATATTTTTGAAGAGATATTAACATGAGCAGTTTCCAAAAATAATCATTTGGTTCTTATTTACTTACAATTATTCTTAATTGTAAAGAAAATTTTCAAATTTCAACAATTATTGAGAAATTAATTGTTGAAATTTGCCATATGTCAATCCAAATATGACACATAGCACCTTATCATCTAAACATAGCTCACTTACAAAGGATAATGACTAACATATGACAATGTTAAAGTGAAAATTCAATTAATAAGACTATATATTGCATAGAAATTATTACCAACCATAATCACACAAACGAATGTTACCAAAAAAAAAAACGTAGAGGTGAAATATATATATTATCAAAATTATAAAAATTTGTATAAATCAAAGCAATGATTATTACACATTTATAGAGTTGGAATATGTCCCAACTCCACCACATTCTAAGTCCTCAAACAACAAACAAAGTCTATTGAACACATTTACTTCAATTTCACTACTTAAAGAAAGAAAAAAAAAAACCCCAAATATCATTTTCTATGCAATAAGTTACGTATAAAATATTTCTCAAAAAAAAAAAAAAAAGTTATGTATAAAACTTTTGAGTTCTAAAAAAATCTAACAATTTATAGTTTGATTATCACTAAATGAATGTTAAAAGAATCAAGTCAATTTAATGTTACAAAAATATCTCCCACAAAATACATTGATATTTTTTCATTCTAAACAACTATAAAAACACTTTAATCCTTATTGGGCAGGAGAACCATGTATCAAGTTGCTTGGAGACACATTGCGAGAAAAAATTCCAAAAGGAATTATGTTAATCCAAGTAACCCATAATTACAATCCCATTACATAAAATAATTCCAAACCCTAATCGATTACCTTATGAATAAAATATTATCAAAATTATGAGAATCCATTAACACAGAGACCAAAAAATCAAAATAACAATCTAGATATTTTTTATCTGGTGATTGTAATAAAATATTGAATTGTGAGAATAGAGTAAGAAAGAGAGAGAATAGAAGCTTACTAAGTAGAGCTGTAAAATTCATTAAGATATGAGTCTTTAGAGGGAGACAATTCCGCCATTGAAGAAATGCCAAGTGATTCTATTTGGCTTTCATAGACAAAATATGCCAAGCAGATAAGTTTTATGTTGAGAAAAATTGACATATATACACAATAATTTTTGTATAAAATAGTTCAAACATTATATGTCTACCTAGAAAGATTGGAACTCCATGCTACTCTAAAAGTCACTTTTATTCTCCTTCAATATCCCTTAAAAATTAAAAAAAAAAAAATGATGACAACATAATTGAGTTTTTTGTTTAGTATGAAATCTATTTGTTGTAAGGGCCAACCTTAAGGGCAGAAAAAAAAGGCATCAAAAGATTATTTATATATATATTATATATATATAAAAGTTAGATAGATAAATACAAACATGATACATATAAGAATAATATAATGAGAGAGACAGAGAGATACCTCGAAAATAATAAAGGCATGCATTTTTTACAGACCAAAATTTGTATATGTAAAGAAAATAAGTAAAAATACATATCCAAGAGAAGAGTTCATGAATATTGCTAAACACATAGATAGGGGAGCCAATGCCAATGGTTGGTAAAAAAACAATTTGTATTGTGACTAAATGAAAAAACATAGAATTATTATTATTTAAAAAAAAAAAGAGTTACATTGATTGGTTGGCTACCTTCTAGAAATATAACATCATGCACATTGTGAGCAAATTAGCATTTAGTCTTAACATTAAACAAAAAATACTAACCATTCATAAAGTCATTAGAAGTTGTGATACAGATATAGTAATAATTCAACATTGTGAAACACACCTAAACAAAAATCAAGAGTAATATGTAAAAGAAATTGATTTCCCAAAATTTCAATAAAGAATCGATAAATTCCTTTGGGATTGTAAGCAATAATCAATAGTGGAATTGAATTCTTGATAGTTTGCACACCTTTGTCTTGCATATTCAATGGGCATTGGCTAAGTACAGAAATTTGGGGGAAAAAAAACTAAAGTGGAGATGGAGAGAGAGAACTTACATGTAGAATATATAAGATTTGGATTAGCTATTGAAAGTGGAAGGGTTAAACTGTTACAAAGAAACTGTTTTGCTTCCAAATTCCAATTTTGGATGGAAGGATATGAATAGTCGTAACTGAAGATAATAACTCATGTTGTATGAATAACAATTGAGATGATTTAGTATATGTAGTAGATTAGTAGCAAATTAATAGTCAACTATTTTTTTTTTTTTTTTTTTTTTTTTGAGAAGGAGATGAATAGTCATCTTAGTAGAGTGCATCAACATGTTTCCCCATCATCTATATTTCATATTTTTTTTTAATAAAAAATAGAGAGAAATCATAAAGGATTTTTTTTTTTTTTTTTTTTTTTTTTTTTAAGTATGAGGTGGAGGATGAGGTGGCTTAACTGGAGCGTAGCAACATTAAATGCTACACTTTAGCTTTTAGTAATACTAGCCGCGAACTTGCGCGTTGCGCGTGATAATTATTTTATGGCGGTTGTATTTTTTTTTTTTTTTACAATTTAAACTAATTTAATAAAGAGTAATGTATTTTGTAGTCATATTTTTATTTATTATAGGAACAATCATAAATGTAATATAAGAACAATCATAAATATAAATTTTGTCGTACAAAAATGAAAACAATACAATTTTTCTCAGAAATTCAAAAGGCAAGTTAACGAAAATATTCATTTTTTATTAAATATAAAATTTGGAAATTATTCTTTTAGTTTTAAACAAACTTTTTCAAACCTTTTTTGTTTCCTACAATCCAAAACACCAAAAAATGTAACTAAGAAAATTAATAAAACTTAACACTAATTAATTGGACCAATTAGGAAAAAAATTTGTTGTAATTTCATCCACCCAAAACATATTATCAAATAAACAATTATTAGCAAAATCTAAGAATTAAATTTCTATATATGCATTGTTTTAAAATAATAATTGTGGGAGGGACAAACCTCTCCTCAAGAAGGAATTGTCTGCTTTGGGTTCAGGTGTGTACCAATAATGTGTAGTACTACACATGATTGGTACACCCTTCCTTAGGCTCAATGCTTATAAGGCAAGTGTGGAAGGCGTCTCTCCCCGATGTGGAATTGAACAAATCCGTAAGGGTGGCATCGGCCTTTGGCCCATTCCCAAAGTGGACAATACCTGATTGGGGAAAGATTCGTCCCTCCCATTATAATAATAATTAAAATAAAATTACAAAAGCTAAAATTTGTCACTCATCCAATTATTTTCGTTTGGTTAATCTTTGCTTTTCTCTAAATAAATGGTATTATAGTATACTTCTAATACAACTATTAAGAGTACTTTGTCCACCACAAAGGATTAAAGAATAAACAAAAATTAGTAAAATCTCATAATTTAACATCTAAATTGAGCACTATAAAAAATATGCTATGTAATAGAAGAGATATCAATTTACAATAAATAGAATAATATTATATTTTTATATGCTATATTTAATTCTTTATAACGCAATAGGATAACATTTAACAATCAAAAAAAAAAACAAAAACAAAAAAACAATTTAAAAAACAAAACTAAATTGCATTAACCCAAAGTAGAGTTTTAAAGAATATAAAAAATTATCAACCTAAAGTAGATATGCAAGAAAAAAAAATCCACCAAAGATTTGAGAGAGAGAGAGAGAAACAACATGTTGTTGTATGGAAAAACTATGCATAGAATGGAAAAGATAGCGACAAATTTATAGTAAGAGGATGTGAATAAGAAAAGACAAAAATAAAGGAAGATGAAGGGAAAGAGGAAGAATGATATTAATTTAGATGGTAGTGGGGAGATGAAAAGGTAAGGAAGTGAGAAAGGTTGAAGAAGTAGTGGGCAGATGAAAAGGTAAGGGAGGGAGAAAGGTTGGAGAAGTGTAAATATTAAAAAAAAAATGTTAAAAACAATTATAGAAAAATTGGTAAAAAAGAAAGAAAGATAATGACATGGACGTTGATGTAGCTCAACTGGAGCATAGCAACAATAAATGCTATGCTTCAGCTTTTAGAAATATATATGTAGGTACTCAAGAACTCTTGCCTTTGGCTTTGGCTTTTTTGGCTTAATTGCCTTACCTTGCCTTGGCTTGAATTCCTTTTGTCCCACATTGGAAAGATGACTTTCCTCTTTCTAGCTTATAAGGGATGAGCTAATTAGAAAGAGTACCACTAGTTTGGTTAAAGTAAGGCAATTAAGCCAAAAAAGTCAAAGCTAAAGGCAAGAATTCTTGAGTACCTACAATAAAATCCTTTTATAGTAGGTACTCAAGAATTCTTGCCTAGATGACTTTCCTCTTTCTAGCTTATAATGTGGGACAAAAGGAATTTAAGCCAAGGCAAGGCAAGGCAATTAAGCCAAAAAAAGCCAAAGTCAAAGGCAAGAATTCTTGAGTACCTACAATATAGATAAATGACATTATAGTGTACTTTTAATACAACTATTACGAGTACTTTGTCCACCACCAAAGATTAAAGAATAAACAAAAATTAGTAAGTCTCATAGTTTAACATCTAAATTGAGCACTATAAAAAATCATGCTATGTAATAGAAGAAATATCAATTTACAATAAATAGAATAATATTATATTTTTATATGCTATATTTAATTTTTTATAACGCAATAGGATAACATTTAACAATCAAAGAGAACAAAAACAAAAACAAAAAAACAAAAACAATTTAAAAAACAAAAACAATTTAAAAAACAAAACTAAATCGCATTAACTCAAAGTAGAGTTTTAAAGGATATAAAAAATTATCAACCTAAAGTAGATATACAAGAAAAAAAAAATCCACCAAAAATTTGAGAGAGAGAGAGAGAGACAACTTTTTTGTTGTGAGGAAAAACTATGCATAGAATGAAAGAGATAGTGACAAATATATAGTAAGAGGATGTAAATAAGAAAAGACAAAAATAAAGGAAGATGAAGGGAAAGAGGAAAAATGATATTAATTTAGATGGTAGTGAAGAAATGAAAAGGTAAGGAAGGGAGAAAGGTTGGAGAAGTAGTGGGGAGATGAAAAGGTAAGGGAGGGAGAAAGATTGGAGAAGTGTAAATATTAAAAAAAAAATGTTAAAAACAATTATAGAAAAATTGATAAAAAAAAAGAAAAAAAGAAAATGATGTGGACGCTGATGTGGCTCAATTAGAGCATAGCAACAATAAATGCTACACTTCAGTTTTTTTTTTTTTTTTTTTGAGAAACAAACACACACACAAGGGAGAGGGAAATGGTCAGCTTTTAGAAATATATAAATATAGATATAGATTACTTTTTTTAGGTTATGTATAATTGTAACGCATTAAGTCAACTAATTAAGAAATTACAAAGAGCTTTGTAACTTATTAGCAGTTAAGATAAGATGTCACTCTTACATTTTTATATATGGAAGTATGAAACTAGTAGGATATGATTGATACCACCTAAACCTCAATCACCCAAACTTGCAAGACTCAAGTCAACTAACTTGGGCACTACTCATTTCATTCATGAGCTAGGGCATTTGGCTCGATTGAAACCAACTTATTTTCAAAAAACAAATGATCACACCACTACATGTCATCCATAGGAGCTTTCAATATGTAACTGAATACTTCCAAACGGCGTATCCACATAGTAATCAAATGTCACACCACATTGGCTCACCTGTCATAGCATGGCAAATACCCTAACCCAAAGGCAAAGTGAAATTGAACTCCTCCAAAGGCAAATCTGTGTCGGCAGTCACTAACAGCCTAATTAGAAAGCATATGGGCAACTAGTTAGGTGAGATCTCCATCAAAATAGACCACAGTACTACACAATATCACTGGTTAGCAAAAAAAAAGTACTACACAATATCACTGGTTAACAAAAAAAAAGTACTACACAATATCACCGGTGAGATTTGGGCAGCACTCTCCAAAGGCAAATCTGAGTCGGCAGTCACTAACAGCCTAATTAGAAAGCATATGGGCGGCAACTAGTTAGGTGAGATCTCCATCAAAATAGACCACAATACTACACAATATCACCGGTGAGATTTGGGCAGCACCAACGATCGAGGTTGACCTTCACATAGGATAAAGACTATAAGAATGTTATTCCTAAGGTGGATTCTCTTTTAGGTCACCATTATTTACATAATGAGCTAATGTCTCTACCATGGAAGAGACATTAACCGTAAGAAAAAAGATTCATATACCCGTAACAAGATATACCTCCTCATATCTTTGCATTTGATTGTAAAAAAATATTTGTTAAGGGCTAATAGTTCAAGGTCAGAGTCGTCAGACATTTTTTGAGAAGTAAACTTTTGTGTAGACCAGCTAGCAACACAGAGAGGGAACCAAGAGGAACAATTCTAATTCTACAATGAGTAACCCATTTTTATTGCATCATATCTTCTGTGGTTGTAATGCTCTTAACATCTACATATACATTCACATATATCTAAACATTACTGCATATACATAAATACATTAAATAATTCTAGCTTTTATTCAAGTAAAAAAGAAAAAGACTTATGACTCAATGTGACAAACAGGTTGGGCATATCACAATCATAATCATGCATTGTTTTTGTTTTTTTAGCTAGAACTATTAATGTGATAGTTCTAACTCATACAAGTCAAATATATAATTGTGGCGGGACCATATAGAGAAAAAGCATGAATGAATTCACGGGTGAGTTCTATCATGATATCATCTATGGATCTAAAAAATTTAACCAATTCTCATAATAAATAAATAAATAAATTTTAAAAAAACAACCACCATGTTAACATTGCCTTTCAAGATTGCTTTATCCGAAATACATGTGAAATTAGGTTCTCACATGCATAAATTTAAGCATATCCTTCCCATATACTTGTTAGTGCCTTTTATTTTTATAGGAAACTTTGTTTTTATTACAAATCAAAATATGATTAGAATTTAGAGCCAACGGTAATAACTTTAAACATGTAGTTCCCATGTACTTGTTTGTTGTTAGTGTATGTTATTTTTTATTAACAACTGTACTTATGGAATCACAAGTCGAAATATAGTTAAGAGCCCAAAGAATCTATTATAATTTTTAAACAATTAAACCCAAGGAGACAAGATTAATTTTAAATCTAAAATGGACTGACTAGTGACTAGAACTCCCATTTTACATTTGAGTGGCCCAGCATCACTAGACCAACCATTTTTTTTATAGGTAACCAACCATTTGTTTTTAGGCTAAGCTATTTGCAAATTGCTTTTATTTTATTTTACAAATATGGTATTTAAACTTTTCCGATTATTTAATTATTTCTTCGAATGTATGCAGTCCTTCCATTTTACGCACATCAAATTATTACAAAGAGGAATCTCTTAAGAATATTTTCAAGACACTAACAAAAGATTTTGAACCAAGATTTCATAAATATTACAACACCTTAAAAATCTCTTAACCAACCTTCAAGATTCATTTCTTTTCATATATTGAAAGGAAGAGCACTGCGATGTGACGTAGATTTTGCAAGTGCAAGTAGCACCAAAATGGGATTTTCCTTTATGAAATTAGTTTGGTAATTGAGATAACGAGATTAGAGTGTCAAAAGATAGAAATGTCAGGGCCGGTCACCGACCGCACACTATGGCAAATGACACAAAACTCAGTGTGCAAACAACACTAAATTGTCGAGGAATATTTATAGTGGGATTCATTAAAATAAGATTTGCAGTACAGCTTTCTGTGGCTCCCGTGGGTTAGTGTAAGGCTGACTTCACAAATCACAGGCACCACATACCCTCTACAACATTCTAGAGAATCATACCATTAATGCACACGACACAACTTCTACCATTTGCCAAATTGGCAGTGTGTGTAAGCGGTTTGAAAATAGAACTATTAATGTTAGCACTCATATATTTAAGTGATAGTGATTCTCTATCACTCTCAAATTGTTATCTTAGATTCTGCCAATAGCAAAGTGGAATGGATACAACATTTTCATGTGAATAGACAGGTTGGGCTATTTGGTATTGTTGTTTAAATAATAGTTTTTAGTGTTTAAATAGCACAATACGTATTTTTACAACACTTTTTTACTTACACATATTTTCACAATACTTAAACAACGATATTAAAAATCTCTTACTATAAGAGGAGTTTTGTGTTGCATTCAAAAAACTCCATAAGAGTTATGTGTGACACAATTAATGAGTTACACATAAAATAATAAGTATTACACTTAAAACTTAAATGGGATTTCATAAGCAAGAAATCGTAAAAAGATTTTGTTTACTTTCTCCAAAATTTTATGAAAAATCTTTTTAACTTGAAATGAATCTATTTCATGGTCTAAATTAAATATTACAAACTAAAATTGTATCTATTTATTACAATAATATTGATTTATTTTGCATTTAAAGTGGACTTAGAAAGGATGGTTGGTTGTGATAATAGGCATGTTGAGAACAGTAAACGAATTGTGAAAACTGACTTGACTTTCCCCTCTCCCACTATATATATCAGCCTAATGTGCTAACTAAACCAATCACTCACATTCCTCAAACTCAGATTCCCCTAGTCCACAACAATGACTTCTTAAGCAGTTTAGTTGTAGGACCATGTTTCCAAAATGAAAAATGGTGTTGTTTTAGGTTATTAGTGAAAATTTTTAGGTTCTCCCCCCGCCCTCCCCAAAAAAAAAAAAAAAAAATCCCTGAAAGGAAGTGAAGATTTCTTATGATGGAGATTTATGTAATAGCCATCAATTGATGCTATTTATGTAATTTACTTTACTTATCAAAAAAATTTATGTAATTTACTTTCTATTTAGTAATTGAATGTTTCATATTGAGAATAGGGATATTTGAGATGATGGGGGCGCGCCTCACCAACATACGAAAGGGAAGGAAACCCAAAAATATCTAAGGGGAAGCTGCTACCACCACATTAAATGCACTGCATTTACTTTTCTGACCGCATTTATGTGGAGAAGACTTCTGAACAGTGCTGCCTTGGCCACCACAACTCATAGAAAGCCAGGGAAGGTGTCTGATGGGACAGGTACTCAAGTGAGGGCTCAGATGATCAACAAGTGTAGAATCAAGATGATCCAGGGGGAGCTATATAATGTGAGAGACCCTTCATGAGTTAGGGGTAGGAAAAAAAAGAAGAAAAGAGAGAGAGAGAACACTATAGCCATCTAAATTGTTTTTGTATCCAAGCGCGATCAATATATGCCAGTGTGACCTCCTTGGACTGAGAGTCCATCAATATCAAGACCTCTTATTTGTGTTTGATTGTCATTCAATTCAGTACTAGTCGTTGTGCAACTCATTAGAGCCTAGTTCTTTCACCCACTCTCTACAAATTTATTGTATTGGGCTCACCGGGCCTATATCCCCTACATCTTGGGCCTGGGCTGCAAAATGTGCCCGTACAGTTGTTATTGGTTTAAATTTGAACCTACCATTGAGATTAATTTTTTGCCTCAACAATAACAACCGATAACAACTTGTCATTTAGGATTTGTTATGAAAATATTGTGGAAATAACATTTCTTAATATGTTATTGATAAGCCGATTTTATATATATATATATATATATATATATATATATATAGGGTTGGGTTTAAATTACACCTGGTGTAACTCTAAGTAATGTTACACCACCCAATAACTTGTTATTGTATTAATATTTTGAAAATCCAACCGTTGAATTACATGTTTTATATGTTCTTAATATGCATGCCAATTTTCATATTAATCAGATGTTATTTACCATTTGATCTATAAACTCATCTTTTATGCATTATTTTAAACTAGAAAAAATTGAATTTTAAAAATTGATTGATGACATAGCTATTAATCTTTGATCACCTCAAAATTTTGCAAGCATGAAGAATATACAAAGATAATGTAATCTAACGGTGGATTTGTCAATATTCGCATCCAATTAAAAAATATTGAGTGGTGTAACATTACTTAAAGTTACATCAGGTGTAACTTGAACCCAACTCATATATATATATATATATATATATATATATTCTTTTGAGGGTGGTTCCTGGAGGGGAAGGGTGTTGGACGTCAAATAAATGAAGGTCTTTTTGACTTGACTGCTAAAGGAAACATAAAGTAAGTAAACTCTTGTGAAAGAAAAATAAGCTTTATTCAACCTTTAGAAATTTCCGAACGAAGACATACTTTTTTCCAAGAAAGGAAAAAAAAAAAGAAAAAAAGAGCCATATATTTGTTTGCCCATTGTATGTAAAAGGTTCCTCATTGCAGGAAAAGTGTTTCAAATTGTTGGAGAAAACGAAGCATTTAGACAATGTGTCTATTTGGATAGCTTATTTTTGCCAGCTTATTTTACTATTCAACTTATTTGTGCTACTATTCATGAGCCCCACTGTACTTTTTGGTACTATTCATGGGTCTCACTTTACTATTTCAGCTAACTTTTACCTTTATCTACAGTACTTTCAGCAAAAAGTTTTAAGTTTCAACAAAATAAGCAGATTTTAAACAAACCCTAAGTCTTATTGCTTCCTTGTCAATAGTGGTGGCCAACGTGCCAATTCACAATTATCACAATTATTTCTAAACATGTTTTGTTTAATGAAATCAATAGAGATATTATTTCTAATCTCTAATTTACAGAGAAAAGAACATACAATTTTCATTCAAAACTTGTTGCTATCAAGAGAAAAAGGCAACACAAATCCATATTCGGAGTGGTGATAGACCCACAAATGGGATGGAGAGATTTTCATTCAAAATAACATACAATTTTCATTCAAAACTTTTAATGGGACAACTTGTACCTCTTGATGAGGCTAAACCGCTGAAGGACCCAAGATCTAAGCAAAGGTAAACCCTACTCGCCTCGGAATGATGCTCACAATGATAGCTAACGGATATTTGAGTGCACATTAACAAAAAATCTGTTCTCGGTATAACTCCCCCAACCTAAAATAACAAACCTTTCAATGTAACTTAAGATCTTGTTAACGGATGTCCTTAGGACAATTGTTAATAAACCAATTTAAGAAAGTTTTGACATAATTTTTGTGGGGATAAGTGAGTCGAGCAAGAATATTGGGTCGTGGGCCATGACCGAGGACCTATAGGAACCCGAGGATGGTTAAAAGGTTCAGTGAGTGTTAGGGGTAATAGATCGAGGAGAAGGAAAAATGATGGCGAGGTGGTGGTGCCTCCCGAGGAGCTAGGCTTCCTCGAGAAGGAATTATGGAAGGTTGGGACTCAGATGCCCGGAGGACACTGTGCAAGGAGCAATCATGCAACTAAAGATAAGCTTCAGGGAAAGGAGCCAACAGTAACTTAGGAAATATCTGAGATGAAGGCTGCTACCACCACATTAAATGTTCTGCACCTAACCAACTGACCACATTTATGTGAAAATGACCCCTAAGTAGGGATATCTCAGTTCACAGCTACTCACAAAGCTTCCAGGAGGTTGTTGATGGGACAAGCATCCAAAAGATTTCCTACATGATCAATAAGTGGAAGGCTGGGATTGAAAAGAATAGAACTATATAAGGAAAAGACCCCTCGTGAGAAAAGGGGCAAGTGATCACTATATAAAAAAAAGAAAACATAAGAAAGAGGGAGGACATCGTACTTAGAAAAAGTTGGAGTATATATAAAAGAACAACTTATCCTCGGGCTTGACCGAGGAGTGCCATTTCCTTGTTGTATTTCTTTTACTGGTTTAATCCCTTTCAATTAAGGCCCATTTTTGATTTGCTGAAACGTTCTTTCTTGTAAGATCCACTCTCTAACAAATATATTGTGTTGGGCTTACTAGGCCATCATTAACTGTTCCCAAGTTGGAGGTTCAAAGAATCGGGTCCTTAAAACTTTCATGGAAAATATAAAAAGCCCTAAAAAAATTTAATTACTTTTTTTTTCCTATGAAAATTTTAAAAAAATATTTCTTAAACAAATGCTCTTAGAGCATCTACAAATTTTTCTCTATAACTTATTGATTTTAAATACAACTATACTTTTTCAGTCCAAAAAAAAAAAAACATACAGTCTATATTTTTATTCTATTTATTTATTTAATCAAAATAAGTCTGCAAAGAAAATTACTAGTAACTAGCTCCACAAGTTTTGAAATGGTTACATGTTGCTAAAATCTAATTAGGATCTGAGTTAGCTAATTATGACAAATGGCATTCAGTATGTGGGTGGACTACTGGGCAAGGCTAAGGTGGTTCACATAGTAGATCATTTACATTATTTTATTTTTTTAAGTTGAGTCTGTTTTTATTGACGTGGTTTATAATAAATGACTTGCTTTTGTAGGTGTAGAGTATCAGTCAGCCGGGAGTTTTTTTTCTACATGTCGTTTGACTTCAATACATGTTCTCGAACACTATACCTATTTGCCCGAGTCCAAGTCAGTTTTGGACATTTCAAATTGAGTTAAAAAAGTGGAAAACCTAAACCCGTTTGCCTTCAGTCCAAGTCAGTGTCTGACATTTCAAAACGGAATTGAAAATGTTCCAAAATAATTTTATATTGGAGTGGTAGACCATATGTTACCATTTCTTTTTAGGTTGCAATTTTTGAGTGAAGGTGAGGTTTGAGAATTGAGATATGAGTTTTGAGTTTGAATTATGGGTTTTGAAAACTGAGATATGAAAATTGAGTTAGCTTTAAATCAAACGGGCTTAATTTCCTAATTTACTTTTTGGCATGTGGTAGTGCAATAAAGTTCAGTTTTCTTACTTCACATGCAGAACTTCAGATATGCTTTCACACAAGAAGCAAATAGAAAACAAGTTTCAGGTTCACAATCACACATCTCAGTGTATACATAATTAGTTTCACAGTTAAAAACCATTTGATTCTATTATAATTTCTTTGTGGGAAAGAAAGAGCGAAAAATCAAACATGCATTCAATCTTCATAATTCCTTGTTAGCTTAATTGAGATTCAGAACACCTCCCACCACCCAAAAAATAAACCCCTCAAAATGGAGGCTTGATACTAGGATTTTCTTCATTAGGCATAAAAGCACCTTAAGCCAAGCAACTCCAATAGATGATGTATTTGTCAATGGACGTGATTGATATAAAACCCTGCTTTGCCTTTGAACTAGCAAAAATCAGTAATCAAGATTACAAACACTTAAGCTTACATCAAGGAGAAGGAAGATCTGTACATCATAAGGCTATGGATGAGTACGGGCTTGAGCTTGATACAGGCATATCAAACTCAACCTTGTGCCAATTCTATCCAACAAGTTTCATCATTTTTTGAAGCTTTATGAATCATGTTGTGGACGATATAAGCAACATCATATGCACAAAACAATCACATCAAGTGATCATATAAGACCTGGTATCATCTAAGATCACATAAGACTTGGTATCATCTAGAATTTGTCCTTGGATGAAGAAAAGAATGGCGCTCTAAGCCTTGGCCTTCTGGTCTTCCCCTATCCGGCTTATGGGGATGTTGGCCTTCTAATCTATTTCCTCCATCAGCCTTTCGGGGTGATTGGCTATCTGATTTTCTATGCCTTTCTGGGTTTTCAGGTGATTGTCCTTCAGCTCCCACTCCTTTGTAGAAGTTCGGGGGTAATGCACAATAGTCCAATTCTCCACCTATATCTGGGCTTTGAACATATTGAACTTCAAAGGCTTTGGCCTTGTCCAGATTTGGTTGACGAGAATGACGAGGTTCCAATCCTCTACCAAACCCTTGGCTTTTATCCATATGTTGGAGTTCATTTGTTATCTGGCTACGCCGTTCCTTTAGAAAGTTCAGTCGGGTTGTCAACTTTGACAGTGCAGAAGTTGCTGAATTTGCTCCCTGTTTACACACAGGTAAAGAGGTGTTATCATCACTTTATCGCTAATTTGGAAATTCAAAAGAATAAACAATTAACCTCTCACAAGTCTAAGAATAAATTCAACAACTAAAAAGTTCCCACACACACCACAACTAAAAAGTTCATAGCACCATCATCATTATTGTCATAACAAAATAATGGCATGTTATCATTAAGAACATGAAAACATGCATCCAAATAGATGCAGTTACAATGTTAGAATAAGACAATTGATTACACTGATTGTGTCAAGGAAAACCAGAATAAACCGATTAGGTATGAAGAAGGTGACAAATTAGTTTCAATTCATTGAGGTACTCCAAAGCTCCAAAAATATCTTGATTTTGCTAAATTCAAATTTCATTAAAGCACAAGAAAACCAACAAAACTACAGTCATGGTGATAGATATTTAACCTACCTCACCCCTTGAACCAGATCTTTTGGAATTGGAATTGCTTGGAGGCACAGACCTGGCTAGCATTGGCTCTGGAGTGGAAAAATTGGCAGACACCCCAACAGACCTCGAGTTGATGCTTGCTGGATCCAGATGCAGCTGGTGTTGAGGCAGATTTTGTTCTGATAAAGATGTTGATTCCAGTAGCCTCTCACTCTCACTTTCTGCTCCATCCAAATAAGAATCCTAATGCATCCAAATCCTGAGGTAAGTTCAGTGGAAATTACCAGACAAAACATTCTAAATTAGCACAATTGGTTCCTCAATAGATTGGCTGAGTTTGACTATTAAGCTCCTCAAGGCTTCTTTATTTGACAAGTACAAGTTCCTCCAGGCTTATACACCAACCGATGAAGCCTAAGTTTGAGCTTTGAGTTAATTTTCTAACAACCAAGCCTGAGTAATGCCAGGCTTAATTTGATCAGGATTTGCTAACAGCTGAAGTGAACACAATGCTTTGTAGGGGAAACTACTAAAACAAGTCCTTAAGAAATCTACTACATAGATACAATACAAACAAGAAGGATGTCATTATTGCTATTATTACTAGTAAATTAAGAGTTCAAGAAATAGGTGTTTGATTGGGCTAAAGATCAAGCTTGTGAACAAGCTTAGCCAAAACTTAAATTAACAGAACCTTTAGATGGTAATTTAAGCTCAAAAGGTGGGAAAATAAGAGCCAAGTGTTCAAAATTAAACTCAAGCTTGATCCAAGTTCAACATAGGCCTGCTTGAAGAAAGTAATAGGCAACTCAGCTTTTGCACACCTAGTTTCTGTATTAATTTGAGAGCCAATCTAGATGTCTTCAAGAGAGAACTTAGACATGACAACCAGTAATTGACTCTCTTAAGTACGTTGCAAAGCAAACACAAATGGAAAACAGGGCCGGCCCTAGGCCATGGCCTAAGGCCCCTAACATAGAAAGGCCCCCAAATTAAAATGGGGCCAGTAAGTTTTTTTTTTTTTTTTTTTTTTCTTAATTAAAAAAAGAGTGCATAACTCGCACATTTTTTTATCACATAGGTCTTATAAATTAATATGTCCAATCACAATAAGTAATTCAATATTCATTTATTCTTTTCTTGAAATGCCACATCAGTTTGTAAGTTTTTTATAGTAAAATTTGTAGTACTTTAGCATTTTCTTCACAAAAAAAAAAAAAAAAAAAATTGAATTAATAGAAATACAACACAATCACTAATTAAAATGCTAAAAACTATTTTATGACTTATGATATTACATATTTGTCCATAAATTTTATGCATCTTTCACATTTATATGGGCATAAAAGTTTTAAAAAAAAACATATATTTTCTTTTCATTTCTTTTCTTATTGCAAACCAAACAAAGGAAAGAAAAATTCATTTTCCTCTTTTCTTTTCCCCTTCTCTCCTTATTTCCAAATATACACGAGATTTAATTTCTTTTCTTTTCTTTCTCATTTCCTTTCTATTATTCATTTCTTTTCTCTTCTCTTCCCTCATTTGTAACCAAATAAAGCCTAAGGGTGTGTTTGGTAGGAGGTGAAATAGGAAGGATAGAAAAGAAATGAGATAAAATTGGAGAGAAAATGAGTAATGGTTGTGTTTAGTTGGGAGAGGAGAGAGATAGAGAAAATAGTGAGACCCAACAAATTTCTCTTTGGCTCACTAAAATTCAATCTCCCTAATTCGGGGAGAAAACTAGATTGAAAATGGCTCACCATGTTTTGGACAAAATTGCCCCTTCTAACATTCCAATTTTTTGAACTTTTATGTCCTTTTCTTCTTTTGTCTTTTTCTATGTTCATTATGTTTCTTTTTTGTTTTGCGTAGATCAAATCATTTCTTCGGCTTTTTTTTTTTTTTTCTTTATGTGCTTATCCAGTTATCCTTTCTTTGATCAACAGTTATGGTTTTTTTTTTAAATAAAAATTTATGGTCAAAATGCAAAACTCACCCTCTAAGTTTCACCTTCTGTCATTTCAGTACTCTAAGTTTGACTTTTGTCATTTCCGTCCTCTAAATTTCAATTATACTCAATTCAGTCCTCCGTTTACTATCCGTTAAATTGCACCGTTAACTTATACAAAACAACATTGTTTTATAGTTTAATTAATATTCAATTTTTTTAATTAATGAATTTCAGGAAAAAAAAATTAATTAAAAAATAAATAAAAAAACTAACTAAACCCAAAGTCTGAAACCCATGAAGAGCAAGAGGGGGAAAGAGGGAAAAAGAGAGATCGAGAGGGAGAAATGGAGATCTATATCATAAAACTAAAAAGCCTTGAAAATTACAAAAGATAAGCATTGACTTTTTGGTTGTTGATTTGAATCCAAAGAAGAAGATCAAAAACGCACATACGGTCCAAGTCCTCTTCCCCATCAATCGGAAAATGCAACCACGTCTCTGGATGCATACTAATATTCCTTGCCCTAAACCTCATCGGTGATCCCAACGCCACCAAAACCACACTCTTCCAAATCTGAATCTAATTCCATTTCCGATTCGAACAAGGTGGTGTTCATCATCTTCGAAATCTAGGCGCTATCATCAGAATTGGTGCTAATTCAACTTTGTACTTCAAGGGTTTCAAACTTTTGGGTTTAGTTTATGTTTTTTTTTTTTTTTTTTTTTTTTTATTAACGTCTTTTCTAAAATTTAGAAATTAAAAAATATATATATTAATTAAACTGTAAAATGGTGTTTTTTGTGTAAGTTAATGTGTAATTTAATAGATAGTAAACGGAGGACTGAATTGGGCATAATTGAAATTTAGAAGATTGAAATGACAAAATGTGAAACTTAGAGGGTGAGTTTTGCATTTTGACCATAAATTTTTATTAAAAAAAAAAAAACCATAACTGTTGATCAAAGAAAGGATAACTGGTTAAGCACATAAAATAAAAAAAAAAATAAAAAAAACCGAAGAAATGATTAGATCAACGCAAAACAAAAAGAAACATAATGAACATAGGAAAAAGACAAAAGAAGCAAAGAAGAAAAGGACATAAAAGTTCAAAAAATTGGAACGTTAGAAGGGGCAATTTCGTCCAAAACATGATGAGCCATTTTCAATTTAGTTTTCTCCCCGAAGTAGGGAGATTGAATTTTGGTGAGCCAAAGAGAAAATTGTATGGTCCCACCATTTTCTCTATCTCTGCTCTCCCAACCAAACACACCCATTACTCATTTTCTCTCCAATTTTATCTCATTTCTTTTCTATCCTTCCTATTTTACCTCCTACCAAACACACTCTTAGACTTTATTTAGTTACAAATGAGGAAAGAGAAGAGAAAAGAAATGAATAATAGAAAGGAAATGAGAAAGAAAAGAAAAGAAATTAAATCTCTTATGTATATTTGGAAATAAGGAGAGAAGGGGAAAAGAAAAGAGAAAAATGAATTTTTCTTTCCTTTGTTTGGTTTGCAATAAGAAAATAAATGAAAAGAAAATATATGTTTTTTTTTTTATAACTTTTATGCCCATATAAATGTGAAAGATGCATAAAATTTATGGACAAATATGTAATATCATATCATATTATATTATTTATGTGAACCCCAATTTTTTAAAAACTATTGTCTCCCTTCAAATTGCAAATATGTGGCCCAGGGAAATATGTTATGCCCTTTTGTTTTCTTTCATGCTAACTGTGGGGACAAATAACCAAGATTCACGCATCTTGGGCCGTGGGCTTGGTCCGAGGAGGTCTCATGGGCCGAGCAATGTGGCAGCTATCAAAGCATTCTACTTTCGAAAGATTCGCACATAGGACCGGCGATTCCGTCCGAGGAGGGTATAGTCCTCGGATATAAAGTTTTCGGTTCAAGGAAGAATCCCAGTGGCTAAAGTAATCTTCCTGGAATCCCCTATGACAGAAACAAACTCGGTGAGCTTACTGGGAAGGAAAAGATCCCCGAAAATATCTGAAGAAAAGCTGCTACCACCACATTAAATACCCTGCAACTACTTTTCTGGCCGCATTTATGTGGAGAAGACCTCTGAACAGTGCTACCAAGACTATGACCTCTCACAGGGAGGCCAAAGAAAAGATCTGGTGGGATAAGTATCAAGGGGCACCTTAGATGAATGACAAGTGTAAGGATAGGATGCTTAGAATATGATTATATAATGCCATTCCTCCTCCATTGGAGGGGGGACGGATTTTTTAGAAAGAGAAGAGAGAGAAAAACAGAAGGAAAAATGAAGATTTATAACATGAACAACACAATAAAAGGATTCCTCCTCGGACCTAAATAAAACAGAATTATTCCAAGTTATTTTGGTGTGCTTCGGGCCTTCTAAACTGCTTCTTAGTTTATCTTTGAGAATAGGAAAAACGAAGCCCTCACCATTCGAATCTAATTCTTAAGCCCACTCTCTACAAATACATATTGCAGTGGACTTATTGGGCCCGGGTCTTGCGTGCTTTGGACTGGGGTGTACTAATTCGTTACACCACACTAACCAAACGGAGGAAAAGACTACGAGTATGTTTGATAACTGTTTTTTCTCCTTATTTTTTGTTTCGAAAAACAATTTTCTATTTTTGAGACTAAAAAACTTGTTTGACAACCCAAAATGGATAGAAAACAAAAATTGTTCTCAAAACTCAATTTGTGAAGGAAACTGAAAACATGCAAGAGACTGTTTTCAGTTTCTAATTTTCAAAAGTCAATGAAAACACGTATTTAATTTAATGAATCTATCTCATTTAACGAGTTAACATTAGAATTCAAATCCTAATAACGACATATTTTAGTATTTTTTTTCTTTAAAAAACTATATTTTTAATTTCAACTAACCAAACATATTTTTGATTTCAAAAATACAAGAAAATTGTTTTTTCATTATATTCCCAAAAACAAGTTTTTGAAAATAGAAAACAAAAACTGTTACCAAACATAACCTACCTTTCTTGTCATTTATTTTCTCTTTCTTTCTCCTCCAGTGTTTCAAATACATTGTTAGTGCTTATTTGAGAATAGTTTCTTTAATTTTTTTGTTAAAAACTTTTTGCTAAAAAAATACGATTACCTTAAAAATATTTTAAAAAGTGAAAAAATACAACAAAAAAATGAAATTTAAAAAAATTTGTACATAAAATTAAAAACTAAAAACTAAAAATTAAGGGTCCGTTTGGTACATATGTTTAAATAACAGTTTTCAATTTTTTTAAAAATACATGTGAGTGAAAAAATATATTAAAATACGTGTAATATTATTTAAAAACTGAAAATATGTATTTAAATTCGCGTACTAAACAGGCCTAAACTGAGGTGAAATATGGTTCACCCCTTTTTTTTTTCTTTTTTTTCTTTTTTGGGTGAATCAAAATAAACGGCACCTCTGTGGGTCCTCCTCGTTAAGAGAAGGTGAAAAATAATTTTTTTAAAAAAAGCAAGGTGGACTGATGGAGCAAGAACGGAATGACTTGTGAAAGAAAAAAAAAAAAAAAAATTTGAATCATTGAAGTAATACAGGTGCTTTCACTTTTCACCACTGCACGGGGAAATGGGAAAAAGTAGGCAGCAGGAAACTTCTTGGAAGGATACTCCCAAAATTTGATTACTATAAATAAATGTATAATAACAAATGGATGTAAATTACCCATTAATATATATCCCAATTACCTAGAAAAATAAATAAATAAATAGCACGTGTTTAGCATTTCAAATAATTTATTCCCGGCAAAAGAAATAAGAAATAGATAAAATGTAAATTAGGTAATTGCTCTTGGCAGGCAAACTTTTGCCGGTCTTTCTATATGAATTCTTTGACCCATGACAGCTGGTCTCACTTTAGACTCCACTGCATACCCAGCGTTATTTCAAGAGGCTTTTTGAGCTTTTCTCAGTCACAACTCAATTTCCTAAATCACTCGCTCACAGTTCAAGCACATCCAATTCCTTCATGGCTTCAATTCCTTCTTCTTCTTCTACCCGTAAACAGAAATACGATGTCTTCGTCAATTTCAGAGGGGAGGACACCCGCATAAATTTTACAGACCATCTATATGCTGGTTTGGAACAGAAAGGCATATCCACTTTTAGGGACGATGAAAAACTCGAGCGGGGAAAGCGTATTCGTCCAGAGCTGCTCAAAGCAATAGAAGAATCGAGGATTGCTGTTGTAATTTTCTCAAGAGACTATGCTTCTTCGACTTGGTGCTTGACTGAACTAGCAGAGATTGTTGCTTGCATGAAAAGGACAGGGTTAGTAGTCCTGCCAGTTTTCCACTATGTGGATCCAAGTGATGTGCGGAATCAGAAAGGGATTTATGCGGAAGCCTTTAATGAACACAAAGAGCCTTCCAAAGATATCAAAAAAGAAGATGTGTGCATGTGGAAAGCTGCTTTGAAGGAAGTTGGTAGTATTTCTGGATGGGATTTACGGAAAAGGTAAGAATTAATTTTCTTTTCAAATGATGGTATATATGATATTTTTTTAATCCTGAATTTATTTATTGTTTATAACAACAAATTGGACTTTGGTTGAACAACCTTTGCATAGTTTGTGCCATTATATATAATTATACACTTTGAGTTTCCTTTTCATACTGAACGAAGCTAAGGTCGTACTTATGCTGAATGTTTTGTCTCTAAATTAATGTTGCTAGCTCTACCTTGTCAATATTATTGTTCTGCTATCTTTGCAGGCCTGAATCAAAAGCTATCCAGGAAATCGTTGGAAGGATATCTAAAGAATTGAATTGTAGATTCTCAAAGACTATTTCTAAAGACCTTGTTGGAATAGACTCCAGAGTGGAGGAAATGTTGGATTATTATTTGTGTGAAGGGTCGGGTGGTGTTCACTTTGTTGGGATTTGCGGGATGGGTGGAATAGGTAAAACAACTCTTGCACAAGAAATTTATAGAAGAATTTCTGTTAACTTTGAAGCCTGCAGCTTTATTGCTAATGTCAGAGAAGAAACTAAAAATCAAGGTTTAGTTTCATTACAGAAACAGCTTCTTTCTGAGATCCTCGTGCAATGCGAAATAAGGATATCAAACGATCTTGAGGTAATCAATGTTATAGGGAATAGACTACGGGATAAAAGGGTTCTTATTGTTCTTGATGATGTGGATGGAGAAGAACAACTAGAAGCACTAGCAGGGAAACATGATTGGTTTGGTTTTGGAAGTAGAATTATTTTAACAAGTAGAGATAGCCATTTGTTGATAAGATGTGGAGTGGATGCTGTATATATAAGTAAGGGGTTGAATGATGATGAAGCTTTAGAACTTTTTAGTTGGAAAGTTTTCAAGGAACCCTATCCTAAAGAAGATTATGTGGAGTTGTCTATGGAATTATTGAATTATGCTAAAGGCATTCCTTTAGCTATTATAGTTTTAGGCTCTTTTTTGATTTCTAGAAGCACATGTGAATGGAAAAGTGCTCTAGATAAATTAAAAAGACTCCCTATTTTAGGCATTATAGATGTACTTCAAAAGAGTTTTGATGCGTTGACGGATACACAGAAAAATTTGTTTTTGGATATTGCATGTTTTTTTGAAGGAGAGAACATCAATTGCATCAGAGATATACTACAAAATTTTGGTTACTATCCAGACTATAATATTGATGTTCTTATGGACAAACATCTCATAACCATTGATGCATGGGGTACTATTAGGATGCATGATTTGCTACAATATATGGGTCAAGAAATTGTTCGTCGTGAATCCCCTAGAGAACTCGGTAGACGTAGTAGGTTGTGGCGTTATGAGGATGTCTTAGAAGTATTGACGAGTAATACTGTAAGTTGACTAGTCTAGACCTGAACTATGTATGTATGTATGTATGTATGTTCTTTCAAATTCTTTTAAGAGTTTTGTAATTATTCTAATTTCATTATTCTTGATTACTAGGGAACAGAGTTTATTGAAGGCATAGTTCTAAAAGCACCTGTTCCTGTAAAGGTACAATTGAATGTGGAATCCTTATCGAAGATGAAAAACTTGAGATTGCTTAAAATTCAAAATGTGCTCCTCCCAAACCATCTCTATTGCCTTTCTGAAGAGCTATGCATTATAGAATGGCACGGCTATCCTTTAAATTCTATGCCAGCCAGTTTCCAACCAATTAAACTTGTTAAATTGAAAATGCATTGCAGTGCCATCATTCAACTATGGAAAGGAATTGTGGTAAGATTTTCACTTATGCAAATGTAGTATTCTTTTTCTTTTCACTAGTGTTTGATATTATCTAACTATCTATTGATATATATCAGAGTTTAGACGAGTTAAAGCTCATTGATTTGAGTGATTCTCAAAAGTTGGTCGAGACCCCAGATTTCAGTAGAGCCCCAAATCTTAAGCGTTTGATTCTTCGACGTTGTACAAAATTGTATAAAATTCATGCATCTCTCGGAAATCTCAAATGGCTTATTCAATTGGATTTAAATGGTTGCAAATGTCTTGAAATCCTTCCACCCAAGATCAGCTTGGAATCTCTTGAAGTTTTTGATCTTTCTGGTTGTTCAAGACTGAAGAAGTTTCCAGAGATTGTGGGAAATATGTCATGTTTATCAAAACTTGATTTTGACAAAACTGCTATAAAAGAATTACCAGCATCAGTGCAGAATTTAACCAACCTCACTTTTTTGAGTCTAAAAGACTGCAAGAATCTTTCAAGTCTTGGTGTTTTTTGCAGTTGGATTTTTTTAAAAACTCTCACTCTATCCGGTTGTTCAAAATTGAAGAAGTTTCCAGAAATCGTGGGAAATATGTCATGTTTGACAGAATTATATTTGAATGAGACTGCTATAGAAGAGTTGCCATCATCAGTGGATCATTTAATTGGCCTTACTTTTTTGAGTCTAAGAAATTGCAAGAATCTTTCAAGTCTTACAGATGCTACCTGTACAATGACATCTCTAAAAACTCTCATCTTATCTGGTTGCTCAAAACTTGATGAACTACCTGAGAACTTGGGGGATCTTAAAGATCTGGAAGTGATAGATGTGAGTGGAACAGCTATAAAAGCACTACCTTCCTCTGTTGTTCCTTTAAAAAATCTCAGAGTAATATCTCTCTGTAGATGTGATGGGCTATCATCCAAATCATTGAATAAGCCCCTTGGTTTTCTTATATTGCTTGTCATCTTTAATATAATTATATCTAGAAGGAAATAATTTTGTTTGCCTCCCGAAAAGTATTATTCAGCTATCTGATCCATGAGAACATTTTTTGAGATATTGCACAAGTCTTTGATCATTGCAAGAGCTTCCATTAAATATACAGCGTATTGATACAACAGACTGTACCTCACTGGAAACTTTATCAGTGAGACCTGAAGATGATTTTCGGCCAACTCCTTGTCTTTTCAATTGCGTAATTGAGAATCAAGGCTACGATAACATGTTAACAACTAAACATTGCTAAGACATTATGTCATTAATGACCAGGTATCTCCCTCTCTCCTACTCCCAAAAAAGATTATATATTTATATAAATATATATATATATATTTTCCCTCTCTTGCATTTGAAATTCTAAACCTCATGATTTTTATGATTCAGAGACTCTGTGAACAATGCCGGGTATATGGTGTCAACATTCCTGGAAGTGAAATTCTGAAATGGTTTAGCCACCCAAATGTGTTGACATACCACACCAAAGAGGATACGACTCCCTAATCTAATTGATAGACTCATTCCATGTTTCGGAACTTGGATTGAGAATTCAAGCACACAAGACAAGGTGACTCTGATTGCAAGGAAGTGAAACCCATTGAAATTGGTAGCTTTGATGAATCTGCAAGGCTGATACATTATTTTTCTCTTTTCTTTTTTTTGTAAGTCACCATCTTTCTCTCTCTTCTCTTATGAAACTTGTTTGTGGCTGTATATTTCTTTTTTCTTTTAATTCATTGGCATTTCCTTTCTTAATAAGGGCCTAAGGTATTTTTTTTGTTAATCCAGGAATAGAGCTTACCCCAAGGCTTGTAGGACTTGCAAAAGGATTTTGCTCTCAGGTATGTGAGTGGGATGTTAAGCCTCTATATATTTGGTGTGGTAGTATTCTTCATTCGAAGTTGCTCAGCGCCCAAATTTATTTGGGCATTTTTAACAGGCATTGAGAATCAGTAAATATGATGATGACTCAATCAGTGATGAATATAGCCGGGTTGAACGACATGGTTTACCAGGCCTAAGGGTAATACCTTTTTGTTTTGCCATGGATGTGGCCTTCTCCTTCATTTTTTTCTGAGACAAGCTGCTATAGCAAGCGAAGGGAAAAAATTGGTAGTATTTGTATCCTCAAACTGTAGGACAAGCTCATCTTGTTCTCTGCTTAAATAGTTAAGAAATGGTGGGTGCACATGCAACTGCATGCTAACTATTTCAAGCTATCTGGTACCTCAAATTGCCTTTAAGGAGTTATAGACTTACAGCTACCATTGCCATGACAAGCACCAGCAATGTAGTGCATTTGGAATCCTCTTAGAATCACCTGCAATGAGTTGTATTGACCTTGCATATTGAAGATAATTATAAAACAACTTGTTCTTATTTATATGTTGGTGTACTAGTAATCTTGAATTCCATTTCTTGCAGATTGTATTAAAGCATGCTGCTCCTATTGCGAATGATATGGTGGCTGCAGACCCCTCTTCTACAGTGGTGCATTCTTTGAGAAGGAATCAAGAATGGAAATCCTTAATATTCATGCTGCTGGCCAAACACAGTGAAATTGACTATGAAGCTGTTGTAAAGCTTGCAGAGGTGATTGATTTTGGCTGGTGCTAGTTTTCATTTGATTATCGTGGCTTCCTAATCTAGTTATTTGTTGCAAATTGTCCTAGGGCTTTAATAGGGCTCATCTTTGAAATGTTGGCACAGAGGCTGGAATATCAGCAATTTGTGCAGAACGGGATTGTGTCATGCATGAAGATTTCATGAAGGTAAACCATTCAAAACTTTTTTCTGATTCTGTCAAGCAACTTATTGTGTTGTTGGCTGTTTGGAGGAGGCCAAATTTCTGTTCACTAATTTTTGCGGATTCCTTTTGAATCTCTAGCATTTTCTGCTATGATACTGTTATGAACTGCGAATCAAGAAAGGTTTAGTTGAATTCGAGATGACAAATCTCCTTAATGGGGACGAGGAGAAAGGAATTTTGGTTAAAACTCTGCATAATTTCTATTATTTCCTGCTGCTCTTAAGTAAGTAAGCAGACATTTACGAGGGAATTACAAATATTCAAACTACAACTGGCTAATGGAATTTGAAATGGAAATAACAATCTAATCCTATCACCATTAAATAACAACTTGAAATTAATTTATTAATGACTCTTGACCCTTTAACCTGATATTGCTTCCGCAATCTTATCTGCTGGTACTGCAATCATATATGCTTGCTCAAGCTTATCTGCCTCCAGTAATGCACTCCTGTTGGTCTCTATGCTTGTCTGAATCATAACAGATACTAATTGTAATTGTGACCCATGTAGTCTTTTAGACAATTTGGGAGCATTGATATGCTCTGTTTCATCTATTTATAATGTTGCAGGTTGTGTGGAGGCTGAATGAAGCAAAAAGATTCAAATCCAGTGCCCACTACAGTACTGATTTTGGTAAAGACTAGCATTGTGTCATTTCATTTTCAGAGCCACGGATGTTTGAGCAGTGCATCTTATTCCATGGATATATGCATTAATATCCATCATATTAATCTAAATAGGGCCACTTTTTACAATAAGTTGTGTTATTTTTATCTGCTGCTTGTCCAAGGAGGACCAAAGATACAGTAGATTGGACACTTGCAAGGAGAATCACAGCATTTATCGGAGGCAACCAAATCATTGTCATTAATGGTGAGCTTTTAAGAATATGCATTAATTTTATTGGCATGGACAATGGCAAATGAACACTTTGTTTGCACGTTTTCTTTGTTTTGCAGGTAGCCCTTATCATGGAATTATCTGTGCACAAGTTATGTGTAAGCACATTCCATTTTAGTTCACTGGTTCTTCTTGGTGTTATCTATTGTATGCTACATGCTAGAACCAACTCTTTCCATGTGGTACTTGTATTGACCTCACCATCATTTGCTGGTTACTATGAGTTTATGGTATGAATGATGATAGGATACTACAACTTTTGCTACGTAAACCTCACAAACTAATGTGTCACCAATCATAGAAAGATAATTTAGATATTTATTGTTATATGTTAGCATTTATCACATCCATATATTATTGGCTTGTTAGAAAACTAATATCATGATGCATTTTGCTTCAGGATGAAAGAAAAACGTGTTATAGGGGGTTCGGTTTTGTGACATTTGCTGATGAAATTTCAGCCAGGAACGCAAGAAAGTACATAGGATACTTGTGCAGAGGGTGTGTCAGTAAATGTTATCTTGAAATATGATTAAATGTTATGCTGCTAATACTGCTGGTAATTTCAGCAATGCTATCGTTGGCAATGGCCCAATAGGCAATTATGTGGGTTGTCCGGTATCAAAGGAAAGAGCCTCAGGAGTTCCTTATGCAGTGGTTTGGGCTACTGTCTGTCGCATATGATCTCAGAAAAACTCAAGAAGTCATGGAGTAGAGATCAAAACAGAGAAAAGCATGGTGAAGAGTGTGAGAAAAGATGTCAAGTTTTGGATGATGTTTAAAGGAAGGGGCTGCAATACTATCCTAAACAGAGTTCTCTGTTCTAACTGGTTTGTACCTCATTCCATCCTTAATGACTCCTGCTTAAAAGTTTTCTAGTAGTTAGGTTTGTGATTCTTTTGTTAGTAAAAACAAGATGTTGGGTATAATTAGCACCAATCTGGTGCTGTGGTTTAGTCTGAAGACTTGTGGCTCTACGTAAAACTGGGTCGGGATGATGAAACACTGCATTTCATGTTGAGTTGGAAGTTTTTGTCAGGGCAAATTCTCTTCTTGTAGTGGACTAGCTGAAGTCGAAGCTGAAGTCGACGTGTTTCAAATGTTTTTGTTTGTAACTTTGTATTGGTTTGTTTCATAATCCAAAATAAAATTATGAATTATCCAAAAATTATAAAAAGAACGGCCATTGGCTGATGCTCTTTTTTTGTGTGTGGAAGCAACGATCTTTGAATCTTTTGAGTTTTGAGGAGTAAGGACAAGCACCCAAACCAGACATTTTTAACACTATAATTTCTAATATGTTTGATGGTTGCATTTGTCATTGTCTTCCCACTTTAGCACCTTTGTATTTCATCCTAATATTTTATTGATAAGCCGATTTTACATTTCTTTTTCTTTTTCTTTTTCTTTTCTTTTGAGGGTGGTTCCGGGAGGGGAAGGGTGTTGTTCGACGTCAAATAAAGGAAGTTCTTTTTGACTTGACTGCTAAAGGAAACATAAAGTAAGTAAACTCTTGGGAAAGAAAAATAAGCTTTATTCAACCTTTAGAAATTTCCGAGCAATGACATACTTTTTTCCAAGAAAGAAAAAAAAAAGGCATATATTTGTATGCCATTGTGTGTAAAAGTTTCCTCATTGCAATATGTAAAAGGTTTCTCATTGCAAGAAAAGTGTTTCAAATTGTTGGAGAAAAGGAAGCATTTAGACAATAAGTCTTATTGCTTCCTCGGCAATAGTGGTGGCCAGCGTTCCAATTCACAATTATCACAATTATTTCTAAACAAGTTTTGTTTATTGAAATCAATGGAAATATTATTTCTATGGGAGCCTCTAGATGGTTGACAAGTGTCTAAATCCTATAGGTTAATGCTTGAGAAATCGTCTAACTAACTAACTAACTAATTAGTTACAAGTGGATTAGGATATAGGCATATAGTTACTTGAAACGCCCTGCATCAGGACTCTCCCTCTTAAGAAGCACTTGACCTCAAGTGCTCTTGGTTGCCAAAAGATTTGTATGAAGTTATAGGATGATACTATTGCCTTGTATGATGAGTTTGTTGCTGTTACAGCACACCAAAGGTTGTTGCTTTTGCACAGCCAAGTCCCACACAAATGAAACACCAATGTAGATGCATCTGCATTAAGAGGACTCCCTTTCTTGAAAGCAAACTTGTCCTCAAGTTTGGTTGACTTTTCAATTGTAAAACATGTACATCAAGTTGAACATTAAGTGTTTTGCCTCGCTAATGATCAATCATGCATATTTTGACACTACAAGGCTTTATTCTTCACTGGTGAATCAACCTTCTACATCTTGACCATTGGCTTGGGGTTTGCCTTCCCTTTCTTTGGTTGCAAGGAGTGTGGATGCACTAGCTTGTACATGTTGTGTGCGTTGCACCTTCTGTCCACGATAGCTTCATATAATTTTTCACATTTATGTAAAAGATGGAACCCATTCATGGCTACCTCCTCACAAAGAACGTAACCTTTATGCTGTCTATCATCCTCCGCTTCTTGTTTTAGAACTTGCATGACCTTTGTTCTTAATGATAAATCCTTTTCTTCCTCAACAATAACATCTGCTTCATCCATAGACTGATCATAAACAGGTTCAACCCCATATTTCATGCTATCACTCATTTCTTTCCCTTCTTCACCAACCTGTTCTTCAATGTAATCATCAAAAGTAGGCTGCCCCATGTCATGATCTTCTAAATCTTCAACCAGCAAATCTTGATCTTCTAATGCTTCAACCAGCAAGTCTTGATCTTCTAACTCTTCAACCAGAAAGTCTAGATCTTCTATCTCTTCAACCACCAAGGTTTCACCCTTTGACAAAACAAGCTAATTCTTGGTTGGTATCTTGGAAACTTTATTAGATCTAGTGGTATTTGACCCAATCTCAACATTCTTGGTTGGCTGCCTCCAATGCTTAGTGAAGTTTAATGCAGCACCACCACTCGGGCTGGTTCTTGAATTGAAAAGGGTTGATTGTGATCTCTTTGTTTGCCAAGTCTCAATCAACGCTGCTCTATTTGCTGCATTTGAATTTGTCCAGCAGTTGTGCAAGTTGCTGTAGTGGATTTGGATGTGGTTGTACGGAAAAAATTGCTTCCTGTGTTTCTGTTTCAACTTCTCCCAAGTTTGAATCTTGGTTTTTCCTTCTCTCAATCTTTGAATCTTCAACTACTCCCACCAAGATCTTGCCTTGCCTCTCAAATTAGTTGCTGCCAATTTAACTTTCTTGAATTTTGGAATATCATAACAAGCAAAGATCTCTTCTACTTGGCTAAGCCAATCCACAAACTCCTCTTGATCCAAGCTGCCATCAAATTTAGAGAATTCAATCTCAAATCTTCATTTACAATTCTGGTTTGGCATCTTTGGTTGAACCATCATAGAATTGTGGCCATACTTCTCGTCTCCATCTAGGAATATGAACAAAAGGTTGTTCATAATCCTCCTCATATAAAGCTACACTTCCAGCAATATCATGTTGGTTGTATTGCTGTTGTATCTTCCTATCTCTTTTCAACTATTCAGTCAAGGCTTGTAGTTGCCTCCTCAATAATTCCACTTCAGCTTCTAAGTCATTTTAAACCCTTCTACACCTTGATCCATTGGCTGTAATATCATCTTCCTCTACTACAAGAACAACTTGCTTCTTGCCCTTATCCTTCCTTGTCTTCTAAAAAACCATGGCTTCTTGCTACAACAACTAATTGCTAGCACATATGAAGGCTTTGGTTTTGGTAAGAGAGGTATTTTAGGCTAGAAAAGCAATCAAGAATGAATCTTGATAGGTTCTTAGACAGAAAATGAAGAAACAAATTGCAAATGAACTTAAATCCTAAGGATCTCAAACTCTAATACCAAACTAATGCAGGGAATGTGATGGGCTGTTTGTGTATGGTTTAGAAACAATGAAAGGTTGAGTTGCTTAGAACACATTAATAGGTGGGTAAGTACCTCTGCAAGAACACAGCTCCAAATAGCACACAAAGGCTAACAATTCATTCAATTACCAAAAAACTGATTTACAAAGAACTTACATTCTCCAACTTATACCTGTTGTTTGGCATTGTCAGCCTCTAGATGGTTGACAAGTATCTAAATCCTATAGGCTAATGTTTAAGAAATCGTCTAAATAACTAACTAACTAACTAATTAGTTACAAGTGGATTAAAATATAGGTATATAGTTACTTGAAATGCCCTATATCATTTTGGACATTTCAAATTGAGTTAAAAAAAAGTGGAAAACCAAATCCCATTTGACTTCAGTCCAAGTCAGTGTCTGACATTTCAAAACCGAATTGAAAATGTTCCAAAATAATTTATATTGGAGTGGTAGACCATATGTTACTATTTCTTTTTAGGTGATTTAACTTCCTAATTTACTTTTTGGCATGTGATAGTAGAAAAAAGTTCAGCTTCCTTACTTCACATGCAGAACTTCAGATATGCTTTCATACAAGAAGCAAATAGAAAACAAGTTTCAGATTCACAATCACGTCTCAGTTGTATACATAATTAGTTTCACAGTTAAAAACCATTTGATTCTATTATAATTTCTGTGGGAAAGAAAGAGCGATAAATCAAGTCATACATTCAATCTTCATAATTCCTTGTTAGCTTAATTGAGATTCAGAACACCTCCCCCAACCAAAAAAAAAAAAAAAAAAACCCTTCAAAATGGAGGCTTGATACTACGATTTTCTTCATTAGGCTTAAAAGCTCCTTAGGCCAAGCAACTCCAATAGATGATGATGTATTTGACAATGGATGCGATTTATATAAAACCCTGCTTTGTCTTTGAACCAGCAAAAATCAGTAATCAAGATTACAAACACTTAAGCTTACATCAAGGAGATGGAAGATCTGTACATCATGAGGCTATGGATGAGTATGGGCATGAGCTTGATACAGGCATATCAAACTCAACCACGTGCCAATTATATCCAACAAGTTTCATCATCTTTTGAAGCTTTATGAACCATGTTGTGGACGATATAAGCAACATCATATGCACAAAACAATCACATCAAGTGATCATATAAGACCTGGTATCATCTAAGGTCACATAAGACCTGGTACCATCTAGAATTTGTCCTTGGATGAAGAAAAGAATGGCGCTCTAAGCCTTGGCCTTCTGGTCTTCCCCTATCCGGCTTATGGGGATGTTGACCTTCTAATCTATTTCGTTTATCAGCCTTTCGGGGTGATTGGCTATCTGATTTTCTATGCCTTTCTGGGTTTTCAGGTGATTGTCCTTCAGCTCCCACTCCTTTGTAGAAGTTCGGGGGTAATGCACAATAGTCCAATTCTCCACCTATATCTGGGCTTTGAACATATTGAACTTCAGAGGCTTTGGCCTTGTCCAGATTTGGTTGACGATAATGACGAGGTTCCAATCCTCTACCAGACCCTTGGCTTTTATCCATATTTTGGAGTTCATTTGTTATCTGGCTACGCCGTTCCTTTAGAAAGTTCAGTCGGGTTGTCAACTTTGACAGCGCAGAAGTTGTTGAATTTGCTCCCGGTTTACACACAGGTAAAGAGGTGTTATCATCACTTTATCACTAATTCGGCAATTCAAAAGAATAAACGATTAACCTCTCACAAGTCTGAGAATAAATTCAACAAGTTAATGTTCCATATAATTTAATTTGCTATGGTGCCCACATACACCACAACTAAAAAGTTCACAGCACCATTGTCATTATTGTGATAACAAAATAATATCATGTTATCATTAAGAACTTGAAAACGTGCATCCAAATAGATGCAGTTACAATGTTAGAATAAGACAATTAATTACACTGAATGTGTCAAGGAAAACTAGAATAAACTGATTAGGTATGAAGAAGGTGACACAGTAGTTTCAATTCATTGAGGTACTCCAAAGCTCCAAAAATAACTTGACTTTGCTAAATTCAAATTCCATTAAAGCACAAGAAAACCAACAAAACTACAGTCCTGGTGATATATATTTAACCTACCTCACCCCTTGAACCAGAACTCTTGGAATTGGAATTGCTTGGAGGCATAGACCTGGCTAGCATTGGCTCTGGAGTGGAAAAATTGGCAGGCACCCCAACAGACCTGGAGTTGATGCTTGCTGGATCCAGATGCAGCTGGTGTTGAGGCAGATTTTGATCTGATAAAGATGTTGATTCCAGTAGCCTCTCACTCTCACTTTCTGCTCCATCCAAATAAGATCCTAATGCATCCAAATCCAGAGGTAAGTTCAATGGAAATTACCAGATAAAACATTCTAAATTAGCAAAATCGGGTGCTCAATAGATTGGCTGAGTTTGACTATTAAGCTCCTTAAGGCTTCTTTATTTGACAAGTACAAGTTCCTCGAGGCTTATACACCAACTGATGAAGCCTAAGTTTGAGTTTTGAGTTAATTTTCTAACAAGCAAGCCTGAGTAATGCCAGGCTCAATTTGATCAGGATTTGCTAACAGCTGAAGTGAACACAATGCTTTGTAGGGGAAACTACTAAAACAAGTCCTTAAGAAACCTACTACATAGACACAAAACAGACAAGAAGGATGTCATTATTGCTATTATCACTAGTAAATTAAGAGTTCAAGAAATAGGTGTTTGATTGGGCTAAAGATCAAGCTTGTGAACAAGCTTAGCCAAAACTTGAATTAACAGAACCTTTAGATGGTAATTTAAGCTCAAAAGGTGGGAAAATAAGAGCCAAGTGCTCAAAATTAAACTCAAGCTTGATCCAAGTTCAACATAGGCCAGCTTGAAGAAAGTAATAGGCAACTCAGCTTTTGCACAACTAGTTTCTGTATTAATTTGAAAGCCAATCTAGATGTCTTCAAGAGAGAACTTAGACATGACAACCAGTAATAGACTCTGTTAAGTACGTTGCAAAGCAAACGCAAATGGAAAACAGGGCCGGCCCTAGGCCTAGGCCATGGCCTAAGGCCCCTACATAGAAAGGCCCCTAAATTAAAATGGGGCAGTAAGTTTTTTTTTTTTTTTTTTTTTTTTTCTAATTAAAAAAAGAGTGTGTAACTTGCACATTTTTTTTATCACATAGGTCTTATAAATTGATATATCCGATCATAATAAGTAATTCAATATTCATTTATTCTTTTCTTGAAATGTCACATCAGTTTGTAAGTTTTTTATAGTTAAATTTTTAGTACTTTAACTTTTTCTTCACACAAAAAAAAATTATGAATTAATAGAAATACAACAAAATAACCAATTCATCATTCAGTGAAAGGAAAATGCTAAAATTAATACAAATTTTATGACAAAAAACTTACAAATTGATCAAACAATATAATAAATGAATGTTTTAAATAACTTTTATTTATTAATGACTCGTCAGTTTATAAAACCTACATAGTAAGTATTGTAGGGGTATTGGGCCTAAGCCCTAAGTCGAGGACTAGAGGTCGTCCGAGGAGGAGTACACATTATCAAGGAAGTCCGTGTTAGTAGATGAAGAAGTCAGTTTTAGTCATAATGACATAGGAGGGTAGGCCGAGGACAAATGTCTCCTCGGCTAGCCAAAGCCGAGGTCCGAATAGGTGGTCTGCCATCCAGGGGAACGTTCTAGGGAGTTCTATTGGTATGGATAAGCATTGTAGAAACATAGGACATGGGGGAATCCTAAAATATCTAAGAAGAAAACTGCTACCACGCATTAAATGCTCTGCACCTAACTCTCTGGCCGCATTAATGTGGAGGTGATACTTAAACAGTGGCTTTCAGTCTTACAGCTACTACATAAAGACTTTAGGAAGGTGCTGATGGGACAAGTATCAATACCAACTATTTGGCTTGCACGTAGAGGGTAGAGATGAAAGGGGAAGAGAGTATAAAAGGAGGAGGAAGCAATGGGAGAAGGGGTCAAGAAATTAAGAGAAAAATATTGTAGCAATCAAGAACTGCATTTGTAACCAAAATTAAGTGAAATATATAAAAACTGAACTCCTCGAACTGTGCCGAGGACGATTTTCTTCAGTATAAATTTGTCTATCTTCATTCTCTTGTCATCTGAATCCACTTTAGAGGTTGTTTGATTCATTAAAGCCCAGTTTTCCAACCCACTCTCTACAAATTTATTATTTTAGGCTTTTTGAGCCTAAGTCCAATCACCTTGTAGGTTAGGGACTCAAATCTGGTCCTTACAATTGGCACCGTCTGTGGGGACTACTGGTGTTACAGTGAATTCGATGTTCAACAATGGTAGGTTCGAGTCCAAACAAAGCAGAGTCTATGGGGTCTCAACATCAAGATCACTTCTGTGATCTTGAAAAAAGAATGGATCAGGAAGGGAGTGTGCATGCTACCCATACTAATGGAAGCCATTCTTGGGGTGGTAGCCACCTCTCTCACGAGAAAAATAATAAAGCCATGCAGCTGGAGATTGATCACTTGAGGAGAAGCTTACGCCACGAACGGCGAAAACGAGCTCCTTCCAATTCCGACTTCTCTTCCTGTGACGAAGAGGATGGTAGCTATAGGCGCAGATCAATGACCCCTCTTAGTGAGTCATTCTCGTATGATGAAGACTACCATCATGAGCGTAGAAACAAAAATTCATTTTCGAGGGGCCTGGGAAATGATGCTATGAGTAGAGCACTCAACCAAATTTCCAAATCACCTTTCACGTGCAGAATTGAAGGAGGAAGACTTCCTCGGCAGTTCACTCAGCCCACGTTCACCATGTATAATGGTCGAACAGACCCTGTGGAGCATGTTAGCCACTTCAATCAAAGAATGGTTGTGCACTCCAAGAACGAGGCCTTGATGTGCAAGGTATTCCCATCCAGTTTGGGGCCTGTAGCGATGAGGTGGTTTGATTGTTTGGGTGCAGGTTCCATTGGTTCCTTTAAGCAACTCGCTCAAGCGTTTAGATCACGCTTTATTACGTGCAGCAGGGTTCCTCGACCCTTAGATTCCTTATTATCCCTGTCCAAGAGAGAAGGGGAGACCCTGAAAACATATTCGAACAGATACTGGGAGATGTTTAATGAGATAGATAGTAACTTTGATGATGTAGCCATCAGGACTTTCAAGGTCAGCCTACCTGTCGAGCATGGCCTAAGGAAGTCTTTGACTGGGAAACCTGTTACCAGTGTGCGCCAGCTCATGGATCGGATTGATAAGTATAAGAAGGTTGAGGAGGACCAACAGCAAGGCAAGGGAAAGGGTAAGGCTATCCCTCAGGAGATGAGAGATTTCAGGTCGAACCGCTACAATAATAACAGACCTCGGAGGGATTTTGCTGGGCAGTTTGGGCCTACATCACCTCAAGGGGTTAACACTGTGTTTCGAGAACCGGTGCATCAAGTTTTGGAGAAGATCAAGAACGAGCCATATTTCAAATGGCCGAACAAGATGAGTGAAGACCCCTTGAGGCGCAATCAGAGCCTTCATTGCCAATACCACCAAGAGCGAGGGTATACCACTAAGGACTGCAAAACTCTGTGGAATCATCTGAATCAACTGGTCAGAGGGGGAAGGCTACAGTAGTTTTTGTACCAGCCCAACGGGTAAGAAGACCAGTCAAGGTCAAGGGCTCAAAGGAGCGCTTCTTCAAGGCCCCCATTAGGCACAATCAATGTCATCTTTACTGCACCTAGGAGAACTGGTTCTCAACCTTCCAAGGTAATGTCTGTAGCTCGAATAGCGGCAGAGGACTCTAATTCTGAGCCGAAGAGGGCTAGAGTGGAGATTCGATCGGCGCTGAGTTTTTCGGACGAGGATAAGATGGGAACCATCCAACCACACGATGATGCTTTGGTAGTCACCCTCAGAATAAGGGGGTATGATGTGAAGAGAGTGATGGTAGATCAAGGCAATGGTGCAGAGATTATGTACCTTGACTTGTACAGAGGGCTGAACTTAAAGCCTGAAGATTTGACAGCCTATGATTAACCTTTGGTGAGTTTCGATGGGAAGGTTGTCATCCCAAAGGGCCAAATTAGGTTGCCCATGCAGGCAGGTTCAGAGGTGGTTGAAATGGACTTCATTGTGGTGGATGCATACTCTCCCTACATGGCCATTGTGGCAAGACCCTGGCTTCATGCTTTAGGGGCCGTTTCTTCAATTCTGCATTCGAAAGTGAAGTACCCATCAGGGGACCGGATTGAGGAGCTGGTAGGGAGTCAGTCCATGGCTAGGCAGTGCCTCGTAGCTGCAATTATGCATCAGCTTGCTGCTGAGTTCTCGGCCTCTACTGAGGGAGGTTTATAGCAGTCAAAGTCTCCAGTATTACCTGTTGATGGGCCAGCCGAGGATGTGAAGTGTGAGGATTTAGAGAAATTTGTTGTAGGTAATGACCCTGAGAAGTTTTTTTAGGTTGGGGCTCAGCTACCACCTCAGGAGAAGGAAGAGCTAGTGGAGTTTCTCAAGAGGAACGTTGATGTGTTCGCTTGGAATGCCTACGAAGCTCCGGGGGTGGATCCAAACTCCATCTGCCATCATTTAAACGTCAATCCATCTGTCACTCCCAGGAAACAACCACCTCGGCGCTCATCTAAAGATCATTCTGACGCTGTCAAAGACGAGGTGATGAAGTTTAAGCAGGCGGGGGCTATTAAAGAAATGTTCTACCCTGAATGGTTGGCCAATACTGTGGTTGTGAAGAAGAAAAATGGAAAGTGGCGGGTATGTGTGGACTTCACAAATCTGAACAAGGGCTGCCCAAAAGACCCTTTTCCCCATGCCTTGGATAGACCAGCTAGTGGATGCCACTGTAGGTCATCCTCAGATGAGCTTTTTGGACGCTTTTCAAGGCTACCACCAGATACCTTTGGCTTTGGACGATCAAGAGAGGACAGCTTTTGTTACTCCTATCGGGAATTACCATTACAAGGTGATGTCCTTTAGTTTAAAGAATGCGAGGGCTACCTACCAGAGGATGATGACCAGGATGTTTGAGTCACAGTTGGGGAAAATCATTGAGGTTTATATAAACAACATGGTGGTCAAAAGCAAGTTGGAATCTGAGCACGTTAATGACCTTGGGAATATCTTTGAGATCTTGAGAAGACATAAGCTGCGACTTAATGCTTCCAAATGTTCTTTTGGTGTCGGATCAGGGAAGTTCTTGGGCTACATGGTCACACACCGCGGAATTGAAGTCAACCCTGCCCAGATTAAGGCAATCAATAATTTACAGCCACCTCGGAATCCCAAAGAGGTCTAGAAGCTAACAGGGATGACCACTGCTCTAAACCGATTCATCTCTCGGTCAGCAGACAAGTGTATGCCTTTCTTTCAGTTGTTGAACAAATGGAAGGGATTTGAATGGACCGAGGAGTGTGTCCTGGCTTTCCAGCAGTTGAAAGAGTATCTTTCTCGGCCACCCATTATGTCTAGACCCGAGGTGGATAAGGTTTTGTTTGCCTACGTTGCAATGGCCTCCCACGCAGTGAGCTTGGTGCTGATACGGGTTGATAGTGGTGTACAGAGGCCAGTTTATTATATGAGCAAGTCACTACATGAGGCCGAGGTCCGTTACTTACCACTTGAGAAAGCCATTCTGGCAATGGTGCATGCTACACGTAAGCTCCCCCACTATTTCCAGTCACACACAGTTGTTGTCTTAACCCAGCTTCTGCTCAGATCTCTACTTCGGAGTGCCGACTACACAGAGAGAATTGCAAAGTGGGGTACGATCCTAGGAGTTTTTGATATCAAGTACATGCCTCGCACCTCTGTCAAGGGTTAGGTCCTCACCGACCTAGTGGCTGAGTTTGCCGAAACCCCATTAGAAGAGAGATTAGAGGAGCAAAACATGGATGGAAAATCGGTTGGTGTAATCTCCTTACAAGAACCTTTGTCCTGAAAGGTCTACGTTGATGGTGCGACTAACCACAGAGGATCTAGAGTAGGGCTAGTTCTGGTATCTCCCGAGAGGATTACAATTTAGAAATCCTTGAGATTGGGCTTTTCGGCCACAAACAATGAAGCCGAGTATGAAGCTCTGCTTGTAGGGATGACCATGGTTCAGAAAATGGGTGGAAAGGCAGTAGAAATATTCTCTGATTCAAGTTCAAGGAGAGTTGGAAGTCAGAGATCTCAGAATGCAGGAATATTTTAATCAGGTTAGACATTTACAATCTGGATTTGAGTCTTTTAATTTGTCACAAATCCCTAGAAGTAGGAATACACATGCCGACTCTCTTGCCACGTTGGCAACCTCCTCGGCACAAAGCTTACCTCGGGTGATCCTTGTGGAAGACTTTTGTAAACCTACTAAAGTAGAAGGAGATGGGGTTCATGTTCATCAAATAAGGGTGAGGCCTAGTTGAATGAACTCTATTGTCCTGTTCCTTAAGGAAGATGTCTTACCTGAGAGTAAGTCCGAAGCCGACAAGGTATGGAGGAAAGCTCCTCGGTTTTGGCTGTCCGAGGACCAAAAGTTGTATAAAAGATCCATTTCTGGCCCATATCTGCTATGCATACACCCTGAAGCAGTTGAGCTACTACTAGAAGAATTACATGAAGGGATTTATGGAAGCCACACGAGGGGTAGATTTTTGTCTCACAGGGCCCTCACACAAGGCTATTGGTGGCAAAATATGCAGAAGGAAGCACAAGAATATGTGAGGAAGTGTGACCAATGCCAAATATTTGCACCAAACATTCATCAACTCGGAGGAGTCCTTAATCCACTGTCCAAGCCTTGGCCTTTTGCTCAATGGGGATTGGACATCGTAGGTCCTTTCCCTAAAGCAGCAGGGAACAAAATATATCTGTTGGTCGGCACGGATTACTTCACCAAGTGAGTTGAAGCTGAACCATTGGCAAATATTAGGGATGCAGATGCCAAGAAATTTGTTTGGAAGAATATTGTTACTCGGTTTGGAATCCCTCATACACTCATCTTAGACAACAAACTGCAGTTTGATAACAAGGCTTTCAGAAGGTATTGTTGTGACCTGGGCATAACAAATAGATATTCCACTCCAGCATATCCACAGGGGAACAGACAGGCTGAAGCAGTCAACAAGGTCATAGTGAGTGGGCTTAAAAAGAGGCTGGACGACGCAAAGGGAAAATGGGTAGAAGAACTGCCACACATCCTTTGGATATACCGAACTACGCCTCTTAGGTCCACTGGGGAGACGCCATTTTTAATGACTTATAGGGCCGAGGCTGTTATTCCTCTAGAGACTGGATTTCCCACGCTGAAAACAAGTTCCTTCACTCTGAGCAGTAATGATGGGCTACCGGAGAAAAGTTTAGACTTAATTGAAGAACGAAGAGAAAATTCCATGGTCCAATTGGCCTATTACCAACATAAGCTCAAGTAAAGGTATGATGCCAGCGTAAAGCTAAGACCACTGGCACCTGGTGACTTGGTGTTAAGAAAGGTTTTGGATACTGCAAAGAACCCAGCCTAAGGAAAGTTAGGGCCCAATTGGGAAGGACAATATTGTATCACATCAGCGGTGGGAATAAGTGCGTATTATCTTGAAGATCTAGAGGAAAAGGCTATACCACGCCCCTAGAATGTAAATAACATGAGAATATATTATTATTAATGAAAGCTTTCTTCACCATATTTGGGTTTGTTATATTGTGTGTCATGCGTTCTACCATCTAAGTATCAAGCAGAACCCTGGTCATGCCTGACTCCTCGGACCACATACCTTGGGTAAATTGATATTTTTTAATCATTGTTCTAAGTATTAAATAAAACCTTAGCTATGTCTGGCTCCTCGGATCACATGTTTTGAGTAAATTAATACTCCCTGACACCTATCTAAGTATCAAACAGAACCTTGGTCATGCCTGGCTCCTTGGACCACATACCTTAGGTAAATTAATATCTTTTAATCATTATTCTAAGGATTAAGCAGAACCTTAGCTATGCCTGGCTCCTCGAACCACATGCTTTGGGTAAATTAATACTCCCTGACATCTATCTAAGTATCAAACAGAACATTGGTCATGCCTGACTCCTCGGACCACATACCTTGGGTAAATTGATATTTTTTAATCATTGTTCTAAGTATTAAACAGAACATTAGCTATGCCTAGCTCCTCGGACCACATGCTTTGGGTAAATTAATACTCCCTGACATCTATCTAAGTATCAAACAGAACATTGGTCATGTTTGGCTCCTCGGACCACATACCTTGGGTAAATTAATATCTTTTAATCATTGTTTTAAGTATTAAACAGAACCTTAGCTATGTCTGGCTCCTCGGACCACATGCTTTGGGTAAATTAATACTCCCTGACACTTATCTAAGTATCAAACAGAACATTGGTCATGCCTGACTCCTCGGACCACATACCTTGAGTAAATTGATACCTTTTAATCATTGTTCTATGTATTAAACAAAACCTTAGCTATGCTTGGCTCCTCGGACCACATGCTTTGGGTAAATTAATACTCCCTGACATCTATCTAAGTATCAAATAGAACCTTGGTCATGCCTGGCTCCTCGAACCACATACCTTGGGTAAATTGATACATTTTAATCATTGTTCTATGTATTAAACAGAACCTTAGCTATGCCTGGCTCCTCGAACCACATGCTTTGGGTAAATTAATACTCCCTAACATCTATCTAAGTATCAAACAAAACCTTGGTCATGCCTGGATCCTTGGACCACATGCTTTGGGTAAATTAATACTTCCTATTACTTTCCTAAGTATCAAACAAAACCTTGGTCCTGCCTGGATCCTCGGACCACATACCTCGGGTAAATTGACGTTTCAAGTCATTCACAAAAGTGTCAAACAGAACCTGCATTATATCTGGATCCTCGGAACACTTCCTGTTGGTTATTTAATTATCTAATGGAATCAGCTCTACTGAATGATGTGGATCTTCATTAAACTGACATGGTCAATTGCATGCTTGAAAGCATCACTTAAAGCATTTGAAAGTATATCCATGATCTGTTTTAGGTCTGATTATTGTATCCAGGTCTTTTAACTTAGTAATGGGAAGAAATTTAGATGAAGTCTGGCATGAATTGGTGTTTTACCATTTGTGTACATGAATGGAGTTATATCTAATTTCCATATTAGCTAAGTGTTAAACAAGATAGAAATTATATCAACACTTGTGTAAGAATCATAAAAATAAGGAAAATGTTCATAACTTTCACTAACTAAACCCTCGGAAAAAGGCAGAATAGATACAAAGGAGTAACACTAATTACAAAAGTTGAAAATAGAAATAGTAAATAAAAAGAAAAATAAAAACAAAAAAAAGAAAAGAGAAATATACTGGAACTTATTTCTTTTTTATTGCAATCTTTCCTTGGGAAGGGGCTTTATTGGGCTGAGTGGACACTGCTTCTGAAGCCTCGGGGCCCTTGCTTGCAAGATCAACCTTGGTAGGCAGAGGAAGAATAGCCAGGACAATCTCCACCTTTTTGGGAGCTTCCTTCTCAACAGGAGGGTCTTGGGTGCTGGTTGGGGGCTTCATGGCATCAGGGGCCACTCCTAGGGGTGCGCATGGGTCGGGTTGGGTCGGGTTAAGGTGATTTTTTGACCCAACCTACCATGGTGGGTCAAAAAAATTTCAACCCAACCCAACCCATCACATAAGTCCAACCCAACCCACATGGGTCGGGTTGGGTCGGGTTGAACCCATAGGTTGGACAATTTTTTTTATTACTATTATTAAATTGAGCAGAAAAAAATATATCACACTTGTCATCTAAATTGATAAACAAAATATACATTAATATATAAACTAATATTCCAACTCAATTGTAAACAAAATATGTTTAAGTATCCAACTGAGATAATAAACAAAATATAAATGAACTAGTATCCTAATTCACTTATAAACAAAATATACGAGTTCCTTACTCAGTTATAAACAAAATATATCTAACTGAGTTGATAAACTAAATATATATGAACTATTGAACTAGTGTCCTAAGTTCTTGACTCAGTTATAAACAAAATATATGTAACTGAGTCAGTAAACAAAATATACAGAACTAGCATCCTAAGTTCCTGAGCCAATTATAAACAAAATATATCAAGAGTTTATAAACAAAATATATAGAACTAGTTCTACTAATGGATTTCAAAAGAGTTCTATGCTAGTCCCACTAAGAACCAAAATATCCAAGCTATCCAGATTCCAGCATTCCAATTTCCAACTAATCTTCCTCTTCCACTGTTATGGTGCTTTGAGATGCAAACTCTGAGACAAATCAAAAATAAAAAATAAAAAAAGACAATAAATTATACAGTGGAATTTCAAAACCCAAAAGGCTTATATAACAATTAAAAAATTACAATCATAAAAAAATACTTTGTTGAAAAATTACCTGACTCAAGACTCTCATAGGATTCAACTTCTTCCATTGCTTCTTGAAGATCAATTATATCAGTAGCTCTTAACCAATTCTGAGCACAAATCAGCATTTCAACTGTATTAGGCAACAAAGAGCTTCGAAATGGATCCAACACACGACCCCCAGTACTAAATGCGGACTCAGAGGCAACTGTAGAGAGAGGAATGGCTAACACATCACGAGCTACTTTTGAGAGAAGCCGATATTTTGAGGAATTCACCTTCCACCAATTCAAAATACAAAAATTTGGAGAATCTTCTTCCACACAATCAGCCAAATATCTTTCCACCTCTGATTTGCTTTCCAAACTATCCGCTGCCAAATGCATCTTATAAATAGATTTCACCAATGCATGGGGATCTTGCACAGGTCTAGTTTCAACATTGTTTGAAGAAGAGCCATCTTGACCTTGCCCATTTGAATACCCATCACAGTCACAATAGTGCTCATACATACGAACAAGAGCCTTTTTCACTTTTTTTGTCATGTTGTCTGCCACTGCTCCTGGATTCCATTTGGCAAACCAAAAATTTACAAACCTCAACTTGTACCTCGGGTCTAGTACAACAGCAACAAACATCATCAAATTAAGCTTCTCAATGTCCCCCCAATACTTATCAAATTTCTCATGCATATCCCTTGCCATCATACTCAAAAGAGGATCTTCACTTTCACACAAGTTTGTCAATTCAGTCTTCATCACACAAAGTTCATGAAAAAATATATTAGACGTGACATATAGAGAACCAGAAAATCGTAATGTAACTTCATAAAACAACTTCAAAAATTTTACAAACACCTTCACATTATCCCAATCCTCAAAATTAGGTGGTCCTAATATTTTTTTCCCACTTCCATCATCCAAGAAGTAACGAATATATTGTGCATCATTAACACGTAATCTTTCAAATGCCCTTTGAAATTTTTCTGCATTCTCTAGCATCATGTAGGTCGAGTTCCATCTAGTTGGAACATCAAGACATACACAACCCTTGCTAGCAATCTTCACTTTTTCCACACATGCTTTAAACTTATCATACCTAGATGGAGAGGACCTCACATACCTTACCGCATTACGGACTTTGACAATTGACTCATGAAGGCTTTTCAAACCTTCCATCACAATAAGGTTCACAATGTGTGCACAACATCTCATGTGCATAAACTCACCACCCAAGATAGAAGCACCCCACTCTTTAGTTATCCTATCCAAGTAGGTTACGGTCCCACTGTTAGAGGCTGCATTGTCAACTGTGAGGGTGAAAATTTTATCAATGCCCCAACTAAGCAACAATGACTCCACCACCTTTCCAATGGTTTCACCTTTATGATTAGGAACTTGACGAAAATTTAAAATTCTTTTGTGATATTGCCAATCATCATCAATGAAATGGGCAGTAAGGCACATGTAATTAATATTTTGGATTGAAGTCCAAGTGTCAGTGGTGAGGGAAATCCTTTGAGTAGATTTTTCCAAAAATATTTTCAACCTATCCCTCTCTATTGAATAAAGTCTTATGCAATCTCTCGCAACAGTAGTGTAAGTTGGGATAGTGAACCTAGGCTGCAACACATTACTATAGTACCTAAACCCTTCATGCTCAACAAATTTAAATGGCAATTCATCCACAATAATCATCCTAGCGAGTGCTTCCCTACACATGCTCTCATTGTAGCTTACAGCAATAAGACTATTACTATTAGCACCCTCCGCATCATCACTCTTTTTAGGTCTGAAGGCTAAAGTCATTTGAGTCTTATCCTGCTTATTCTTTTTACCATAAGGATATTTTTTACACCAAGCTTCCAAATGAGTTCTTAAGTTAGTAGTACCATAAGTTTTTGACCTAGCAGCATAAGTTTTGCCACAATACTTACATTCAGCTCTCTCACCTTCTAATAAGATGAAGTGACCCCATACATATGATGTTTGGTTAGGTTTTTTTATACCTTCTGCTTCTATGGGAGGGAGATTTGAGGCAGCAGCACTAGTGTCCGTTGTCGCCATTTGAGGAGCCTCATTTGTGGGAGTGGGTGCCACTGGAACCTCATTTGTGCTTGTGCCACATTGAGTTTCAGATGCCATCTATAAATATAAATATATTAAAAAAAAAAAAAAAACCCAAAGATTAGTATAATGTAACTCCTTAAAAGGCAAACAACACTGATGACTAAACAACAATAACTGATGACTAAACAACAATAGTAAAAACAATAGGGAGAGGGCCAGACAGAGACAGACCTGCAAAGAAAGATAGAGAGAAAGGGATACAGCAACTCGACAAGAGAAAATATTGTAGAGTAAGAAATACACCTGTAGGTTGAGACAAAGCAAAAACATTTAAAAATCAACCAAAAGAAAACTAAGAAATCAATAAAGCAAAAGCCAAACATTGATCCACCACAGCAAGAGAGATAAACAGATAGAGTGAGTGAGTGAGAGAGAGAAAACATTGAGAAACTTTACCTAACACCAGAAGAGATAGCTACCACCAGAAAGATAGAACTACCGCCGAGGCGGTGATGATAGCTGATGGACGGCAGTGGCTCAACAGAGGGAGAGAGTGTTAAAGTTCAAATGAGAGTGTAGTGTGACTGAGAAACTGAGAGGGGAGGGGAAGAGGGAGGCGGCACATTAGTCATTAGGTTTGTCATTTGTGTGACTGTAAACTAATAGAATGTAATGTATGATAGGACGAAACCAAGTGCTGGACAGCTGGTTTTTAAATTTTTTTTTATTAATTATATAATATATTTAAATATACATTAAAAGAACTAATAGCCATAGGATTTTTTATTATATAATATATATGATAGTATTAGTAGGAACCGAAGAATCAGGAAGTGCTCTAAAGGCTGATTTTTTGTTAAGGAATTGAAATGGAACTATTCGATGTACACAGATTCGCAAATAAAGCTGTCCAAAATCCGCTATCAATAATGATTTTTTGTTAAGGAATTGAAATGGAACTAAACAGTAAACACTCTTTAGTCATAGTCATAGTCTCCAAAGTACAAGTTGTACACGTTTGGGAAGCTTTTCACTTTTTTCTATGCTATGAGTTATCATATCAATTTGCAGCAGGTATTAGAAGTCAGAAGACTCAGAACTCATGTGAATTGCAGTGTTACACGTTAAGCATTCCACTTTATTTTAGTGCAGTACAGCTGGTTTAAAAAAAAAAATTTATTAAATATAGGCGGGTCGGGTCGGGTTTGGCGGGTTTATAATTTTATGACCCAAACCCAACCCAACCCACTATAAAAAAAAATTTTGTAACCCAACCCAACCCAACCCACCAAGCCTTGAAACCCAACCCAACCCAGCGGATTGGGTTGGGTCGGGTCGGGTTTGGCAGGTCGATGGGTTTTCTGCACACCCCTAGCCACTCCTTGGTTGGCGCTCTTTTCTTTTTCAGTGGCCCCGGGCTACTCGGCCACCTCAGAAGGTTTGTCAGAAGAGGTTAGGACTTCAGCTGGACCGTCCTTGCCTACTTCTGCTACCTCGGGAGCAGTATCAGTGCTCAAGCTACTCGGGCCAGATGCTCGGATGGCAAGGGGGTAGTATACACTTTCTGCCTTCCTAAGTACAGAAGAAGCCTCAACCCCGGCTTGGTTGAGAGCTTCATGCCATACTTGGGAGCAGTAATTTCTACATACCCCCGAAACTTCCGCCCTGAGGGACTCCTCGGTCTCTGCCACTCCTATATCGTACCCTTGCTGCTCGGCCTCGTCCCTGGCTTTCTCTGCCTCCTTCTTGGCCTTCTCTGCCTGGTCCTTGGCCTTTTGGACCTCCTCCAATTTTTTCTTCAAAGCAACGATCTGCTCTTTGAAGGCGGCCAGCTGGTCCTCGGCGTTGTGAAGAAGCACTCGTTGGCCTTTAGCTTGCCTTTCAGCATTGTCCAAGGCAGCTGCAGCACTTTTCCTTTTCCTCTCCTCCTCCAGCAGCTTGCTTTTCAGCTCCTAGTTACTCTTCTCTACGACTTGGAAGGCATCCATGGCCGCTATCCTCCTCCCCTCCTTTTCTTTCATTTTGCGATAGGAGTAGTTCACCATCTCCTCGGCCCTAAATGTGGCTTGGATGGCCTGGAAGAGAAAAGAAATACAGTTTAAAAAAATAAAATAAAATAATAAATAGAGAAAAAGAAAGAAGAAAGAAAGAAGGCTTACCATAGCCAGGTCCCTCTTCAAGCCAAGGAAGACCTCATGCTACCTCATGGATCTGAGGTCAGCTATGTCCTTGGGAAGCAACAAGGACTGCTCCACCGCATCAACAACGTACCCAGCTGTGCCCCGCTGGAAGTCTCGGATGGAGGCATCACTAAGAAGGGGAGCTCCATCCAGCTCCATGCGTGGGGCCCAGGCGGGGGCTACAGCTCGATGGTCACCCCTCTTTTCTCCCTCGTTGGCTGACCTCGTCTGCGTCACCCTGGGCAACTTGGCCCCCCTTTAGGGCTCGATCTCTTGGGGAAGCTGGGTCCTCCCAACTTCTACCACTTCCTTCCCCTTTTCCTCCTTCTTCCTTTTATGGTCGGCTGGATCTGCACAGAGGAATTGGGTGGGCGGAGGAGTGGGAAGCCTGGTCTGAGGTGCCTTCCCAGGTGCATCTCTCTTGGGTTGAGACTCTAACAACTCTTGGAGAGTTGGCCTCTGCCTACATTGGATGCCCATATCACTGGATGTATCAGCAGGTTCTTGGCAAGGATCAGATTATGCTGAGGAAGAAGAGCCGAGGACACCAGGAAAAGCTTTTGGTGACAAAATTTGGTTGAAGACGTCGAACTCATCCTCGGAATCGGACACTTCTACTACGTCTTCTTCTTCTTCTTCCTTTATGATGGCTAGATGAGAAGAAGTTTCTTCCTTGGTTGTGTGTTGTGGTGGCAGGGCGACCTTTGGGATGCCTTCAAGAATAGGGGTGGTGGCAAAGGTGCCTTCTAGTACTGAGCCGGTGGTCAGAAAGCCTGAAGTTGCAACACTGATTCGTTGCAGTCAAGGATCTCTAGCTTTGATGACACACTTAGGCGCCAAAAAGCTCTTGGAGATCAGGATGTAGTCCAAAATCAGATAAGCCGCCCTGAGTTGGCCGTCTGTATGGACAAACACCTCGGCTTTTAATATCTTGTCCAAACTTGGTTGGTTCACGAGGCTGAAGTTAGGTACAGCGGCGTTCTTATCTGCAAAACCATGGAGAAAAACAGAAAGATCTTGTTAGCAAGAAATAGAACTAATCAAACAAAAATTTATATACAAGTACTCAAACCTAGACCTAAGACCCCACCTGGTTTCCCCTCTCTCATCGGGCAGGGAAGACCATCGTGTCATTCCTCTGATATGATCAGGAAGTCTTTGTTTAAGCCTTTATTGGAGTCAGGGAGGCATTGGATAAGCCTGACCTCAGGGTATGTAGACTTAAAGTAATACCTCTGCCCTTTAAGGTGGTAGAGATTGTAGATCCAGTTGACATCGTGGTGGGTCAACCCTAAGCCCATTGTTTCATTGAGAGCATCTACACTCCCTAATATTCTGAACATGTTTAGGGCACATTGGGTGGGAGCTAACCTATGAGCTCTAAGGTAGTCCCTAGTGATGGTACCCATGAGAATCCTCATCCCACCCTCTATGAAGGCAATCATTGGGATTACTACTTCCCCCTCTTGCCTATCTTCGTGCCACTGCCCCTCTTTACAATACCTAATGGAGGGATCCTATACTGAGCCTCCAAGAGGGAGAAGTAGTAATCCCCTCCTCAGAGTTTACCAAACTCTTGAATCTACCCATTTCTAGGAAGGTTCGGGAGAACTAAAAAAGATTAAGAAGAGAAAGTGGAGCCGAGGAGGAGAAAAGTACAGAGAAAAGAAAAGTATATGGAAAAACAAAATGTAAAGGTTTATGAAGACTTACAGAAAGAAAGGAAGTATCCTCGGACAGGCTTTTTGTATTCGTGAGGGCACGAGTGAGTTAGGTAAATTGGCAGGTTCAGTGTATGTACACTAGAACGAAATGAATGCTAAGATAAAGAGAGTGATTGATTTGAGGGGTATTTATACCAAAGAGAGAGTTAGAAGCGGGAAAATTCCCACTCAATTCCCAGCGAAACCCTCAGCTGTTGGATTTGCATCACGCCGCAGAACGTTAGGGACAGGGAGCCGTAAAAATTTAATAAAGACGCGTCTCAAATGCCGAAGCACCAGGAGTATGCCTTGGGCAGTTAAAAAGGCGTCTTCACAGGCAGAGGTGGGATGCGATGGGCTCAGAGCAACTACAGTGATATTGAAATCCTCATTTCTTCCCGAGGAGCCAGAAAGAAGAATCTCGAGGGGCTATTATAGGGGTATTGGGCTCAAGAACTCATTATCTATGTATATATTGGGCCTAAGGCCTAAGTCGAGGACTAGAGGTTGTTCAAGGAGGAGTACACATTATTAAGGAAGTCCATGTTAGTAGATGAAGAAGTCAGTTTTGGTCATAATGACACAGGAGGGTAGGCCGAGGACAAATGTCTCCTCGGCTAGCCAAAGCTAGGTCCGAATAGGTGGTCTGCCATATAGGGGAACGTTCTAGGGAGTTCTATTGGTACGGATAAGCATTGTAGAAACATAGGACAGGGGGTAATCCTAAAATATCTAAGGAGAAAGCTCTTACCACCGCATTAAATACTTTGCACCTAACTCTTTGGTCGCATTAATGTGGAGGTGATACTTGAACAATGGCTTTCAACCTTACAGCTACTACATAAAGACTTTAGGAAGGTGCTGATGGGACAAGTATCAATACCAACCATCTGGCTTGCACGTAGAGGGTAGAGATGAAAAGGGAAGAGAGTATAAAAGAAGGAGGAAGCAATGGGAGAAAGGGGTCGAGAAATTAAGAGAAAAATATTGTAGCAATCAAGAACTGCATTTGTAACCAAACTTAAGTGAAATATATAAAAACTGAACTCCTCGGACTGTGCCAAGGATGATTTTCTTCAGTATAAATTTGTCTATCTTCATTCTCTTGTCATCTAAATCCACTTTAGAGGTTATCTGATTCATTAAAGCCCAGTTTTCCAACCTACTCTCTACAAATTCATTGTTTTTGGCTTTTTGGACCTAAGTCCAATCACCTTGTGGGCTAGGGACTCAAATATGGTCCTTACAAGTATCATTAGTTCACTTTGGATGAATCAGTCTTATTAATTAGTAAAAATTAATAGTAGATTTGAAATAAAAAAATTATAATATAAAAAATAAAATAAATATCATTTAAGTGATATTTAAATATAAAAATGCCCCTTTAAAATTTAATGATGTTACATATTTGTCCATAAATTTTATGCATCTTTCACATTTATATGGGCGTAAAAGTTTTTTTTTTTTTTTTTTTTAAACATATATTTTCTTTTCATTTCTTTTCTTATTGCAAACCAAACAAAGGAAAGAAAAATTCATTTTTCTCTTTTCTTTTCCCCTTCTCTCCTTATTTCCAAATATACACAAGAGATTTAATTTCTTTCTCATTTCCTTTCTATTATTCATTTCTTTTCTCTTCTCTTCCCTCATTTGTAACCAAATTAAGTCTAAGAGTGTGTTTGGTAGGAGGTGAAATAGGAAGGATAGAAAAGAAATAAGATAAAATTGGAGAGAAAACAAGTAATGGGTGTATTTGGTTGGGAGAGGAGAGAGATAGAGAAAATGGTGGGACCCAACAATTATCTCTTTGGCTCACCAAAATTCAATCTCCCTAATTCGGGAAGAAAACTGGATTGAAAATGGCTTACCATGTTTTGGACGAAATTGCCCCTTCTAACGTTCCAATTTTTTGAACTTTTATGTCATTTCCTCTTTGCTTCTTTTGTCTTTTTTTATGTTCATTATGTTTCTTTTTTGTTTTGCGTTGATCAGATCATTTTTTTTTTCTTATGTGCTTATCCAGTTATCCTTTCTTTGATAAACAGTTATGGTTTTTTTTTTTTTTTTTTTTTTTTTTTTTTTTTTTTTTTTTTTTTTTATGGTCAAAATGCAAAACTCACTCTCTAAGTTTCACCTTTGTCATTTCAATCCTCTAAGTTTGACTTTTATCATTTCAATCCTCTAAATTTCAATTATTCTCAATTCAGTCCTCCGTTTACTATCCATTAAATTACACTGTTAACTTTTTTCTTCACGAGTTTCAAACTTTGGGCTTAGTTAGTTTTTATTTTTTTAATTAACGTTTTTTTCTAAAATTCATGAATTAAAAAAAAATTGTATATTAATTAAACTATAAAACATCGTTGTTTTGTATAAGTTAACGGTGCAATTTAACGGATAGTAAACGGAGGACTGAATTGAGTATAATTGAAATTTAAAACACTGAAATGATAAAAGTCAAACTTAGAGGACTGAAATGACAAAATGTGAAACTTAAAGAATGAATTTTGCATTTTGACTGTAAATTTTTATAAAAAATAAAATAAAAAAAAACAACCATAACTGTTGATCAAAGAAAGGATAACTGGATAAGCACATAAGAAAAAAAAAACTGAAGAAATGATCTGATCAACGCAAAACAAAAAAGAAACATAATTGTGGGGAGTGGAACAGTCTCTATTCGGGCCTAGAGCCCAGGAAGTTATTAGGCCACAGGAAAGTAGTTGGGCTTGGCCTTTGTGCTGAAGGGAAAGCTCAAAGAGAGATAATCCGTGAAAGAGTTGAAAGTTGGATCGTCCAGGATGTTGAAGACAAACTTGAATACCACGGTCAACCCACTCCCGTGGAAAAGAAAAGCACTAGCTTGTTCGGAGCACAGATAATCACTGTATGACATCCAGAAGACACTGGTAACTACGGGAAACTTCTGGAGTGCGCAAGAAGAAAGAAGATCTTCTACCTCTGCATTAAAGAAAGGGTTCTTACCTAACCTCTATTGCATTAATTGCGCAAAAGACAGCCTGAACAGTACATGCAACCTCTGGGCAGTCAGAATTCTAAGACAAGAAGGAGAGGAAACTGATAAAGTAAGGAAAAATATCCCTAAGACTCTGAAAAGGAACAGGACAGCTGTAGTAATAAGAACAAAGGCTGAGGCTATAAAAGAAAAAGGAGGGCAAAAGGTGAAGGGATCCAAAAAGAAAGAGAGAAATCAGTATGAGGAGAAAAAGAGAGGAAGAGTGAAAAACATCAAGTGTGATACCATGGGAACAAAGATAAAAGCTTCCCATAGTCATCTTGGCCTCTATAATAGTTATGGTAGAATATTAATGGTCAATGCAACCCACTGTTTGTGTTTCCCATTGTAGAGTGTTTATTCCCTGTTGTTTATTTGTATCTTGATTGTGTGGGTAATGGTAAAAAGAATTCCGAGAAGTATTCCTCGGGAAACAATTTCAGTGTTTCTACAATAATGAACATAGAAAAAGACAAAAGAAGCAAAGAATAAAAAGACATAAAAGTTCAAAAAATTGGAACGTTAAAAGGGGCAATTTCATCCAAAACATGGTGAGCCATTTTCAATCCAGTTTTCTCCCCAAATTAGGGAGATTGAATTTTGGTGAGCCAAAGAGAAATTGTTGGGTCCCACCATTTTCTCTATCTCTCTCCTCTCCTAACCAAACACACCCTTAGGCTTTATTTGGTTACAAATGAGGGAAGAGAAGAGAAAAGAAATGAATAATAGAAAGGAAATGAGAAAGAAAAGAAAAGATTAAATCTCTTGCGTATATTTGGAAATAAGGAGAGAAGGGGAAAAGAAAAGAGAAAATGAATTTTTCTTTCCTTTGTTTGGTTTGCAATAAGAAAAGAAATGAAAAGAAAATATATGTTTTTTTTAAAAAACTTTTAGGCCCATATAAATGTGAAAGATGCATACAATTTATGGTCAAATATGTAACATCATATCATATTATATTATTTATGTGGACCTCAATTTTGACTCGAATTTAGGTAAGTTAGATAAAGTGCCCAAGCCTTACCAGCTGAGCCAAGCCCAGGTTGGCACTATTGTCTCCTTTCAAATTGCAAATATGTGGCCTAGGGAAAAGGGTTTCGCCCTTTTGTTTTCTTCCATGCTAACCAAACGGAGGAAAAGACTATCTTTCTTGTCATTTATCTTTTCTTTCTTTCTCCTCCAACGTTTCCAAATACACTGTTAGTGTTTGTTTGAGAACAGTTTATCTAGTTTTTTGTTGAAAACTTTTGTTAAAGGATACTTGTACCTTAAAAATATTTGAAAAAGTGAAAAAAATACAGAAAAAATGGAGTTTTAAATAATTGTACATAAAATTAAAAAGACTAAAATGCAAAACTGACCCTCTAACTTTCTTTAGATTTCATTTCAGTCTTCTAACTTTACTTTCGTTCATTTCAGTTCTCTAAGTTTTAGGTTTATTCAATTAAGGTCTTTCTGTTAACTTTAGTTAAAAAAAATTTTAAAAAAAAATATGGAAAATATTTTTCAATCATTAATTGAAATTTTTTAATTTAAAAAATTTGAAGAAAAATTTATAAAATTGAAAAATGAACCACAACATTTAACAAAAGTTGATGGAAAAACCTTAATTGAATAAACTTGAAAGTTAGAGGTCTGAAATGGAATCTGAAGAAACTTAGAAGATCAATTTACCCGATTAAACACTAAAAACTAAAAGTTATGCTAAGACGAAATAAACTTCTTTCTTTTCTTTTTTTCTTTTTTTTTTTTTTTGTGTGAATCAAAATAAACTTCACCTTTGTGGGTCCTCCTCGTCAAGAAAAAAAAAATGCCAAGATGGACTGATGGAGCAAGAACGGAATGACTTGGGAAAAAAAAATTTTGAATCATTAAAGTAAGGTCATGCTAACGAGTACCTTTAGAGTATTGGTTAACAATCTATTTTAGAAAAGTTTTGACACCACTTTTATGGGAAATGAAAAAAGTTGTCAAAACATTTTTTTTTTCTTCTCCCATAAAAATTTTCTTTAAATGGATTATTAACCAATGACCGAAGAACATTCGTTAGCATTTTCCTTAAAGTAATACAAGTGCTTTCACTTTTCACCACTTCACTGGGAAATGGGAAAAAGTAGGTAGCCGGAAACTTCTCCTTGGGAGGTTACTCCCAAAATTTGATAACTATAAATAAATGTATAATAATAAATTGGTGTAAATTACCCATTAATATATATCCCAATTACCTAGAAAAATAAATAGCACTTGTTTAGCATTTCAAATAATTTATTCCCAGAAAAAAGAAATAGATAAAATGTAAATTATGTAATTGCTTTTGGCCGGCAAACTTTTGCCGGTCCCTCTATATGAATTCTTTGAACCATGACAGCTGGTCTCACTTTAGACTCCACTGCATACCCAGCGTTATTTCAAGAGGCTTTTTGAGCTTTTTCTCAGTTACACCTCAATTTCCTAAATCACTCGCTCACAGTTCAAGCACATCCAATTCCTTCATGGCTTCTTCTTCTACCCGTGAATGGAAATACGATGTCTTCGTCAATTTCAGAGGGGAGGACACCTGCACAAATTTTACAGACCATCTATATGCTGGTTTGGAACAGAAAGGCATATCCACTTTTAGGGACGATGAAAAACTCTAGTGGGGAAAACGTATTCGTCCAGAGCTGCTCAAAGCAATAGAAGAATCGAGGATTGCTGTTGTAATTTTCTCAAGAGACTATGCTTCTTCGAGTTGGTGCTTGACTGAACTAGCAAAGATTGTTGCTTGCAGAAAAAGGACAGGGTTAGTAGTCCTGCCAATTTTCCACTATGTGGATCCAAGTAAAGAAGGGGATTTATGCGGAAGCCTTGAAGAAACATGAAGAGCCTTTCAAAGATATCAAAAAAGAAGATGTAAACACGTGGAAAGCTGCTTTGACAGAAGTTGGTGGTATTTCTGGATGGGATTTACGGAAAAAGTAAGAATTAATTTTCTTTTCAAATGATGGCTGTATGGACCTGATTTGAATCCTAGGCCCAAAGGATGGATGGATTTAGGCCCAAGCAACCTAAAACAATAAATTTATAGAGTGAGTCGAAGAACTGGGCTTTAGTGATTTAATCAAACTATAAGATAGGTCTTGATGACAGGAGAATGAAAATATACAAGTCGGGGCTTAAGAAAAACGTCATCGGCCAGGTCCGAGGAGACTCCTTCTCTTCTATTAATGCCTAAGTGAGGTTACAAATTTTGTTCTAGAGTACTATAGTGTTTCTCCTTCTTTTTCTTCGATCCCTCTCTCATGGAGGGTCTGTTACATTATATAGCTCCCGTTAGACCATCTTGATCCTACACTTGTTAATTATTTAAGCCCTTACTCAAGTGCTTGTCCCATCAGACACCCTCTCTGGTTTTCTGTGAGTTGTGGTAGCCAAGACAACACTGTTCAGAGGTCCTTTCAACATAAATGCGACCAGAAAAGTAGCTGCAGTGCATTTAATGTGATGGTAGCAGTTAGATATTTCTGAGTTCTCATCATCTTCATGCGTTTATGATGCACGTCCTTATCGTTGGAGCTTCCTGGAAGGTCACTTTGATTGTTAGAATACATATTTGGGTTGTTTTTATCATATCCAAGGAGATGTTCCTCCTCAAACCACCTTCCCATTTGCATCTTGCTCATTAAATCCTGAGTCTGAGCCGTTCTTTACCATTCGTTCCACCTCGGACTACCCACGCTCTCGGACAAGGCCCAAGGCCTAATATATAATTTGGGCTCTTAACCCTACAATGGTATATATGATATTTTTTTAATCCTAAATTTATTTATTGTTTACAAGCACAAATTGGACTTTGGTTGAACAACCTTTGCATAGTTTGTGCCATATATATAATTATACACTTTGAGTTTCCTTTTGATACTGAACTAAGCTAAGGTCGTACTTATGCTAAATGTTTTGTCTCTAAATTAATGTTGCTAGCTCTACCTTGTCAATATTATTGTTCTACTATCTTTGCAGGCCTGAAGCAAAAGTTATCCGAGAAATCGTTGGAATGATATCTGATGAATTGAATGGTAAATTGAATCATAGATTCTCAGAGAATATTCCTGAATATTTTGTTGGAATAGACTCCCGTGTGGAGGAAATGTTGGATTCATATTTGCGTGAAGGGTTGGGTGCTGTTCACTTTGTTGGGATTTGTGGGATGGTTGGAATAGGTAAAACAACTCTTGCACAAGCAATTTATGATAGAATTTCTGGTGACTATGAAGTTAGCAGCTTTATTGTTGATGTTAGTGAAAAAACTAAAACGAAGGGTTTAGTTAAGTTACAGAAACAACTTCTTTCTGAGATCCTCATGGAAAGAGGAAAAAGGATATATAACATTTGTGACGGAATCGATGTTATAAGCAATAGACTGCGTGATAAAAAGGTTCTTATTGTTCTTGATGATGTGGATGATAAAGAACAACTAGGAGCACTAGTAGGGAAACATGATTGGTTTGGTCTTGGAAGTAGAATTATTTTAACAAGTAGAGATAGGTTTGTTTGAAAGTTGTGGAGTGAATGATGTATATACAATTAAGGAGTTGAATGATGATGAAGCTTTGAAGCTTTTTAGTTGGATAGCTTTCAGGAAACCCTATCCTATAGAAGATTATGTGGAGTTGTCTAAGGCTTTTGTGAATTATGCTAAAGGCATTCCTTTAGCTATTATAGTTTTAGGCTCTTTCTTGATTGGTAGAAGCATACGTGAATGGGAAATTTTTCTAGATAAAAAAGAAGTCCTTGATTTAGGCATTCTACCCGGACTTTATAAGAGTTTTGATGGGTTGATGAATGCACAGAAAGAATTTTTTTTGGATATTGCATGTTTTTTCGAAGGAGAGAACATCAATTGCATAAGAGATATTCTAGAAAATTTTGGTTACTATCCAGACTATAATATTAATGTTCTTAGGGACAAACATCTCATAACCATTGATGAATGGGGTACTATTAGGATGAATGGTTTTCTACAATTTATGGGTCAAGATTTTGTTCGTCTTGAATCCCCTAAAGAGCCCGGTGCACGTAGTCGGTTGTGGCATTATGAGGATGTCTATCATGTATTGATGCATAATACTGTAAGTTTACTAGTCTAGACCTGAACTATAAATATATATATATATATATATATATAAATTCTTCCAAATTATTTTAAGAGTTTTGTAACTATTCTAATTTCATTATTCTTGGTTACTAGGGAACGGAGTCAATTGAAGGCATAGTTCTAAAAGCACATGTTCATAAAAAGGAACGATTGAATGTTGAATCCTTATCAAAGATGAAAAAATTGAGATTGCTTAAGATTCAAGATGTGTTCCTCCCAAACCACCTCAATTATCTTTCTAATGAGTTGCGCATTATAGAATGGCATGGATGTCCTTTAAATTCTATGCCGGCCAATTTCCAACCAAATAAGCTTTTTGAATTGAAAATGCATCGCAGCGCCATCATTCAACTATGGAAAGGAATTGTGGTAAGATTTTCACTTATGCAAATGTAGTATTCTTTTCCTTTTCATTAGTGTTTGATATTATCTAACTATCTATTGATATTTATAAGAGTTTAGACGAGTTAAAGCTCATTGATCTAAGTGATTCTCAAAAGTTGATTGAGACCCCGGATTTCAGTGGAGCCCCAAATCTTAAGCATTTGATTCTTCGACGTTGTACAAAATTGTATAAAATTCATGCATCTCTCGGAAATCTCAAATGGCTTATTCAATTGGATTTAAATGGTTGCAAATGTCTTGAAATCCTTCCACCCAAGATCAGCTTGGAAGCTCTTGAAGTTTTTGATCTTTCTGGTTGTTCAAGACTGAAGAAGTTTCTAGAGATTGTGGGAAATGTGTCATGTTTATCAAAACTTGATTTGGACAAAACTGCTATAAAAGAATTACCAGCATCAGTGCAGAATTTAACCAACCTCACTTTTTTGAGTCTAAAAGACTGCAAGAATCTTTCAAGTCTTTGTTTAAATTTGAATTCAATTATGTTGAATTGAAGTTTAAGGCTATAACATCAATGGAATTTAGTTTTGACATCAAATTCTGTCTATTATGTTCATATGGTAGTTGTTTGTTCATAAAAAATCGTTGAAAACTGTTTGCAACTGCTCTGGAAAAACTGAAAATACGGGTTTTTTGCGGGTTAGCTTCTCGCGAAGTTACTTGCGAAAAATGATTCTGAAGACAAAAACTTTTCGCAAGTAAGCTTTACTCGCAAAACAGTCGCGATATAGTAGCGAAAGTTTCTGTCTGATTTTATGTGTTTTCAATTTTTTGCTTAACTCATTTTCGCGGGAAGCGCTTAGTCGTGAGATACTCGTGAGACAGTAGCGAAAGTTTCTATCTAAATTTTGTGTTTTCACTATTTTTCCTAACGCCTTTTTCGCGGGAAGAGCTTAGTCACGAGATTCTCGCGAAAATGCATTTGAAGGGAATTTTAAATATTTTCTAAATGTTTTCAAATATATAAGGTGTAAGGCAATGTGTGATGTGATTACACATGGTTCTAACTAAAAGACCTAATGAGATCAAAGATGGTAGTTAAATAGAACTCTTAGTCCTAAATTGTTTTATAATTAGAAGTCCTTAATTTATTTTAATTAGAAGTTTTAATGAGATTAAAGCTTAATTAAAAGATGTATAGTTTCTAATGAGATTAGAATTCTCAATCAAATAAGTTAAGGATAGAGTTCTATATAACTAATTTTTGATTTATTAGTGTTTAAGGAATCCTAAAACCAGGTATCTCCCTCTCTCTTACTCCCAAAAAAGATTATATATATATATATATATATATATTTTTTTTTTTTTTCCCCCTCTCTCTTGCATGTGAAATTCTAAACCTCATTATTTTTATGATTCAGAGACTCTGTGAACCATGCCGGGTATATGGTGTCGACATTCCTGGAAGTGAAATTCCGAAATGGTTTAGCCACCCAAATGTGTTGACATACCACACCAAAGAGGATACGACTCCCTAATCTAATTGATAGACTCATTCCATGTTTCGGAATTTGGATTGAGAATTCAAGCACACAAGACAAGGTGATTCTGATTGCAAAAGTGAAATCCATTGAAATTGGTAGCTTTGATGAATCTGCAAGGCTGATATGCTATTTTTCTCTTCTTCTTTTTTTTTTTTTTTTGCAAGTCACCATCTTTCTCTCTCTTCTCTTATGAAACTTGTTTGTGGCTGTATATTTCTTTTTTCTTTTAATTCATTGGCATTTCTTTTCTTAAAAAGGGCCTAAGGTATTTTGTTTGTTAATCCAGGAATGGGGCTTACCCCAAGGCTTGTAGGCAAGAGGATTTTGCTCTCAGGTATGCGAGTGGAATGTTAAGCCTCTATATATTTGCTCTCAGGTATGCAAGTGAAGGGAAAAAATTGGTAGTATTTGTATCCTCCAACTGTAGGACAAGCTCCTCTTGTTCTCTGCTCAAATAGTTAAGAAATGGTGGGTGCTCATGCAATTGCATGCTAACTATTTCAAGCTGTCTGGTACCTCCAATAGCCTTTATTGAGTTATAGACTTACAGCTACCATTGCCATGACAAGCACCAGCAATGTAGTGCGTTTGGAATCCTCTTAGAATCACCTGCAATGAGTTGTATTGACCTTGCATATTGAAGATAATTACAAAACAACTTGTTCTCGTTTATTTGTTGGTGTACTAGTAATCTTGAATTCCATTTCTTGCAGATTGTATTAGAGCATGCTGCTCCGATTGCAAATGATATGGTGGCTGCAGATCCCTCTTCTACAGTGGTGCATTCTTTGAGAAGGAATCAAGAATAGAAATCCTTAATATTCATGCTGCTGGCCAAACACGGTGAAATTGACTATGAAGCTGTTATAAAGCTTGCAGAGGTTATTGATTTTGGCTGGTGCTAATTTTCATTTAATTATCACGGCTTCCTAATCTAGTTATTTGTTGTAAATTTTCCTAGGGCTTTAATGGGGCTGATCTTCGAAATGTTGGCACGAAAGCTGGCATGTCAGCAATATGTGCAAAACGGGATTGTGTCATGCATGAGGATTTCATGAAGGTAAACCCTTCCTTTCATTTAAAACTTTTTTTTCTGATTATGTCAAGCAACTTATTGTGTTGTTGGCTGACCTGGAGGAGGCCACATTTATGTTCACTAATTTTTGCAGATTTCTTTTAAATCTCTAGAATTTTCTGCTATGATAATAATTGTAATTGTGACTCATGTAGTCTTTTAGACAATTTGGGAGCATTGATATGCTCTGTTTCATCTATTTATATTGTTGCAGGCTGTGTGGAAGCTGAATGAAGCAAAAAGATTCAAATCCAGTGCCCACTACAGTGCTGATTTTGGGAAACACCAGCATTGTATCATTTTCATTTCCAGAGCCACGGATGTTTGAGCAGTGCTTCTTATTCCATGGATATATGCATTAATATCCACTATATTAATCTAAATAGGGCCACTTTTTACAATAAGTTGTGTTATTTTTATTTGCTGCTTGTCCAAGGAGGACCGAAGATACAGTAGATTGGACACTTGCAAGGAGAATCATAGCATTTATCGGAGGCAACCAAGTCATTGTCATTAATGGTGAGCTTTTAAGAATATGCGTTAATTTTATTGGTATGAACAATGGCAGATGAACACTTTGTTTGCACGTTTTCTTCATTTTGCTTTTAGCCCTTATCATGGAATTATCTGTGCACAAGTTGTGTAAACACATTCCGTTTTAGTTCACTAATTCTTCTTGGTGTTATCTATTGTTTGCTACTTGTTAGAACCAATTCTTTCCATGCGGTACTCATATTGACCTCACCATCATTTGCTGGTTACTATGAGTTTATGGTATGAATGATGATAGGGATACTACAACTTTTCTACATAAACCACACAAACTAATGTGTCACCAATCATAGAAAGATAATTTAGATATTTATTGTTATATATTAGCATTTATCACATCCTTTTTGGGTTTTGGCCATATATTATTGGCTTGTTAGAAAACTAATATCATGATGCATTTTGCTTCAGGTTGAAAGAAAAACGTGTTATAGGGGGTTCGGTTTTGTGACATTTGCTGATGAAATTTCAGCCAGGAATGCCTCTAAGAAAGTACAGAGGATACTTGCGCAGAAGTTGTGTCAGTAAATGTTATCTTGAAATATGATTAAATGTTATGCTGCTTAATACTGCTGGTAATTTCAGCAATGCTATTGTTGGCAACGGCCCAATAGGCATGTGGGCTGTCCAGTATCAAAGGAGAGAGCCTCAGGAGTTCCTTATACAGAGTGGTTTGGGCTACTGTCTGTCACATATGGTCTCAGCAAAACTCAAGAATTCATGGATGAGAGATCAAAACAGAGGAAAGCATAGTGAAGAATGTAGGAAAAGATGTCAAGTTTTGGATGATGTTTAAAGGAAGTGGCTGCAACACTATCCTAAACAGATTTCTCTGTTCTAACTAGTTTGTACCTCATTCCATCCTTAATGACTCCTGCTTAAAAGTTTTCTAGTAGTTGGGTTTGTAATTCTTTTGTTAGTAAAAACAAGATGTTGGGTATAATTTGAAAGATTTGGAGCTTGCAAGTTGGTTAACAATGGCGGAAAAATGAGTAACAGAGAGAGAGTGAGAGAGAAATTTCTGGAAACTGAAAAGAGAAATTCTATTAATCAAGCTCAAAAGAGAATACATTATACACAGCTCTATTTAGTATTTATAGAGCATAATTACAATACATCAAGAATCTTCTAGAGGAAAACTGCTCTAACAGAATTACAACCACCCTGCGATCATTGCTCCGTGAAATCAGGGATGACAGTTACTGAGAAGGCTTAAGACTCAACTGTTCACTGGAGATCAAAGCTAAGAACATCGAGCACAGTCAGAGATAGAGGCAGAGTAAATCTTGAATTAAACGATACCGTTTCCCTTCAAGGCAAAGTACACTTAAGGGAAACGGCATCGTTTTGTCTAAGAGACCGTTAGATAAAAGTAGCCGTTAGTCCTCTACTTCTTCTATTTTCAATTTCTGCTTTTGCTTTTGACTTTCAGTGCTCACTTTAACATAATTAGCACCAATCTGGTACTGTAGTTTAGTCTGAAGACTTGTGTCTCTATGTAAAACTGGGTTGGGATGATGAAACACTGCTTTTCATGTTGAGTAGGAAGTTTATGTCAGGGCAAATTCTCTTGTTGTAGTGGACTAGCTGAAGTCGACGTGTTTCAAATGTTTCTGTTTGTAACTTTGTATTGGTTTGTTTCATAATCCAAAAAAAAATAAATTATGAATTATCCAAAAATTATAAAAAGAATGGCCAATGCCCTTTTTTTTTTTTTTTGTGTGGAAGCAACGATCTTTGAATCTTTTAAGTTTTGAGGAGTAAGGACAAGCACTTAAACCAGACACTTTTAACACTATAATTTCTTAATATGTTTGATGGTTGCATTTGTTATTGTCTTCCCACTTTAGCACCTTTGTATTTCATCCTAATATTTTATTGATAAGCCGATTTTACATTTCTTTTCTTTTTTTTCTTTTGAGGGTGGTTCCGGGAGGGGAAGGGTGTTGTTGGACGTCAAATAAAGGAAGGTCTTTTTGACTTGACTGCTAAAGGAAACATAAAGTAAGTAAACTCTTGGGAAAGAAAAATAAGCTTTATTCAACCTTTAGAAATTTCCGAGCAATGACATACTTTTTTCCGAGAAAGAAAGAAAAAAAAATATATATATATATATATATAAATTTGTATGCCATTGTATGTAAAAGGTTCCTCATTGCAAGAAAAGTGTTTCAAATTGTTGGAGAAAAGGAAGCATTTAGGCAATAAGTATTATTGCTTCCAAGGCAATAGTGGTGGCTAGTGCCAATTCACAATTATCACAATTATTTCTAAACATGTTTTGTTTAATGATATCTATGGAAATATTATTTCTAATCTCTAATTTACAGAGAAAATAACATACAATTTTCATTCAAAACTTGTTGCTATCAAGAGGAAAAGACAACACAAATAGATATGTTTGGAGTGGTGATAGACCCACAGATGTGGTGGAGAGATTTTCATTCAAAATAACATACAATTTTCATTCAAAATTTTTTATGGGACAACTTGTAGCTCTTGATGGAGCTAAAACCGCGGAAGGATCCAAGATCTAAGCAAGGGTAAGCCCTACACACCTCGGAATGATGCTCACAATGATAGCTAACGGATATTTTGGTGCACATTAACAACAAATTTATTCTCGGTATAACTCACCCAACTAAAACAACAAACCTTTGATATAACTCAGGATTATATTAATGGATGCCTTAGGAAAATTGTTAATAAATCAATTTAAGAAAATTTTGACACAATTTTCACTGGAAATATAAAAAATCCTCAAAAATATTAATTATTTTTTTATTTTCCCATAAAAAGGTTTCTAAAAATATTTTCTAAGCAAATACACTTAAAGCATCCATTAACTTTTTCCTATAACTTATTGGTTTTAAATACATTATACTTTTTCAGTCCCAAAAAAAAAAAAAAAAAAAAAAAACCAACAACTATACAGTCTATACTTGTATTCAATTTATTTATTTAAACAAAATAAGCTTGCAAAGAAAATTACTGGTAACTAGCTCCGCAAGTTTTGAAATAGTTACACGTTGCTAAAATCTAATTAGGATCTGAGTTAGCTAATTATGACAAATGGCATTCAGTAGGTGGGTGGACTACTGGGCAAGGCTGAGGTGGTTCACCTAGTAAATCATATACATTATTTTATTTTATTTCATTTTATTAAGTTGACTCTGTTTTTATTGATGTGGTTTATAATAAGTGACTTGTTTTTGTAGGAGTAGACACTAGACACTGGAGTATCAGCCATCTGGTAGTTTTTTTCAACCTGACTTCAATACATGTTCTCGAACCTATACCTATAAGTACGGGTCCAAGTCAGTTTTGGACATTTCAAATTGAGTTGAAAATGCGGAAAACTTAAACCCATTTGGCTCCAGTCCAAGTCAGTGTCTGACATTTTCAAAACTGAATTGAAAATGTTCCAAAATAATTTATACTAGTCGCTTACCCGCATGATGCGTGGAAAAATATGAAAAACAATGCAATAAAAAAAGTTATCTCTTATTTTATAGTGTGAGAACTATTAAACCAAGTTGTAACCATATATACTTTATTAATTACTATACAAATACATGCAAATCAATTCTTATAGGTATATTTTTCTCCTAAACATAGATCAATATTTAGTTCTTTCTCATAATCAATAAATCATATATCATAAAGTGAAAATATAAAATAAAATAAAATTCAAAAAACAAATTTTTTTTTCATCATATGAACATTGGAATAAATCCCGCAATATATAAATCTTCAAATTCATAAACCATATGATTACTTAGATTATATAGTAAAATAAGACCAACCTATCCATTATAACATTGCAGTATCGTCTAGATATAATTATATAAAAGTCATGTTTTGTTGATCTTGTCTTATTAATCCAAAAGTAACATTTATAAAGCTAATAAAATCTTTAGAGAGTAACATATGATGGGAAATTCTTAGTTTGAATAACTTATTATAGATATATAAATCATCCAACACAAACATTAATTAGAAGATAGAATCTATAAATTTAATACAAAAATTTGGCAAAATGATTAAATAGTATACTACTTTCAACTTAGTGATATTAAGATATTTTTTATAAGGAGTGTACACATTCGACCAAGAGGAATTAATCAAAAAAAAAAATTTAATCACTATCAACTATGTTAGTTTGCCCTTTGTTTTTCATGGTTTCTCTTCCAAATGAAGGTGACATTGACAAATTTAAACTATCATAAAAAAAAATTGACAAATTTAAACTACGACAATTATAAAGTAGTTATACAAAACTATTCAAAACTTTGTACAAATAAATTCATTTTCCTGTTCCATATGTTGTACGTACTTATGGAATTTAAAAGTTCACTCTCCATTAAGTGTGCATTTGGATACCACTTATTTTGTTGAAAACTGAAAACTGAAAACTAATTGCTAAAAACACTATAGCAAAATATTTTTTATTGCTGCAAATTACTATTCACGCATTTTTATCACTTGGCTGGTCCATGAACAATGCCATGGGACCAGCCAAAAAAAACACAACCTACTCAAACGCAAACGCAGCCCCTACACAAATGCACCCTAAGGCTTGCATTACAAATACCAATGAATTCATCATAAAAATCAACTCTATTGAGAAGTTTATGTGGTGTAATGCTTAATTTGTCAAAAGTGGGGGCACCTTAGGCATTTTTTCTATTGTTAACACAACATAAGCTTAATCTGGTTCTATGTAATAGAATTTGTGCAATTTCAAAATCACAAAGAGACTAAAAAGGGGGATAAACAAAAGATTAATTCAAAAATGTTATATAAATTAAGCATTGCATATATGAAAGATTTAAGAAAATAATGGGACATAAAATGTTATTCAAACTAACACAAACACTAACCTTCTTTTCTTTTTTTTCATAGGTAGATAGTGGTGGAGGGGGATGGTGGGGTTTGAACCACAAATATGGAACACCACAAAGAATGTATTTACCTCTAGGCTATCATTTGCACCCCTAAAAATTAATCTAGAAAGCTAGACAAAAGAATAATTGGAATTTCAAAAAAGAATTAATCACAAGTTCCTCAAGTATCTATACATAAAAAAATTAATAGCATAATGATGCTCTAGATTAAATTATATTTTGTCTTATTCATTTTTTGATATTTTCCTTAAAGATGATCAACTAAGCAAAGTAAAAACTTACCAAAAAAACTCAGATTAACTAAAATTGTGTTGCCAATTCTAAGTCAATTAAGAGTAACAAAAGTCAATATCATTAAAAAAAATTGGGAAGGAAAACAGCAAAATCACTTCACATAGACTAAATGTAAGAATACCAAAAAGAAAGGGAAAAAAAGTTCATTTCTATTTGTGTGTTTTGTTATCCTCAATGGTCATCCTATTGCCGACTTAACTTTGAAAATCTCTGACAAAAACAATCGATGTCTTCTCAAAATGGTGAAAACTAAAGCTTGATTGAAAAATGTGAAGAACAAATAGTATTGAACTAATTTTTTGTTGTTGTAAATGATGGGGTGATTGTATCTAGAATGTTCATTGGTAGATATATTGTAAAGCTTAAATAAAAATGATTGATGTGTGAGTGAGAGAGAAATACGATTGTGCAAAATTGAAAATTTGGAAGAGGAAACATTATAGCTGTAGATAAACGAAGAGACACAAAACTCATCTTTGGGCTGTAGATTTTGCTTCAAAATTTTAATTGTATCTACTAAAAAGATAATGAACTATTCAATTTTAATAATTACTTGAAATTAGAAAGAAGAAAATGAAAAGTTGAAATCAAATTGGGTGGCTGAATAGTCAAACATTTGTATCTAATATATAGTAACGTTTGTAATTTGAATATTTATTATTAGATATTTAGTTTAATAAGCCCACCTTTTATCCATATCTTTTCAAAGAACACAATCCTTAAACATTCAATCTAAAATTAAGAAATGCAAGTCTTGAAACTTAAATATATTTTAATCCTTCATTAGTTAAAGATTTTATCTCGGTGAATCTTTGCATTGTCAAATGCAATTTCAAGAAATTTAAGATTCTTTTAACAAATTTCAAATAATTAGATGAAAAGTTAAGTATTTTTTAAAAGAGATATTAACATGAGCAGTTTCCAAAAATAATTATTTGGTTCTTATTTACTTACAATTATTCTGAATTGTAAAGAAAATTTTCAAATTTCAACAATTATTGAGAAATTAATTGTTGAAATTTGCCATATGTCAATCCAAATATGACACATAGCACCTTAGCACCTTATCATCTAAACATAGCTCACTTACAAAGGATAATGACTAACATAGGACAATGTTAAAGTGAAAATTCAATTAATAAGACTATATATTGCATAGAAATTATTACCAACCACAATCACACAAACGAATGTTACAAAAAAAAAATGTAGAGGTGAAAAATATATATTATCAAAATTATAGAAATTTGTATAAATCAAAGCAATGATTATTACACATTTATAGAGTTGGAATATGTCCCAACTCCACCACATTCTAAGTCCTCAAACAACAAACAAAGTCTATTGAACACGTTTACTTCAATTTCACTACTTAAAGAAAAGACAAAAAAATCCAAATATCATTTTCTATACAATAAGTTATGTATAAAATGTTTCTCAAAAAAAAAAAGTTATGTATAAAACTTTTGAGTTCTAAAAAAATCTAACAATTTATAGTTTGATTTTCACTAAATGAATGTTAAAAGAATCAAGTTAATTTAATGTTACAAAAATATCTCTCACAAAATATATTGATATTTTTTCATTCTAAACAACTATAAAAACACTTTAATCCTTATTAGGCATGAGAACCGTGTATCAAGTTGCTTGGAGACACATTGCAAGAAAAAATTCCAAAAGAAATTATTTTAATCCAAGTAACCCATAATTACAATCCCATTACATAAAATAATTCCAAACCCTAATCGATTACCTTATGAATAAAATATTGTCAAAATTATGAGAATCCATTAACACAAAGAGACCAAAAAATCAAAATAACAATCTAGATATTTTTTATCTAGTGATTGTAATAAAATATTGAATTGTAAGAATAGAGTAAGAAAGAGAGAGAATAGAAGCTTACTAAGTAGAGCTGTCAAATTCATTAAGATATGAGTCTTTAGAGGGAGACAATTCCGCCATTGAAGAAATGCCAAGTGATTCTATTTGGCTTTCATAGACAAAATATGCGTAGCAGATAAGTTTTATGTTGAGAAAAATTGACATATATACACAATAATTTTTGTATAAAATAGTTCAAACTTTTATGTCTACCTAGAAAGATTGGAACTCCAAGCTACTCTAAAAGTCACTTTTATTCTCCTTCAATATCCCTTAAAATTTTATTTAAAAAAAACAAACAAACAAACAAACAAAAATGATGACAACATAATTGAGTTTTTCGTTTAGTATGAAATCTATTTGTTGTAAGGGCCAACCTTAAGGGCAGAAAAAAAAAAAAAAAAAGCATCAAAAGATTATTTATATATATATATATATAAGTTAGATAGATAAATACAAACATGATACACATAAGAATAATGTAATGAGAGAGAGAGACAGAGAGACAGAGAGATACCTCGAAAATAATAAAGGCATGCATTTTTTACAGACCAAAATTCATATATGTAAAGAAAATAAGTCAAAATACATAGCCAAGAGAAGAGTTCATGAATATTGCTAAACGCATAGATAGGGGAGCCAGTGCCAATGGTTGGTAAAAAAACAATTTGTATTGTGACTAAATGAAAAAACATAGAATTATTATCATTTTAAAAAAAAATGAGTTACATTGATTGGTTGGCTACCTTCTAGAAATATAACATAATGCACATTGTGAGCAAATTAGCATTTAGTCTTAACGTTAAACAAAAAATACTAACCATTCATAAAGTCATTAGAAGTTGCGATACAAATATAGTAATAATTCAACATTGTGAAACACATCTAAACAAAAATCAAGAGTGATATGTAAAAGAAATTGATTTCCCAAAATTTCAATAAAGAATCGATAAATTCCTCTGGGATTGTAAGCAATAATCAATAGTGGAATTGAATTCTTGATAGTTTGCACACCTTTGTCTTGCATATTCACTGGGCATTGGCTAAGTACAAAAATTTGGGGGAAAAAAACCTAAAGGGGAGATGGAGAGAGAGAACTTACAAGCAGAATATATAAAATTTGGATTAGATACTGAAAGTGGAAGGATTAAACCATTACAAAGAAACCGTTTTGCTTCCAAATTCCAATTTTGGATGAAAGGATGTGAATAATCGTAACTGAAGATAATAACTCATGTTGTATGAATAACGATTGAGATGATTTAGTATATGTAGTAGATTAGTAGCAGATGAAAAGTCATCTTTTTTTTTTTTTTTTTGAGAAGGAGATGAATAGTCATCTTAATAGAGTGCATCAACATGTTTCCCCATAATCTACATTTCATTTAAAAATAAAACAAAAAATAGAGAGAAATCATAAAGGAAAAAATATATTTTTTTTTTTTTTTTTTTTAAGTATGAGGTGAAGGATGAGGTGGCTTAACTGGAGCGTAGCAATATTAAATGCTACACTTAAGTTTTTAGTAATATATAGATTGGAGTGGTAGAGTCAGGTAGACCATATGTTACCATTTCTTTTTAGGTGATTTAATTTATTAATTTACTTTTTGGCATGTGATAGTGCAGAAGAGTTCAGCTTCCTTACTTCATATGCAGAACTTCAGATACGTTTTCATACAAGAAGCAAATAGAAAACAAGTTTCAGATTCACAATCACATGTCTCAGTTGTATACATAATTAGTTTCACAGTTAAAAACCATTTGATTCTATTATAATTTCTTTGTGGTAAAGAAAGAGCGATAAATCAAGTCATACATTCAATCTTCATAATTCCTTTTTAGCTTAATTGAGATTCAGAACACCTCCCCCCACCAAAAAATACCCCTTCAAAATGGAGGCTTGATACTAGGATTTTCTTCATTAGGCTTAAAAGCACCTTAGGCCAAGCAACTCCAATAGATGATGTATTTGACAATGGACGTGACTGATATAAAACCCTGCTTTGTCTTTGAACCAGCAAAAATCAGTAATCAAGATTACAAACACTTAAGCTTACAACAAGGAGAAGGAAGATCTGTACATCATAAGGCTATGGATGAGTACGGGCTTGAGCTTGATACAGGCATATCAAACTCAACCTTGTGCCAATTCTATCCAACAAGTTTCATATTTTTTGAAGCTTTATGAACCATGTTGTGGACGATATAAGCAACATCATATGCACAAAACAATCACATCAAGTGATCATATAAGACCTGGTATCATCTAAGATCACATAAGACTTGGTATCATCTAGAATTTGTCCTTGGATGAAGAAAAGAATGGCGCTCTAAGCCTTGGCCTTCTGGCCTTCCCCTATCCGGCTTATGGGGATGTTGGCCTTCTAATCTGTTTCCTCTATCAGCCTTTCGGGGTGATTGGCTATCTGATTTTCTATGCCTTTCTGGGTTTTCAGGTGATTGTCCTTCAGCTCCCACTCCTTTGTAGAAGTGCGGGGGTAATGCACAATAGTCCAATTCTCCACCTATATCTGGGCTTTGAACATATTGAACTTCAGAGGCTTTGGCCTTGTCCAGATTTGGTTGACGAGAATGACGAGGTTCCAATCCTTTACCAGACCCTTGGCTTTTATCCATATGTTGGAGTTCATTTGTTATCTGGCTACGTCGTTCCTTTAGAAAGTTCAGTCGGGTTGTCAACTTTGACAGCGCAGAAGTTGTTGAATTTGCTCCCTGTTTATACACAGGTAAAGAGGTGTTATCATCACTTTATCACTAATTTGGCAATTCAAAAGAATAAACAATTAACCTCTCACAAGTCTAAGAATAAATTCAACAAGTAAATGTTCCATATAATTTCAATTGCTATCATGCATATAGTAAAGCTCCCACACATACACCACAACTAAAAAGTTCACAGCACCACCATCATTATTATCATAACAAAATAATGGCATGTTATCATTAAGAACATGAAAACATGCATCCAAATAGATGCAGTTACAATGTTAGAATAAGACAATTGATTACACTGATTGTGTCAAGGAAAACCAGAATAAACCGATTAGGTATGAAGAAGGTGACAGTAGTTTCAATTCATTGAGGTACTCCAAAGCTCCAAAAATAACTTGACTTTGCTAAATTCAAATTCCATTAAATCACAAGAAAACCAACAAAACTACATTCATGGTGATATATATTTAACCTACCTCACCCCTTGAACCAGATCTCCTGGAATTGGAATTGCTTGGAGGCATAGACCTGGCTAGCGTTGGCTCTGGAGTGGAAAAATTGGCAGGCGCCCCAACAGACCTGGAGTTGATGCTTGCTGGATCCATATGCAGCTGGTGTTGAGGCAGATTTTGATCTGATAAAGATGTTGATTCCAGTAGCTTCTCACTCTCATTTTCTGCTCCATCCAAATAAGAATCCTAATGCATCCAAATCCTCAGGTAAGTTCAATGGAAATTACCAGATAAAACATTCTAAATTAGCACAATCGGGTGCTTAATAGATTGGCTGAGTTTGACTATTAAGCTCCTCAAGGCTTCTTTATTTTACAAGTACAAGCTCCTCGAGGCTTATACACCAACCGCTGAAATAGGTGTTTGATTGGGCTAAAGATCAAGCTTGTGAACAAGCTTAGACAAAACTTAAATTTACAGAACCTTTAGATGGTAATTTAAGCTCAAAAGGTGGGAAAATTAGAGCCAAGAGCTCAAAATTAAACTCAAGCTTGATCCAAGTTCAACATAGGCCAGCTTGAAGAAAGTAATAGGCAACTCAGCTTTTGCACACCTAGTTTCTGTCTAATATTATTTCAGATAAAATAAGATGGCTGAAATTTAATCTCAGATAAGATACAATCAGGAAAAACTTATATTTCTAAGAATAGATAAACAGATGAGCAAAACCAAAAGGGCATATGTAGGTGGGGACCGCGAAAGTCCAGGAAAAATTTTATTGTAAAACTATCGTGTTGCTGAAGACTTCAGCTTGCATATTTAATGTCATGAACCAAAAAAAAGGGAAAATATTTATATCTGCATTACTTTATTCCAGATATTTCAGGTTCCTTCAATCACAAAACACTGGAATACTGAGTTAAGAAAATTTGTGAAGAAGAATAGCAACTTACCCTGCCTTACATTGACCTCACAAAGAAAAAATTAATTTCTATGCTAAACTTCCTCTGGCATATCAAATATTCTTTTATTCTTCCCTTATGTTTTTCTCTTTAGTGACTGGTGGGGAAATTTGATCTCAAAGATTCAAATCCTAGATTATTAGGTTTTCCTGTGTCATAGGTTTCCATTCATTCATTGTTATTCAAGACAGTTTTCAGGAAAAACAAATAGAAATAAAAACTGAAGTTGGTGAATAATATGAATACCATAATAAAAAAATGGATGATCTCTAATTATATATTTCTTTCAAATTTATTGTTATTATGAAAATACAGAGCATATTTGAAATTTATTTATTACTAATTCTCATGTATCCACCAAAATTTATGCAAACATGAAAAGCCATCCCTCCACAGAAGATAAAGACTAGCAGACATATTTGCAAAAACAGTTCCTAAGCTAGATACAATTTTGGTTCCTCATTTGACAAATCCAGTCCAGCTCCAGAAAAATCTTAGGACCCAACAGGCCAGCATCATTAAAAGATAAAATTCACATCTATCGGGTCCCAGAGCAAAGTTTCATCAGCTAAGTGAGACCTACCATTCAAGTCTTGTTTTTCCAAAACTATAAAATGATCTTATGGTGCTCATACGGCCATAACTTATTGGATGATTAAATATAGAAGAGAGAAATTGTGCAGATACTCCATTAGTCAGAATGTCACTCATCCATAACTAACCTGAGGAAATTCTAGCATTCACCTAATTGAGACTCTTGCTCAAAGAATAATCTCAAATGCTACATGAATTTACCTGGCTTCTTGACCTTTCATAAAGTGAAGTGGCTGTGGCTTCAGTATCCTGCTTATCTTTCCTATACCCAAATTTCCGAGGAATAAAAAGAATGAGTAATCAAACTAAAGCAACCAAATATCCAAAAGATGAATACCCTTCACACATTTATCTGCTTCAGATCACCAAAGGCCTTATACACATATGTGGGTGACTGGTAAGTAAACTGTTAAAATATGAATTTGGTATATGTCTTACATCATAACATTTCAAGCATTAAAAGTAACATGTAAACTTTAGTAAATTTTTTTACAAATATCAAGTAGAAGATGATGCAAGAAGAGATGGACCATTATGTAAAATAAAAACTTACAGTTTTGCTTGATGATCCAGAGTTTGTTGGGGTTCATTGTATGAAGCATGCATAGAACCATAGTTTTGTTCACGCTGTTGACTAAGCTGTACTCCAAGATCATCGACCTTCTTCTTCAATTTGATGACATCTTCCTCTGCCTTAGCTATTTCCTCAAGCTCTGCCTTTGTCTTTGGCACATTTGCAAGTTAAAAAATAGATCAAAGCAAATTATGGCATATTAAATGTGAGATAGACTAACCTTTTCATCAATAGTGGCTAAAACAGGTAAAGGCCATTGAGAAATTTGAATTCCTCCTTCAAGAGTGCTCCTCAAGTCTCTTTCTTTTTGCAACTGTTCCTGTAGTCTGGCTACCTGTAAGTACAATTAACACTCAAATGAGGCCTTCCTCATCACATTTAGTTACCAAATACATAATTCAATTAAAATCCACGCATCAAAAAGATCAGAAAATAGCATTCAGAACATTTAGATTGAACGCAACACAGGAATAATGTGTGTGTATGAGCACAGGTGTGCGGGAGTTTGTGAATGTTCTTTTAGGAAAAAAGAAGGAAAAGGAAAAGAAAAGGAAGTATCTCCAATATGAAAAAAGTACATCTTGCTCAAGAGCTAGACGACGTTCATGCAAGGCCTTCTTTCGTGTTTCCAGGCCAGCTTGCAGAACTGCATTCCCTTTAGCCTGCAAAGAGAAATTTTAATTAACATGAAAATATCCCCCCAAAATTTCTTACAAGGATAACTTAAAAGAGAAATATTTGAATCCTCCACCTCCTCTGCAATTCTGTTTTCCAATTCAGTTTTGGTGGCCTGAAGCCTCTGGATTTCCACCCTACATAAGCATCAAAAGATAAAAAGAAATTACATGGATAGAACAATTGGGAGTAAATTAAGAGCCACCATCTGTATTAAAGTACAATGCATACACAAAATCAAACTTCTCTCTTGACTGTTTAAAATTTATTCGTTGTAAATGCACCACCATAAATGCTGAAGGCAAATGGCCAAAATCTCATGGTAATCACTAAAGTCTTCAGAAAAATACATAGACCTAATACTGAAAGTATGTGCCATCGTGATCAAAATGCATTTATGCTAAACATTGTAAAGATGCAACTATTTACAATTGTGTACTAAATTTTGAGAGGGGCAGGGGTTGGAGGAAAGAAAAGAGAATTTTCACCGAGAGTGAGAAAACATAGTTTTTATCACATAAAACCTACTCAATAGAATTGAAAAGATGATTGACAGTTGAAAACAGTGTTACAACCCAATATACAACACTTCTCAAAAGAACCCCTTTTCAATAAACCATGGGGGATAATTGACAATGAAAAATAAAATCATTCATTTAGAACTCTAAAATCCTTGATCAGTATTTAATTCTTGAAAAAGAAATGAGACTATCAGGATTTTGAATAATTCTTCATCTTTAAAAAGATGGAGCTCCAACTATTCCAACCTTAAATAAATGCACTAAAATAGAATATCATACCAAGACATCATTGTGGCTTTAATATCAAGACACTGTCAACATATGATGATAATCTTAGAAAACACGGTGGCTGTCCTCTTCCCTATTTCTACTAATTAAAAAGAAAGAAAAAATTTCCTAATGAAAGCATATTCTTTTCTTCAATCTTCATATTTCTCCCGCATCACTCTTTCCTCTCCCTCTCCCTCTCCCCCTCCCCCCAGCCCCTCTCTCATTTAATTAATAGGTACTCCATGAGCAAAACTCTCCCTCTCACATAAAATTCAATCTAATGTGTGGGTCCTTGTGGGGCTCACTATTCATATGGATGGGCGGGAAGCACTGTTTCAGAGATACCTTGTAGTGACCCTGTATTTAACTTGCCTTTAGTGGTGTGTCAAACACACAACAACAATAACAAAGCCTTAGTCCTAAAATTTGGGGTCGGCTATGGATCCTCGATAGATTAGATTAGGTCGGCCACACTCCACCTCCAGTGAAAGTGTCAGGCCTGTTGTACATGGCATTAATAGACAATACAAGATACAACAAAAACTACAGAAATATATGTTTATGAAATTCACATAGGAAAAGAATTGCTTTGTGCAGAATATAGATGTATCACTTACTCATCTTCTATGCCATAATCAATGGATTCCATGGAAAGGTTCTTCTTTGCCTGCAATCATGTAAAATAAATAAACTAAAAAACACTCTAATGACAACAGCCAAAAAAAAAAAAAAGTTTGAAGCATGGATAACAATTTGAGCAATTCAAAATAAATGGATGTCAAGATTCAAATCCTCTCTTGAAAAAGCTAGACTAAATATAATTGTAAAAGATATAGCTGGAGAAACGTGACTAAGAATAGAAGGCCTCGAAGCAAAAATGTGTATCATAAATCCAGAAAAATACTCACAGAGGTACGTCCCCACATGGTGCGCCGCCTAGCACTATGTACAGGTCCATTCGATGTGGTTGTAGCCTTTTGTATGCGCGAGGATGGACTGGGACTAGTAGAAGCAGGAACTGAACTTGATTCTTTAGAAACATTTCCTAGGAGTTCAGCAGACTCAATATCCTGCATTGCTGAACTATTATTGCTTTGATTCAGAAGATTCCCACCACTTTCTAGATCATCATGTTGAGTCATTGAAGTTTTATTCAAATTTGATGACAACAAATGTCTGTCTTTGGAAGCATCACCTACTTCAATAGACTTGGAACCCAAGTCTGAACCATCAAAATCCTGCACCTTTCAACTAGTTAGTACAAATTTAAAAAGCATCATAATCCAGCACCTCTCGAATAGTTAGTATGACTGGGGTAGCCTCACTCTCTCTCTAGAAAACAAAATATCAATCAAAATAAAGAAATGTTGAATATTGCCTCAAATTCCTAATTACTTTTGGTTTGGGTTTCCTTGATGTAGAAGGAAAGGTTTTTCCTTGGTGTAGCAAACAATGAATTTACTAGGTGTAGAAGACAAGAAATTTGCTTGGTGCAGAAGACAAGGATTCTCCATGACATAAAAGGAAAAGTACTCTTTATTGCAGAAGTAATAGGCATTCCTTGTCTATTAAGGAATAGGACTAAAGTCTTATAAATAGGCATTGCTACAAAGGGTTTGGTGGCTTTTGCCCAAGGTTCCTCCCACGTGGGGAGAGGTGAAAGGGTGAAAGGCTCCTAGAATAACATGAGTGGGTTTCTCCGAAGAGTAGTTGGTAAATTATTTAGGTTGAAAGATTACTCGGGGTTATGTATTGAGAGTTTGTTTGAGTTTGTGTGTGAGAGAGTTATTGGGTGTGTTGGGGTTTTGGGTTTGTGAGTTTATGTTGGTGAGGTTTGTGAGTGTTGTTTGTGTGAGTTGTGAATGTTGATTAATGTTGCAATCTATATTGTTGTTAGCGGATATTTTGGTTGGCATTTCCCGTGGTCGTAGGCATGGAGTTGGCCAAACCACTTTAAATATTGCTGTCTCGTGTGGTTGTTTTATTTTCTGGTTCATGTGAATGCGTTTCTGCTAGCCCCAAATCACAATAATTGATGTTAGAGCTTCTAATGTTTGCAAAACAAGAAAGAATCCAGGGCAGACAGACAGCACATATATATATATATATATGAAGAGAATGTCGACCCACTAATGTATATGAGCAGAGGAGAATAAACACTAGCACTGAGCTCAGTAGGTGGTCTTGCAATGAAATCACAAGACTTGCATGATTACGCAAAATAGGTTTGAGTTTGTACCAGCCACACTATAGGCGGATTGGTACCTCAAAAAGAGGGGGAGGGGGGCACAGGTTCAAGCTCCCAGGACAGCATATTTAGTAAAGGTGGAGGCTAGCAGCTTCAAAGTTCGAGGCTCCAGGCTCTAGTCCAAAAGAATCAACGGGAGAAGGAAAAGGAGAGAAAGGGGGAGGGGGGATCGAGTCAAAAAGCAATGAAAAACTTATTTTTTTTATAATAAAAAAAGGCGAACCAATAAAATGGTTGATAGACAATAATATAAAGACTTAAAAGAAAAGTGATAGAAGCATTTAATGAGTAAATTTAGTAATTTAATCATGTGCAGCAAAGACCAATCAGAACACATTAAGAATTGACTTAGTATCGAATAAAAGGCCATAATGCAATTCAGTGAAGATAGATTTCCTATAACCATAATTAGTTTTATAGTATTCCACATACACAATCATACCAGTGACTATCAAAATAAAACCATGATTGATCTGAAAAATGGCAGAAATAATGTTTAAGAAAAAAGGGTGAAAAAATCTAGGCTTCAGAACTGGACGAGTATCTGTACTAATTTGAAAGTCAATCTAGATGTCTTCAAGAGAGAACTTAGACATGACAACCAGTAATAGACTCTCTAAGTAAATTGCAAAGCAAACACAAATGGAAAACATGTACGTCTAAACACATAGCAAGACTACAAGGTTGCTCAGATGTAGGAATGCAGAAGCACCAAATATTAATCCTAATCAAACCTAGAAGTCCAATGCACCAAATATTTATTCTCAGTTCTGGCAATAGGAATGGAGAAGGATAAATTATCCTGGGATAAATTATCCTGGGATAAATTATCCCTTTACTACAATGAGAGTGTGTAAGTAAATAGGATGCTCATGTAAGAAAGTACAGAGACAAACCTGGTCATCACACAGATCATAGTCTCCAGGGTCACCACTCTCGCTGCAGGTTTCACCTGATGCATTTTCAAGATTATCACCTGCTTCTGCATCAGACTCATGTGTAGCATCACCATATTCATCATCTTCATAGGACTCATCATCATCAGTTGCCTCTTCACTCTCACTTCCGCTCTCTTCTGTGTCGGTGTATATTTCAGGGGAGATGGACCCTTCCTGCAAACACACTAGAATTCATGAGTCACAAAGAAAAAGTAAGAATTAATTCACAAACAAGCCATTGAGCTCTAGTTCAAATGGTACTTCCACCACCCTTAACAACGGGATGGAATGTAAGGTTGGGGTTCAAGACCCACAACCTGTGTATGTAGCGTACCAATAAAAAAACTTCACACTGAAGTTGTTATCTGATTTTAGCAATAGCCAATACGGCCTTTTACTAATTATTTTATAGCACTGAAAAACCCTCAAATTTAAAGTTTTATGCTAGTAAATGAGCTCAAACTCTTTGGGGGTTAATAGCAAGGAGACAGAAGATAACATTCATACTTCACAATTCCAAAAGGAAAATACAAGAGAGCACCTTCATCAGTGGAGTACCTGAACTAGTTTGAAAATGAAAAGTAAAATGATAAAAAGAAATATTTCTATTAAAGTTGATATGTCATCTTCATTGAATGGCAGTTATTCGCTCCTTGTCAACTGACTCCATTCTTTTTTTTAAAAGAGTTTATATGGAGTTTATTGCAATCTCAAATAATGTTTGAAAGATCTATAAGAAAGAAAAAAAAAAACACCTATGGAATTCCTAGATCATTAGGACAATTAACATGTAAAAAACCTAATCAAGAAAGAAAAACATATAGCCCATACTAGCACAAGTATGAATGTGTGGGTGTGGGAAGCGCGTGGGAAAATGATAATAGGAAAGCATATCAAAACTGACTGTGAATGAGGAAGACATTAGAACTTACCCCAAATATGTTATCATACTCCTCCAATAAGGTTATAACAATGGCTTGAGCATGGTTAGCTGCAGCAGCTGCTTGCAGAAGTTGTGCAGAACCATCACCACCAACATCAAAATTAGTTTCAATTTCACAATCACCAGCTAAAAGGGGACGCAAAAGTAACGGAGCCATGCAAGCAGCGACAGCTGAGGAGCTCATTCGATTCTCAGCTTTGTGAGAAGCTACAATTTGCATCATCACAAGTACTCTAAATGGGGGCAAAAATAAACAGATTAAAAAATAAAACAACATCCAATAAAAAATGCAAGGAGGTAAGGCTAGTGAGAGCATAATTTTCAGATGGGGAAAACAAAAAGGAAAAGAAATGATCATATATAAAAATATATCAATATCTGTCTATATGTGCCATTGCGTGCGCATGTCAATTTCCCCCTTTATCTAAGAATTCAAAGTACAATCAATATTGAAACTGAAAAGGAAAAATAAGCATTAAATTAAAGAGAAAAAAGGCATTCAAAGAAATAGTTTCTATTTGGGAAAATGAATCTAAAAGATAATTAAATTATGACAAACACAATATCTGTATAGTCAAACAGACATAGAGGTGATAGTAAACATGATGTATGAACTACCTCTGCAATAAGCGGCGATTAGGCTCCGGAAATGTTTCACATATTGCTGCACGCATAGCATCAACTCTAACACTACGATCAGTTCCTGGACATCATTGAACAATAAGAAAAGTGAACATTAAAAAGAATACTGGGCATATGGTAAAACATCCAAATGTAATGTGTTGTATAAAATTTCCTTTGATAATTTCCACTGTATCTCCAAAGAAGAGACTATAGCATATCTTGTGCATAGGAAAGTTTCTCGTCATATAATTAATTTTTTTATCAAAAATAAAAAAATGTAAACACATTTATGAAAAAGCATGAGAGCGACATCAAAATAGTTAAAAATTCCATTTTCTGACTGCTCTTTTCCAAGTAATATCCATGGCTCTATGCACCTATTGTAATAAGGAAGTGAAAAGTCACATCTTCCAGTAAATTCTAAATGTTCAATCACATTTGTTTTGTCACAAAGGTAGTTCTCCTCACCACCAAATGTTAATGATTTATATGCATTGAATACATTTTCAACTTATTCCCCAACATTTTACTATGTTAGCACTAAATGTATTGTAATGTTGTAAATTACAACTAGGCCTGCAAGCAACAACAAAACAAAAGATGGTAAACAAACAGTTGATCAACAGACTTACGACATGCTTCTAAGAGTGCTTTGCAGCAAGATGCAGGAACTGGAGAAGATGGCAACTCCCGGAGGACATACTGGGATAATTACAAGAAAAACAATTAACAAAACGGTTTAGCATCCATTGTGTGCTGTAACCTACACGAAGGATCAATATTTTTGCTATAATTATAAGGAGATACCTTGACACAATCAGCAACAATATGTGGATCCTCCTCTGGAGAAAACTCAATTTTTCCTAAATTAAAACATTATCCAAAAACTGTTAAGATACAGACATTAAACCCAAAAAACAAAAACGAATCTCTAATGTGAAGCTACAATACAACTATGGTTGCTTTTACTGTAACACTCCGAAGGCAAAGAGGAGTTCATTTAATTGACCATTAGTTTTTTTTTTTTTTTTTTTTTTCACTGTGATTGTCTTTATTTCATTTTTTTTTTTTTTAAACAAACAAATCTGTGGTTATGTCCATATAGCAAGTGGCAGTTTTCACAGAGGGTAAATTCAAAAAATAAAAATTACAAATCAGTTACTACAGTCCTATTCCCACATCTTATGGTGTAGCTAATTGCCAATTCACCCATATAACAACTATGATATAAATTCAAGATCTGAAAAGTGAGAATCACCTTGCATGCAAAACTTAATCAACCAAAAAAAGAAAAGAAAAAAAGATGATGCATTTAATTATGAATATAAGATTAAAGTTAGTCAAGAACAGCATATATCCAAAGAACCCACCCTGCTCATATTCCCGAATTCGACGTTCAACATCCTCAACATAAGCAGCTTGTCTCAAGATCCCTTCTACTTTGACGCCTGTTATATTTTTTATCAGATTGATAAACAAAGCAACAAAAAAACATATATTTATGTGTATCCAAACCAATAACGAAAGGAGCCCTACAGATCGACAATTGTTATATTAACAAAAAACCCAAAATGAGAGCTATAACTTAAATAACAAATGAGGGTAACTGTGGCAAATGAAATTAAAGTGTGCTGTAATGCATATTAGATGTTGCAAGCATTTGGTAGAACAAAAAGAATAGACACTTTACTTTTCTATAATCATATTACATTTGCATGATTTCTGCACAAAAAAAGCTAAGAATTAAACAAGACGAGATTATTTAGAAACTGCACCAAAATAAATTTCTATAGTGAAACAAGAATAAAGTCTTGACATTGATTAGAACTTGCCCAAAGATATAAATGTTCAGTACAGCAACAAGTTCTACAGGACTACAATATTTAAAAACATATTAAAACTTCCACAATCCACCAGTCATCCTCAGATTGAACATTGAAACTCATCTATATCTTTTTCCTACCGATTTCTCCTGGGATCACTATAGTAACATAATTAAATGAATGGAGTACGAAATTTTCAAATGAAAATTTAAAATTAAGCTAATGGTGTTTAAAAATTTATAAAATCCCAGCATGAAATATGTATTAATAGATTTCCTGGCAGTAGATTATTCATACATGTTGCAAAAAGTTGTTAAAATTATACACTCTTTTTATCATAGTATGCCATCTTCCATTAAGAAGAGAAAGATTTGGGGCCAATACATATTTATCCTTCAATGCAAGAATATAGATATTAAACTTCAATAAAGTAATAAAATCAGCTAATGACACACCCATAAGCTGTGGAGCAGCAAGAGACTCAATAATTAAAGATCCTCTAATGACACAAGCACACTAAAGATTCTCTCAAGCATAAGATTGAAAGGGGAAAAAAACATTATTTCAGAAACATTATTTATAATATTATTCAGAAGACAGATATGCATTAAAAAGTAAATTATTTCACAGAATTCACATTTTAAAGTACCGCAGAAATGAGATCCTAAATGATAGCTCTAGGGGGGAAAAAAAGGCACTAGACCCACCGTACTCTTCCATAAAGTTAAGGGCTTTTTCCAAAAAAGATGGAGTTCCATCAACATCTTCCAAAGCAAGTAAAACTGGTCTGCCAATAACTGAAGATTTCACTGGCGGTCCCTCCTTCACTGCAAAAGAAGTAAGGAAAATATCAAATATCTCAATGAAGTGAAAATTACCCCAAGTTCAACTTCAAAACAGTATGCCTCATCACACAAGAATCAATGTTCCAGATACTAGTCAAGAAATATTTTCAAAAACTTACAAAACCTAGTACATGGGAAGTTTATTAAAGAATAATATCATGAAAACAAAAAAAAAAATACTATTGGAACAACACAAGGTGTTTTTTCTGTTCTCATAGTTACAGCAGAGTTAATCCACTGCCCAGATATTTTAATTGCAACCAAAGGTTCTGATGGGAACGAAGCTATATGGAGACCACTCAGACATACTTAACTTAATGAAAATGAAGCTAATGATTAAATTTTATTCATTCTCATGCCAAAAACTGTTTTTTTATGGAGCAACTCTACCAGCTCAGAAATAATGCAAAACATAAGCACAAAAAACAAAGTGTGAAGTTAAACAATAGATGAAAAGCATGATGACAACAAGGGCATACACTGGTCCGAAGAATTATCAACTGAATCAGTCTGATTGTTCCTGAAGATACCATTTTGCCCCATCACAATACCTGAACTTGGTGCTTGTGACAGAGCATTCTCAAGTGCAGTCTTCCACTCATACAAATCCTCCGACGTTTCAGCCTGTAATACCATAAAAAAAGGCACATCAGAAGCAGACAGAAAAAGTTGAATAACAAGCCCAGAGCCTTCTCTATTCTTACTTTTTCTCCAATCATTTTTGGACTTGATCAAGTTTCAACATGTCTTCTGTATGTTTTTCCCACTCAAATAAAAAGTCCGAATTCCATGAAGTTATCATTCAGAAGGATTATTTATGTTTTTCTCTCCATATTTCTAGTTTTGGCCCCAAAAGCTTCCCCAAGTAATATGGCCTTCATGAAATTTTTGAAGAAAATGCAGTTCCCACCAAAGGTTCCATGTGATGAGGATCATATTTGGTGAGGTGGCGTTGAAATAAAATGGTTCCAACTTCCTTGCTTATGAATCTTATAGTTCTCTTTTTTAAAATTTAAAATTAAATTAAAATACAAGGCCTTTGGATAGAACTACTTGGAAGAGTTTTATGTAGATTTTGCACTCAATTTAAGACAAGTTTCCATTAATTAGTACATACATCATGAACTCTTAAGAGATCTAGTGAGGCTCCAATCTTTATCCCCTCTATCATCTTTTTCCTTCTCTTTATTTGTCTTATAGTTTACTTTACACAACCAGCCTTTCTTTAAACCTTAAAAACCAATTCAACCATTTTTAATTCCATAATTGTTGTGAGGGTGGGGGGGAGGAGGATTTGAACCCTAGAAGCCTCCGCTAGAAAAATCAGGATATGCCAGTTGAGCTACGAGGCTCTTGGCTACTCTCAATCAACCAAATAGATTTGACCCATGAATCCTTAAGGAAAAATTTGAAAATTTATAAACTGAATCACCATTTAAAGGAGGGATAAAAGCTCTTCCTTTTCCAACTAGTTGAGGCTAGCAGTATTGCAAGAGTTCCATCATTCCAGCTTCAGGTGCAAAATCTGTTTTATTTATTATTATTGCTTTAAACTTCCAATCTTTTGAGCAATATTCCCCTTTAAATCATCTTATACTGTTTCAAAAGTCAATCATAAGGGCACTGTGTTTTGTATTTTATACATTTGAAAAGCAAATAAAATTTGGGATGCATTGATTATAATGACTTGAAAGAATGATACATCACAGTTTACATTATTAGACATGATTTTACCAATTTTTGAAGCAGTTCTACACCAGTCAAGCAAAGAAAAAAGTTATTTTTTTAAGGATGGGGGAAGCACCTTAAGTGTGAAAGCTCGACCATCACGACCATCAGGAAAGAGCACAGTCAATAGTTTTTTATCTGCTTTGACCTCCACACTATAGATTATTGAAATGAAGGACAACAAGGTTAGTAAACTTCTCCATTTCCATAATGGGCAAAACCATGAGAAGGAAGCCGGAAAACCGAGTAAACTCTAACTAGGCATTAAAAACAAAAAGAAAAATAAAAAAGCCAACCTGCCTGAATTGTTGAGGTCAATACCACCAAGGGTCAAATTCACTTCACTCCCCTTCTGAGGAACAACATTCTGAAAATTAAAACAATAGTAGATTGAACCTTCTGAAACCTTAATGTAGTACGTCACACGCAATACATACATAGGTAGGGGTGTGTGTGTGTATAAAGGTCCTTTCATTCAGCTGCTGCTTTGCACACCTGATCTAATATAAAGCATAAGATTAAAATTAGGCAATTGAGTTGACTACGCTATGCTAATTCCCCTATAAGTCCAAACACCTAGAGCGTCTACCATACCAAGCCATGGTCAATGAATAAGTTTTTCAAATTATCTCAAAGATCATCATATCCTGTGCATAAGGCTCCCTCTTCTTCAAGGTCTAGAGAAAGGAGTTTTGGTTCACTTATTCATAACTAGAATGCTAAGCATGTGGTTTCTCCAGTTAACTAATCTATGCAACTATGGGTTAAAGATATGGCAGATTAAAGTCAATTTGAATGACATTTTAAAATATTACTTAACAGTTCTATTCATTCATAAACAACTATAACTGGCTCCTTTTTCTTGTGGTCAGTATTGACTAACTGCTTAGGGTATTATCTTATAGGCCATCCATAAGAGCCAGTCAATATTATTATCAGAAGCAAGAACAGCAGCAACATACTCCTCTCCATGCAAGGACAATCAGCAAACTCCATAGCCAGTAACTATATCTGCTGCTTGAAGTGGACATGTGTCCCCAAAAGTGTTTCAATTGGAAACAGCCACTATAAATTAGGGAAGGGAAAGGAGATGAAATCTGAAACTAAATTCTTCTGGATTAGAGTGAAAAAAATGCAAATAAAGGATGATCATGGTATGTAAGTTTTAGCTTCAAATATCTTAGCAAAGAATACCCAAAGCCGACCCCAACAGCTCTTAATCAGTTCATTGTGTCCTTCTTCATCATTTTAAAATAACTGCTACAATGCTCCAACAGATTTCACAAGAATGCAGATTAAAGGAAACCAAACAACTACTTACTGGATCACTTCTGAAGAAAACCAAGGAAGTACGTGTTAAAATAAACCACCTTTTCTTCCAGGATGTCCATCCAATCCCTATATATAAAAAATTACATAAATATTAATTTCAGACATCTTCAAATGCCTTAGTTAGAACATTAGTGTTAAATGTACACTAAATTAAGAAATATGTGTCGGGTAGAAATAAGAGTAAACCATAACTGCACTGCCCTGATAATTGAAATGTTTATCATAAAATTATAGAGAGAGAGAGAGAGAGAGAGAGAGAGAGGAAGACTAATGAATTCTATCAAAAATCAGTATCGTCATTGAACCACAAAACTTTATAGTTTATTCCAGCAGTCAGCCTATTCTGGAAGTAACAAACCTTATCCTCAGCCAAGAAAAATCATTTCGAGTAAATAACAATGATTAAAATTTAAAAATGTCCATTTGAAAAACTTTTGGTCCATCCAATGGCTTGGCTATATGCACAACACTGCGAGCCATTCTAAATTAGCAAACAAATGTAAATAAATGCAAAAAGATTCATCTATAATTATTCAAGTATACAGATACATGCAAAACAGACAAACTGTAACTACCTAGCCAAAAAAAAAAAAAACGGAAATTGTACGTAAATATTTTCCCTTAACCCCCTCCCCTACCCCCACACACACAAGAGAGAGAGAGAGAGAGAGAGAGAGAAGGAAATGGCAGAGGAGTTTAAACACAAAAGAAACAAGAAAAACCATATATACTGCTGCTACTTCTAAGGAAACCCGAACCAACATCAGCAATCATGATAAATTGTGACATCTTAGAAAAACTCACAGAAATTTAGAACACCTAAGGTGTTTACAGTCCATGTCTCGCTTCTTGCTAATTCAGTATAAATTTTATATGCAAACCAAGGAAATAAAACACACCTTTGGATGATATAAAAAGCGGCCCGCTCTTGAAAACCTGCAAGACAGTTATGCTTTAGTACACCTTAAGTTTCAGGGCTTCTAATAGAAATAAACAACAAAAAATACAATATATATATATATAGTATATACACCTTTCCTATTCAATTTTTTTGTTCATCATATTTGAACTCAGACATTACTATCTTAGATGCATCGAAAAACTAGCATTCTGAATTTCATTCGTACACATAAAAAAATGTTATCTCATATGGACATTGATATGATACCAAACTTTCATTCAAAAATCTCACAATAAAAACACCAATGTGCAAGTATCAAAAATGTATAAAGCATTAAACACATTGAAAAGTAATATTCAAAATAAAAAGGCTTATTACCGTATTGCCACCCCGGTAACGCAAATACTCCGGCTGCGGAGGCGGAGGAGGTGGTCGTGGATCGTCATCGCTGCCGCCGCCACCGCCGCCACCTTCTCCCTATAACACAATACACCAAAATTCCTCAAAACCATGCACTCAAATCCCTCATTCACACATAACAATGAATTTTTGTTAATCAAAATTTAATCTAATTCATACATAATCACAATGCGTATTCAAATTTCAATTCATTCAAACGAAAATTTGAACAAAATGTCACATTGGAGAGAAATTGAAGCCAAAGTACCTGAGAAGATTCTGCATTTCGGGTAGTCATATCTCTGATCCCAAAATCACAGAATCGTTATAACAAAAAAAAAAATTGGCAATAAATTACGAGCTAAGCTAATTGGATCAAACACCGTTCCTGCAATCACATTGATCAAACTCGTAATAAAATTTCAAAAAAAAAAAACAGAAAAATCAATCAAAGAACATTCAGAAACAAACCTAATCCACCAAAAATGGTTAACCGTATTATTGCTTCTAAAAATAGAAAAATAGAAACAAATTTTTTTTTTTTTCAAATGATGATTTCAGAAACGTGCTATGCGAAAATATTTTGATTTTTACATTACCTTGTGTAAAAGAAAAGAAAAACTAAATTAGAGCGTGTTTGGATGAAAAGAAAAGGAGGAGGAAGAAGCATAAAAAAGAAAAGTGAAACAGAAACAGGCTTTTATTTCTCTCTCTCTCTCTCTCTCTCTCTCTCTCTCTCTCCTTTTGCTTTCTGAATTTTCTCTCTCTTGGTCCGTAGAGGCGGAATTGTTGTTTGTTTTTCCAACGGAAACCCGGGGGGTCAAGCGAGAAAAGCCCAAATAGAGCGGGGAGAAAGTCTATAAACACATACAAATTTTACAAATACAATTTCACATTATCGCTGACGTGGCAGATTGATAACAAAAATAATTAAAAAAATGTCTGAGCGGGCTACACCTTATTATACACAACTTTTACTGCAACTCCGCATATGGCAAGTTGTGAGCGGTGAAAAAAAAGTTGTAAGTTCATATGCGTTTACACTTCCACCATTCATAACTCGTCGTATGGCGTGTTGTGGCAAATTTTGTGGAAGAAATTGTGATCCTAAGATTGCTCAAAATATATGTCTATTTTAGCATAAAAATTTTACTCTTTTTATTTTATATGCGCACTTCTCAAAATGCTGCATGTCATATTATTTATTTTAATCTAAATTTTTCTTAAAATATTTTTTTTCTTGATTTTTTTTATATTGTTTCATTTTTCCCGACACAACAACCATTATTAACTACTATCTTCCTTTATCCTCGGGATACAAATAAATAGAAATTTGATATTGCTAATTACACAGTTATTATAACAACCATATATTTTTATACAACTTTACATAACCAGATTGAGTAATTGAATTTTTGACTTAATTGGCTAAAATGTGGTATTTTCTATTATACAAGTACTGATACAAATATTCAAAAAATAATTGATTTTAATGGTAGATTCTTAAAAAAAATAGTAAAAACTTGCCGAGTCAAACTTTTGTGGATAAATGTTGTGAAAATATTGTTTGTAGCATTGCTCTAAAGTTGGCCATCCTAATATGCGGCAGTTGTACACGTCAACCGTGCATTCTCAGTCTTACGCTGTAACTATAAACGGTCGTGTTGGAGGGAAAACGTGGAGTTTGGGAGGGGCATTTTTGGGAAATTTGGACTAAAGCTCTGTTGTCTGTCTCTTTCGCTTACGAGTTCGTCGAGTTGGCTACCTGTTTGGTCGTATGTCTGTCTCTTTCTCTCTCACTGACTACCGTTCAGTCGTAGGCTACCATCCAAACGTGTAAACACGTGGCTGGTATATGAAATTTACAGCTAGGACAAAGAGATTGGACTAGGGCAAGGGGTTTGTAGGCACACTACTATCTGAAATTTAGCTTTTTTTTTAATTAAAATTTTTAAAAAAAAAAGTTAAATGGTAAATTACACGAGTTGTTTAGATATTACACCCTGAAATTTCAGAATTTGAATTTTACTTGTTCTATTCTGTTTGTATCAACGATTCTCCATTTATACTTTCCATTAAGTATTACATAAACTTGTCATACATATTTAGTTAGTTCGATAAAATGATGTCACATTTTTAATAATTTAATTTTTTTTAGGCTACAAAAATGATGTGCCGCTATTTTATTAGACAAATTAAACATGCATGACAAATTTATGTGGCATTTAATGAAAAATATGGATGGAGTGAATACTAATGCAAATGGAATAGAACTTCATGAGATAAAATTCAAATTCTGAAATTTCATGATGTAAAATCCAAACACTCCCAAACTTAAGAAGTGGGGCAAGGTTTCCCTCTGTAGCAAGATGGGACACAAGATTGATACGTGTTTATTTTAAGATATGTGTTAGTTTCGTGTACCATTTAGTATTGCGTATTTTTTTCAATAAATAAGATAAAATAAAACCTAAAAAACATACTTATAATACAATACAAACACCATTGACTTGCTTTCATATTCAAACTTTTATCCTTTAAAATTCAAACTTATACTTTAAATGGGATCTAAAAAATTCTAAAACTTCATGATATTAAATCCAAACATCCCAAACTTAAGAAAGGGGGCAAGGTTTCCCTCCGCAGCAGGACGAGACACAAGATTGATACCTGTCTATTTTAAGATATGTGTTAGTTTCATGTACCCTTTAGTGTTGGGTATTTTTTTTAAATAAATAAAATCATATCAAACCTAAAAACATATACTTATAATACAACTAGCCTCTGAGAACGTGCGCGAAGCGCATGCTCATAGGCTCTTTTATTTTTATTTTTATTTTTTGTGGACACGAGATTGATACATGTCTATATTAAGATATGTGTTAGTTTCATGTACCCTTTAGTGTTGGGTATTTTTTTAAAAATAAATCAAATCAAATCAAACCTAAAAACACATACTTATAATACAACTAGTCTCTAAGCACGCACTCGCGCATGTGCTCATAGACACTTCTATTTTTTTTTAGTAAATATTAATAATTTGCATCTATTATAATTTAGAAATATATATTTTTAAAATTTTCAAACAAATAAAAATGATAAACTTTAGAGATAAGCAATAATTAAAAATTTTAGGAATTCTCTTTTTGAATTCAAAATGAAATTTGTTAGTATAACCCTATTTCTAAATGAAGTTATCCTTCATTAATTATGGTATTTTTGAACCAAATAAAAGTCTAGTTAAAAGAGGGAAATCATTTTATATATAGTATAGATAGTATAGATAGATACAAACACCATTGACTTGCTTTCAAATTCAAACTTATCCTTTCAAATTCAAACTTATACTTTAAATGGAATCTAAAATGTACTCCTAACTACTATAATGCGTTCTTTGTGATTTATTTTTATTTTTAAATACTCCTAAAGATAAAGTAGAGGCATAATAGGAAAATTAGTAATTAATGACTTCTAATTTTAGAAACAGGATAATATTTTGAGACATCTCAAAATGGAATACAAGATCAACAATTTGGGATGAATGCAGTATTTTTTAAGGTGATTTTAAAGTTTAAATTAATATTAACTTTTTTTTTTTATCTTTAAATTTGTTTTCAATTTGGTTCTTTATGTTCTAAAATTTTAATTTTAACTCTTTATGTTTGATTATGCTTTTATGTTGGTCTTATTGTCTATTTCCGCTAGTAATCTAATGGTACCTTAAATTTATATATGAGTAACACTAATTAACATGTACTCTATTCTCAAATTAAATCTCGAATATTAAAATGGTTACAAATTGTATGTTATTATTCACTAGTTCCAAATAGAAAAACATTCAATAAATTGTTTTTCAGTAGGTTCCAGTTAGTTCAACTAGAAGAAAAAAAATTTGTCGTCAAATAAAATATTTAGAATTCAAACTTCACATGCACAAAAATCAATTAATAATTTTAAATTAAAATTCTATTATATCTATGAAAAAAAAATTAAATACATCGTTCTCTAAGTTTGTTCTTCCTGTAATGTTTGGTGCTTGGGTCTACTTCAAGAATTGTAATACGTATGTCCATTTTTTGGCCTTCCAGTTGTAGTTGTCAAGACTTTTCTTCTCCCCTCGTCCATATGTTTTTTTTTTTTTTAATTTGTTTTCCTAAAAATAAACTCATCGTTTCATTATTTAAAAAAAAAATCAAATACTGAAATTTCAAAGTCATATCAATTTAAACCTTGAAGTGATATGATATTAAAAGTTTAATGCTCGATTTGAAATTAATGAAATTTGAAATTATAAGGTTTAGTTTGTAACAATTTTTTTTTTTTTAGAGAATCAGTTTGTAACAATTTAGGTGTCACTTTTAAAACATTTAATTTAAAATCACTCATAAGTAAAATATATTAGAGCTTAAAATGTAATTTGACTAAAGATTTGTGGGATTGAAATCTTGTGTGATCGGGGGTACATGAGCTGTTTATGATTTTGCAGGCCTTGGATATGGTCAGCCGGAATTGGCTCCTTAAACAGTCAAACTAATTACCTATCATTGACATAGAGTGGGGCCTAATTTTTAACCTGGACCACCTGATTTAAAAGATAATGAGTGCTTAAAGTGGAGGAAGACTTGTAAACTGCTTGTTTGGCGGTGTTTAATTATTGGTGCTCAAAATGATAGGAAAATTGTGGTTTAAAAAGTGTCAGGAATATACAGGCCTATTTGGTAAGCCAACTAAAACTCACATTTTTACATTTTAAATAACTTTACACACATTTCAACATACTTTTTCACCCACATGTATATCAAAAATATCCAAACAATATTACTCAAACTCCTCTACCAAACAGGCCCGTATGTGTTTGATACTATATTTTAAATAACATATTCTAAAATGTGAAAAAATATAATTGTATGTTTGGTATGTGCATGTGTGTATTTTTTTAAAGTGAAGGTTGTATAGTAAAATAATACTATTTTATTTAAGGAGAGAGAAAAAGAAAGGAAAAAAAAAAGGAGTTTGGTCTTATCAATGAACCTCACATTTTTCAACTTATTTACAAGAAAAAATCATTTAACAACGTTACTGAAAAACTAAAAATTGATATGGATGAGTTTTCAAAATACATGTTCTAAACACCTTAATTTAAGAATTGTAACACAAATACCCATAATAAAATATCGCTAGCAAACATGTTTTTTTTTTTTTTTCGTTTTTTGGCTCACAATTTTTAGTATTTAAATATTAAAAACTGTTACTTCATCATCACTACCAAACAAATCTAACTTTTGTAGGACCATCTGTTAAGCTCCTGTCAAGTGCACCGCACTATACAGAAGCCATGTCTCTCAGGACCCTCATGAGTAGGGGTTGTTGTTGTTTTTTTTTTTTTTTTTTAAAGTATTTTACCTTGTTATGACCTAGAAGTATGACCAAAATGATGAGTCGTAGGACAATAGAACTTGATAGGCAAGCTTTAAAGGGAGAAATAATTGGTCACATTGATTTTGGTAGCCATGCCACCCACCAATTTTAAAGGCCCTAATGTGGTGGGGTTGTCGAGCCATGCTAATTTGTGTGTCCCTTTTCCTTACCAACTCAAAGTTAAACTATCAGCGTCCATAATGGCTGTAATCAATGAGCACATAAAAGCCAGCACCTAAAGAGGTATCCTAATTGGGGGAGAGGATTGATTCTTCTTTCGGTAGTCTATTCTGTTACTAGTTCATTGTCCAGATACAAAGCTTTGGTAGAAGGTTGCCATCTATAGAATCGTATTTAATTTGGCCTTTAAATTGAGTGATGTTAAAGATATAATAAATTCCACAATTTATTGAGATGACAAATTATGATTGGTATAATATTATGTTTACATAAATTTAATATTGACATTATTTTTATTGTATACCAATTACAACATACTAATTTATCAATTGAGATGAATAATTTTTTTTTAAGATAAAATATATTGTATAAAAAAACTTATTATTTTCAAATTGTATAATCATTATATTTTTAAATTGACCGCACAAAAAAAAAAAAACAAAAACAAAAACAATGACAACAACCACCACCACCATGGCAGCGTACATCACAAAGTTAGTCAGATCATGCAGGATCGACATTTTAATAATTTCAATAAAAGAAACAAGTATTTAGTGAAAACATACAAAATATATATATATATATTTCTATTTCCATAGATATTTCACTGTGTGCTCTTGTTTTGTTTTATGTATAAGCCTTATTTGTTTTTTTTTTTTTAAAGAATCACAAGCCTTATTTGTTGAATAAACAAGGCATGATTTCTTTTGGATAGTTGTACTTAACTCTCTTTGTCTCTCCACGTAAAAGTAAACAAAACACAAGGACAGAGGTCAATGATACGAGGTTGACACTTGACAATGCATTTTGTCTTGCAGGATTATAACCTTGTGGGCCACTAAGCAAGCATTCATCGCATGCAACCATCAAATAAACACTTTCACATGTTATGCGTATTAAAGATAAACATGTAATTACAACCTTGACTCATAGGTAGGAAACTAAGAATTTTCTCAATTTTCCTTGTCCTAGATCCAACTCATGGATTTGTCAACAAAAGCAAAAAGCTCACTTAAAAAGGTTTATGGTTTAAATTTGGAAATGGGACTAGCATCCATATTTTGGAGGACCAGGAGTGTTTTAAATAACTTCATTCCACAACTTTAATGTCACTTGGGTACTTGTGTGTCACAGTTGTTGATACCAAACAAAAAGCAATGGTACATAGAATTAAATATCTTCAGTGATTTGATATCTAAACAACAAACAAAAGTTACAAAATTTGCAGAATTGACTTCCCCCTCAATCTCAGCTAGATAAACTTTAATGGAGCCTTAGTAAAATTGAAAACAAAAATTTTAATACCACATTAAATGTCACAACTTATGCCGCAATTGTCTACATGACAGACTGTGAATTGTAAAGAAAAATTAATAAGTTTATGTGAAAGTGACAGAATCAGTCATAGTTTGGCACGTATAATAATTATGGTGAAAATTGTAACATTTTATGTGATACTAGATGTTACTGTTGAATCTATTTACATCACATACCAACTATATGCTCTTTTTAATTATTCGATCAAAATAATGGAAATGCCTGTGGAAATTAATCAAAGATCCAAGAAAGACTAAAAATATTCTTGTGGAAAATTTAATGGGCAACGATGGTATATAGAGGGCAATCTATATGCTTTTCCCTTTTTGTAAGCAACAACCCGAATATGAAAAATCTAAAGGCATCGAATACTTGACGAAAATATCACACACTCTCTCTTACAGTCTTACTTTACACTGTACTCACGTGAATCCCTGCAATATGTTCTATTATCACGCTCCTTTTGCAGTAATAGTCTGGTCCCTATCAATATGGATTTTTAAATTTAGCAAGGATACTCTTATTTTATACTCAACTTATTAGTCAAGTTATGATTTGTTTATAATAAAAATAGCGTTAGCGATATATTCAGGTGAAAGTGGCATTGCACCTATCATTAATTAATAACTTAATAAGGTGTAAAAGTTAAGTCCTTTTGAATATATATTATTGTCAATTTTTTTAAGATCGCCTCTCCTCTCTTATGTGTATTAAAAATACTTAGTATTATAAAAAAAATAAAAAATAAACTTAATAAGGTGTGAAATTGATTGAAAGCGTGACTGTAGCATTGTTGTTTTACTTTAGAAATGGTGTCTTCCTCTCTATCAGTGATTAGGTGAAGTCTATTCTTTTTTTTTTTTGGGGTCCCAAATCCTGGGAGTGAGCATAAATAAGGAAGACAAAAAAAATTCACCTTATTTGCATATACTTGTGATTCTCTATTCTAATCTCATGATGATGCAGAAAGAAACAAAACTATAAAGCATATACCCAGATCCTATTAAAGATGGCTTATCAACAAGTCCTGTTAAGTTTTTAGAATAGTCCACCTGATGGCTTAGGTAATTGGGTCCATGTGAAAGTTTTGGCCCAAAATAGGGTCCAGACAAATAGGTGGGCTCCAAAACAACCCAATACGTGTCACGCGTAAGGTTTTTTGATTAGCTGTTACATTGGCCGGCTTCCCCTTCACAATCACTAGGCATAAAAAGACATTTTAAGTTCCTTAATCACAAGGAAATCCATCAAAGCTTTGTCACATCATATAGGAACTAGGAAATATATTGCTCCAATCACTAATGGCCTTTGAATCAAATTGTATATTCAATTTTATAAACATTGGATGTTGATTGGAATTTAGCACTCTAGGGAATCTGAGCAAATTGTCAAAATAAGAAAAAAAAAATTGCTTAATTTAAATTACTTTCAATGGCAATGCAGGAGATAGACAAGTTTTATATTAGTTATTGTGAAATTTTGTGAACTTTTTTTTATTATGAGTTATGAGATTGATAAGTGTTATGTCCATAACCTTTTCTAAACACTTTCACAATAAATCTTAGGTGAAAGGTTGTTACAAGTTTTTAATTTGAATCCACCGTTAAAATTACTTTTTTGTTCGCCCATAACAGTTCGTAACAACTTATCACCTATTATGAGTTATGACATTGACAAGTGTTATGTCCACAACTTTTTCTAAACACTTTCACAACAAATCTTAAGTGAAAGGTTGTTGAGGTTTAAAAACTCACAATGTTGTACCAAAGCCCAAAACAACACAAAGGATTGAAATCTAGAAAAACATTTGGGCTTTCAATAAAAAAAAAGGGGAGGCCTAAACCCATTAAGGGTCCATAAGGAGGGACCCAAATCCATGGATGGGCAAGCTTTGGACCTTACGAAACAAAGGAAAGAAAAAGTCCAGCCCAACCCTCAAAGGTCAAGAAAATCACTGGGGAGCCTGAGGAGAAAACTGGACCAAGATACTTGGGGATTCCCAGGAGCCTGGGATCCTCAGGATGTGCAGTAAGGCCAGGTTGGGACTAAGACAGTTCAAGGGGGGCATGCCCAGAAACACGAAAAACAAGGACAGATATGTCCCTATCAGCCACTCAATGATGCAGAGAATGGATCAAAAGATTCGGGGACCAACAACTCATAAGTAAGAGTCTGGTACCTCAGGGAACTCAGGAAGAGGAACCATGAAAGAAGGTGATTGGGGATCTTTCAGCCTGGAAAGAAGGAATCAACTCACTTGGGAAAAATGACAAAGGGAAAAGCAGCCAAAAGGTGGAATCTAAAAGACTTGGGGAAAAAAAAAGACCAAAGGTCAGCCCTCTAGGACCCCCAGAACGGAAAAGTCAGCTAGGATCTTTTGAAGAGGGAACCTCAAAAGAAGGAAGTAATGAAGAATGAGGAAGGGATTAGCCACCAATGTTGCTAACACAATATTGGTTCAGGTACCTAGAGGAGCAAATAGAGGGAATCAATGGTACCCCAAAAATTCTAGGATGACACTATAAAAGGGGAAGTAGCCAACAGTGAAAGGCATTTAGCAAGAGTGGAATTAGAGTAAAATCCCTGAGCAAACTCTGTTAGAATTCAGAAAAAGAGAAAAGAAAGGGAAAACACCATCTGGGATCCTCAAAACTGTCACTAGAGAACACACTTGGATTCAAAGGGATTTAAACTTCGCAAGTCTTAAAGGCCTGAAGAGCCATTTAAATTTGTAATTTTTGAATTTATTTGGACCTTGTAACACGTCCTAGTGAGCATAATGTAATACAAAATTAAGGAAATAATGAAACACTCCATGTTATCCTAAGGATCCCTAATGTATTTTGTTTTTTTTTTTTTTTTTTTACTTTACTTTCTTTTCTTTTCCTTGTTATTTCATTCTTTACTGTTCCTTGATATTCAATACGTATATGCTTGTTGTATGTTAGTATGTATGTGATGTAGGATCCACGCTTTGTGCATCACTTGGTTTGAAATTAATCCAATTTAGCTGCGGTGAACCAAGCCCAGTCTCTTAAAGCATAAAGTATCAGGCCCAGGATCCTTGTTCCTTTACTTGGGCTTGTGTGCTGTTTTATAAAAAAAAAAAAAAAAAAAAAAAAAAAAAAGAACCCACACACAGGTTTTTATTTTGAATCCACCATTGAAATTATTTTATTGTCCACTCATAATAATTCATAACAACTTGTCATCTAAAATTTGTTGTCAAAGTATGGTGAAAATATTATGAACAAGGCATTTTTCTACCACATTAGCTTTATTATTTAAATACAATTTAAAATGGTTTTAATTTTAAATCTTTAATTAATAAAGTTAAGACTTGAGAGTTTGAATTTCAATAAATTACATGGTTAAATTTAAATTTAAAAGCATTTAAGAAAATAAACAAATAAATAAATGCAATATTATGATTCAGTTTTCTATTTAAACTAAAAAACAGTTAATGTCTTGACTTAATAATAAAAAGCAATCAAATCACACAGTAATCCAAAATTAACAAGTTTGGCAATCAAGCCAGAAGGTTTCAGATGTTTTTATCTCAACAAATTTAGAAACATTCGTTTGCAACTTGCAGGTAAACACACTTAGGATCTGTTGTCAAAGTATAATAAAAATATTATCAACGTGACATTTTTTTATGACATTAGCTTTATTATTTAAATACAATTTAAGATGATTTTAATTTTAAATCTTTAATTAATAAAGTTAAGACTTGAGACTTTGAATTTTAACAAATTACGTGGTTAAATTTAAATTTAAAAGCATTTAAGAAAATAAATAAATAAATGCAATATTATGATTCAGTTTTCTGTTTAAACTAAAAAAAAAGTTAATGCTTTGACTTAATAATAAGAACAATTAAATCACACAGTAATCCAAAATTAACAAGTTCAGCAATCAAGCCAGAAGGTCTCAGATGTTTTTACCTCAACAAATTTAGAAACATTCGTTTGCAACTTGCAGGTAAGCACACCAATTAGCTCAGCTTAATAGTAATTAACAAATAAATTCTCTAAATTCATCTGATTAAACAAATTTAATACCACTATTATTTACCGTTTCCGTGTAGTATTTGAAAACTTTGGAAAACAAATTCCAAATTCACGAGAAACATTAAAAAAATAATAGAGTCCCCCAAAAAACCATCACGTTTGGGAAAACTAGAAGACAAGGTAAAAACATAACAAAAGCCGCACATGTCCGATAATCCTCCGAACCCAAAACTCAAACCTCAAAAAACAACAACACGATCTATCTGAATTCCATAGGGTTCCCAATTCATGGACCTGGAAAAACAATTTCCTAGGGCTTGAAAAACTAAAAAGCAAAGGAAAAGGAATTTTCAAGGTATTCAAATTCTTGTGATTTTGAAATTTTTATTAGAGCTGGCTTTTTCTGAGTCTGTGAATTGTGCTATATATATATAGCTAGGGCTTGTTGCACATGGAGATTTCGGAGACGGATAGGGTTCGATTGAAGAGGAAGACTTTGCAGTCTGTGGTGGAACAGTGTCAGCGAGCTCTTCAATTGCTCGCTACGACGAGCGGTGTTGACGGTGGCGGTGACGATGAGGAAGACGATGACGGTGACGGTGACGGTGGCACACGTGGCGAAAGCTCAGCCTCGGGATCTCTCCGTGGCAGTGATCGAGAAGCCGATGAGGTATGAATTTTTGTGATCAATTTGGTTTTTAGGGTTTTTTTTATGCTTTGTACGGACAATTTAGTTGTAGTTTAGCTAATGAAAATTGCCAATTGTATTTGAATTGTGAGAGAAACCTTAGCAAAATCTAGTGAATCTTTAGCTTTGAATTTGTTTTTGTTTTTTGTGTTTTTAAAATTTGTGAGACTGAAAACTGAAAACGAAAGCATTAATTGGAAAGTGTTTTTCAAAACATTTTTTTTTTGTTGGGTGATTACTGATTAGCCTTTTGAATTTGTGGTGGGACATACTGAATTTATTTTGCTTTATTTCAATACATAGTGTTTGTTTTTTTAGCTGAGCCTGTGTCTCTGGTACGCGGCATTGAATGTTTGAGGCATGCTGGTTTGCAACTAGGATTGGTTATACAATGAATGCTTGGGTCGGGATTTACTGGATAATGAATTAGTATACTAAGTCTACTGTCCACGTCTGAGCTGATTTTTAGTTCGAGCCGATGTTAAGAATGGTTTAAGTTGTTCTAAAGACGATTATTTGAAGTCATGTTTGTTCTGCAATTTTGTTATCTGAGGTTTACCTCGATGAGGTTTCACGTCATCAAAAATAGAAATTGTTATTGATTAAGAGGGTCTGTAGTTTGAGACTGTTGCTCTGAACTTAATTGCCTTCCCATTGGAATGTGAGTCCTGAATTTTGATGTTTATGCTCAAATAGAAATAAATAAATGAAGGGCCCCATTTTCAAATTTGGAGGCATAGCCCGTTGTTAGTCATGAAAATTATCACTATATATCATTATTATGCAATTAAGGGTTTGTCTTGGTTGATTACCACACTAATTTTAGTAGACAGATCTTTGATCCAGCATCATGTGCCTTATATTAAGTCTGTGCCAACTGTTTATATACTTTAAGATCAATATATATCAAACCTCTCTCATATAGCACTTCATGCTCTGGAACCTTTAGATAGATGTGCTAGTGAAAATTTTCTGTTTTCTTCCCCCATTTAAAACACCATTCATATGATGTAGTAGAAATAAGTTGCCCTTGTCATCCCCTAATCTTGTGGCCTTGTCCAGTGTAGTCGATAAATACTAATTGTGAATGAGTTATGCATTTTTGTGATTCATTGAGAGGATAATATATGCTTACTTCCATGTTGTAACTCCATATCCTCTCCATCTTACTACAGTTGTGTGATCTTCTTAAGTCTAGAGTTCAATGCGCTGACTTCCTTGAAAAGCTAGAGAGTGCACAGGCGACAGTTCCACAAAATATGGCTGGTATGTATGCAAAGATGGATCCATTTTTTGACTTGTTGCCAAATACGCTAGTCTTTTTGAGGTTCAGCCGTTAGCAACTTTGTGCTTGGATTTATAATAGTTGGCCTTTTCTCATTAAGGCTTGGAATTGGATGCTAAAAAATTTCTTGTACTGTCGCAGAAGAAGGTAATTCTTGGGATATGGTCGATCAAAATGATCTATGGGAAAGTGAAAGTGACGAATCGGAACAAGAAGACTATGTTCTTGTTAGGCAAGAAGATATAGTAGAGGGTATTGCATGCTTCATGGCTGCATATTTGTTGTCCCTCAAACAGACTAAGGTGTGCCAGGTTTCCACTCTTTGTTAAAATTTGAAGTTTCCTGGATCGATCTTTCCCTAGTTAGCTAACTTATCATTATTATGATCATTATTATTTTTGAAAATTTTAAACAGTATCCAACACTGTATAACCACCCTTGACTTCAATTGATTTTATGCCATGGCTGTTATTGACCCTTATTATACAACTTATAAGTTATAATAACTCATGGGAGCCATATTTTAACAATTGTTGGAAAAACGATTGGATATGGTTTCCATATCCATTTTCTTCTCTTGTTTTGATCGAAAAAGTTTGATCAATTACCGGTCCTGTGTAAGTGTATCTGTTGGACCACATCTAATGGTTTAAATTTGTACATATACTTTTGCTACATTAAAAGCTTGCCTGAGTGAGGGTCTCTGGGCATGTTTTGTATCCAAGTGCTTTTTGCACGCGTAAGTATTAACCCTTATACAGCATTCAGCAAATCAATAGTGCACATAGGAAAGAGGTATCATTAAATTAAGATTAGTATGCATGCTAGAGTTTGATTTTCTTTTTAATGACCTCTTCAGAAAATGACCCTAAGGATCTATTATGGGTTTACAACAACAAAAATCCTTAGTCCCAAATATTATGGGTTTCATGTTAAAAAGATTTGCAATCCTTTCTAAGTATGGTATTAAAGTTGCTATGTGTTTGAAGATGCAACTTGGATTATAAGTTATGCTATTGTATTTTCCATTATGCCAGATGAAAGCAATGGGGATCATATAATTATATATTTGACTTTGTGAAGATCAACATGTGTTAACATGGTGCTTTATCTGCTTTATTGTTGAACTCAAATTAAAGAATTTGTGAAGGGTTTTTTTTTTTTTTTCCAGTTTTAAATGTGTCACACACAATTTTAATGACAAGGTCTATGCATGTCAACCATGGGTTATAAAAAGAAATTAAGAAGTAAAAAGATGATGATATACTTTCTTTGAAGAATGAAATGTTTTCTAAATGGTTGATGTTTATTTTGCAGGATTTGACCCCTAACCAACTCCAGGATGGTAAGTTTGATTGGCTTTATCCTTTAACTGTTCCGTGCCTATATTTTTCTTCCTAATGTTGTATGATGAATTGAAGAGAAAATTTTCTATAGTTTTCTTTCACCTGTTCATTCCAAGTACAACTTATGTGTAGTTGTAACAATTTTTGTGGCCGTGATAATGGAGCTCTGACATTCTCTGAATTCTTTTTTAGCCCTTAGCAAGACATTCTCAGTGAAAAAGAAAAAGGGAAAGCTTCGGAAGGCATGGGATGGAAGCAAAGTCATTTATAATGTGGCATCTTGGGGTGCAACTGCTATAGGGTAGGTTAATTATGTTAAATCCTGCTTATATAAACATGGTCTATATTTATTATGCAGTGTGTATTGGTTATTTTATAGTGTGGGCTACTAGTGCGAAGTGAACTATGTCTTCTGATCAGTACCTTGTCAAGTTCCAAGAATCTTCACTTTGCTCCCACATCTATATTTGATTGATCAAAGCCAATACCACTATTTTTTATTTATTTATTTATAGAATTACCTTATCTACTGATCTTGATCTTTCTTTTCTTTTTTTTCCCCTAACAGGATATACCAAAACCCTGTAATTCTAAGGGCCGCAACCAAGGCATTCTGGACTTCTTGTCATGTAATATCAAAGCTTCTCTGATTTTCTTGTGCTGCGTGGAGAAAAATTCCGATGTTAGGATTCTTTGTTGTATTTGTGGTTGTGCTAGCTCGGTGTTCCACAAGTTGTAATATTAATGCGATTCATTTCATGACCACTGATTAATTAGTTTGTTGACATCATTTTTAATCTTGTAAATATTTCTTCCTTCCGAAGCATTTCCAGAGTGCAATTCAAATTCATTGGAAAAGTTTCATTGTAAGGCTTGCAGTCTTATTCTTACTTGCACTTTAATTAAGGCTATCTCCCTGAGTGCACGGACTTGCATTAGCTAGCAACAGATGTGTATATTTGTTATATTATGATGTTGTCAATAAGTGGCACCGAACAACCGATGGGATTATATTTCTTGTAATTAGGTCATGGCTTATCATATGATTCTTAATTAGTGAGCAATTGTTACACTTTAGCATCTGCATTGTAGAACAAATTTAAGTGAAAATCTGGTTCTGAAATTAAAGAAAGAATAACATGTTTCAACTAGTCTTGGTGGAAAAAAAAAAAACGAACAAACAAACTAGTTCCTCGTGTCTTATTTAAACCTATACCAATAGGTGGCACATGATATTCAGATATTCTATGTTTTATTCCTTGTCCTAATTTAAATATAGACTGATGGTAGGAGGAATGAACATTTAAACCTAATCCAACAAATTTGCTTCTTTAAAGGGATCACGTTTCTTCGATTCGAAGATGCTGCCTTAATAAAATGGTTGGTTGAGAATCTAGCTAATATTATTACGTAGGTTTTAATTAACTTGGACGACAAAGTTGTTGGTACTGTTATCCAGTACAGACGTGAAAGTATCTCTATGAACAGGTGGCTTGTGCATATGTCACAGTACACACATCCTATGAAATATGAATATTCGGTCCAGATATAGAGAATTATTTTTATTTTGAGAAAGAAACTATTGGATGAGTTTGTTTTGACCAAAGCAGCACACCTTCTGCTCGACCATTGAGAGGAACAATTCACAGCTACTCGAGAATAGGTGAAAATCTTGTATACATTGGGCTGGGCGCATAAGCTATGTGGTGCATATGTTAGTCTCATATAAGTTGTATACACTGGGCATATAAGATACTTTCTCCTAGGGGATTATACATTTCTAGTTGGGCGATGTATCAAATGCAGAATTTTATTGACAATACTTGTTATAGTTTCTAAAAATAAAAAACCAATACTTTTTATAGTTATTTCTGCACAATTTATTTTCATTTAAAAAATAAATAAATTTGATAAAATCCTAATTTGAAATAGATTATGTCACAAAAAGAATAAAGTGAAATAGTCAAATTATAGGTTTATCAAAAAAGAAATAGTCATGATAGCAAAACTTAAATGCAAAAACTTCTTTTCAAAAAATAAAATAAAATAAATGCAAAAACTTAGGCCGTTGGTTGCTTGTGACAACCTGAGAGGTGCAGGCTCTTTTATAACGTTACTACTAGGTCTAGCTGTTTCTGTTACACAAGGTACGGTCTGAATTCCAACAAAGAGGCTACCCACACATATTTCGCTTAAAGGTGAAGCTTTCATTTTCCAACCGCTTACCTGGTTTATTGGGTTACGCATTTGCATTTGCATTCACATGTAACCTGAATGAGACTAACACCTAAAGCTTAACATATAACAAGGTGACTTTGCTGGCAATCCTAAGGAAAACAGTAGGTCCTCTTTGTTCGGTGATAATATTTTCTAAAAAATGAATCATTTTTCAAAACATGTTTTTTAAAAAACTATTTTATTTTCCTATATTTGGTAGTAACCTTAAATGAGTTGAAAAACAATTTTTTAACTTCCATTATTTAGCTTATTGTGAGATAAATTTGTTTTCAAAAAAATTTAATGGAAAACAATTTCTAAAAATAAGTCATACTTTTTATGTTGACCAAAGATAGTTTTTCTCTAATTCATTTTTTTAATGTTACCCAACACTGAAAAACACGAAAAACTATTTTTATACAAGTTTTCATTAAAACAAAAATTGTATTCATAACTATTGATGTGGCATTAAAGGCTTTTAGAAGCTTAATACCCAGAATAGCCCAGTTCATTTTTTTCCTCTTTTCAAGAGTGAACATGCCTTGTCTAGTTGTCCAGCCAAAAATTTGAGGACAACTAAAACATGGTAAAACAGAGGCAAAGCCACTAAAACCATATATAGATATTACAAAGAAAAAAGGCGAGGATCAATTTTCCAGTATCTATTTATATTTTCATTATGGAAAATATAGGTAGGTTGAAAAAATGGAATTTTCTAAAGAGAGTAGATTTATGAATCTGGAGCAGCTGAGTTGCTTGCTCCCTCTACAAAATTAGCAACCCCAGCAGTCAATGGGACTATATATAATTCTGTATGCAGGCCAATGAGATCGTGTACCATCTATCTACCAGGATACATTTACTTGAGCCCTTGCTTTTTGATAAGACATGCCTCTTCGTCATATTTACATAGGCTCAATAGTAAAATGTGTTGTCCTTGTGATTCGGAGCATCCTTACAAAGAATTGAACGGACCTCCATGATAGATCTAGGTGGTTCCAGGTCCTTCTCTTGAACTGCATTTCCAAGCAATTGCTGCATCTGCGAAGCAAATGTATCATCGAGAATCTGCAAAGTAATGACAGGTCAGACATCAGAAGGGAAAAGTACAGAAAGAAGGTATAATAAAACCACTTCCAACTATAATGACACCAGAAAACTAAGTTACCTACCTGCCAATGACCATACCACACTCAGTCATAGACCATGACTCATGAAGCTAAGGTCGCATATTCATAACCACCCCCCCCCCCCCCCCCTCCCCAGTAAAAAAGTGGAAAACAAAAACTGTGTAATGCTTCTGGAATTGGGCAGCCCATGGTTCTCAATGTTGACTATGGAGAACCTTGTAGTACATTAGGGAATAACAATATTTGTAACAACCAAGGTAACAGAAACATGCAGTATTTAACAATAAAATTGTCCCTGCAGGAACCAGCTAGAATGAGTGTGCCAACAACTTGATTAATTGATTCACACCACATTTTCTAAGCTTGATAAGGTGGTTCTAATGATGTATCTGATTAAATTTTCTGAGTTTCCTAGATGTAATCTGAAGGAGCCCCCCAATTGATTATAATTTCCATAAGCAGGCTACTTCAGCAAATGACAGCACACAAAATAATATAATCTAATCAACTTTTCTTTTTTGATAGACTATATCATTGATCATAGACTATACTGCCCAAATCCATGCGAACAGCACCACTGCTGTTCTAACTGAAATTTTGAATAAAGCTGTAGTGCTACTACTGATCAATGAAAAAAAAGTGTTAACGCTATTACTTACAGTTACTGCAATTCGTGAACCTTTATACCATGACCTGTTCTCTTTCCTGTTCTCCAAGAAACTTAAGACATCCTGTAACAAGAAATATAACATTGGCCTTGAGCCTGACTTTGGAAAGTAGTATGACAATAAGATCCAGATGCAATTAACTTACCTGTCCCATCCGATCCCAGTAACCTCGACAGATTGCAATGAAAACATGAGTCTCAAAGATGGTATGGAGATGATTCATTGTATTTGTCAGCTGCTCTTTCAGTGGTTGCATTCTACCCCGTACATCAGATTCCACCACAGTTTCCTTTGAATCTTGAAGAATCTTTTTCAGTTTTGTGGCATTCTGTAACTTTGTCTGGAACAACAAAATAAAGGAAGTAAATCAAGCACACATGACAGAAATCCTTGCCTAATCTAATTTTATACAAGAAATATTACCCTGAAAAAAGGGAACAAAAACTTGGCTGCTGCAGATACATGCAGAACAGCAGTAATTAAAGCCTGTACACATCTATTGGGACTATAAATGTAGGTATGCCTATTGGAGTTTATAGGGACACTTTTATTTCAAACAAGAATTACTCATATGTCATCCAGCAAGCTTTATTACAGTAGATAAGCTGCAGAAGGGCCCACAACCTCCACTTTTGAGGATAGCATAAACAAAGACACTTGTACAAGACCAACTTCAGGAACAAAAAATTTGTTGTTGTACGTTGCCAAAAATCTTTCATTTTATTGTTAAATTTTTTTAAAAAATAAATAAAAAAGAAGAAATATCTATCTTTTTGTTTATGTCATTTCATTAACTAAAATATATCTTATCTTAGGTCCCAAACTACTTCCAAATCATGCAAAATCCAAACAAATCATGTGTCAATTTCAGGATGATACTCACATTCTCTACAAGTTTCTCCACCACCGCTTGCAGATAATTTCTGAACTTGGCTCTCAGCATTACTGTTACCTCACTGAGACGCTCTCCAGGGACTGCGTTGTTTCCTCCGTCAGGGATGCATGAACCCCATGACTTGAACTGAACTTCTACCTTGGGGCGCAGGACATCAAGCATCCTCTTCATGGAATTCAGTAGAACTCCCAGCTGAAAGGCAACACTAGATTTTCAAACCAGAATAATATACCCAGTTAAAGGAACCTTATAAATTTGGGAAGTTACAACTGACCTCATCAGGAACTACATAGGGGCATACAGAACGTTTGGCAAGTTTCTGGACATACTTTAGGCCAAATTTCTTGGGTGCCATATTTTCCTTCACTGGTGCCAAGACATCTGCATATTGCTTGTCTAAAGCTTCCACTACTGCCTTCTCAACATCAGCAATAGCCTAGTGGAAAACATAATCCAAAAAAGTAAAACAATTTCAGTATTTTCTTATATTTTATTACTGTTATTTCAATTAACATATGAACAAATTTAGAATCTTGTCTTGCAAGTTCTAGTGCTGCATAAAGGGAATAAGATAATTGGTGACTACCCAAAATGAGTCCACAATGAGATGAGATAAATTCTTGAGCAAATCCTGTGTTTATCTTGAATAAAGCCAGACAAGGTGATAATGGTTTGGAAATTACAAGAAAGATAGGCTCGGTTTTGATTTGCAATGAAAGACAAAGACGTGAGGAATAAAAAGAAAGTTCATATATATGTTTTCATTTATTTTTTCTTAGTTATTTCCTCTTATTTACGAATTTATTGTTGTATAAGACTGCTCAGTATTTCACTTGAACTGTGGGAATAAAAAGCTTTATTTCTAAGCCCTTAACCTCCTCGTTTTGACACCCAGCCTCACTAGTCACTTCAAAGTTCAAATTAAGCCTAGGAATTTTATTAATCAACCAAAAGGCTGGTCACCAGAGTTAGACAATGGTCAGAGACACATAAAAAAAATATGCTTGTAATTCAAATAGATCTTAAAAAAAAAAACAAAACCCACAGGGTTAAATAAGAAAAAGATGGTGATGTCTGAGACCAAATAGAAAAATAAAGATTGAAAGATGAAGAAACCATCTGGACATACATTCTCCAAACCGAAAATATATTCTGGCCATCGGCAAATGATGATCTCATAGTCGCTCAAAGTTTCTTTCAGTCGGTCATACATGTCATCAACAAAAGGAGTAGTAGAATGTTGTGTCCTAACTCCTGACCATTTTACCTGCAAGTACATAACTTTCAGATGATTAAGTACAACTTGTAGAATGTGCAATATAATTGAAGATTCAAGAATTTCAAAGAATCAACTGTCAACATAGTCCTCCAACATGCTGGTCCCTGTCCCCCCAAAACAAAAAAAGAAAAGCTCCAAAAAATAAATAACTTGGATGAGTCAAAGTTACTCGATTGCTTTCCATCCAAGCAGTTATGGAGAAGAACCAAAAGGATTTGGCAAGCATAAGAAGTGAATACATATGGTAGTACCATGGTTTAACGCATTTACCTTGTCTAATTTGCAGGACTCGAGCAAAGAGAGACGCTTATCTTGTATCCATACCATAATATACAAGTGGAATAATTCTTTTGCATCAACTCCACCTTTAACAGGACTGAGAAAGAACATAACATTGGGTTAAAACCACACAAAGTAATAACTACTATGATAGTCAAACTCTTGTTCTGCTCTGCTGTGCCATTAAAATAATACAGAAGAAATAATATTACCTGATTTTCCAGCTGGCAAGATCCCTCTGAAAATCTGCTGTAGCAATAACAAGTTCTGCTACAGGAGGTGAAGGGCCCGTGGGGGGGCAAGCAATGAGGAAAGCACGCAATCTGTTGCAAAGCTCGTTGCTGTAGATGCATGTAGACAGATTTGGGAGGTCTAAAAAACTGTACAAAGAAATTCAAAATATTAGAATCCCACTTGCTTGACATGAGAGTGTGAGACAAACCACCAAGTAAGAACCATGTAAGCACCATGAAAATTTTGAACATGTATGCAATAGTGTCAATCTAAGGATGATCCCCCCAGCCAAGAGTGAGTTTGCAAATCATATTAATCAAGCGAGTGCAACACTCTTTAAAAAAGTCATTAGAATCAAGGAACTTAAGGAGTTGATAATATTTTTTGTTATGGGTAAGGAACTTAAGGAGTTGATAATATATCAAAAGCAATAATAATAATGATAATGATGATGATTATATATTACTACTGCTTCTACCACTATAATAATGATAATAATAATTATTATTTAAGATCAGAAGGAAAAAAATAAATCAAGGCTTTTGTTTACATTTTTTAAGGTTGACTTAAGTATATATCAATCTTGAATGGAACATTTCAGTTTGCTGAGAATCAAATTGTTCCATTTAAATTTCTGCAACAGTACAGTAAAGCCAAACTTTGAAGGCATGTGCTGTCAAATGTGAGATCGTAAATTTGGAAGTGAAAGATGGACTAATAAGAGGCAAACCAATATATTGCACATTATGATGCATGGTTACATGACTATCATCATCTTAGATTTTTGCACAATTCAGGTATCAATGCATTGATTAGTTGAGGAACGTACCTGGGAAGAATGTGTTGATTATGGATCTCAATATCAGTAAAAATTTCATTCCTAATATTCATGCACAGTGATATCATCTTCTGGTAAGCAGTAGACATAGTAACATTATCCATTAAAATGCCTTCATTATTGCCGGTAACGTATTCATCTGTCTCAGCCAAATGTCTTCTTGATCTCTTCTTTGAAGCAACCTGGGGAGACACTAACTCTGAGTAAACAGATAAATGTACAACTCAAGCAAGCATCATAATGAAAAATGTTGCTTCAGTCTCTCAGACCTGAAAATAATGGCATAAAGCAGTCTGAGCCTCAGGAGACAAGATGTCATGAAGAAGTGTATATAATTTAACAGCAGGTTCCAGCGCAGGTGCTGCTAGCCCAGTTGCAGGCTTGAAAACCTCCATAATACCCGAGGGCAATGATTCATCCAGTGACTTGTAATTCTCAAAAACTAAGGAGAATATCTGTTCAATTTGATCCTTAGTTTCTCCTAAAATTCGATTCTGATGAGGCAACCAGAAATCATGCAAATTTGTGTTAGGAGAGATATATGGATCAGGCTGAGAACTATTAACCAAAAACAATGTCAATATTGCAGAAAAGCAACTTGGAAAAGAACAACATAACAATCAGAACAATCATCACATGCTTTAAACTGGAAAGCAGATTTGTACCTCTTGATGACTCAATATGTTCTTGCTGTGGCCTTTCATAAGAACGGGCATTAACAATTCATACACCAAGTTGAGGCAGTCAGCTGTTGGCGTAGCTACATCCATGACATAAGAAAGGTATCTATTCACATGGCACATTGAAACATAATTTAAGTAAATAGCCAACCATAACAAGTGGTGGTAACTTTTATTGCATGGCCTACTATTTTCAATATCAAAAAGCAATTAACATTAACATATCAATTACCTCAGTTTGGTGTATACTTCAGAAACCCCATAATATGAGGCAAACTCTGTTAAGAGCCACTTCCATGGGCCATGCAACAATAGGTTTCTTTGTTGAAAATGCTGAACCTTCATAGCAACCTCCAAAACTAGATCATATGCAACTGTTTCTGCGACAGAGCCACACTGGGACCAAAAGAATAGCATATAATATCATCAAGCTATTCAGTAAGCCATGACATAATAAAAAGAATACATGTTCCTACTCTCTTCGAATGTAAAGATTGGTGTGTTTCTATTCTTTATAAATATTTTGTATAGACACCCTACGTGCATAAAGTATCTCCTCCTTTTGATAAAATATTATTATCTATATATTAAAAAATATACACATTCCCACTTTCAAATACTGAACAGTCATTCTTCATACAACTACTCTTCTCTTCTTCCATTTTATGGATTTGGGTGAGGGAATATCTTTAATAATCAAGGAACTTTTTCTTTGAGTACAGGCTGCCAATCTCTCATTGTAAATAAGGGGGTAAGCCTTTAATTATCTAAATGAAGAGACAATAGAAATATCAAGACAAAGACTGCAGCTACTTACCACTTCAATTATAGAATTTGGGTGATACTGATATTACAGCATTTCACAATACCCAAAGATACAATATATCTCAATATGCTCAGGTAAGTTATAATTCTACAGTTATTAACCATCAATTTCAAAATTAATTACTCCCTCTGCCCCATAATGAGTAGGTTTATGTAAATGCAAACATTTTAAATTTTAACATAACTTTACAAATTTGCCCCTTTAGAAGTAATCAACACACAAATTGTGGCACACACATTATGGGAAGTAATATTTTGATTTGTGGAATGGACATTAAAGGAAAATTTTTACAGCAAGTAATCACAAGGTCATATCTTCATTAATACATAGCATGTCTCACATCCTGATCTTTCACTAAATGATCATCTATGTTAGCAACCTTGTACCATGATTCAGTTAAGGCAACAGCTTACAGGCAGCTTTTATTAGAAATGGTTAGTACATTTGAAGACTACTCTAAAGGGTCACTCACCTTGGGATGACTATTATCATCTGAAACAGTTGAATAGTTTATATACAGCTGTATCTTGCCCACAAGCTCATGCTCTGGCTCGCGATAAACAGACCACCAGCGTAGCTTGTCAGCCTGCATTCAACTCTAGTATCAGCCTTCTATCTCAACAATTTTCAGAAAAATGTCCTTAAATCTAATGTCAGGGCAAAATAATATTACCGGGTCATCAGCAATAGTAGCCACTTGAACAAGGACGCGGCCAAAATGCTTCCCCTTGGAATCCTGGACTTCGACTAGCAGATCATCTCCTATACTATCTGGAAAGCTGTAGAGTTGTCAGCGTCTTTCTCAAGAAAATTTAAAAATAGAAAGAATAAAAGCAGGCAGAGAACGTACAAGATATGCATATCACCAGCTCCAGGTTGCGTTCGGATGGCATCTTCTTCAGGTGAACTTTTCAGCCTTAACAGACAAGAGTACGTTTCTGATAACATTTGCACGGGGGGGAACCCTTTAAGTCGCAGTATTCAGAAGAAAATTAAAAGAGAATGAACCAAGAAAGATATTAAACAGTGCTACAAATAAAGTGTCTGAACATCACATCAATGCAAATATGTCATTTATAGGTTTAATCACAGGGGCAACTCATAGCAATTCTGAAATTGTAACAAGCTTGTCATTTGTGACGTTTAGTCTAGCCAGAAATGGAAAATTAGCCTACTAAAGCACACAATGCAATTTGCACGGTACCACATTCTTATACTGTGTTTTCTAAACATAGATATACCTGAACGGTTTTCTATCCTTTTAATTTTAGGTGATTTTCTTTTCTTTTAATGAAATAGTTATTTATGCCACCTTTCCCCCCAAAAAAAGTCTAAATCAGCAGCTAATTCATCTTGTATGACAAATCGATAAAGCACATAGTTTGCATACCTTGCACAGCTTCATATGATGTTGAGCTGCTGCGTAGAGTTGTTACACCATTTTTGAGGAGTCCAGACACCTGTTTTATATACTTTGTACTGGCATGCACGTATGCCAAGCTCTGACGTGAAAAAGAACGATTTGCAGGTAGACGTGGTGCAACACGAATTTTTCTTAAAGCTTGCCATCCAGAAGCAAGTGTTGACTGCAAATTAGAGAGGTGATATTGAATGGTTTCCAACTTAATTACTGGTGCCCTAAAGGATGTGATACTACAGCCAGTAGGTGGGTCAAGGGACATCTTCACTTTACGCACTGCACAATCAACAAGATTTTAGGAACGTTCCCTTATAAGCTTGAATGACAAGAGTGCCAAAGCTGAGGATAAAAACTACCTTGCACCCTCATCTTGCCAATATTTTTCTTAGGCTTTGGAGCAACCCCCTCACTGGTAAGCTCTGAAGTTTGCTTCTTCATTAGTTCATCTTCTGATTGTAATAGTACTTGCCGTAATCTACAAATATATTATTTTAAGAGTAAGCATAAAGTGTCAAAAGGAAAAACCATGAAAATGTTTGTGTGTGTTATTTGGTGTTATTTGGAAAGTTTACACAATCTGCAACATCAGAGAATCATTCAATGGAAAATAGTTGAATTTCTATGCCGTTGAATGTAGTAGACAAATATTAGCTGCAAGGAGAAAGTGTGAGGGAGGAACACAGTCTTTTTTTTATACGTAATATGACTCAATAAAAAAAAGAAGCGCAGAAGGGGCACAACCCAAGTAAACAAGGAGTATGCATAGAAAGGAAAGCCCAAACAAAATAACAAAAAAAGGCAGAAAAAATAGAAGTACAAAAAAAAATTAAGTTATTAACGGAAGCTTAGGGTGTCCAGGAACTCTAGAAAGTTTGTGGTAGAAGAAGTATGAGAAATTGAGGTCCAACCACATATAGTCTTCAGGAATGAGAACTTCATCTTTGCCAAATTCAACTCTTTCCCCTCAAAGCAACAGACATTTCATTCTCTAGAGAAATCACATTAAAAGCCCAAAGGAATGGCTATCCAAATCTCCCCATTGCTTCTTTTTCCAAAACACCCCTTCCAACCCAGAAACATTTTAAGACTGAAGAAGGTATGACCAATAGACTCCAAACAGACAGAAAACAAAGACCACACTCCCAATGAAGAAAAAGATGAACCACACTCTCTCAATGGTTCTTGCACATAAAGCACCAATCCATAAGTATCAACCCTCATCTCCTTAAATTATCATTAGTCAACATTTCTAATACTGCACACCATGGAAAAAATAAAACACATGGAGGCACCCTAACTTTCCAAATGCTCTCTCAATACCTTGTAGTAGTTCTTCACTTGTAAGCCTTTAAAATTTGAAGGAATGCATGGGACACAGTTGGAATTAAAACGACATGTGGGAGTAAATACATTTTAAGCACTACCACTTTGATCCAGTGATTTCAAATATGTACTTTCTGAAAAAGTACAGAGTACTGACTTGTAAAGTAAGAACAAACTAAATGGGTTTTGCATTACTGAGGAGAAACTAAATCAAGGCAGGGGTGTTAAGATTCCCAATTAGTCATGGTAAGAATTATTTAGATATTTTATCAAAAAAATAATTATTTAGATATCAATGGAACTAACAAACTAAGAATCTTATGCCAATAAATAGACTATGAATAGTGGTTGGTCACAAGCAAGTAATATTTAAGATGTTGGGAGTTTAATGATTTTTTCTAACTTGCCAATAAGGAGATGTGATTAAGTTCGTCCCTATGTTGAATAGAATATATATATATATATATATATATATATATATATATATATATATATATATATATATTGGTGCAATAAGATGCAGAAGAGCCAGACGGCTAAGGAAGGCTGGAAAGGATATATACTATAGTCCAATAAGAAGCAATAGAAGTCCAAAATACAGTTTCTTATATGATGAAACCATAGAGCAAATTTTTTGTTCTTGGCCACAAACATTTAGGATATGGATTATTACAAATATAGAAACTAAACTCAAAACTAGCTTGAATTGGTGGCATTATAGACGAATAACAAGAAGAGACTGAACCCACCCGAAAGCATCCCGTAATAGAGCACATTCATTGTCCAAGAACATGGGGGCTTCCATGCACTCCATTGCCCATGCATGTAGGCAAAGTCGCGCGCATGCATCGTATGCAATCACAGCATGCCATGGCCCTAGAGCACTGAATTTGATTTAAAAATCAAACAAGAACAGTTAAAGATCAAATTTAATAATAGGAAAAGGACTCTAGGCTTATCATCAGCTCCATCTATGGTGTTCAGAGAGATACCTTGCATGAAATGTTGGGAGGCGGGCTAGATATGAACCTGAAGGTGCACCTGCTTCAGAACCAGCTGTAGTTCTGTCAACAGATAATATAACAAAACGGTTAATTTCCCAAATTTATGACAAAAACTAAAGTGTTTAGACATTAAAGCACACAAGTATAATGTGCCGCAAATGAATGTCTTTTCAAGACCTCAAGTGTAATGTACATCCCAAAAACACACTTTCATACAGCTTGTGCCAAAAAGAACAATTAAAGAACACTAACCTTACAAACTGGTCAGCATTCCTATTTACAGTATCATTCTCTGGCTTAACAGTAAATGTGGTTTCTGATGTATTCCGACCATTTTTGTTTGAGATTTTACTCAAACCTGGTACATATGGTGTACGATGTACTCTAGATACTGGACTTCTATCAGCAGCTTGCTTAATTTCATGAGTGGAACCATCAATAGGAGGTGCACTGGGAATATCATCATCATCATCATCATCAGAGAACTTATCAGTCCGCAAGTTTCTCGAATGTGAATCCTGTAAAATATAACAATTTAGCAAAGACAGTAAATAAGATTCAATTGATAGTATGGATGCATATGCAGAACGTGAAAAGAATTCAAATTAACAAGATAGTTTGCATATATCATACTAGTGCTAATAAAGGAAACAGTTACATTACAAACCTTGAGTCTAATAATGATACAAATTTCAATATAATATAAGAGTTTAAATTGCTTTGTGGCCACCTAAGAATAGTTTAAAAGAGTGAAAAGCTAGGCCTCATTAATACAATCAAAATGATTTCTGCAAGACAAGGAACCAATGGAAACTGATATATAAAAAAAGGGGGTTTAAGATCATCATCAACCATATTTCTAAATTAGGACTACATTGGGATGCTATTCTTGAAATCTAAACACCTAACATCCAAAAAATTATGTACAATCCATAACACAACAACAACAGATAGTACACCAACACAAGCTCCAAAACATAATATAAGCTCCAAAAGTATTTACAAACCTTTTCAGCGGCACTTTCCAAATTCACCTGCGATGGCACACTAGAAGCATATCCCCCCGAAACATAAGCTCTACCCCGAGGCACAGCCCCATTGATACTTCCCACTTGTGTAGAAGAAAACTCCGAGCTAGCAGCAGAATCTGATGACTCATCCTCCGTATAACCATTCCGCCCAACAGGGTACCTCCCATTTCCCCTCACCAACCTCTCCGCCAAATTCCCACGTCTTCCTACCACCGTTTCCATCGACGAACTAACATCAGAATACATGTAATCACTACCATAACGCGCCTGCCTCTGCACCGGGTTTCCATACCTATGAGCAGTCGCATTAGGTACCCTCTCGTCTTGTGGAGACGATTCCAACGAGTACCTACCCCCATACACCTCCTCCTCAGATTCAGTACTCATATCTTTCTCAGAATTAGACCCACTATCATCTACATCACCGGGTATTGTTCTCGATACTGGAATGGCATTCATAGGTAAATGTCCACTTCTAAATTTAGATGGAGGGGGCAATCCAAATCCCCGGCTGCCACCATTTCGAATGCCAGCAATAGGGTCAATCCTGGGTCTCATATTTGAATTTGATAATGTAACTTCCTTCTGATTAGAAAACAAAACCAGAAATTAATTTCTTCTTACTTTGAAAAAAAACAAAAACAAAAACTAAAAGCAATTTCCATAACCAGATCCTATTATCCTAATACACTACAAACAAGCAAATTTTACTGAGTAAAAATTAATGAAAATAAGCTAAAAAAAAATTTAAGTGAAAATAAGAAAATGGGAATTGAGTTTGTGAAAACTGACCTCTCTAACCCAACGAAGGGCATTCTTATCAAGTCCTTCAGTGAACATTATCCCTAGGTATTTATCTTCACCTAAACCCAAAAAACCAAATCTCAGATACAATTTAAACACAAAAAATTATAGTAAAACTAAATAAACAAAGAAATCAGAAGCTATAAACACAGAGATTTTAGTGCTCAAAAGAAAACGAACTCACATATGAATCGAGCTTAAGGTTTTCACAGCTGAAATAGCTAAGCAAAGCGCAATGCTAAACGAAACTTTGAGATTTACACAGAGAGAGAGAGAGAGAGAGAGAGAGAGAGAGAGAAACCTATTATATAACAGGAAGGATTCGAGAGATTTGAGAGAATGAAAAAGGTTTTACTTAGCGAAAAAGCTATCTCTGCGCAGCTCAGAGAGACTGATCAGTGAGATTTGTTTGTGAGGTTTTGGTACTTTAGTTTTGGTTACTCTCTTTCACTGAACTTTTTTTTTTTTTTATGTTTTTTTTTTTAATAATGTTTTTGGTTTTTTTTTGGGGTAGATTCTCTCTTTCAAATTAAAAATCCAACGATGATGTCGGTTCAGAATATACGTCGTCGTGTCGTCAACGAAATAATCATAGGACGCAATGTTTACCCAAAAAAATAAAATTTCAAAAAAAAAATCCTATATTTTGAGAGTTTACTTTACATCTTCAAAAATAACAAATTAATAAAAAAATTAAGAACAACAAATTAAACCTTTAAATTGTAAATAATTAAATATAAATATTATAGTTTTAAATATAATAAATTAAACCCTAAGCATTAGGTTTTAAATAGTAACAAGTTTAATAATGAGTCTTCCTGTGTTTGAGGTTTTAATATTTTCTAAATATTAAATTCGTTAATTTTTAAAATCTCAAAAACAATTTGTTACGGGTTTAAGATGTTAGGTCAGTTTTTTGTCTAATATTTAGGTAAATAAAATGATACAAAGCTGACACGAAATTATTTTAAAACTTGTGTTGTGGTCATGTCACCTCCTCTCGTGTATAGAAGTTAAAGACAAGTCAAATTCTAATTTGTTATATTTGAGTTATAAGGTCTAATTTATTAATTTCAAAATGATATGATTGAATTTTTTTTTTTTAACATCCTATAATTTTTATAAAACAATGAGAAATTAATGAAACAGAAAATCCTAAGTAGTCCGCAAATAAAGCGCACGTAGGTGAGATTAGGCAGTGAGGGCATGAAAAAAAGTAACGGTAGTTGACGTGGCAAAGTGGAGCTCCGTTTTTTTCTTAACTATTACTATTAAAAAACATTAAATAGTCGAACGTTGTAGTGGGAACACTTTTACTCTAAATTCCCGCTAGTACACAAGTCACATGGGAATGGTCGGTCCCACTTTTGGCGCATACTTTTCTTCTTTCTTAACAGTGTATTTATGTGTCCCTGTGTCTGTGTTTGGCGTGTAATTCGTGGGTTCTAAATAATTCTTTTATGTTTGTTTGTTAAAAACAATAATTTTGAGGAATGAAGGTTCTATAGTAAAAGAAATGCTACATATGGTTTCCGTTGGTAACGACCAAGCTTTTATGCAAAATCTACGGCTATGTTAGAATCTGTGGACTAGTCGCAGACTACAATTTTTATCATCCACTTATTCCACGTTGGCGGCGAAAAATGATAAGGGTATGAACTTTAATTTGAAAATTTTTGAACATGTCAGTATGACACAGCTGGAGAATATGCTTTTTTTTTTCTTTTTTTAATTTTTCCATTTCATTATTTGCTACTAGTACTATAATTGTTTATTGTTGGTTGTGTTATTACTACCTTCTTGACTATAGGCCAACAAACTTTAGCACTTTTTTCCTTTGTTTTGATAAATGCAAACCTTAGCACTTTAGCATATTAATAACCCTAGTAATTGAGACTTTCCAGCAAATAAAAAATAAAAACTAATTAATAAAACCTAATAAAGTAACGGATGAAGATTACTATTATCTAAAGCTTTTTAGGTAACTTCATTTATGGAGTTTCCTAAATCTTATCCTTAAAATGAATGGATTGAATTTTGTTAGGCTAATATCAATCGTTATTATTACTATTTTGGTATCTATTTAAATTATTGGATAGAATTTTAAGAAAGCCATAATGTAATTATCTTTAAAAATTTTAGAAATTTCTAATACAAATATCATTTTAAGGGCAATACATAGTTGAGGAAAATAAATTTTAGAAGAAAATATATAAGGTAGCTTAAAGGTAGGATGTAGTCTTCTAGGTAACCATTCTATGCAATCAATGACTCACAACATCTAAAGTCCACAGGTATGTGGTCTAAAAAACTGTGAGACAAGAGTTGCATAAAATTGATGTATAAGATAGATGGTGTCGGTTTAGATTTCAACCATAAACATTAGGTAGCTCTTTAACTTGTGTGGGTTTTAGATTTCCAAATTTCCTATGATTACAATTTTTGTGTCACGACTTTTATTATAACTTTAATGTAGTCAATTGTGAGCGGTAAACAATCATTTTCACATAACTCTACTTTTTCTCTGCACCTCACGCTTTACGGCATTATAATTTTGATAAAAGTTAATGCACAAAAAAGGTATAACTAAACTTTATAATCTCATAACTCCCTTTTCAAATTGGCTGGCAGCCTCATGCAAGCTTCCACAAAAGGAGACATTCCTTACTGCCTGGCCAAGTAGTTGCAGAACAAAATCAAAAGAAAAAGGACAGAAAGTCATTGACATTGACTTCAATTGTAGTGGCTCAATTGTAGAACAAAAAATTGACAATGACTATTGTAGCTGCTCTCCCTTCAAATGATCCTCCATAATAATTTGGTCCACATCATTACGCCCCGTCCAAGAGTCTAATAAATTTATCGACCGTTTGAGCAGAATTTTCTCTGGTCCAAAGGGAACTTGCAATTAGATGTAACATGCATTTGTGGGACACACGAAAATGATAGACAACTCAGGCTTCACTAATTAGCGTTACTGTCTCATTTTTAAGTTTACTAGGGAAGCCATACAGTTAAAATTCCCCCAAGACAAAGACATAGTGTGAGAGAAGTCAGAATTATCAAATCCTTATGATGCAGTGACATGTTTGATGTATCGTACATTGTGGGACACGTGAAAATGATTGGCAATTCAGGGTGATTATCTCATTTTTAAATTCAAATTTGCTAGGGGAACCAGACAAATTTTCCTCCAAAACAAGACAATAAGAACATGTCAGTTGGAATTAGCAAATCCAAAAACTACAAAGTCCAATAAGAATCATAAGAAACCGAATTTTAAATTAATCATCTTGTTAATTCAAATTAATTTATTGTTTATTGGGGCTTGGATTTTTTTTATATATAATTTTGCTCAAGGTTACATGATTACATCTCAATTGACAAGGACTCTCTGGATGGAATCTTTATATATAAATTATTGCAACCAAAAAAACACCCACTTTCAATGAAGTGGCAATACATTCAACAGGAAACAAAACGATTTATTTTAGTTCTTTAGTGTAAAATACGAAGCAATTTTTGTTGGTATCTTAAGCAAACAACTCGTCAACATTACACTCCCCAATGAAAACTTTTAAGCTCCGTGGTGAACCACAAGTGCCTTCAGCAATAATTGCTCTATCATTGGCAGCAATGTGAGCAACAATCTTGTGAATCATTTCAATCTGCGAAAAAAGACGAGAAAGTAAAAGGTTTTAGCTAAGCCTTCAGCTTATTTGTGAGAGTTTCTAAAAAGAGAGTAGGGTAGAAGATGAGCAGTGATAGTTACACACTATGTGCCAGATACATAGATGAAATATCGTATTTTGAAAACATAATTTTAGTTATAATTTTGAAATAGTGTTTTCAAAATACGATTCTCCATCTCACAATTATAACTAAAATCACGTTTTCAAAACACGATTTCAGCTAGAGTGTGTACGGCAGTGTATAACTCAGTGTGTACAACAAAAATTAACTATAAAAGATATTGCAATTACATCTTCAGGAGCATGGCAACGCTCAGCTACTTCCTCAAGTGTCAAGGGTTCTACAGGCTCTTTACAACTGAAAAAAGAGAGAAATTTGTAGTAATCAGTTACAAATCTACTTCTAACTAAACAAAAAGAGAACATTAGCACAGAACAGAACTGCATCTAAGAAGTATCATTTTATGCAGAAGTTAGTTGCAAACAGATTTATTGACTACTCAAATGGTCAGAATCCAAGTCCCCTATGGTAAATGCTGCGGTCCCTTTATTTCGTCCAGGTTTTGGTTAATATTAATATAAAATTTTAAAGGCCCTGCCAGAGGATTCCTGGGTTTGGGATGTGAATTTGTAATACTAAAAATCTTTTTATAAAATCCAAAATTTCATATCTTATTTTCAGAAGTCAAACATACAGCAATAACACCATCCTGATATTTTATCCTTGTCTATACTCATGCACTAGGGACATCTAAAAATGACACATATTTTGGCATAAAAACCTGATCCAACAAACCCTATTGCTTTCAAGCAAGCTTTCTCACTTGAAGAAGAACTACTCTATATTTACAATGTTAAAATATATTTAATTATTTTTCTAAGTCCATAAATTTAAGATTTACATAGGACTTCACATTTCAAAACTGATATTAAAAAAAAAAAAATTGTTTTAAAAAAAAATGATAAATAGGAGTAAAGAAAAAGACCTAGGTTGCTAAAGATTTGACATAATACCTGGCCTCATTGAGTACCGTCAAAACACGCTTCTGAAGAGCTAATACTTCTCCTGCTGCTTTTTTGCCAGCTTCCACACCTGAGATAAAGATAGACAGAGAGAGAGGAAAAGAGGAACACCAGTCAGATAAATTGATCAAACATGAAAAATTAACTTTAAGACAACATATGTAGCGCCAAAAGCATGATGCAGTCGCATCCACCACCTTTGAATGCTGACTTCTGGACCAAAAGTTTAATAAGCAACAGAAAATCTATATTTACCAGGTTGGTGGTAAGCATTAATGTTGACAAGTGAGGCATATATCCCCACTGCTCGCTCATAAAGTGCTATAAGTGCACCCACGGATCTAGGTGTCACTTCTTGCACTGTTACTGTAATAGACTCGCGGTTATTAGAATACAAAGCTGACCTTGTTCCCTGTATGAACTTGAATTAGTATGTACAGATTAGTAAAAGGACAAGAGTAACTGGCTGGTTGGAATAAATCTAACCTGTAGCATGCCGAAGAGGTAGTCGCCACATGTCACACCAGGTTCAAGCTCCCAATCATGACCAGGGGGTCTATCACGAAGCACCTCAATGAATGTCACAAAGAAATTGTGCACACCTTCTCTCAGTTGTTGAATATAACTGCATAAAAGAACAAGTGCATCAGGACTAAGCAGAGTCTGCATCATGGGATATATCATATACTCTTAAAAATTTAACGAAAAACTCACGCATGCTGATCTGTGCTCCCTTTATTTCCATATACGGTAAGTCCTTGATTCACCTGTGATATCAAAGAGTCAAAATCTTCAATTATGCTACAATTTGAACATCTTTGACGATAAGTATTTCCATTTATCTCATCAAGCCCATATTGTAGTGGTCCTTTATGCTTAAGTTGGAGTTGGCCCCCTCAACAACTTATGCTAGCAAGAAAATGTGATCAAATTTGATGCAAGTTGACTCATTAAGTCTTTCTAGGATATATCAGATAAACACAGCCATGAGGCCAAGGACTCAAAAGAAAATAAATTTGAAGCTTTCCACTAGTATACTTAGAGTGTATTTGGATACCGCTTATTTTGCTGAAACTGAAAACTTATTACTGAAAGTACTATAGATAAAAGTAAAAGTTAGTTGAAATAGTACAGTGGGGCCCATGAATAGTACCAAAAAATGCATAAACGATACTGTGAGACCCACCATTTTTTCATCAAAACGCAAAATTTTTTCATCCTAAACACAATCAAAACGCACGCTTATAGTGCCTTTTTTTTTTTTTTGATAGGTACGAAAAAGTTTATTATAGAAACTACCATATGCATGGTACCTTTTTTATATAGTTAATACTTCCCAATACTTTGTTCAATATCTTACCTGATATTTACACTTTTTAACATAAATATCATATATGACATAATTTTTATGCCACATACTCCAGATGATAAGCCCCATTGGGTCAAAGTTTGAAGCCAGAAACATGTCAATCAGCAAGAGTTTCAACAAACAAATAAATATCTAAATGCAACATTAATCTTTAAGCAATTTGGATAATTGAACCAACAATCAAACTACTGAATACCCCCTTCTCAAGTTTATGCTTGGTCGACTTCTTATAGCCATTCAGAAGACCTTGCGAAAACATAGATTGAGTGTGTAAATGGCTTGGGGAAAACAAGAATAGGCACATGTCACGTGGTACAAAAGGGAAATTCTCTAGATAGAATCATATTCACCAATGGCAGAACTCACCAAAACCTTCTTTTTTATAAGTTAAAATTCTATAGCATTGTCATGGTGGTTTAAAATTGGATTTCTAACTAGCCATTATGGCAAATGAACTTGAATTAATCTTCTAGATTTTCAAGTTTTACCCCACTCAGTGTGTGTTTGGCAAAAATTATTTTTGCCAACTTATTTTACTATTTAGCTTATTTTTACTACTATTCATGGGCTCCACTGCACTTTTTGATACTATTCATGGATCCCACTATACTATTTCAGCTAACTTTTACCTTTATCTACAGTACTTACAGTAAAGAATTTTCAATTTCAGCAAAATAAGTGGATCCCAAACAGACCCTCAATAATTAAGTTGCACACACAAAAGCTAGGTACTCAAATTTGTTGCACATACCCGATTTCCATCCAAGTCAAACTCCTTCCCAATAGATTCCATGACCAACTGCTGCAAATACCGACTAAATAATAATAGGCTGTCCTTGTAAGGAAGAACAACCATATCCTGAGAAAAAAACAGAGGAAAGAAAAACCAATTTAAGAGGGGCTAAAATTTTAAATATTATGCAAATCTTAATAGAGTATTAAGTACCTTTGATCCTATCCCATCAGAAGCCCAATACCAGCATAAAGCTAGCAACGCTGCAGGATTATTCCTGACCTAAATCAAAGAAATCAACCAAAAGGGTTAAACTTTTTCCCCCTTTTTTTGTTGTGTGGTTGGGGGGGGGTGAAGAGACAAGTATCTCCCATGAAAACAGAACTATTATGACAATAAATTTCACAATATGTAATTTTGTCTCAAGGAAGCAAGAGTTCAACTTATTGGCTGGAATGGAACATCAGACAAAATTAAATAAAGAGCACTAAGTCATATTAAAAAAATTTGTACTTTAAAAAGTCATATTAAATATATTTCTAGCCAACAAGAAGAACAGTAGATGTCTTTGCTATTGAAACTAGCAGAATACAGCTCTTTGAATAGGAAGATTCTACTGGTCTGGTTGAATCTTCAAAACCACCATTCACACACAGACAAAATAAAGAAAAAGGAAGCATGCATGCATAGAGTTCCCTATCAGTAATAATGAACACGTTTAATACAAAAAAAAAAAAACACCATTTCAGTTTATGACATATGTTGCACAATGCTAGCTCTATGCAGAAAAGAGCCATGCCAGGAATTATCTCTTGCAAAAGGTACCTATCCCCCATTCAAAGGAAAAGCTTAATCTTCAACCTACAGGAGAAATGAGAATGAGGAATGAAGGGAGTAAACCACTCCACCTTTTCTTATTCAGCATATATTTGCCCTTATTTTTGTGCAGGGTGTTGCTATAACACAAGTAAAAGAAATCTGAAGGCATAAGGGAACAAACCAACTCTTTCCTTCTTTTTTTTGGTTTTGATAAGTAGTCTTTCCAATTTATTAGGAGCTCCTGGCATTGATTTCATTGGGGCATTTGGAACAAATCTAAACTTTGTTTCTAATTAGACTGTACAGGATGAACTGTAAATGACAGATTAATGACTTTATCCACTTCCATAAATTTATAACCAACAAAGTTCTTTATCCTCACTGAATAAATAACAGCATCAGAACAAGAAAATGATTAAAAAGAATGGTTGATTGCAAATTCTTACCACAGTAGTTCTATTTGCCTCATCCATTATTGATGCACCAGCAAGCATTTCTCTTATGTCAATTCCCTGAAGCATAAATTGCATATAAATAACCATAAAACATAAAGGATTATCAAATCAAATTCAGAATTCAAGAATCACTAACCTGAAGTGCTGCTGGAAGCAGACCAACTGCAGACATTTCAGAAGTTCTACCACCCACCCAGTCAAACATAGGGAATCTAGCTAACCAGCCCTCAATTCTTGCAGTTTTGTCTAATAATGAATTTTCTTGTGTTATAGCAACACCCTGCACAAAAACATTTTTAAGCAACCAAATCACAATTTTGCCATCAAATTAAGAAGGAGAAAAATCTCAGGCATTAATGTCCGGACTCCATCCAAATATGTGCAAATCAATCTATATCTTATCTGGCTAGTGTTAAGGCTTGCAAAATCTTAGTTTGCAACTCTGGATCAAAATTATCACCAAAAAGTTATTTTAGATTTGTATTATGAAGTAGGGGTGTAATTAATAAAAGCAGAAAGAAAAACCTGAGATCAAAACCTGTTTTGCAAACTCCAGGCCAGCTTCACGAAAAGCCTTCTGTACTTCCAACAAACCATTTCTAGTTTCAGGAGTGCCTCCACTCTAAGGAAAAGTTGACATTACATTAGCAGCAAACCTTACAACGTAATCCAGAAAACCAATTATTTAACTGCAAAAGGGCTCTTTTTTCAGGGGCTTATTTCCAGCTTATTCTTATGTACATCTTTTTAAAGCTGCACTTTTTCTAGGTACAATTGCACTTTTTCTATGTACAACTATACTATTTTAAGCATAATAAGCCAATGAAAATAAGCTCTCCCAAACGAGGACTAAACACATAAGGAAGGATAATTTCCACGCAGACCTTTGAAATCACTATTACAAGGGTAGATGCCAGCTCATCACCAAGCTGTGCAATCTGATGATCAATTCCTGCTGGATCTGTATTGTCAATGAATCTTAGCTGCCAATAAGACAAGAAAATATTTATCAGCACATTCAAAAACAATCAAAATAGGAGCAATAGAATCAGTTAGACTTAAAAGTATGCATAGCTAGGTTATATCATTGAGAAAAAGGACAATTTACAATTTGCCACTCCTTCAATGTCTAGATATTGTAATCCAGCTCTTAGTCCTTATAAGGCATAGAAACCCTCACAAGCCATTGGGTAGCTAGGTTATATGATATCATTTGAAGCCAGTAAGGCCATTCCTTCATTTAGGGTGTAATACATGCACCAGACAAGCCCCAACCAGAATATATTGCACCACTCATGACAATTACTTCTCAAACAAATAATTTTTTGATAAGTAATTTTCATTAAAAGCACAACCCTAGTACATAGGATGTATATAGGAAAAAACACCCTAAAGACTAGCATCTAAAATTCAAAAGTTCAAAAAAACCCAAATTCAAAGTGGAAATAATTAAAATAGGAGGAATAGGATCAGTTCGATTTAACAGTATGCATAGCTGGGTTATATCAGTTTGATTTAACAGTCAGGCCTTTCCTCTACTTGGAGTGTAATACATCCACCAGATAAGCCCCAACCAGAATATATTGCACCACTCATAACAAATACTTCTCAACCAAATAATTCTTTGATAAATGAAATTTATTAAAAGCACAATAAGAAACACAACCCTAGTACATAGGATATATATAGGATAAAACATCCTTACTAGCATCTAAAATTTCAAAAGTTTAAAAAACTTGAACAAATGCTAAATGGAAAGTGAGGTAGTAGCTCAAGAACAGCAACCCACGATGATTATATCACACTTTCTTAAATTGTCCATTGTAAGGATTTCTGTCCACGTAAAAATATGACGAGCTTTAACCTTTCATAAATTTTTCCAATGTACTGCCAACCCCAACCTTGGTGCCATATGATTTTGAGTTCAAAGCCATGGCTTTTAGTAGGAATCCAAATTATTTTATCATCACCCCCTAACAAACTTTGCAGAGCATTTCAAGACCAAAGGATTCCAGTTCCAATAATGCACCACTCTAACAAATCTTTGGTTCCAATGCAGACTATCATTTGACCAGACCATATTTTCTGCCATTGTTGCATCTTTTTTGATAATTCAATTATTACAAAAAGTGGGGAAGGGGGAATTTGAACACTGGTTCTACCAGGCTCTTGGCCCCCATTGTTGGATCATTATCCCATGCAATGTGGAAGTGTTCTTTGTATGCTAAACAAATATGGGAGGGGGGGGGAAGAAAGAGAGTCACAGTTCATCAAGAAAAGGCAAAGCACGGAAAAAAAGCTTCTTCAACATGTATATTCAATTAATATTTTAACATATGGAGTATGAAAAAAATGAAAGATATAAGATGAAAAAAAAATGCTGGTGCCGGTGCAGGGAAATTTGTCACAATTATACTTTATAATTGCAATGTGGATGATTAAAGAAAAAGCAAAACCAGCACCGATAGACACCCAAGTACAAGGGTCTCGTATACCTTAAGAGGAGGATTATCAGGGGCCAACGCCTCTGCAACAAACTGTGGTCCAAGAGCTGAACCTCCAATCCCAACAGAAAGTATTTGAGTAAAGCGACCTTCTGGAGAAGATGGGGGTTTAATCTGCAATTTTGATTTCAAGCAAAGAGCACGTCAAAAAAAAAAAAAAAAAAAATGGCAAAGTAGACCACCACTGACAACATAATGCCGAAAGTATTATGGTAGCATTCCAATAATTCAAATTATGGCATCCATCTAAAAACTCGTACATGTATTTAATGTCTTAAACCCTAGAAGGCAAGTAATAGGAAGCGGAGCACAATTCCACCCAACATATCCAGCAGAGTGCTTAGTCCACACCTTCTTGATCAACCAAGCGAAATTCCATTTTTTGTTATATTAGATTTTCAAAAAGTATAGTTATAGTGTTATACCATTTTTCTTTTCTTTTTGGAAAAAATACACCAACCTCCCTTGAGATATAAAGGAGTGACAATGACGATTTGCAAAAAAGACAGTCCTCTCCTTAAGATATGTGATAAACATAAGTAATACAATGAAATACCTATTTTACCCTTGAGTTGTTTAATTAAACATTCCTAATTTTTGGTAAATTGATTAAATCAGATATCTTAAGGACAAAATAAGGCCTTCGTTGATAACCAAGGGAAAATCAAAAACATTATCACTTAAATAAGGACAAGTTATTCCACAAGAATTTCATTGTATTTTTTATATACACTTAGGGTGCTTTTGGATAAGCTGTTGCAAAACGGTGTTTTGGGTTTAAAATGAGCATTTGTAAAAAAGCTATGAGGAATTGCTGATGCAAAACGGAATTGGGTTTAAAAACACGCTTTTAGGCTCCCAAGACGCCTAACCAAACGGACCCTTATCGCAAAGCTTAGGAAAGGACTGTCATTTCCTTATACCTTGAGGATATTGTAATTTTCCCTTTATTTTTTAATTTCTTAATAGAATATGATAAACAGTATAAAAACTCCAATTAGCTTCTAAACACTTGGACACAGAGAATATAACAATGTTAGCTTCAAATCTCAAAGTACAGCCTTTTTCAAACTTCACTTTTCTTTTCCTGGATTTTTCAAACCACCCCATTTTCAAAAACTGAAAAATAAAATTGTCACAAAACTCGCATTTAGTATGAATGCGAGTTTCCAACAGAGACATCAAGTGTTCAAATACCCTCTCCTCGAACTATCGAAATATAAATAAATAAATAATCCAATTTTATGTCAATCCAAACAATCCCCTAATGCCTAACTTCCATAAGCAACGAATTCGCAACTGATTAAACGACCAAATATTAACCGAAAAGTAGTCAAACTTCGCAAAAGTCAACAGTCAAAACTGACCTTACCACTGACGACGTCGTTTGCGAAGCTACACACAGCGTCAAGAGTACTCTCAATCTGAGACCTCAAGGACGATTTGGGCGCGAGCTTAGGGTTCCGAAGCCAATAGTGTCCAACCATGCGACCTTCGTCCGGGTTCGCAATCGCGCCATTCTCCAACTCCTCCATGGCTTTAAACGCGTCTCTGAACCGGGGCTCCATCTCGGCCACGAACTCGTCCGAGAACCCGACCCGACTCACATCGATGAACAACCCTAGGTCCTTGTGCTGGTACAGCCAATCCACGTACCTCCTCCACAGAGCCCTAGGATCTTTCTCCAAAGCTTCAATCTTCTCCTTCTTCTTCAAAATCTCAGGCTTCGACGACGACGATAGCTCGGCGGAGATCTCGCGGGCCACGGACTGAGTCCGCGAGCGAGTTGGGAACGTCAACGAGTCCCGTCGGAGCGAGTGGATTGATCTGAGTAGAGGCTTTTGGCGCTTGAGAGATGGGGAAGATGAACAAATGCTTGAGATCGAAGCCATTGGAGATCGCGAAGAAAACGGTGTCGTTTAGAGAGGGGTTTACTAGTAGAGTAGTGGTAGTAGTACTAATCCATAGCGGGGTTTAAATTTCTGAGCTGAGAAAATCTTTTGGGTTGGTGTCTGTGTGTTTGTGTTTTGGGGTTTTTGTCTGTTGGTTCAGGGTGACATGGTTCACACATTGACTGGTTGGAAGTTTTCTGGCTGATTGACCGGAATGGACTTTCGCGGGTCCTATTTTACACTAATGCCCCCGCATATTCCTCCTCAGTCACCGTCTGTGATAGAGGAAATGTTGACTACTCGAGCTAGCCCAATAGGAAATCGCCGCGTCGAAAACATAATCTATCTGAAGCATACTCCAATTTTCTGTTTTTAAATTGGCTCGCCAGTGGGCTCAAAATCTAAGCTATTTAGATTTAGTAAGAGCATCCACCAAAGTCTTTTAAAATACAAAAAAAAATTTATTTTACACATTTTGGTCAAAAAAATAACCATATCAGTGGATGTAAAATTGTGCATAAATGCACAATTACTACAGTAACCATGCATATATGCACGATTAATATAGTACTTGCATTTAATATTTTAATAATTTATTCTCTCATTGTCTCTGGGTTTCGGTCATCTCACCTCACTCTCCCTTTCTTCATTTGATCAAATCATGCCTCCATTGCCGCCGACCATCAAACCACTACCGCCGATAAATCATCAAACCACGCCGATCATCCATTGCCGTCGATCATCAAACCACACCGATCAAATCATCAAGCGAAGGCCTCTTCGATCATCAAACCACGCCGATCAAATCATCAGTGGGTTTTGGGTTGGGTGGGTGATGAATGAGTTTGGGATTGAATGGGTTTCGAATTGACTGAGTTGGTTTTCCTTGATGATGGTGGTTGGGTGTGGAGTGATCGTTGGTAGTGATGGGTCTGTGAGAGAGAGGGGCAGTGAGAGAGGGAATAATAAAAAATTTGTAAAAGTATGAATATTTTATTGAATAAATGTGTAAAATAGATAAACTGATGTGAGTGTTTTGTAAAAATTGATGTGTAAAATAGAAATAAGTAGTTTTTTGTGTAAAATAGATGGGAAGTTTGCATCCACTGATGTGGATGCTAATACGGACAAGAGAGTGACGAAGCTAGCTTCAAAAAATGAACAAATGAACATATGAATATATGATTTTAATGCTATTTTGGTGTTCATTTAATCAATATATATTCATATGATTTCAATGTTATTTCGGTGTTCATTTTTTGGAGCTAGCCTCATCACACTTATGGCCGTATTAATAGTTCTAAATGCATAATATAGTGGACAAACGTGTGCACAAGGGGTTTAGTATATTTGTTGGTCCAACGATATGCTTATCCTAAATTCTTTAGAATTAGCCTCATGACACTCTTGGCCGTATTTAGTAGTTCTTAGTGCAATGAGTTTTTTTTTTTTTTTTTTTTAATGTTTTGTGTCATTTTTAGTGTCACACTAATATTATTCATTATCACTATCAATTTAATTGAATGAAATTCCAAGCATCGATTTATTGGTCTTTTATAATAAAATTAGTAATGGTTTTAGCTCTTCTTAAATGAATTATAACTTTCTCCTAGTTCTTCAATAATTCTAGTATAGAATTTGCCTCCTATATATCTTCATTAAAAACATTAAGATTTGTTAGTTGAGTTACAAAGTTTTAACAATATACATATTGTTTTAAATCAATAAGAATTTGGGTATGGCTTTTAGCTCAAAAAATGTTAACAATCAACAATTTTAATACTAGATGATATAATCCCTTTTATTTATTTTTTTTTGAGAGGATATAATCCCATATTAAATTTACTTAACAAACTCATTTTTAACTCTTTTGTCGCGCGTGCTTCATAACTTCGCTTCTTATTTTGAGTAATTATATAGTACTAATTACTAATTAGAGTGTGCAACATGACAAAGAGTAGGTAAAAATAAAATGACCTCTCTTTTTAACTTGACAAGTCGATTTCTATCTAATTGTAGATTGAAGGCTGCCAGTAGATGGTTTCAGTTCCCATTAACACCGTTGGTTTATAATAGGTGTGTGTAATGTGTTGGTGTTGTCATTGGATTACACAAGAGGCAATATACAATACTGGTGAAATTATGCTAAGAATAAACTATTGAAGCATGATGCTGAAAACAATAACTCTACAAGTGGGGAGAAAAAGACAATGTGGAGGCTTTAAAAATTAATACTGCAGGAGGCCTTCCTACCAGTATGCGTTAAAAATACTTAGGGACTGTTTGGACGGTGAGTGAGTAATATCTCATCACTCAAAACTCATCACCAATAACTCATTTTTTATCGCTTGAAAATCCCTAACTTACGCACCACCTCTGTTTGGCCCTTAAACCCGGTTGTGTTTTCATTCTAAAAACTCAAAATTGTCAACTTTTCATTAATGGAACCCCTTCTTCTCTCTCATATCTCACTGCATTTTTCAGCTCAAACATGAAGCACAATACCCACATAAAAATTGCAGGGCAACAACTCTTTACTCCACAAAAACACACACACACACACACACACAAAAAAAGCTTACAACGAAAATTTGTTTTTGTTTTGCACAGAGCATATTTTTGTCTTCCCCACTCCAAATCTCAAATTGTTTTGCCTTACCCACAGCCCAGATTTGCTCTCTTCCCCACTCCAAATCTTCTTCTTTTTTTTCTCTTACCCATAGCCCATATTTTCTCTCTTTCCCACTCCAAATTTCAGATTTTTTTTTTCCCTCTTACCCACAGCCCAAAAACAACAGATACAAAACTCTCTTAAACATACAAACATAAACCCATAGATACCCAACCCGGAACCACGTCTATGCTGCCGAGATGACAGCCCATAGGCCATAATCCGAAACCACGAGACCCACTGCCGAGACGGAGACAGAGACAGAGCAGAAGGAAGACTTGAGCTTCAGTTGGAGTGGCAGACCATAACTGTGAGAGTAATGGGTTGTGCTAATGGCAGATGGGTATGGAGAGAAGAGAGTGGCTTGGGAAGAGAAGAGGAAGAGGAAAAAAAAGAAAAAAGAAAGAAAAGAGATGGTCTGGTAGAAGAGAGAGCCGTTGGTAGTCCTTGGAGCTGGCAAGGAAAAGACAAGAAGCAGACAACGAGGCCCACCAAATGAAGATATTTACAAAAAGTCACCATCACTCTGTTTCATAACTCAAAAACACCACCTTTTTTTTTTTTTTTTTTTTTTTACCTATAGCTCATTTTTGTAAGTTTTGAGTGATGGAAATAAAAATTGAAAACAAATCTAAACAAGTGTAGCATGTGTGGGACCCATAAATTTTAAGTTTAGAGTGATGAGTGATGGAAAATACAAAATTTAAACACCCTCTTAGAGCATCCACATCAGTCCATGGATAGTCTTGCAAAATACATAAAACAGTCATTTTTACACATTTTGGCCAAAAAAACACCCACATCAGTGGATGTAAAATTGTTCAAAGTATACACCCGGCTGTGTAAATGAACAGTAACCGTGTATATATACACGGTTATTGTTCGCGTGTAAACGATTTTTTTATTTTATTTTCTCTCTCCTCTATCAAACTTAGGGATGGCAATTTTTGCCCGACCCGCGGGTACCCGGTCTGGCCCGACCCTAATGGGCCGGATTTTACCCGGTCCGATTAAGAATAGGGTCGGGTATGGGTTTTTAAAAAAAAAACCCGAAGCGGGTCCGGGTCGGGTCCGGGTTTTATAAAAAAATCCGAGACCCGACCCGAAACCCGGCCCGGATAAAAACCCGGTTATGAATGGATTCGATTAAAGCCGTGAAGAAAAAAAAAAAAATGAAACTAAAGCAAATGGCTTTTATTTTATCAATTTTTAGCTACTCCAAATATAGTCTTAAGGCTTTTTAATTTTTTTTTTAATAATTTGGTTTTTTTTTTGCAAAATATGTACATTTTTTTTTTTTTTGATTGGGCCACGAATTGGGCCCAATCCCTTAAAGGGACCCGTGGGGCCCGCGGGGCCCGGATGGGGCGGGTCCGGGCCCCGAAAAAAAAACCCGGCTAATAAACGGGACGGGTCCGGGCCACGGGTCTTGGCCCGCGGGTCGGGTCCGGGTATGAAAAAACCCGGCCCGAACCCGACCCGTTGCCATTCCTAATCAAACTACTTCACTTCCCCAACCATTACAACAACCCAGCGCGCCAGAATAACCACCCAACCACCAAACCCAGCGCCACCACCAAACACCGCAATCTAGCATAGAGTATTAACCAAACTCAACTGAAAATTAACCCAAAATCAACTAAAAATTAACCCAAACACATCCACAATAGACAAATCAACGCAGAGATACACTTGCTCAAAAGAAAAAAAAAACACAGAGATACACAAACACACCCACACACAAACAAACCCAAACGGACAAACAACAAAGAGAGATCGGTGCTTATCGGAAAGATCGGTGCTTGACTGGAACGATCGGAGGTCGTGGGTCTTGCTTGATCGGAGCTCGTGGGTCTTGCTTGATCAGAGCTCGTGGGTATGGGTCTTGCCTGATCGGAGCTTGATCGGAGCTAGGGAGATACACTAATTGATTGGTGCTTGTGGATCGAAGTTAGGGAGATCTGGTCGGATCTGATCGGTGCTTGTGGATCGGAGCTAGGGAGATCGGTGCTTGCCTAATCGGAGCTGTGGATCGGAGCTAGGGAGATCGGTATAAAGATGATTCAGAAAATTGATTCAGAAAGGGAGATCGGTATAGAGATGATCAGAGCTAGGGAGCTGTGGATTGGTATAGACCGAGAGGGAGAGTTGATTCAGAAGTGGGTATAAAGATGGGTTATGGGTAGAGAGATGGGTATAGAGAGAGAGCTATATTAGAAAAAATGGGTTCAGAAAAAATGGGTTGAGAGAGAGAGAGAGAGAGAGCGCGTATAATAAAGGGTTAGTTGAGGAAATAATAAAAAAATTGAGAAAATTGATTATTTAAATAAAAGATGTGATAAAATAGATGAACTGATGTGGGTGTTTTGTAAAAGTAAATGTGTAAAATAGAAAAAGTAGGTTTTTAGTATAAAAATGGATGTATAAAATACACATACTGATGTGGTTGCTCTTAGTATTCTCAAAATAAAAAACAGTGGGTTAATCCCATATTAAAAAATGAGTGTGGGTTAAAGAGTTAGACCCTTTTGAATATACACTACTGTAAGTTTTTAAAAAAACTTTCTTCCCTCTCCGTGTGTTAAAAGAAGTGAAATGTATGTAGATTTTCAGAGTATTAATTCGTGGAAACTGGAGAGTATGATTTGCTTTTATATATAGAGGCACGGAATTAGAGATTTTGAAATGGTAATTATTTTATATCCATCCACATATCACTTGCCAAAATAAAGAGACAGATCCACGAAAATGAATTTTCACATTCAACAATTGAGCTCTTTACACACGATGCAAATTGTGGAGTTGTGGTCCAATAACAAGAATGAGCAATGTAATGATGCAAATGATTAAAAAAATATCATTGAAACGTGTTTGCTAATTATCTTTTGCATTTGTTATGTTAGAAAATTATTTTCCCGTAAAAATTCAAGATTTAATAGTTATTTAAACTTAAAGCACGTGAACAAAACCATAGTGCTTTTTGATAGTATAACTCACCTACATGGTGTTGGTGAATGATTGAATGGCTGATCATGTATTTGTCAATTTGAATGTAAGTTGCACGTGCTCATGTTTGGTTAGCCATATCCATTTCTTATTCAATTAAGCTAGGTGTTTGGCACTTTGGCATACAAAAATATTTTGATGCTTAAGCTGTTAGCCTAAACTTTGCTTACTAAGAAGTCTGCTAATGCTAAGCACAGCTTAAAACCAAAAAGGATCTACATTCATATTTAGGGTGAGTTTGGTTCAGCTTTTTTAAACTGGGATTTTTGAAAAAAGTGGTGTTTTCAAAAAGTGCGGTATGAAAAAATGTTTTTTGAAGAAACTGAGTGTTTGGCCAGCACTTATAAAAACGGCGGTTTGAGTAGTAAATTACCAAAAATGACAATGTATATATAAAGTATTGTGAAAATACTTTCTAAAAATTTATTCTAAAAAGTACTTTCAAAGTTTCTAAAAAAATTATTTTTTTCTCACCAATATTAACTAATAATAACCTATCACTTAAGCTTTATTGTGAAAGTAATGTGAAAATATTGTGATAGCATTTTTCAATATTAATTTCTCATTCTTTATTTTATTTTTCCCTTATTTCTACACTCTTTTTTTTCATCCATATTTCCTTCTTCTTTTTTTCCCCCTCTTTTTTTCTCTCCTCCACACACGTATCCTTCTCTTTTCTTTTCTTTTCCTTCATTCCCATTTTTTCCCTACCACTTCCTCCAAAACATTCCAGTTCCGCAGAGCTCTCTTTCTTTTTTTATTTTTCTTCTTCCTTTCTCTCTTTTCTCTTACCACTTCCTCTACAAGTTTCTTTCCCTCTATCCCATCAAAACACACAAACATAAAGGTCACACACACCACATCATTTGATTCTCATCAAACGAAGATAGAGGGGGAAATCGCCAAGGGAGGAATGGGTTAGATTGGTGCTTGATCTCTGCCTTCACCGCTGCCTGTCTTCCTCAACACGCCTCCATCGTCTGCTGATCTGCTCTGCCTTCACCGCCGCCTGTCTTCCTCTCCACTGCTGCTTGATCTCTTCCCCACTACCAACGACATGCAGTAGAAATGAGTCAGATCGGTTTTTGTTTTTTTGGTTCCGATTTCATTATTGGGTTCCTTTGTAATAAAATGTTTGGGCAATTTAGTGATTGAAGACAGACTCTCAACGGTAATATTTATGAACGTGGAATGGCTTTTGCAAAAGCTCCGCTTCGGTGTGTTGTGTTAAAGTTCAGTTTCTTCACATTTGTAAAAGTTATGTTTTACAAAAAGTAGCTTTTAATAATCTCACCAAACACATGATTTATTTATTTGGTTTCAAAAAGCACTTTTTGCCTCTGGAAAGTGCAACCAAACGGGCACTTAGACACTAAGGTATAAGAGAATGGCATTCATTTCCCAGCTGCCCTTCTTGCAACTATTACCAATGATACCAACTTTTCCACTGTTTGTGAGAATAATAACACCCATAAAATCCATTACTTTTGACCTTATCAAAGCCTCCTTTAATGTGTGTTTGGATGAGCTATTTTATTTATAGAGTAAAAGTGTTATTTTACATTTTTACTTTGAAAAATATGATACTTTTAAAAGTTATACATTTTCTTTTGAGATGAAAATAAATTGATCTAAATAAGTTGTCACTCCTTTGTTACCATTATTTTCGATAATATAGATGTGATCCAATTTTTTTTTTTTTTTTTAGAATACTAAGTATTTTAACACACACACAAGGGAAGAGCCGGAGAAGGGAGAAGGTTTTAAAGAAATTAATAGTGATGTGATCCAAACTTGAGTGTTAATTAACCATGACTATCTACAGCAAGCATATTATTTAAATAGTTGTAATTGATGGTGACTATTGTATCTAAAGGTCTGCATGTTTAATTTATAGATACAACAACCACCTCATGATTTCAACACTGTGTGCTTCTCCAAGATATCAAAAGTTCTTGACTTTTAGATAGGCACAAGAGACTCCTAACTTGTTTTCTGCCTCTCGGGCCCTTTCTTGTCCGAGACTTTTAGTTGCTTTCAGAAGACAACCCCCCACGCTCTGCGAATGGCTAACTAGTTAAAATGCGAATAAACAACACACTAAAACACAAATATGAGAAATCACTAAACACATGAGAGAGAGAGAAGTGAATTGACTATTGAGTGAGAGGGAGCAATAAGCAGTTTGGGGTTTGAGAATTGAGAGTAGGAGGGCATGAGATTGTGAGAGTGAGTGTTAGTTTGGATATAAACGCATTTGTGTTTGTGCTAGCTCTGCGTTTTTTGTGTGGGTCCTATGCACTATTCACGGGACTCGCAAGTACGAATTTCAGCAAATTTTTCTTTAAAACTGAGTCTTACGGTACTATCCACGCATTTAAAAATTATCTTACTATAATGTTTTCAGTTTTCAGCAATAAGCATACCCAAACAGATCCTGAGTACGACTAAAATAAAATAAAATGAAACTAGATCTTATATCAGTTATATGAAGGGTTTAGTGATTTAGGGTTCGTAAAGTTTCAACTTACAATTATATCACTTATAAGTTTTTGTAATTACTTTTTTTTTTTTTAACTTTAAAATATAGGTTCAATATAAAAGGTATTTGATAAATCTAAAATAAAATGAATATTTATATGAGTTAAAAAACTTGTTTTAAATGGGTCATTTCGCGTTAACACATATAAATTAACGTATCAAATGTGTGAATTGCGAGTCACGCAGGTTGATTCACTTATTTTCCTAACCCGGAAAAATATGTGTCATGTTCGTGTCGTGTTCGCGGATTATGTCAAACATTGACACCTCTAGTTAAAATATAGTTGTACTTAGAAAAAATGAGACTTTAAAAAACTACACAACAACGGAATTAAAAAGCTAAAAGGATTAGCATGAACTTAAAACAAAAAATTTCCACTAAGTTGCTCAAGAATTGAAGTAAAAAGTATAATGATTGCATTTGTTTTCTATAGTATTTTATGTAGTGGTTGCCTGGCTTGTAACAACACATACAATTTGTAGAGTGGTTTTCGGGTTGTTTTATTTTCCAATTCAAGGAGTAATAATAGTTTTACATTTTATTAATTGAATTCTCACCATGTTCTTTAAACTACAACATGCACAATAAAATATAATAAAAAAAAGTCACGCATAGAGATCCTTGTTCCGCCCACAAATAAGCGCTTCTGCCATTGTATTTATTGGTCTCAAGCACGAATCCCACATCGCGTAAAAAAGAGCAAGGGGGAGGCGAAGCAAGTAAACAAAAGAAGAAGTGAAGTACAGAGCAAATCTTACCTTTTTCGGCTTTTTGGCTAAAATTAAGGGTCTGTTTGGATACCGCTTATTTGCTGAAAACTGAAAGTTTGTTAATATCTTATATGTGGCCCATTGGGTTACACGATATTAAATTTATTTCATAGGGGGAGAGCTCACCACAATAGCTTGCTATTGGGGCTCTTATGTGTTGCCCATGCGTTGCACTATTGCACGGGCCTGGCGCACCCCACCAAATTAAGTTTAAAAGTTTACTATGAAACCCGGAACTGAATGAATAACAGTGAATAGGGCTGGGCCCCGACAAGCACAAGCATAATAATTTTAACGATCAATTGGGTGTCTTTTTGGGATACCGGTTTTTGATATTCGTCATTATTCACAGTGGGCCGAAAGCGAATACACAGGGTCGGGTCATGTTTTATTTCATAGTTTTTCTTTACCAACTATTTACTTACACTAATTTTTCTTTTACCCAAGACCGAAATATAGACTGATCAGGTCCTAAAGAAGGCCCAATACTGGATTGGATTGGATCATGTTCAGCTCTACTCATGGTATCAAAGAAAATAGGGCGTAAAATAAATAGATAAATGCTAAAACTATAAACTATTTTACAATAATAATAATAATAATAATAATAATTATTATTATTATTATTATTATTTTGTGTAAAATAGTCCCACATCCTGCAAAAGAAAAGAGAACCTATAAACTTAGCTTTTATATACAATTTTTTAAAAGCTCACTTTTTATTATTTTTTCTTATTATTTCAAAGTACAACTATGCTTTACCATACTTAGAACATTTTTATCAAACATGCTAAAAAGCCAATTTTAGCACCAACATACAAAAATATTTTTTGGTTTTAACATTCAGTTAGCAGCTCACTGTAACTGAATGTTAAAACCAAATTTTTTTTTTTTAATCCCTCAACCTCTGAGCCTCTCCCTCTTTCTCACACGGCCCCTTTTCCACATGTTTTCTGTTGGCTCTCCCTCAGCCCCATCCCTTCCCTTCTCCCAAACCTGAGATCCATCCCTTCCCTTCTCCCACGCCTGAGACCGAACCCAACCTTGAAACTTTCTGACCAGCGAGGGCATTGGCGTGGGCATTAGTGTTGAGGTGAGATCAGCGTGGAGATCGGCGTGGGTCATCGGCGTGGAATGGTGGTGGTTGTTTTGGGTTTCGTGGGTTTGAGTTGTGTGAAATTCGTGGATTTGGGTATGATGGGTGGGTTTTTGTTGGTTGTGGTATGGGTGGGTTCGACGTCGTTGATGATGGTTGTGACTGTTGTGGCCGTGGTGGCTGGTGGCAGTGGCAGTGGGTGTGGGTTTGAGTTTGTGATTTGATTTTGGGTTTGTGATTGGTTTTGAGATTGTGATTTAGTTTTGGGTTTGTTTTTGTTTGTGATTGGGGGTTGAGGTTGTGGGTAGTGGTGGCTGTGGCAGTGGGTGCCGATGGTGGTGGCTGGTGGTAGTGGGTTGGGTTTGCTGTGGGTTGTGTGTTTTTGTTTTGGAGAAGATACACGTACAAAAGAGAGAGGAAGAAAGAAAGAGGGAGGAATAGATGAGGTTGAGAATAATAAATAATTATTATAAAATAATTAAGAAATAATATTTTAATGAAGTGCTAAAAAATATAAAACTTTTGATGTTGGTAATATTATAAAGTGAGGTATTAAAATTGATAAAATAGTGTTTTGAGATACTAAATGCTATATTTTTTTAGCATTCTTGATGTGATTGCTCTTATAACAAAAAAAACTAAATAAGTTGTTTCCAAACGGACACTAAGGCCACAAAAACATACTCAATTTTTACTACGACTTGCCATATGATGAGTTATGAGTGGTGGAAATATGGACCCACCACTTTTTTTCTTTCTCTCACAAATTGCCATTGAGTTGTACCAAAATTGTGTTCTAATTAGTTTAATATACTACCGTGTCCTTGGCATGATGGTCATTCCACAAGTACAAAGTTCTCATGGAGTGTGGGGGGTAAGGGTCTGGATTCAAGTCTCTAAGAGGAAACTTTACAAACATATATACTTAAATTAGGCTAAAATATAATTTCTATTTTGTATAAAAAAATTAGTTTAATATTTGGTATGTGAGCCGATGGTCCACATGATATTAAAAATGCCCATCACAATTTAATATGCATATTGTTTATTTTTTTAGGCCAAGAGAAAAAAAAATATTATGTTGCTAAAAAGAAATTATTAGTAAGTTAATTATTTTTTTATGCAAAAATATAAGTCAATAAACTGTAGTTATACTCATCTCAAAGAAAAAAAAACTGTAATTATAAAGGTTTCAAGAGCCATGTATTTGCTCTAACATTAGTTATATTAAAAACATCTAAGTGGTAGTTATATAATATTGTTTTTCTTTAGCTTTTGCTTTCTCTTAATAAAAAAGATAAAAATTTACACTCTTTTAAGTTTAGGATTGCTTCTAAATCTATTTCTGAACTTTTAAAAATTGTAAAACATTGAGTATTGGGTAAAAGAAGTGAAAATTAGATTTTCAAAGTATTTAATTCCAGTTATTTTAACTTAAAGCACGTGAACAAAACCATAGTGCTTTTTGATAGTATAACTCAGGTACTCACCTACATGGTTTTGGTGAATGATTGAATGGCTGATCATGTATTTGAATGTAAGTTGCACGTGCTCATGTTTGGTTAGCCATATCCATTTCTTAATCAATTAAGCTAGGTGTTTGGCATACAAAAATATTTTGATGCTTAACCTGTTAGTCTAAGAAGTCTGTTAAGCACAGCTTAAAACCAAAAAGGATCTACATTCATATTTAGACACTTAAGGCATAAGAAAATGGGATTCATTTCCCAGCTGCCCTTCTTGCAACTATTACCAATGATACCAACTTTTCCACTGTTTGTGAGAATAATAACACCGGTAAAACCTATTACTTTCAATCTTATCAAAACCTCCTTTAATGTGCGTTTGGATGAGTTTATTTTATTTATAGAATAAAAGTACAATTTTACGCTTTTACTTTGAAAAATATGATACTTTAAAAAATTGTACATTTTCTTTTAAGATGAAAATAAATTGATCTAAATAAGTTGTCACTCCTTTGTTACTATTATTTTCGATAATAGATGTGATCCAAATTTGAGTGTTAAATAACCATGACTGTCTACAACAAGCATATTATTTAAATAGTTGTAACCAATGGTTACTATTGCATCTAAAGGTCTGCATGTTTAATTTATAGATACAACAACCACCTCATGGTTTCATCATTGTGTGCCTCTCTAAGATATCAAAAGTTCTTGACTTTTAGATAGGCACAAGAGACTCCTAACTTGTTTTCTGCCCCCTGGATCCTTTCTTGTCCGAGGCTTTTAATTGCTTTCAGAAGACAACCCCCCATTCGCGAATGGCTAACTAGTTCTAAATTTTGTCCAATTGCCATTGAAGTTATTCAAGAGAGGGTGGGAAATTTCCACGTTATTGGTGTTATTACTTATTGATTTCTTCCTCCATCTTTACCTACATAGTTCACAAAATGCGAATAAACAGCACATTAAAACACAAATATGAGAAATCATTAAACACATGAGAGAGAGAGCAGTGAATTGACTATTGAGTGAAAGGAAGCAATAAGCGGTTTGGGGTATGAGAATTGAGAGTAGGAGGGCATGAGACTGTGAGAGTGAGTATATCTAAAATAAAATAAAATTAGATACGTATATGAAGGGTTTAGAGATTTAGGGTTCGTAAAGTTTCAACTTACAATTATATCACTTCTAAATTTTTCTAATTACTCAATTTTCTTTTTAACTTTAAAATGTAGGTTCAATATAAAAGGTATTTGATAAATCTAAAATAAAATGAATATTTATATGAGTTAAAAAATTGTTTTAAATTGGTCGTTTCACGTTAACACATATAAATTGGCGTATTAAATGTGTGAATTGCGGGTCACGCAGGTTGATTCACTTATTTCCCTAACTCGTAGAAACATGTATTGTGTTCGTGTCTGTAAGGACCGGATTCGGATCCTTAGCCCAAAGGATAGATGAACTAAGGTCCAAAATGCCTAATACAATGAATTTGTAGAGAGTGGGTTGGAAAACTGAGCTTTAATGAATCAGACAACAATTGAAGTAGGCTTTGATAATAAGAAAATGAAAACAGACTGATTTAAACTAAAGAAACTCGTCCTCGGCACAGTCCGAGGAGATCAATTCCTATATATTCCTTTCAAGTTTGATTACAAGTTCAGTTCTTGATGGTTAAAGTGTTTTCTCCCTCGATTTCTCCATCTCCTTTTCATGGAGGGCCTCTTACATTATATATCTCCCTTTGAATGATTTTGGCCTTCTACTTGTCGAACATCCAAGCCACCACTTGAGAGCTTGTCCCATCGGACACCCTTACAGGCCCTCTGTGAGTTGGGGCAACTAAGGCAGCACTGTTCAGGGGTATTCTCCACATAAATGCGGTCAGAGAGTTAGCTGCAGAGCATTCAATGCGGTGATAGTAGCTTTCCTATAGATACTCCCTAGCTTCCATTCATCCTGTACGTTCACATTGTAGGTCCTTACCACTAGGACTTCCCAGAATATCACCTTGGATGATAGGACACACCTTTTGGTCTTTGTCTTGTTTGGCCGAGGGAATATTCCTCCTTGGACCACCTCTCCTAGCCTTTACAGTCATAGTTTGCTCGAGAAGTTCAAAACCTTACTCCCTACTCATTGTTGATTTGTCCTCAGATCATTGTGCCTTTTCGGACAAAGCCCAAGGCCTAATATATACTTGGGTTTGCGTCCCCACAGTGTCGTATTTGCAGCTCATGTCAAACATTGACACCTCTAGTTAAAATATAGTTGTACTTAGAAAAAATAAGGCTTTAAAAATCTATATAACAATGAAGTTAAAATGCTAAAAGGATTAGCATGAACTTAAAGCACAAAATTTCCACCAAGTTGCTCAAGAATTGAAGCAAAAAGTATAATGATTGCATTTGTTTTAGAACTCGAAATAGGGAAATCGATGATGAGCTCAGTTTACAGAGAAATGTGAAACGAAAATCATGGGGAAATCAATGAAAAAGTGTGGGTAAACCAAAAAAAAAAAAAAAATCAAAGACGAAATTAGGGTTTGTGACTTCCATGATCAAATCGTACCTAATGATCGTCGAGTCGAGCTGAGTTTGGATTTGTGCTTTCTCAATTTCTGTGAGAGAGTGAACTAAAGTAGAATTTTTTGCTTTGTGGCTATCTTTTTTTAAAAAATTTTGTGGGCTTTTTCAAGGGCTGAAAATTTTGTCATATTTTATCATGGGTTTCGGTTTCATTCGGTCGGGTTTCGGTGTTTGGGAGGGGAGAAAACAAAAGCAAGAAAAAACAGAGAAGAAGATCTGAAGAGAGAGAGAGAATTGGGGGAGGGGGTCGGCGTCGAAGAAGAGAAAATAATAAGTTGCTAGAGTGTGACTGTGTGAGAGAGAAAAAATGGGAGCGGCGGCTGAAGAAAAAAGAATAAAATGCGGCTGGAATATAACTAGGTTTAAAAAACTTAGAGTATCCGTCGCAGCTAGTGCAAAAATTATGCCATTTTGCTATACTAAATGCCTACTTTATTATTTTACCACATCATTTTGCAACATCTCATTTATCAGATGTTTTATAATTCAATTCTATACATTAAAATAATATTTACTACACATTAAAATACATTATTTTGGTTTACCACATCTGTCCGTACCGTTGCAAATTTGCAACGGTATGGACACAAAATGATATATGTGCCAAATATATGCAACATCTGCTAGGGAGCTATTTTTTGTGTTTGGTGTGGGATATGTGCCAAATGCTAAGCATTTGGCTCATATCCCACATCTACTGTGGGTGCTCTTACAGCCCGTTTGGTAGAGATGATAAGGAGCATTTGGTACATGTGTTTAAATAACAGTTTTCAGTTTTTTTGAAAATATGTGTGGGTGAAAAAGTGTGTAGAAATATGTGTAATATTGTTTAAAAACTAAAAATATGTGTTTAAGTTTATGTACCAAACGGACCCTAAACAACTCATTTTCAGTTTTTAAACAACATTACATACTTTTTCATCCACACGTATTTCAAAAAACTACAAACAATATTACTCAAACTCTTTTACCAAACGAGCCCTTAAAAACTTTTAAAACCCGAACTCCTAGCCAGCACACTCACATTATACCACCAAGCTACACACTCATACATGTTTTAATATTACATATATATCTATATATCGGTTCGGTTCGGTTCGGTCGTGCGGTGAAAAAGAATAAGTCTGGTACCACACATTTTGGCACAACAAATGCCACAACTCGCCACATGGCGAGTTGTGGTTGGTGGAGGGATGATGGAGTTGTGGCATTTGTTGTGCCAAAATGTGTGGCACTAGACTTACTCGGTGAAAAAATCCAACACCGCCACTAAACCGAAAACCGAAAAAATTATATATCTCAAACCGAAACCGAATCAAAGTAACAGAAAACCAACTGAAACTCTAAAATTTTGATTGGTTTCGATCAGTACAATCAGTTGGTCAGTTATTCTTACACCCCTAGTTGCTTAGGAGAAGTCGATAAAACACTAGTTCCAAGTTCTCCCAACTCAAAAAACAAATCAGTCTACATTATCATGAAAGTGAGCAAGTCATTTTGGAGTTTGATTTGTGTCCTGTCCTCAAAAGAACATCAACAAGCTAGATCCCTTTTTGTAATAAGGCAGTCTTACAAGATTAGATGATAAATCATCTTACTCTATTTTTCGATGTTCAACTCTACCTAAAATTTCACTAGCTTTCATGGCTTCTAATCTAAATGTCCGTTCCTACGTCAATACAATATAGTAATTGATGCCACTTGTCCAAGTTTGAATTTTGTTACGCCAACCCTAATAAATTTCTAGGGTTTTAAAAAACTAGTCTAAGTAATACACTAGTCTAAGAAAAATTTCAGTTAGTTCAACTGGTAAAATTTCTTGTCTTGAATTTCAAGTAATAAACTAGTCCAAGTAATAAATAAATAAAAACCTTATAGCCACAAAGAAATAATTTTTCTAAATGTTTTATATACTGAGCAAACAACCTTTTATTTTTTATTTTTTTGAGAATCTAAGTGAACAACTTAACACATACTTATTATGATTAATATGCAGGTTAGCATGACAATTCATATAGATTTGGTTTGCACTTAAATAGCAGTGAACCACCACGCATTATTGACGCAATGGTCACTCTATAAGTATAAGTGCTTGTGGAATGTGGGGGTAAGGGTCGAGATTCAAGTCTCTAAGAGGGAGACTCGCACATATATACACTTAGATTAGACTAGAGTATAATTTCTATCTTATAAAAATAAATAAAAATAAAAATTCATTGAAGACCACTCTTCTAGTGTGTGTGTTTTTTATTATTTTTTTTTAACTTTCTTTACTTTGTCGTGTAATGCAATGGAAAACAATTGAACTAATATTGTTCATGTCCGAATTCCAAAAGATATGAAATGGTTTTGTAGACTGATTATTAAGGGCCCGTTTGGTAGAAGAGTCTGAGTAATGTTGTTTGTGTGTTTTTGATATACGTGTGGGTAAAAAAGTGTGTAATGTTATTTAAAATGTGAAAATATGTGTTAGAACTAGGCTACCAAACAGGTTGCCAAATATTTTGAGGAAATATATAAAAGATTTTAACTACATTGTTGCGTTGTGTAACATTGTTAGGTAAATGATAGTCTCAAACCCCCCGGCCCAAAAAAAAAAGTAGATCTATATTCTCTGTTGAGAAATATCCAAAACAAAACTGAGAGTTGGAACTTTACTTACCAGTTCATTGTGTAGCATTGCTTCGTAACATTACTTCATGAACTTTGCTACATGTTGTCAAGTTCAAAACTGGGCAAGTTACTTCGATTCACTAAAATGGTTTGATTTCTTAAAGTGTGTTTCATTTCCATCATCTAAAGGCTATCGCATCTAGCTTTTCTAGCCGGAAAAAAAATAACAGGAGCTAATTATTCAGTAGTCATACATTATACACAAAAAGATTTAATTAGGAAGCAGATTTTTTCTCTCTACCCTTTTCTTTTTCATTAGTAATTCAGAGGCACATATCTCAATACCATGATTGCTAGAGGAACAATTCTCGGAACAAGGGAAATAAAGAAGAATAGTCGTCAGAACAAAAGTCATTATTTTCTCATTAGGACATCATCTAGAATGTAGCTGCAATCTGATGGAAGGAACCCACCTACATACCCCTAAAATAAACAAAACCATCCACCCCAAATTAAATCTGAAACTAAACATGGTGTCGAGGTCCAGAAACTTCATAAATTAAACTCCCATTCAAGTGGCAAAAAGAAAAGGGGTTACACAAACTGTGTGCAAAAATACTAAATGGGCTTCTTCATCTTATTTGTCTAATTACAAATGGATGATAAAAATTAATAAATACGGTGTTTATTCTTCACTCATCCTATCCATATCCACTTAAACTTCTTTGTTCTTCTTCTGGTTGCGGATCTAATTTTAAGACCTTGTGTGATCAACTCACTGAGACTTTACAGCACTTGGTTGGTCAGGCTCAGGATGGCTGGTTTACCTTCAAGGTCTTGAACCTTTAACATTTATGTTTAATGATTACAGTTGTATAGTTGTCTACCTTTGTCAAAGGTGAGAAAGATAAGGAGTTTTTTGAAGATAAAATATCAGGAAGTTTATTCACTCTTAATGGTTTAAATCAATAAATGCAGTCTGTCCCTAAAGTTAAGAGTCTGCAGAAGAAACTATTAGAATTCGTGAATGTTATCATCCAAAATATTTTCCTGTAAAATCTGTTCAGTTTCTAAATGAGGATCATTTGGGTTATATTACTAAGATAGAACTTAATTATAGATTTATTCGCAGAATTGTGTGTTAGCACCATGTTAATCTGACATTCTCTATTGTGATTGAATCCTGCTTATAGATGGAAAAGAACTGGAGGAACTCAAAATTGGGAGCAAGGAAAAAGATAAACTTTATAGAGATGAAATGTGCAGGACCGCCAATCTCATAGAGGAAAAAGGTAAACATTTTTCTTGGCAGATTTTTAGGTGGCATTTGTCATTTTTATTGCTAAAGGCTGACAGCTTGCTCCTCCTATGGACTGCTGGTTCATATGGAAAAATGATAAAATATAACCGAATAAATTTAGATCACAGCAATTATAGAAGAACTTCATTAGGCTTTGATTTCACTATCTATTTATTACTTTGGAAGACATTTGAAGTTCAAGCATCAAAGCACCATAAGATTTGCATATGCTAGGTTCACCTTCACGGCTCAAAGAATAATAAAGTAGATGGCCTTTGGAGCTATGCAGTTATAATCAGTTTTGGAAACAAAGCCAAATTCCTCACCATATGATCTATACATCTTAAAATCTCCAATTTTTAGAAAGGGTTGCATTGAGGGGTTACAGAACAAAATAATACCACTTTAAACAGGCTTAGACACAGAAAATTACCACAAAAGACTGAACTTCTGATGGAACCGTTGATTTGAGAACTCCCACTTCTAAGAAACCCGCCAACAGTTTAAGAGCAGAGTTTATCTGTAACAAAATCCTATTAAAATCTAACAAGTCAAACTAATTTCATATAATCACAAAACTTCAAACTCATTACCTTATCTGTTTCCCCCATAGTAGACTGAGGATTCTTATGAATTAGGATTGTCCCACCAGGCTTCAATACTCTTAATATTTCCTCAAACAACCAGTCAGTGGGAAATTCAACTGATCTACAGATACAAATAACAGTCTCAAAAGAGGAAGACTCCACAGGCAGCTGATCTGTTGTAATTCAAGACCATAATCGGAAGAGAAATGAGAACAGAATATTTGAATTAGAACTACTATGGAAACATTCTTTAAAAAAAAAAAAAGGAGGCTTGAATTTAAAAGACCCTGTAAGAAGGTCAGGTAAAAAAATATAATCATGGCACCTGAATAAAAGGGCTAATAGACTTATAAAATTATGTATCTTGTTAGTAGGGGCTTGTAAAACCAAGCTATTTATAATCTGAAATTATACAATAAACAGCACAAAGACTTCCCTATAATAAGAAGCATAAGAAACGGCTATAAATAATAATCATGATCCAAAATTTTCTATAATTAAATTAAGAGAAAAATAAATAAGGAATAATATAATTACTGGTTAAGTTTGTGAAAATGAAAGTGTGTTTATATATATATATATATATATAAGTTGTTCAACCCAAACATGGCCTTGAATTTCAAAATTATTGTAGGAAAAATAATATTCTATGCTCCCCAGTTATATATCACTGAGATATCAGGCTGAAGCCACAGAGCTTCTATGCATACACAAAGAGTTCACATAACTTGACTATAAGCTACACAAACTACCTTCATACAATCTATTTCTAACTTCAGCAAGAATGATGTATATTAAGTTCAGAATTAAATTTAAAAAGGCACATTCTTTTATTGGATAAATAGAAGGGGGAAGAAAGTCACAAATCATAATACACTCCTCCTGATATCATAGAGGTAAATGAAAAAGCATCATACCAATCCCACATGAGAGAGAGAGAGAGAGAGATGAATGTGTGTATCTTTTCGAGGATATTACTTACATAATATTTTGGTCTAGTGAATGGCTAGTACCCAGTAATAATAAGAAATAAGTTACACAGTCCCAACAGCAACCTCAATTTGGATGAATAGGCACACAATTAATGCAGTCTAACTCAACTCTCAATGGATTCCCCGATGTTTACATCTATAGAAATATGAATTGCACATAGATCACTGTTACAAAACCCAAAAGAGGCAAGAGAAAGAGAAACATACTCAAAAGAAGATGCTTGAGTAATAATTTTAGGATCACATTGTTCAACCCCTTGAATACCGAGCTCACTCACTGCAGTAGAAACAGCGTTAATTGAGAGAACTGAATCATCTGTAAATGCCAGCAGACTACCCTTCATTGTGGTGGTAATGGTATCCTCCATATCAAAATGTAAAATGTCCCGCTGCCCAATCAAATATCAATCTTTCTTTAGCAGTTAAATATCCCATACTTGCTTAAAACTCGAGTTCTAAAACTGTAATACATAACTAAATAACTTTGTTGGAGTGCTTTTTTCCTAAAATTATGCTATTTGGCCAGATAGTTGCTAGCATGTTTATTCTTTCCATTATTATAATGGAAAATAGAGCTAGCTTAACATACAACTGATCTATACTCAAATTGTTACTTTTTTTTTTTGATGAGCTCAAATTGTTACTTTATATTGCAAGTTGGGACACAAACTTATTAGTTAAATACCTAACACTAACACTAACACCCTAGGTAAATACCTTAAGCAGATTGTTCCATTTAGCCATAAATAATCACACATTATCCCAACTATTAGCATATGAAACTCAAGAATATAAATAACAGTACATAACTGCAAATTCAAAAACTCTAAATTATAGCGTCACATATTATTTGTGGTAAGCCTTTTTTTTATTTTTTATTTTTAAGAATACTCTGTTTGGTAATTTTATTTGAACAACAATTTTCGTTATTTAAATAATACAACACGTATTTTCACAACACTTTTTCATTCACACATATTTCCACAATACTTAAACAACGTTACTAAAAATCTCTTATCAAATGGGCTCTAAGTATTTTAACACACACATACACACGGGGAGAGAAGAAAAGTTTTTAAATAAACTAACAGTAATATATATCTAAAATTGTCTAACTCTTGGATACACTGACTTTAAATCTCTTTAAATCACAATATCACACTCATTTTCTAGCGTGGGATTAATCACTGTTTTTTCTTTTTGAGAATATAATTGATAATAAAGAGAGGTATTGTGGCCTAGAAAAAAATAAAAATAAAAATAAAAACAATAAAAAACTGTCAACTCAGGTATTGTTAAAAATGTGACAAATATTTTTTCAAGTAAAATCACTAATTTATAGCCATTAAGAGAGAGAGAGAGAGATAACTTGGTGTGGCCTTTGAGCACAATCTCATTACTAAGCAGAATCCGATACCGATTCTCTTTTTCTTCTTCCTCTGAATCCGAATCACCGAAACTCAGTCCCGGCGACGGTCTCGGCTTTGGAATGGAAGACATTAGATGATGGATCATAGATCATGGGCCGGCCCACACTATTCAGACCGACTATCCCCTTTCTCTTTTCTCTTGTAAGTCTAGCCCAACCCAATACTCAATGCTTTCTATTAAAAACTCATTTCAATTTTAGCCCATTAATCTTTCTATTAGCTTTTTTCTTTTAATAAAAAGGTTGAAGTTTCTACTTTCTATTAAGCAACTTGTTTCCAATAAACTTTTTTTTTTTTTTAAGAATCACGTTTCTAATAAACTTAATGTAATCATTTTTAATCCCTAATGTGTTTGGAATAATGATAACTTGTTAGTTTTTAGTTTGTTTATGTTTTGTAAGTGATTAAAAGCAATCACTTTAAATTAGGGATGACAAAATCACCTTGTCCTGCTTGACCCAGCTTATCTTCTACAAATTTTCCTCGCTCAAAGAGGTGATGGGGCAAGAACGAGTTTTACTCGTCCCGCACCACCCCGAATGTATATAGATATATTTTATTTAATATATATTTGAATTACTCATACATATAATTTAATTTTTGGTATACACATCCTAGTTATAATATAGTTTTCTATAAACATTTTATATTACAATTTTCAAAATGCTTTTCTATAGGGTTGTTCGTTCCCTTTCTATTTCATTTTTATCTTGTCAATGTTAGAACCATCTCATTAAGGTTAGTAACATACTTTCAATTTGCCTCAAACCCAACTTGCCCTGCTTTCTACCCCTATGGATTTTCCCCACCTCAAAGTTGGTACAAGGCAACCATGATCCAAACCTACCCTGCCCATTTCCATACCTAATTTAAATTTTAGGGAGTAAAATCACTCATGTTTTAAAGTTTAAAAACCAACCATGTATTTTTCTTTTTTAATTCATTACCATTTGTTAAAGAGGTAAATTAATTTGTTTTTTGTTACCTATAGATATAAAATAACTATTTATGTAAAATAACTCTTTTTTCTTTCTAATAGTTATGAATAACTAATTATGAATATTTATTAACAAAAAAAAAAAACAATTTATTTGGAATATTACTTTGGCAACAATTGAGAGAAAATGCAATCAAATAATAAAATAGATTTAATAAAACATGCAGTCAAGAATATAAAAAATTGATTATGCACTTAAATTAGTCTAAATAATTAAATATTTGTGAATTCCCTCAAGTACAACATTCATAATCTAAATTATATTGCTAATAACAATTTATATTTCCTAGATTGTTAAAGTGTATGGGTGAAATAGAAAAAGGAACCACAATAAGGGTTCTTAGTGAATGTGAAGATCAAGCAAACTGAATAGAATCCAATCAGTTGGTGGGTCGAAGGCACTCCAATAAGCTAGTGAGTGATAAGATCACACAATAAGCTTGAAGAAAGAATGAATGAAAGTAGAGAATAAAGAGAAAGATCTCTGATTTGTGGGATATTTCTAGGGTTCCCCTAATGGATTTTGGTGGCTATTTTACCATTCAATTAGACGGAGAACTTGACAACACACCACCCCCTTAAGTCAGATGAGGGGATCTAATCATAAGAAGTCTTCCTCATGGTTGTTAGGGGCAAGGTCCCATTGCAAATTTTCTTTTCTAGGCAAGTAAGATTGGTAGCTAACCTCTATGCATGCTTTGTAGTTTGGGCCGAAGTAGGCTACCTCAAACAAGAGGTTTGATTGTTCTGGGTGTAATTCGATCGCACTACACAATTTTGACCAAAGAGGCATACTCAGGGACTTGATTGGCTAATTGGCCTCAAGTTTAGCAAAATGTCTTCAAGTCAATGAAGAAGTCTAGTTTTGCACCACACTCATTAGGCTTGGCCTACTTGGATTGAGCCCCCTAAGCCTACCAATTCCAAGCTTGTGCATCCTTTTTCTAAACTATTAGGTCTTTCAATTTCCCAAGACGATCGAGTTGAGGAAGTGGAATCTTGCAAGTTTTGTGGGTATTTCTTACTGTTTTGAAGATTGGTAGGTTCCACTCATTGGAAACGAAGCTATTTGTTTGAATCATTGGGGTGTGAGCCCTAATGGATAGTTGTTATTTTGAATGACATTGCTTCGATTCCTTTGAAAAAGTTGCGGCTCATTAATAATCCATTCATTTATCATTTTACAAACAAATTTAAAGGGAAAATGTTAAGGACACAAAAGATCTCATAACTTTTGCCACAATTCGTTATGTAGTGAGCTATGAGTGGTGGAGGTCAAATGGTGCGTACACATCTTCATCACTCACAACTTGCCACATGGCGAGTTGTGACAAAAATTGTGAAAGTTTTTGTGTCCCTAGCATTGCTCAATTTTAAGGCATCAACATGTAATTGCCATATTGGTTATTGGCTAGTTATATTACTACGAATATTGGTTTGTTTCCAAATAGCCGTACTAATTTATAAAAATGCACACTAGTGTTCTTTTTATTTTATTTTATTTTATTTTTTAACTTGCTTGCATTTCTTAAGTCTAGCTCTATTGTTAAAGAAATAAACCCAAAAAAATATGGTCTATGTATTTTTTAAAATAATATAACAATTGTGTATCTCAAAAAGGCTATTAAATTTGGGGGGGGGGGGGGGGGAAGTTTATATGGGATAACATAAAAAGCTTTAATTCATAAAAATGAGTATATTTATTTGTACATATGGGATAACATAAAAAGAAAAAAGAGTATATTTATTTGTATTATTATCCTTGGTTCCACCATAAAAATGAAAACCACCATCTTTCCTAATCTCCCATGTGTGTTTATTTCTTAAAAAAAAAAAAAAAAAAAAAAGATGAATAACTGTCTCACATTATTTAAGAGAGTGTATTGTATGTATTATAATTTGCTCCATCATTCTTTAAAAGTTAAATGTGACTTTTAAGGGAAGTTTGTGGTGTGCTTTTATGTTAGAAGTTAGAACCACATTCCTTCTCACTTGTGTGTGTTTATCTATGAAAAAATGTTTTGAAAAGAGAAATGTTATGTCCACAACATTTTTACAATACTGTCATAACAAATCATAAGTGGCAAGTTATTATTTGCTATTATGGGTGGGCAAAAAAGTAATTTAAGTTGTGAATTCAAATTAGAACCAATAACAATTTACCACCTATGATTTGTTATGAAAGTATTATGAAAATGTTGTGGACGTAGCAACTTTCTTATCACACGCACTCCACACATGCGATGAGGCTCTTTTTTTATTTTGAGTTTAATGTAAATTTTTAATTTGAATTTATCTATTGTTAGTGACATTACCGAGGAAGGAATTTTTAAGAAACTAAAATTTAGAATTTGAAATGGAGTAAACTGTTAGTTTAGTGTTTGTTAATTTTTAGGAAAAAATGTATCAAATGTGTGTGAGATATATTTAAATAAAGAGTGTGCTAATTTTTAAGAAAAAAGTTTATCGGTTAGTTTTTTTTTTTTTTTTTGAATTTTGAATTTTGTTGAATTACAATTTTAATCCCATTTTTTTTTTAAGAATAAAGATTATCTAATTAAATTATGGGTATTTTTTATATTTTTTGAAACCATAACTAACTTTCTGAATCCTCTTAATATATAAAGATTATAATAATTAAAATACTTAAAAAAAATTTTATATAAAAAATGTAAATATTTGTTTATATAAAAAATAACTTCAAAATTAAACTCGTCAAATTCATAACCACAGTTTATTGCGTCTTTTTTTTTTTTTTTTTTTTTTTGGAGATATATTGCATCTTATTTAAACTCGTCAAATTCACGCGCGTGCTTAAGTTAAGGCGATTAACGTTAAATACTGTCTTATCTTCAATAACCCTAGTTACTGACTCTCACTCTCTTTCCTTGGGCTCCAAGACTTCCAAATTTCTTTTATATATTTCAGTATTACCTCTAACCCTAATTCTCATATCCTATCATTTGCAATCTGTCTTTCACTTTCTGAGACTCTCTCTCTTTCCTTGTGCTCTAAGACTTCCTTTTTTTTTTTTCTCCTCTTTTGTGATTTTAACTGACCTGTTGGTGATATCATTGCTAATCAAACATGAAAAACGAATTGGATTTCTGGCTTCCGAAAGCAAGTTCGTTGATTAATAAGGTTCGAACTCGGTTTGCAGATGACGATAGCATTTATGAGTCGTTCTTGGTTTTGCTCATTTCATACCATAAGGGTAAGGGTAAAGGGCAACAGGATATGAGTCGGCTTTGTAAAAGGATCCACAATCTTTTCAAGGACCACCCTGATCTGTTCCATGAATTCTTCAGCTTTGTTTCAAATTCGGTTCCTAATGAAACCACAACCAATAAGTCATGTTCTTTTGACTTGCAAGCTTTGTCCCAGCAAGGAAATTCTCTGTTCAAGAAGATTCAAAGCTGTTTACGTGGGTCGGATTATCATTACAACTACTTTTTGGAGCGTATTCACTGCTACACTTCTGGACATATAGGGCTTGATAGTGTTCTTGGAAGCTGTCCTCTGGGTTTCGTGGATGAATTGCATAGTTTTATCAAATATTGTGAGAATTTGGGTGGGTTTCCTGCTCCTGCTGCTGGTGTATTATGTGAGAGTTCATTGGGCTCAGGCCAAAAAAAGCGTAAAGGGTCTCATTTGTCTACTGGTTGTGGTATTGGTGATGAAGTGAAATCGTCTCGTAAAGGCCAACAGTGGCACAAGTATGTGAGGGATGATAATTTTTGTGGATTTCTCGCTCCTGCTCATGCTGTTCCAGCATTATGTGAGAATTCATTGGACTTGATGCGAAAAAAGTGTAAAGGCTCTCATATGTCTGCTGGTGGTGGTGGTAGTGGTGAAAAAGCAAAACCATCTCATAAAGGCCAACAGAGGCAAAAGCTTATAACTAAGGATGATGAAGACCATGAACCTGACCTCTCTAAGTGTACAAAAGCTACACCTAGTTACCGGATTTCAAATGGCACTTTGGTGTGTGCCAATTTGGATTACTCTATAAAAAGAATCAAAAAAAGCGAGGAGCAGAAAGTTTGTGAGGATTTTGAGGACCTGAAATATGATCGGGATAGGTTCCTAACACCTATAAGATCAACAATAGAGTGTGCAGAGTGGTTAATGAATGAGATACAGGGTAAGTCATTGGAGGAGCCTATCATAGTAGAAGACTACTACTTTAATACAAAGCATATTAAATGCATTGAGACACACTGTAATGTCAAAGGTGATGAGTTACGGGAAAACCCAAGACGTGTGTTACCTGAAATTCTTTATCGCCTTCGCCAAAAGCTAGAAGAGTTTAAGAAGGAACAAGGGTCTGTTACATTCAAAAATTACTGTATCTTTACGGGAAATATGAGATAGAGTTTGAAGAAGTAGATTGCATATGATTGTTATGTATCTCTTTGTTTTTGTTTCAGTTAGATATCTAGTAAATATTTTTTCAAGTGAATAAAATTTTTAGATGTGAATGATCAGTCTGACAATATGCAAATTTATGTATTTTAAGTACTGTTAATACATTGTGTTATGATTAAATGCTTATTGTTTAATGACGGATAGGAGGAATCCAGCTGGAAAAATTGCAGGTGGCTAAAAACGGAATTATAAACTAACTATATGTCCTTTCGCCTGATGTTCTTTGTGAAATGATTGCACATGAAGTTGCCATCAGTTTAATCCCTCTTTCTTATCTGCTACTTTAAGAAATAGAAGAGTTTTGATGTTAGCTTGTTTCCTTCTGTTTTTATCATCATCATAATATCTTTTGATCCCTGTCTCCTCCTTTTGGCAGCTTTAACATGATCCAAATTATTACTCTATTAATAATTGACTGTTTCCTTTTTTCTTATTTATTTATGATTGTTGAAATCTGAGCTGCCAATTGATATGCCTGATTACTTGTGGCCATATATGTGACTTAAATTTTCTTGCAATAATTTGTTGGGTACCAATTTTAAATTTTGCACAAGCTTAGACAATGTTTTAGAGGTTTATATATTTAAGGTAAGTTATGATTTTGTCACAATTGCTGGTTGAGTTAGTGACATTGTATGCTATCAGCTTAAATGAGTTTGACATGGTACTCAAAACATCTATGTGTGTTGAATCTGTTGATCGGAGGCTGGTAACGAAAGAAATCACCACTCATATTCATGACCAGAATTGTTATTCATGTTATTTGCCGAGGATACAGGGTTTACTCATTGGAACTCATCATACTTAGAATCTTTTTTGATTTCCTTTGAAAAGAAAACTTCTTAAGTGGAAGAAATATTGCCTTGAATGTTAAAGATGTGTAATAGTAGTGATAATAATGCATTAATGCTGCGGTTGATGTCTAGTTGCTAACTGATTAATAACATGGGAAACTTTGTGTAATATCGAACATATGATTGGGGATTTTTCTGTTTGCCAAGCGTAAGTATTATGATTGGGGATAATACTCTCTCTCTCTCTCTCTCTCTCTCTCTCTCTCTCTCTCTTATGTCTATGAATTTATACTAGTGATTTCTATGTAGAAAGACCAACATTTTTTAAAGGCATACTGATTTCTGTTTCTCCACTTGAGTATTGGAAAGAGGTGACAATGACCTATTTTTCAAATGAAACCTCCTCTCTCCTTAAGAACTGGGTGGAGGTTAAGGCCCACTTTTTTTTTTTTATTTGCTCAGTTTTGAACCAGATTTAAAAAAAAAAAGATGTAAATGTTTGGTTTCTTTGATTTCTGTTGTCTTTTATGTATTGCAACCTAATTTACTTTTTAATTCATAGAACTTCTTTCCTTGGTATTAAGAACGGGGTCTTTCTGTGCAGCCTGGTTATCTTTGTAAAATGTTACCAGTTCTGTGCTTAATATCATCCAGAATCATTGGAAAATAAATTTTATAGTGACATTAACTAGTTTTTTGTTTTTCTATTAGTGCATGACTAATAGAAAAGTAATTTATAGAATGATTATGTAAGTTTCTTTTTATTCTTTTTTTTTTTTCGTCAAATGCAATTGAGTCTTGCTAAATTGTCTACTCTAAAATTCAATTTTTCCTTCAATCCCCTGCCCGGGCAGGTATGTTTCGGTAAAAACATGTGTCATGTACAAATTTTGTGTGCTTCTAGATGTTCAGGCAAAGATATTACCTGGAGTAACCCATTGTCAGAGCATGAACTATGTTTTTTGCATATTATCCGTCTAATAGCAGCATCACTAGATTCTTAGGAGAAATGCTCAGTGCTGGTCTTTACATTGTATGTTTCAGTTGGATAACTTCTCCTGCAGCACAGAGCGTGAAACAATTGTCCTGGATAATTGCCTGATGATTTCCTTTCAGCAGGTAAGGGTTAATACAGTGTAAAGGTGTAGCTTCTTCTTCTTTATTTCTCAAGTCAAAGTTTTGTGTCTCCCAATACTGAACTTATAAAGAGTTTATTTATTTATTTATTTATTTTTATAGCTTTATATGCTGAATATTTGGGAGTATTGGAATGGAATGAAATAGAATGTAATTTATTAAATCTTGGGTTATGGAGATTGCTGAAATAATATGATATCTCTGAACAAATATCAGAATTAGGAATATACACTGACCTTAGGTGTATGAGCTAAATTAAAGGATCTTTAAATTTGCAGGATATATGCTTTTTTTAATGGAGTGGTTAGAAGTCAAAATAGGTTTTTTACCTGCTGATGATATGGTGTACAGATATTGTAATGAGTTGGATTGAGGTCTTGAACTCTTTTTTTAGATTGAATATGGACTGCTTTTGGAAGTTAATATAAACCTCAAACTTAGGCATACAAGGGTAGTTTTGATATTTTGGAATTGGATTGTTTTTCAGTTTATGAAGCATACAAAATTATGTTGCAAATCTTGGTGTAGGACAAGGTGGTGGAATGATACAGGGCATGACAAGTGAAGCTGTTTTAGTTTTTCTATTGGCTGCTCTTGACAATAATTTAAGGAGGCTTGGCAAAAAAGGCCTTGAAAAGATGTGGTTTATGCAAATGATCAAGAAAGGCCTTTAGTGTCCGTTTGGGAACAGTTTATCTAGCTTTTTGCTGAAAACTTTTTGATGAAAGTGTGCTGAAATATACTTGTACCTTGAAACAATTTGAAAAAGTGAAAAAAAAAGGGGGAAAAATGATGTTTTAAAAAATTGTACATAAAAGTTAAAAGCTAAAACTTAACTTAAAGCTGATGCCTAACTCATCCTTTGTGTCCATGACTCGAAATTGGCTTGATTATAAAATCAACCACTGTCCCCAACCTATCCACTTGGTGGGGCAGGGGAAAACATGCAGGGTGAATGTGTCTTTCAATTACGGCATTGAAAAAGTTAGCAAGATGCTTCTCCTTTTTGAAAATTCAATGTGGATTAGATATTATGTATTAGAATTTACCAAGTTTTCAAAAAAGAAGAAAAATTAGAAGAGACAGAAATGGTTTGTTAGAAGGCAATTCATTTACGTAATATGTATGTCTCTTATAAAAAAAAAAAAATTAATTAATTAATTCTTTATGTTCTCTTTTGAGAAACACCAAATAGACTCTTTCCAATGTTTTACTTGTTATGGAGGAGTTTGTGTTTTATTGTTATCAGTGTTAAAAGAGCCTCAAGACTGCCTCGTGAGATATTTTTATTTTATTTTATGTAATTAACGCATTTGAAGATTTGGACAATCTTACAATGCTTGCAATGCATCTTCTCTTAAGATAGAGTGATTGGATGTGGTTTCATGTAGATGCTGCATATGCTGGAAGTGTTTGTATATGTACAAGAGTAACACCACTACATTGATGGTGTTGAAGAACTTGACTCATTTAACATGAATGCACATAAATCATTCTTACAAATTTTGATTGTTCAGGACTTTGGGTCAAGATATTATATCATATACTTGTGCACATGTTACCATTAAATGCTGAAGTTCGTTTTTTTTTTTTTAATAGTGCCCGTTATGTTATCTCTATATGCAGAAGTCCTTTTTTGTGTACATTTTCATGTTGGTAATTGATTTTGAAGGTGTTTTTTTTTTTTTTTTTTTTCTTTTGTCAATACATTCCAACAGGATTGAAATGACTTGGTTTGTCTACAAATCACGAGTTTCTGAAGAACAAAGTAAGTTTTTTTCTCACATCAGCTTGATATTCTTGTGCAATTGTGAACAGAAGCACCATATAAAATTTGAATTGTCCATGCAATGATGATGCCGAGGACTTTGACATGGGTCTAAGGGTGGCAACTTTTATTTCATCCTTAAATGGGTCCTTTTTTTTAATTTAAGTTTTGTCCCCAATCGTTGCATACATGTCAAACTGTCGAAGTGATACGATGCTCAGATCAGCTCCAAAACCTCATGGTGGATTTGTAATTTACTTTAAATCATGTGTGTATATACATATACACACACATAAAACATTTGTATGATTATGTTATGAAGAAATGATGACTAACTATATTCAACAAAGTGTTGAATAATTGATATTCTAAAATTTCACTATTAATCTATGCGTCTTATGTGCTTTATTTGAGTTTGGTTTTCTTCAATCTCTGCCTACCTATACATGCTTTTTTTTTTTAAAAAAGAATACATGCATGTTTTAAGGACAAAATTTTCTAGAAAGTATATACTAAAAATTTGAGGTATCAATCTATTGCTTATGCATTCTTTTGTAGGGCAAATTTTTTTTTTTAAAAATCATATAAGGTCTTTTCTTTGAAACTACCTTTTCAAGTCCCTTATGAACCCCACACAGAGGAGTCTTCCAAATTTCAAAGAAATGCGTCATATTGGGTTGGTACATGTATATATATTGTCATCTTTGGTACTTTTGCGATTTCATTTTCTTCTCTTCCAATTACTGAGCAACCATTCTGACAGTTTATGTTTAATGTTTTGGTGTACAAACGTCTAACGCTGTTAACTACAGAACAAGAGAGCAAATAAGTGTTTCTTTTTGGTTTCCTTCTCTTCCAAATATTGGGCAACCATATTGAGAGTTTATGTTTGATGAGTTGGTTTAATTAACTTCCAATTACAATGATAAATGAGAGTAATGGGCATATATAGTTCTATCTTAAGCAACCCCTCTATGTACAATAACAATTTGTGATGATACATTCTAATTTCAACCATAGTTGTATCTTAAACTTAAACATGTTAGTAAGTTATTTTATGAAAATTGAAATTTCACATGATGTAAGAATTCGAAATAATATCATTTAGATGATAGTCAACTAATTTTGGTTAGAATGTATTGGGATTTCCATACTTAACTTATGATTGATTGTAATGCTGTTGTTTTTTTCACTCATGTAATGTTTGTGCAAATGTTGCCTTTTTTTCTTTTGTTATGCCTAACTTTGTTTTTAAAGGTATGAATTAAATAAATAATCATAATGTTTTTCAATTCTATTTTTTATTAGTTTGTTATTCCTATTTGCCCAAAACAAAATTTTGTTGTGACTATTTTCAGGGTGCTCGCAAATCAACCCAAACAACTAGAGGGGTAAAGAAGCCCCAAAGAGAGAGAATAAGTGTAAGATGGAGTAAAGAGAGTTTTGATTGTAATTATTATTATTGTTTTTTTCACAAGGACTTTTTTAATTGTAGTTATACATTTTTCAGAGAGTTAAGGTATTGTAAAAAGCCAAAATTCTTAACTTTTATTTTAGTTTCCAAACTTCAGGATTTAACATTAGTCCTCTCTTATTTAGTTCATTTCTGCCACTCATAAACTCCATATCTCTAGACAAAAGGAGTCTCTTTAACTTCATGTTTCATCATATTAAACCCCTCAGAGCCACTAAACACATAATCTCAGTTATCTCTTAATGCCTTAACAATTTTATTAATAATTTAAAAAATGATAAATAAATAAAATAGAAAATATTATTCAAGTTTTTAAAGAATTTTTTTTTTTAAAATAATAATAATTGCATGGTGAGAGCTATTTGGCGATTCATCTTAATAATAAGTTCATGAGGGGAAATCTTTAGGCATTTAATTAGCAAAATTTCCAGTGCAGGTCAAGATTCAGATTTTTGTGTGTGAATGAAGTTAATCGATTTTGGCATGGGTGTGGACTATATTCCAGGCACATGACTAACTTAAGACTTAAGACTTAAGACTGATGCTGATCACTCAAAAGATAGTAAATCGGAAGCCTTTCAAAATATCCTATTAGTAATTCGTAGTATACAAGAGTTAGAATGTATCAAAATATTGATACAAATAAAATCATCCCGACTATAGCTTATCATTGATATATAATTATAAGCAAGAGATGTAAGCAGTGTGGGATGATCAACACCATTGCACTAGTGTTTCATCACACATTACATTCTTCCCTTTGAATGGTGATAACTTCCAATGTAGGGACTTTGTCTAACGAATAAATACCACTTTGAATAAAGTTTGTACCTTTAAGAGCAACAAAAGTAATTAGGAGAATGAGAAGAGTAGATGAATACCGCATTATCATCCAGTGTGCTAAAAAAAAAAAACCTAATTTAGCACATCATTTAACAATATACTCTACATTAGTTTAAAAAAATATATATATACCCTACATTCCATATGTTATTTTAGCATACTAACCCGTTAAAATAACCTTAAAAATAGCTCTTCATAGCCACACCAAAAAAAAAAAAACCCAAAAAAGCCCAATAAACTCAAATTGGGGTTGAATTCGGGGAGAGAAAAGGAGAAGACGATATCAATTGAGAGTTTGCAGCCAAGTAATTGGAGAATGTAGTCTAAGCGTTGGGTGGTAATGGAGGAAGGAATGACACTGTTTGATGATGATGATGAGGAGGAGGAGGAAAGAGAGGTAGAGCAGTGGTTGAAGAAGTGAGGTGCATTGTCATTTTGGCTGGTGGTGGTTGGGGGGGGGGGGGGGGAGGAGTAGTCTTAGTTGACGAGAGAGGAGAGAAGAGAGGGAAGAGAAAGAGAGGAGAGAGTTAAACGGAAAAAATAAATAAATAAATAAACAAGTAGATCTCTGTAGCAATGCTAAAACAAATTTGCAAATTTTTGCTCTAGTAGCACATCCAATAGAGGGCTTTTTTATTCTTTGATATGTTAAAATAGCATTTTGGGAGTTTTAGCACACCTAATGCTAAGTTTTAAGACCATTTCAAACAGATTTTTTTTTTTAATTTTTTTAAATTTTGATGAAATATCAAAAAGATTAGTCTATCTTTTAAGGTAATTTAGAAATTTATAAAGCCAACATCTAACTTTTTCGGGGAGAAAGCCAAAAAAAAAAAAAAAAAAAAACCTTTAAAGGCTTATTATAAATTTAAATTAAAGCAAACATCTAACTTTTTTTCTTAGTAACATGGGATTAAAGCCCCCCCCCCCCAAAAAAAAAAAAAAAAAAAAAAAAAACCTTTAAAGGGTTATCCCTTTCTTATGTTTAGTAATTAAGGAGGATGGAAATAGACGAAACTTTACACATTCAAATAAAGGTTTCCAATTTCATAATGACATTGGGGCCAACAAAAGCTGCTTGCCTTTTGGATGGTATATATAAATTATAATTATTCTGATTGAATAATTATGTCGTGTTCCTCAAGAAAATAACCTGTATATAATAAGATGCCTTTGTATAGAACGCATATGGGTGAGTGTAGTACTGTAGTGTATATATATATATATATATATATTTTTTTTGAGAGAATTTTAACTTATTACGTCTGATAATATAGTATAGTATATATTATTATATATATAAAAGTTGTGGATGGTATATGTGTTCATAATTAGCACTTGACTGTTTATTTTCATATTACATCAAGTTTGAGGTGGTCCTGCCGTCCTGGTGGATAATGAAAATGACAAAAAAATCCTCGTGGAACCAACGCTAAACAGTTGTTAAAAACGAGCAAGATTTTTTGTCCACGTCCACACAGGTGAAACCAGAGCGAATATTAGTTACCACGCTGAGCCTACTGCCCTGTTTGATTGTTTGTATGATTGATATTCATAAACTTCGCTCTCGCTGACCCTTCTAAAACCTGCTTTGTTCTTCAAACTCTTCTTCATCTACATCTCACTTGCTTTGCTTCCCTCCCAAAACTAACAATGTAAGTCATGAGTATTGTCTAATTATTTATTTCTGGGTTTAGTTTGTTTGTTTTGTCTATGTAGCACCAAATGAAAATTTCATTAGTTGGTTTTTGTTTCTGTGTTCTGAGTGTGTTTATTTGATAATTCCGTTTCTGGGTCTTGCTTATTGCATTTTTTTAATGTTTGTTTGTATCATTTTGTTATGTGGGTCTCGCCTTTTACACTTCATCAGGGATGGTGACTTGAAGCCAATGGATGCTGAGCAATTCAGAGAACATGCACATAAGATGGTGGATTTCATTGCTGATTACTACAAAACCATTGAGAATTTCCCTGTTCTCAGCCAAGTTCAGGTTTTGGCAATCTCTATTTCTCTACGTACACTTGTGTCTTTGAATTTATACTAGTGATGTCTATGTATAAAGAAAAACCAGCATTTTCGAAAGGCATATTGATTTCTGTTTCTCAGTGTCCGAGCATTAGAAATTGGTGCCAATGAGCTGGTTTCAAATGTGTGTGTGTATTCTTGCCCTATCATAAAATAGTTCAATTTTTCTAGAGATTCATCTTTTTTAGACTTCCGCATAGAAAGCCCAGTTTTGACTTTTGATGGTATAATGATCAAGAAAGACCTTGATGTACCTTTGACCTCCAATGCTGGTATATGACATAGGTCCACAGATATTGGTATGCGTCATTTCCAAAGGCCTTAACCTTAATGCTCATCATTTGGATTCTTTTGGAAGGGGGTTATAGTCTTGCTTGCCTAGCATTCACCCTTTGATAGTTACAACTTACAACAAATGGGGGAGGGGGATTTAAACTCTAGTTCTCTTTATAAAGGAGACAAGTCAATACCACTGAGCTACAAGGCTCTTGGCGATGTGTCTCTTTTATTTCTTCTGTCTTTTATATATTGCAGCCTAATTTATTTTGCTCTTCAATAGAACTTCTTCCTTTGGTATCAAGAATGGGTTCTTTCTGTGCAGCCTGGCTATCTTCGTAACATGTTACCAGATTCTGCACCTAATCATCCAGAATCATTGGATGATATATTTAATGGTGACATTTCTCAACTAGTTTTTTTTTTTTCCCTATTACTCCATGGATAATAAAATACTAGTAATTTGAAAATAAATTTCTAGCATGATTATGTGCTTCACTTATTCTTATATTTTTGGTTGAATGCAATTGAGTCTTGCTAAACTGTCTAATCTATAATTCAATTTTTATTCCACCCCCCCCCCCCCCCCCCCCCCTTCTCTGTTTTGATAAAAACATATTTCATGTCCCCCTTTTTTTTTTTTTTTTTTTTTTTTTTTGTGTGGTTCCAGATGTTCAGGCAAAGATATTACCTGGAGTAACCCATTGGCAAAGCCCGAACTATTTTGCATATTATCCCTCAAATAGCAGCATCGCCGGATTCTTAGGAGAAATGCTCAGTGCTGGTCTTAACATTGTGGGTTTCAGTTGGATAACTTCTCCTGCAGCAACAGAGCTTGAAATGATTGTATTGGATTGGCTTGCTAAATTGCTTAAACTGCCTGATGAGTTCCTTTCAGCAGGTAAGGGTTAATACACTGAAGGTGTAGCTCCTTTTGCTCCTGCTTCTTCTTCTTTATTTCTCTAGTCAAAGTTTTGTGTCTATTCTGCTTGATATAGACAAGTGAGAAACACTGGGGCCTCCTGATGTTGACAGAGAACTTAAACATTTCTTCCTTCAAAAAAAGAAAAAAAGAGCTATATGCAATTAATATTTGGTAGTAGTGGAAACCATACGACACATATTGTATCATCTCAGCAATCTCAACCACATACTATTTCTTTAATGCTTGGGTAGATGAGCATACCTTGCAATTAGGAATACACCAACCTTAAGTGAATGAACTAAATTAAAGAATCTTTGAATTTGCAGGATATATGTTTTTTTTTTGGGTCAAAATATGTTTTTACAGTCTGATGATACGGTGTACAAATATTGTAATGAATTGGATTAAGGTCCAGAACTCTATTATAGATTGAATTTGGACTGCTTTTGGAAGTTAAATTTAAACCTTAAGCTTGGGCATACAAGGTTTCTGATATTTTGGGATTGGATTGTTTTCCAGTGTCTGAAGTTTACAGAGTTATGTTGCAAATTTTATTGTAGGACAAGGTGGTGGAGTGATACAGGGCACGGCAAGTGAAGCTGTTTTAGTTGTGCTATTGGCTGCTCGTGACAAGGTTTTAAGGAGGCTTGGCAAAAATGCCCTTGAAAAAATTGTGGTTTATGCATCTGATCAAACACATTCTGCATTACAGAAAGCCTGCCAGGTATCTTTATAAACATGCATAAGTATCTAAACAATTAATTTTTTATTATTTTAATTGTAGTTTCCTTTTTCATAGTTTTGAATTATTTTAAAGGATGCTTCCTGATACTTGTGTGAATCATGAATTCATATGCTAAGATCTGTAACATAAACTCACTGATAAAATTTTCAGGATGGTCAATGTTGTATAACCAAGTTTACATTGTGTGGCTCTTAATATATGCATCTATTAGTAGGCTTATTTTGTTTATATAAAGATGATTCACCTTCAACAGCTTTTGTTCCATTTATTCCTTTTGTGCCTTTTCTTTTTGCCCTTGCCGAGTTTTTTTTTTTTTTTTTTCCTAGGTGAATAGGGGGAGGGGGGCTGGTGGGGTTCAAACCTTAGGCACCTCAAAGGGTGCTGAGTGCCGAGCATCCAAAGATGCTTCTCTTGCCATTATCATACAATTTTATTTAAGCTCTTAAAATACTTGGTGCTGGTATTAACTAACTTCCCCAACCTCTGGGTTTTGCTGCCAAATTCTTTTGTTTCATCTCTTTGGAACCTCTGTATCTGTCAGTGCTTCAATGCTAATTCATTTCTGAGCAGACTTTCCCTCCTCTCTGTACGGAGTCTCACATATGGTACTCAGTATGTGGCTGTGAATAGAATAGATATGAAAGCAAATTGTACTCAGTATGTGGCTGTGAATAATGGTAGAAAACCTGAACAAAAAAATAAATTATTAGCACAAGAATAAATTTCTTTAGTGTTTTTATCTACCAAATCAAACTGCTAATTGTGATACTCTTCTTTCCCTTCAAATCACCAAGTGGTTTTGTATGATTACCTTAAGCACATGATGGAAACCAAGAAGATGCAGTTCTATATCAAATTCTCAATGTTTCTCAGAGGTGCTTGAGGCATAGCCTTGAGACATCGTTAAGACAGTTATAACTTTTAAGTTACAATTATTATGGGTGTGTTCATATTAGTAATTTCATCTTATGTTGCTTGGTTATGGTTATGAAGTTTATATTATTATTTTTTTGTGAAAGAAACAATTTTTCTTCAACAAACACAATAACTACTACAAACGGCAGTGTGCATAAAGAGTACAACAACAGCTTCAGCTGCAGAACAACAAAACTTTGAAAACAGAGCTACAGCAAAAACAAGCAAAGAATAAGTGTCAAGAGTCTTGTAGCTCAACTGGCCCCTCTTGGACTTTCCAATGGAGAAGTCCAGGGTTCAAGTCCCCCCTCCACCATTGTATCTATTGGATTATCAAAAACGCAAATAACAAACCACAGATCAAACACACAACAGAGTTCTGTTCAAAATAGACTTCTTGATCCTTTTCAATCAGAAAAGCCTATACCAAATGTCAGAAGCAATGGACCTGCACCTACTCATACTCAGACCTGATTTTTCCAATATGCAAGTTCATGTTAATTTTAAGTAGTGCCAGTATATTGGTTAATAATAAATGTTTATTGTTTAATCGCAGATAGCAGGAATCCATCCAGAGAATTGCAGGTTGCTAAAAACGGAATTTTCAACTAACTATGCCCTTTCGCCTGATATTCTTTGTGAAGCGATTGCACATGATGTTGCCATCGGTTTAGTCCCCTTTTTCTTATGTGCTACAGTAAGAAACTAAGGAGTTTAGATGTTAGCTTGTTTCCTTCTGTTTCTATCATCATTTTATTTTTCTTTTCAATGATCCGACTGAGTTACTAACCGGTTAGAATACTCTGTGTTTTCTTAACACCATCTTTTGAACCCCCTCTCCTCCTTTTGGCACCTTCAACATGATCCAAATTATTACTCTATTAAAAGTTGAGTATTCTTTTTTATGGTTGGTCAAATCTGAGCTGCCAATTGAAATTATAATTTTGCATGACTACTTTTGGCCATATTCGTGACTTAAATTTTCTTTTAAATTTTGTTGTACTAATTTTAAATGTGCACAAGCTTAGACACTTCTTAGAGGTTTGGATATTTAAGAAAAGTTACGATTTTGTCAAGATTGCTGTTTGACTTAGTGAAATTTATGATATTAACTTGAATGACTTTGAAATGGTACTCAAAACATCTATAAATGTTGGTCGGAAGCTGACATATTCTTTATTAGGTTTTTGATTTTCATTTTTCTTTCCAGACTGGTAATGAAAGAAATTACCAGTCATATTCATGATCAAAAATTTTCTTCATGTTATTTGCTGAGGATGCAGGATTTACTCATTAGAACATGTCATAATTAGAGTTTCATTTTTTTTTTCTTTTTAAAAGAAAATTTCTTAAGTGCAAGAAATATTGTCTTGAATCTCAAGGATGCCTAATAATAGTAATAATAATGGTGACAATGATGTCTAGTTGCTAACTGATTATTAACATGGTAAACCCTGTGTAATGGTGAGCACGAGCCTAAATCCTTTTATGGTTTTTGCCTTTTTTTTTTTTTATATAAATTTTATTATTATTTTTTAATTCTGCAGGGGTGGGAGTGTTTTTGGGGGGGGGGGGGGGGGGAGTGGAGGGGGTGAATAGGAACATTTGAACTCTGAAATAAAGTAATGTTAGAAGTTAAAATTAACTAAAGAAGCTTTCCATTTATACTTGTAGGTTGGTACTACTTCATCAACAGCTGTTGATCCTTTGCTTGCTCTTGGAAAGATTGCTAAGGTAACATATTTGACTGAACTGATGAGAAAACCAAGAGATCTGCTTTGCACACTATATCAGTTTCATATACAGATCTAATGTTGATGATTTGAGGTGTCGTCCCCTTTTTCTTGTCTTTTTATAATTCTTTAGTAAATAAAACTTTTTCAGAAAAGCAAAAGGGAGGGGAGACAAACTGTCTAACCACAAATGTGTGTATGTATGCGTGGGAGAGAAAGGGGCGGGAGGTATTAAAAGAAATAAGAAATGGCTTAATTGAAACCATAACATAATGTTCAAGGAAATTTGTGCGCTGGGTAGGGCAGGGAGGCCAAATCCTTCCCACACCCTGAACCTGGCTTGGATTATAAAATCAACCCCAATTCCCAGCCTAACCACTTGGTGTGGCTGGGAAACCCACCCCATTCAGGATGGATGTGTCTTGGACTCTTGGTGTCCCAAACCTTTTATGGCATTGAATGAGTTAGCAGGATTTTTTCCTTTTAGAAAATTCAAATGTGTATTATGTATAGAATTGACCAAGTTTCCTAAAAATAGAAGAGATTGAAATGGTTTGTCATAAGACAGTTCATTAATGCATTATGTATTAAAATGGACCAAATTTTCCTAATATTAGTAGAGATAGAAATAGTTTTTTACAAGTGCATTATTTAAAATTATTTAGAACTTCCAACCTTTTATCCAAAAAAAAATGTATTTAGAACTTGATGACCACTTTGTCATTTTAAGAAAAGAAAGGAGAGAGAGCTTCAAGATTTTCTTTCTCAACTGTTTGACATTCTTCTCACAAAGCAGGAGAGAAAATAAAAGGAATAATCAAATTTTCTGTTCTTACTGAAAAAAATGTTTTATGTATTATATAATTTTATGATATGTAATTAACACATTTTTAAGATTTGAACAATCTTACAATGATTGCAATGCATCTTCTCTTTACATAGAGCAATGGGATGTGGTTTCATGTAGACGCTGCATATGCTGGAAGTGCCTGTATATGTCCAGAGTACCGCCAATACATTGATGGTGTTGAAGAAGCTGACTCATTTAACATGAATGCACATAAATGGTTTCTAACAAATTTCGATTGTTCAGCACTTTGGGTTAAGGTATGCCATCATATACTTGTCCACATGTCACCATTAAAACCTAAAGTCCATACTTCAATTCTTTATTGTACTCATTACTCCATATGTATATGTAGAAGAGGGTGTTTTTTTCCCCCTTCTTACTTTTGTCAATTCATGACAACAGGATAGAACTGCCTTGGTTCAGTCCCTATCGACAAATCCAGAGTTTTTGAAGAATAAAGTAAGTTTTTTCTGACATCTTCTTGAATCTTGATATTCTTGTGCAACAGTGGTGAACAAAAATCTATAATAAAAAAAAAAAAAGAATTTCCATGTAATGATGTGCCAAGGGTTTTGATATGGCTAGGGCAAAGGGGTGGCAACTTTATGTCATCTTTAATGACTTCTTATATATATATATATATATATATATATATATATATATATATAAAAGGTGTGTTCTCTAGCCAATTTTGTTACCTCTTAAGGTTTAATCACAAGCTCTTTGAATAAATTTGATTTTGCATAATTTGCTGTGTTTTTGCACACGTGTCAAAGTGATAATAAGCTGAGATCAGCCAATCAAATTGGTTTATAATTTAAACTTATTGCCTTACAGACTTAGAGGCAGTTGAAAGTCTTTTTTAGGGGAAGACTTCATTTTGCTCAGGATGGTCATATGAACAAGCTTTAGATTGAATTAAAACTGGCTGGCCTGATCTGGTAGGGCCAGCACCATTCACCATCCCTGATCATGGTAGATAACCTAGCATCTATGAAGCTACCCAAATCATAGATAATCCTCTTACCATATTTTTGCATTAGAGGACCATCGGAATGCCCAATAATCATGCCAAACATGGAGGCTTTCCTTGTTACCAACTATAAATATTAAGAAATTCCTGGCACCAGCCCTGGCTTGAAGTAGCTTCCTCCACCTCCAAGAGCAATCTTGAGGAATTTTAATATCTCATAGGTTTTTTTTTCCCCTGAAAATATAATTCTGTACTCACACCACCGAAATGGATCCAGCAATTGCAAATATATCCCAAATGTGCCTCAAAATTTTTGTTTTGTTCCAATCTGACAGCTTCTTGAGTCCTAGACCTCCTTCTTGTTTAGGTCTGGCCAGCACCTCCCAAGCCACTTCCGCTCCCTTAATCTTAGCATCTTTATTCTTTTGTAAGAAAGCATTAAGCTTATGTTCAACTGGATTTATGACTTTCTTTGTTAAGATAAAAATACTTGACCAATAGACCTGAAAACTGAACAAAACAGTTTGAAATAATTGCAATCTCTCAGCAAACGATAGCATTCCAAGAATTTATCCTTGCAGTGATCTTCTCCACAAGAGGCAAATAATCGTTTTCACTGAGTTTCCCAGATATTAGTGGATCCCCAAATACCTAACAGGAAGTTTACCTTCCTTAAAATCCAACTCAATTACAATTTCTTGCTTAATTTCCTCATTGATGCCTGCCATGAAAACCTCAGTTTTACTACAATTTACTGACTGGCTTGATAAGTGCTTGAACTGATTTAGCATCGTTTGGGTAATTCAGTCTCCACCTTTTCTCCACCAAAGATAATTAAATCATCAGAAAAACAAAGATAAGTATAATAAATCTTCTCATATTTAGGATGAAAAAAAAAACTCATTCACTTCTTGGCAGCAACTTGCATCATTATTGAGGAAACCTCCATGCTCATATCAAAGGGCGAGATCAATTGCTTGCTTCTTTTAGTGGTTATCTTTTTGACTGGTTTCAGGCTTCGGGGCTCACATCTAGGTGATTCTCTCCCTTTGTTCCTTAGTTCTCTTTGCCTTTGTAATTAATCTTTTCTTTTTTTGTACTTCTTCTTTTCTCCTTGTACTTTTTGGACTGCTTCATGCTTCTTTTGCATGAAATAGCTTTTTCAATACATATCTTTCTTATTTATTAAAAAAGGGTGAGATAGGATCTCCGGGCCTCAAGCCTTTCTTTCCTTTAACCCACAAGGATGTCATTGATAACTACTGAGAACATAGGGGTAATGTTACAGGTCTTAATCCACCTTCTAAAATTCATTGGAACTCCAATTTCTCTCAAAATACCCACTACAAAGTCCCATTCTACCAAATCATAAGCTTCATCAAATCCACTTTGATTGCACATCTAGCTACTCCATTGTCTCTATGATAATTCCTGACCAATTCATGTACTAACAAAACATTATCAACTATCCTCCTACTTGGCAGAAAGGCACTAGAACTCAGAAAGCCATCAAGGAAAGCCTTCAATCTCTCTGCAAATATTTTAGATATACATTAATAGAGGACATTGCAACATGAAATAGGTCTGAACTCGTCTATCTTAGAACGATTTACAATTTTGGGAACCAATGTAATGTAATGATTGTAGAGTTTGCTGTTTGAAATCCTTTTTTAGCAAAGTCTATTCCTACTCACAATTTTCTAAGAAGCTTTGAAAAAATGAGAAGTAAACCTGTCCAGCCTAGGAGCCTTGCCACTGCCAAGTGAAAAAATGGCCTTCCTAATTTCCTCTTCAGAGACATCATTCTGCAACATTAATTTCTAGTTCTCTTTTATCTGAAAATTCTAAGCCTACACCACCTGACCATATATATCATTGATTGGCTCTCTGCTACTAGATCCCAACAAGTTCTTGTAAAAAATTTCTACTACGCCCTTGCTCCCACCAATGCTATCAACCCTATCCCCTTGATCATCCGCTAGACACTTAATCTGATTTTTGCCAGTCTAAAATTTTGTCACCCTACGGAAAAAAAGCTGTATTCTGATCTCCAAGCTTTAACTAATATATTCTTGATTTCTACCTAAAGAATGCCTCCGCAGAATGCCTTAGTGAAGATTACAAATTAAGCAAGCTCTCTTTCTATCAGTGTAGTTTTGCTGACCTGAGTTGCAGAGCATATAAACCTTTGAACCTCCTTTAACCCCAGTTTAGCTTGCTTTAGCCTATTACATAAACAACCAAATGTTCACCCTTAAATCGTTTCAATCTACCTTTAAGAGCCATCATTTTCTGGTATTCCTGATACATAGGTGTCCCCCTAACCTCCATCTTTCACGCACATTCCACTATCTACATGATCAGCCGAATGGTTAAAACTTTAAAGGGCTTTGGACCTAACTCACCCTAGGCATAAATGTTTTGTTTCTTGATTTGTAAGTTACATACACACCCAGTGGGTCTTAAACCTAGGACCACCCTCCAACCAATTATTATGGAAGAAGGAAGTGCCAGTAGAGCATAGCTCATTGGCACCCTAGGCATAATCTGCTCAAGCATTGCAGAATTATCAGAGACTCCTAGAACTAGAAACTCCACTTCTTTTTTCTCTTTCTTTTATTTTTGATGACGTGGAACCTCACCTAGATTGCTCAAACTAATGCAAGCACTTCTCATTTACTACTACTCCATCCAACGTTTTTGCAATGTACTCATTAGCCTCCCTTTTGTTACTCCAAGCATAAAAACAACTAGTGTAAGGATGATCAACCAAATCTGACTGGTGTAATCAAGAATCCAAATCAATTTCATACCCATTAGCCTCTCCATAAAATCTTTCACCCTCCTCTTGAATACTGTTGAAGTCACCTGTTGTGAACCAAGCACCATCCTGCACCTTATTTTTTAAGCCAATCATACCTTTTCAAAGTTTTCCCGTCAGTAGGTCAGAGTCGGAACCATATATGAAAGATATATATGACATAAACTCTCCACGTAGCAGTATACACTGATGTGACATGCTAATCACACTGAACCTCAAACACTCATATTTTACCAGCCCCATGCCAAGTGTAAGTACCAATATTTTCCCATCCCCCTACAGCATTTTCTTTGCTGTCAAAGCATTCATCTGTTTTACTCTAGTTTCTATTAAATCCAGCAAACAGATTCTATTTCTGATCACCGTAGCTCGAATCTCCTTTTGCTTGAAGGGGCTATTAGACCCCTACGTTCCAAAACAGAAAATGCATTTGCCTTGAGCAAGGGGCTGACCTGTCTCACCCTCCAAATATGGATGTACAACACCATCATCACTACCTTCACCACACTTCTTTCTAGAGGTCCTGGAAAAACTATTTAGCATTTTAGAATCACATCTTCAATAAACTGCTGCAAAGTAATATGAATTCCAAAACTATTTACCCTTTTAAAATCGGACCTACTTCTGATTTATTATTATCACTTGCTGATTCTACATTGACAACTGCATATTGAATGAGAGTGATTTATGCCAGACAGTATCAAAAAGGAAGATAAAAGGGGGAATGAAAAAAATGTAAAAGATATACCTAATAATTAGCACTTAGGGTTTGGAATCAACACCAAGCAGAAAAACTTTAGAATCAGCACCCAAGTTGCTAGGAATCAGCACCCAGCAATTGCAAATTTTCTAATACAAAATTTCATTCACCAATCTGCCTTACATGTTTACTTGAAACTTTTTAAATAGGCTTTCAATCAGTACATTGATAAGGAAAGTAATTCAAATTATATCAATGAAATTTCAAAATCTGAAATTCAAATTAGCACTAATCCTGGTGCATCTTGGTGTCTGCACTAGAGTGTTGATATTTGATAGTGGATTGCCATGTGGTTTGAGATTAAACATTCCTGTGATTTTTTTAGTGTATTAATTTGTTTTCCTATACAACTTTTATGATTGATTTTGCAAAATATATTTCAGGCATCTCAAGCAAATATGGTTGTGGATTACAAGGATTGGCAAATTCCTCTTGGACGTCGCTTTAGGTGTGCCTTTGAACATTTTCCCCAAAAGAAAGACATTTATGTTTTGTTGATGTGCTATTCATGTTATACAATTATATCTGATAGGGGTTAGGCTTGTGACTAGATACTCCTCTCAAGACCTTTCTTTGAGTTAGGGGCTTTAAGTGAATTTAGAGTGTTTTGGAGGGAACTTAGGAAGGCTATTTGATGGAAATTATCTTTAATTTGACAGCAATTTATAACTTTAAGGGCCTATTTGCAACACTCACAAAACCGCACAAATACAAATATTCTCAAAACCTCTTACAAACATAAGCTAGCCCAAATTCCCATTAAACCTAAAGCAAACTCTCAATACGAACTTACAAACTCACAAACAAGACTCACAATCCCAAAACTCTAATACACCTAACGATAATGGTGCTCTCTCACTTAAACAAATAACAAACATCAAAATACTCTCTAAAGAAACCTATTCCATATTCTTTCAAGAGTCTTCTCCTCTCCACATGTACACCAGCTACCCCATTCACACCTATACTTCACCTTTATAACCCTCCTCCAAAGACGATCTCTCTCAATCCCATATCTCCACAACCATTCTCCTAACAATTCTTGGTTAAATATTCTCAAATTACGAACTCCCAAACCCCCAAACTGCAATGGTTCACAAACCTAAGCCCAGTTAACCAGGTGGAAATTAGGTTCCTCACCAATCCCACTCCATAAGAAATTACTCTGAAGCTTCTCAATATGGTTAGCCACCTCCACAGGAATAGGAAAGAGAGAGGAAAATCCCACTCCATAAGAAATTCCTCTGAAGCTTCTCAATATGGTTAGCCACCTCCACTGGAATAGGAAAGAGAGGAAATAAGTAGGGAACCTAAATTTTATCTGTTTAACTGGTCTTAGGTTTGTGAACCGTTGCAGTTTGGGGGTTTAGGAGTTCATAGTTTGAGAAGATTTAACCAAGAATTATTAGGAGAATGATTGTGGAGATATGGCACTGAGAAAGATCTTTTTTGGAGGAGGATTATAGAGGTGAAGTATTGGAGTGAATGGGATAGATGGTGTACGAAAGGGGTGTCAGACCCTTATGGTGTGTCTCTGGAAATCTATAAGATGGGAGTGGTTGATGTTTTCCCGGTTTATACATTTCGATGTGGGTGATGGTACTAGAGTAAAATTTTGGCATGACTTGTGATGTGGTGATTGTCCACTTAAAGAAGCCTTCCTAGAATTATATAGAATTTTCTGTGATAAGGAATCTTCTATGGATGAGGTTATGCATTTCCCTAATGGGACACTTAGTTTTCTAGATTAGTCCAAGATTGGGAGCTGGATCCCTTTACTGCTTTTATGGATTTAATTTATTCCACCTCAGTGAAGGGTGAGGATCTTGATAACCTCTGTTGGAGGCGAACAAAGGTTGGTGTGGCAAACAAAGGTTGGGATAACCTCTTACCCCAAATATCAGCATGTCATTTCCTTGGAAGTTGGTGTGGCAAACAAAGGTTCTTCCTAGGGTAGCTTTCTTTTCATGGACTGCTGCCTTAGGGAAGATTTTATTGATTGAAAATTTACAACAGAGAAGTATTATTGTGCTAGAATAGTGCTGTATGCTCAAATGTAGCGGGGAGTTGGTGGATCACCTGTTTCTTTACTATCCCATAGCTTATGATTTATGGACAGTGGTGTGGAGTTTGTTTGGTCTTCTATGGGTTATGTCACAGAAAGTCCTTGATTTATTGGTAGGATGGCAAGGTTTTTTTGATGGAAATTGAAATATTGCTTTTTGGAGGGCTGTGCCGCATTGCATCATGTAGTGTCTTTGGCGTGAACGAAATGCAAGATTCTTTGAAGGATGTAAACGGTCTATTCTTGAGATTTAATCTCTCTTTTTTCACACTTTACTAGATTGGAATGTTGCTTTCAAATCTCCTCCTTGTTACTCTTTATTAGATATGCATAAGCATTGTAATTTGAAAGATTGATTGTGATGCTCCCTACGTACATCGCTGATGTACATGGGTGATTATATTTTGGTTCAATAAATTTTTGTGACTTATACAAAAAAAATGTATCTCTTGGGCTAAAAGTCATCAAATCCTTTGTAGCACTCTCTTTATATAAGAGTCAATACCATTCCTTGGTGGACTAGATATACCTTCCTTAGTACTTTCTATATATAAGAGCCAATATATTTTCCGGCCTAGAAATACCTAGTGGAAAATGAATACCAAGTCACTTATTTAACAAGGAATAACTTTCCTTCTACTCGAAGAAAACCCAAATCAAGTCAATATAGAATTTGAGACCATAATTAACCATACACTATTTGGACTGTTAGTGACAAGTGGACCTTTAATGGTGTTGTGCTTCCCTGCATTCAGATTAAGAATTTATTTTGAGATTATTGTATGAGTGAGAAGCTCCTGTTTGGTTGCGAAGCTCCTGTTTGGTTGCATCCAGTTTTCTTCTTTTATAGATATTATAAATCAGCTGAATCTTGTATGTATTCTATAGGTGATCCTTTTTGTACATTCTGTATAGTTAAGGTCTTTCATTTTGTGTGCAACTCATATTTAACTACTGAATTTTTGTATGCAACTTCCTATTTCTTCCCCACTATTTGCCCTCTCACTTACCACTGATATTGCAACAGTTAAGGCTTTTGCTCGTTTGGCTTATAAATTTTAATCCAGACTCTTTCTAGGAGCTCATAAATTACAGACACTCAACATACGCACTCACACTAAACCTTAATGATTTATAATCAATCATGTGCTATATTTCCATTTACTGATCCGTATGCTGATTCCCAGATCATTGAAGCTTTGGATGGTTCTACGACTATATGGTATAGAAAACCTACAGTGCTACATAAGAAACCACATCAATTTGGCTGAACATTTTGAAGGCCTCATTGCTCAAGATCCAAGATTTGAGGTAATGGTAATCTTTATGAACATATTTGTTTGATACTTTGATTTGATTTAGTAGTCTTTTAAGTCCTAGGAGCCCATTATATATTCTGAAGTTCAATGTAATTTTATGTACGTTTCATGTCTATAGTTAATTCAAGTGATTTTCTGCAAAAAGTGTTTTGGATTAGTGAACAAAAATTCATGTTTGCAGGTTGTTACCCCTCGGATATTTTCATTAGTTTGTTTCCGGCTTCTGCCTCCTCGAAACAATGAAGATAACGGCAATAAATTGAACAATGACCTATTAGAAGCAATAAACTCAACTGGGAAAATTTTCATTTCTCATACAGTAAGATTTTTTTTTTTTTTTTTTTTTTTTTTTTTTTTTTTTTTTCTGGTGACATTCATAATGGTATTCTTTATTGTCCTCATTTAGAAAACAAAAAATAGTTATTTGCTTCCATGTGATGACTTTCAGTGCATGAGCTAAGTTCCTTGCATGTGACAATTATTTGCAGGTCCTTTCAGGTAAATACATACTACGTTTTGCTGTAGGAGCTCCATTGACAGAAGAGAGGCATGTCACTGCAGCTTGGAAGGTTCTGCAAGATGAGGCATCTGTCCTGCTTGGAAGATTGTAGGATAAGTTCATCAACAGTGTCAAAAATTAGTTGATGACATCCATTACTTGTACTTCATGACACCAATTTGTGAATTTTTCCCCTACTCTGTTCTTTTCATATCTCAAAAAAATAATAATTCATTTTCCCATAAGTCATAAATGGGAATTTTCTTTTGATTGTGTTGATTGACAATTAGTACTCTGAAAGTTTCAAAACATTAACATTTGGGTAGACTTGCTGATCTGGCTTTGGTCTGACCTAACTGAAAATAACCAGAAAATTAAGGTTTCTAAACACGTGTAATTTTCTTCTCATATGACCAGAGATTTTTGTAGTAGTAACACCCCAAATTCCAAAAAATGGACAATGAAGTAGGCAAGGGGTCCTGGGCTTTGAATTTGTAATCTGAACAAGGAAGGAGCTAGTTTGAATTTTGAGTCTTTGACAACCAAAAAACATGGGAGGAAAATAAAAAAGGGGACACGTGGATGATCTTATGACCGTCACATAGTAGATTGAATGAAATTTCTTCCAAACCACTTTGGAAGAAAATTTTATTCTTTAGAATGAACGAGTTTTAAGGAACCTGTCTGATTTGAAATATTGTTGTCACTAGACTGGGCTTGAGTCCAATTGTGCGAAGTTGGGCTGGATTGACTAGTTGGGATGGCACAGACGCATACTTCACCGCATGGCCCAAAAGAAAAGAAGGGAAACTTTCATTGGTTTTTATTTGGGCTTACCACTGACATGACCCAATAAGATAAATAAACTAATAAATTTAAGTCTTAGCAAATAGAATCCAGTTATGTAAAACCCTTAAAAACGCAAAATAGATAACATTGTAGCTAAAGAGAGGGAACAAAACTAGCTCCATCCGGTTCTATATTTTGCATAAAAGTATTCACATAATACTAAAATGCTTATCTAAATATATAAAAGCACGGTAGCTTATGTAAAACTTTTTCTCACTTTTTTATTAACTGTCTCTCTTCTTTTTCTTTTTCTTTTTTTTTTATTTATTTATTATTAACTCTGTTTCTCTCTTCTGAACTAACAAGAAAAAAAAGATTCTTTTAATATGATGTGATGTGTTTTTTTTTTTTTTTGGAGAAGATGTGAAGTGTTGATTGGGTTTGTTGAGAAAGAAAAATATTATTTTAATATGATATTTTTAAAATAAAGAATCGGATGTAGTGTTTGTTATAAAAGTGGTTATGCAAAAAAAAAAAAAAAAAAAAAAAAAAAAAAAGTGTAAATTTTTGAGATCTAAAAAAGCATATAATTTTTTTTTTCATAATTAGATGAGAATGCACTAAAGAGCATAAACGGCTTTAAAAAATATATAAAAATTTCTCATAAACTGTGCTATTATTTATCGTCTGCTTGTGTAACAAGAGTAAGTCTTTTCCCAAAAAATAAATAAATAACAAGAGAAGTACAAAACTGTGCTACTATTTATTATTAAAAGCTTTAACTTATACTCTTTTCTTCTATTTTTGTTAAGTGATCTTTATGCGTTCTTAAGAGCATATTGGGGTACAAACACTCCTAGTTGCTATTTTATAACCCAAGACAGCAAAAATCCACTCTATTTGGGTTTGTATACCTAAAAAAATTTGCAACCTATGAATAGTAAAAGATTGCATATATGCAACCTTATTATTCATAGGTTGTAAAGAAAAAAAATTAATATTTAATCTTGTGGTTGTGTGCAAAGAGAAAAAGATAGTGGGAGGAAACAAATAGATAAGAATACTTTTTATTATTTTATTAGGTGGTTTATATTATTTTATTGAATTGTATGTAAAAATAAAAACTGAGATGTGGAGTGAGTTGTAAAATGAGTTGGTAAAATAGATAAAGTAGTGTTGAAGATGCAAAATAGGTTTTTTTTTTTTTTTTTTTTTTGCATCCTTAGATGCTAGTGCTCTAAATTTATATTTCACGTTACCTTCACTGGTGAAAAAAATATTGTAAATGAATTCTGCGAAAAATATAACTGTTGTAAATGGGAAAAAAAAATCACAATAATGCTCCAAAAAAAACAAAAAACAAAAAACACCAATTTGTTTGCATTGTGCTAAGCTTTGGCCAATTTGCACAACTGTGAGTGTGCGTGGTAATCACCCATTGTGACAGATACCTGAAGATTGTGACTCATACCTGAGAGGAGCATCCAAGAGAGGAACATATGGTAAAAAGCTTGCTTACGGGACCATATATATCCTTCATTCTCCAAAATGGTTGTTTTCTTTGTGACTAAAAAAGAAAACAAAAAAAGAATGGTCATTTCTAGTGATTGAAGTGTGCATGCATGAGTATGAGAGTCGAAAATTAAATGAATAAACAATGCTTGACCAAATAGAACAAAAAGAATGAAAGTGACTGAAGTTTGTGATTGAATATATAGATATCCTTTGGAATGTACACAAATTTTCAATTTTGTTGAGAGGGAGGAGGATTTGGGGATCAGATTCTACATTGGAGAATATTCAATTTGAGTAAGAAGGAATTTTTAGTTTGACATATTCCAACGGAGCTGCTATATATATTTAATGTTTATCCACTCATCTTCATGTATTTCATGAACCATACATTAAGAATATTCATTGTATAACTACAATTTTTTATAAAATAAAATAAAAAGTTTATATAGTTTCTATTTGCTAATTTGGATTTTGTTTCTTTGTTGTTTTTGGAGTAAAGGAAGTGCAATAAATAAATCAAACTAAAGTATTGCAATTAGAGCATCCACAGCAGTAGATCTATAATTTTAGCTATTTAGCACTACCAAAACTTGCTTTATCTATTTTACCTACACACATGCTGCAGCAGTGGATCTATTTTAGCTTTCAACACAATAAAATAATATATCTACTACAATAAAATAATATATCCACTCCAATAAAATAATACATACTACTACCAAAAAAACACCACAAATGGCACAATCCACAACCACTGCCAAAGAACAACCACCCAACAACAACTACACAAACGGCACAATCCACTTTTCCATTGCCAAAGAACAACCACCCACCAACAACTACACAAACCCAGACCACCATCAAACCCACCATCTGAGCTTGATCGAGAGAGAGAAGACCAGCCATCGCCATCGTCATCGCCGATCACGCCATCGCCGACCCACTATTTATCTTATGCTCCAGACCAGCCATCGCCGATCATGCCATCACCGACCCACTAACCCACACCATCCACGAAACCCACCGACCCATGCCATCGCCAATCACGCCATCCACGAAACCCACCGACCCACACCATCGCCAATCACGCGAAAAGAAGAGAGAAAAGATAGCGAAGAGGTAAAGAAGGAAGAGAGAGGCTGAGACGAAAAGAAAGAGAAGGCAGAGAGAGAGAGAGAGAGAAAAAGAATATTTTAATGGAAAAGGGGGAGAGAATTTAAATAAAATATTTTTTTTTTTTTAGCTTTGCGCTACAGTGCACATCTATAGATAGATTGACATTGTAGTTGAACATCTAAATTTTTTACTTATGCCTCCACTGCTGTAGCGTGATTTTTGTGATCAGTGGTGCTAAAAAATAGCAATATAGCTATTTAGTACCACTTCTGTGAGTGCTCTTACAGGCAAAGCTAAGATTTACTTCTAGAAGGATCAAAATTTAGAATTTACACATGCTCACATGCATAAATACATATATAAATAAAAAATATATATACATATGAATACACACAATATAATATACACTGAACTTAAAAATTATTAACCTATAGAAATTAAATAAATAAAAACTAAATTAATAAAGATTTTTTTTTTCTATTTCTTTTTTTCATCGATCCTAGTTTCGCTTTTATGTTTTAAAAACTTAGAGACGATAAAATAAGGAAGAGATGATAGTTTGTAAAATATATTAATGGCAAATATATAAAAGAATTCGTCATCAATGGAATCAAATTATAAGAATGTTGTTGGGTGATGAGGAATTTCTCTCTTCTTCCTTTTTATTTATTTATTGTTTTTCATTTCTTGAAAGGGCAAGACCACCCTTAGGGAAAATAATTTTATGTTCACCACATATAACGGTGACACCAAATACTAGCTCCACCCTCAGGCTTCGCCTTTAATTTCAATCAGTCTTGCAAATTGTAACGCACGAGTCATAGGTGCTGATTTTTTTTAGGGAGAATGAGTAAGTATGATCCCAAGAGAAAGGGATAGGGGAGAGACATAATGCATGAAATTACATGAGCATATATATAAGCATATCCAATTTCCTTCATCTTGTTTTGCTGACAAAATATGCCATAATGAAAGTGTTACAGATGATGAATTTGTTGAATTGAACCAAAGAAAAGAAGAGAAAAGAAACTGCCACAAGTTGGAACCATAGACCATCCTAGTAGCACTAATAATATTCTAAGAATCACGGTATCTAAATTCTAATAAAAAAAGGTGGAAAGATTTGTGATTTCTAATGGCAAAACATAATCCTTTAGGTATCAAACCACTAACATTAATTATTAATATGGTACTTGGGAAGAACCTGATTCTTCGGATGTTGTAGTAGTGAAACTTATGCATTCAAGAATGGATTTATTCCAATAGTAACTTCAATTCAAAAGTTATTTTGAAGTATATATGTGTTATTCCAGCTTGTACAACACGAGTAGCTTCGCAACTTGATGAGCTATGAGGTCCTATTGAGGGACAAAAAATTCCTATTGGCAGGGTTTAAATGTTACTATATTAATTTGGCCAAGTTTAGACCTGAATTATCAAATTTTGAGCTGAAAATTAATTGCAGATGTCGTTCATTGAATCATTAGGAGAAAGATTATACCAAAACTTTGTTATATATGTCCATGCACACAAATACAAGCAAGCTCCAGCCAGAGTAAATCATCTAAAAACCAAAGAAAATACTTCAATAATGATAAAAGTAAGAAAACCAAAATTATTTTAAGTTATATGATTAAAGCAAATATCAAAATAAAAAATCATAGTAGATTATAAAATAATTCTAAAGTAACTAATGAAACTTCTTTTAGATTTTGATGGAGAGAATGGTGGGGATGGCCATGGACCAGGTTTAGGTCAGGTATACCCAAACTCAACACAAAAGGTTTACCCATGAATACCCAATTCCCAATATTTGTTAAGTGCTCGTACCCAATTTTTACTCAGATTTTTACCTATGGATGCCCAAACATGACCCGAACCCGGTTTTTTTGGGTTTTTATTTATTTATTTTTTGTTATTCTTGTTGAGAAATTGATACATGTAGATTTGGTTCTTGTATTTTATTTTTCTCTATTTAAAGAGAGGGGATTAATTACTTAATTTATTTGTCTTAAACCTTTTTTTTTTTTTTTTTTATCTAGTGAAATAAAACTATGTTTTAAATCAAAATGTTTTTTTTTAAAGGTGGGAAGGTCGGGTAATACCCATACCTAATTCGCCAAATTTGGATATGAGTAAAACTCGCCCTTGATGCCCGAATTCTTATCGGGTAGAGTAATACCCACAATTATCGAGTTGTGTCGAGCTAGGTTCCCATAACCAAAAGGGTTTTTGCCATCCCTAATTGAGAGGTGTCAAATTGAATCAATCTTAAGCGAGGTGGCTGATGTGGTAACTCGAACTGATTAGTCATTAACTTGGCCACAACACCTAAAAGCCTTGTGAGCACAACACCCTAGGAGTTTATATGCCTCAGTCAAGTGGGCTCCAAGGTGAAGGGATGGAAGTCACCACTTTGTTTAGGTCTAGTAACCAATTTGGTCTACGATGTAGAGGTTTATGCACTAGACATTGAGTCTGGAGTAAGGGAAGGGCTTATACACAAAGTCCACTCGACCTAGTGGGTCAGCCTCCACTATTGTCATTAGGCCATTTTTAAAGAAGGAAATTATTAAGAGAGTCCTAACCCTAATCACACACTTTGCAATAAGTAAAACACACAAGAAAATATTTTCAAACACACATCAAGCAAAAAAGGAAACCTTTCAAAATTCAAATTATCATATTCTATTAAATAGGGAAGTCAACAATCAAACCAAATCAAACATGCTAGAAAAGATCTTATTCAGGTAACGAATTAAAATTAAAACTACTATGGAAATGTTGACTAATCAAAGCATGGAAAGTAATTAGTTGCCATTTATTACTTAGTCTTAAGAATTTAGAGTCAAACAAATCACAAGGAATATATAAAATACTCAATTTAATCAAAACATCATTTTTTATCTATCCTGAGTTCGAGCGCATAATCGAACATGCATACATAGGTGTAGGTATTATGTCTGTATACATACTTTTCAATGGTGTGTACACATCCTAGCATAGAAACATAAATTATACATTTTAAATTTAATTGCCCAAAGTTTAAGTATACAAATAAAGAAAAATATGAAGAAAACACCCAAAACTAAACAAAACCAAACTATTGTTAGCTTAAACACATATCAAAGAAAGATCATAATCATCAAACAAATTAAATATGCATACTCAGACTAACATCAAATAAAGAATCATGTTGATCCTATCTAGTAGAGTAGAAAATCATAGAATAGAAGCTTACCTTGCTTATGAATCACTATTTTAAAGCTTTAAAGTGACCTCTTAGTGCCTACAATAACAATGTTGGATTGAAATTACAAGGAAAGATGAAAAACACTATAGAACTTTGAAACTAAAAAAACAAAAGATTTGAAAAAAAAAATGTTTTGAAAACATGATTGAAACCACTTTATGCCTACTAGTGACTCTTAGAGAGAGGTTTTGAAGATTAAAAACATGCAAGTATGCTTGTGAGAGAGACTAGAGAAAGAAATTTTTGGAAGTATAGTAGCTAAAAAAGAAAAGAAAAAAAACTCTCCTTAAAAGTGATTTAGAATGGGGGCATAAGGTAATAATTTATAGGTTGAACACTAGAATTTTGAAGGTTGTTGGAGGTTTCTACAACCTCCTATACTTATGGGCGTCATACCATTGAAGATTGAAGTGTTTGACACTCAAATATGAAAAAAAAAAAAAAAAAGGTTCTGGGACATAGTTACATACGAAGCCTCAAAGCTTGTATTTGTAGCCTTAAGCTTGCACAACAACCTCACGCAAAATCATACTTTCTTGACAACACTATTGTCCTAACTTCAAATGAGACTTACTTACTTATTCTAAATCCAAATTGAGTCAAATTTCTATCCATTTTAAAGCTCTAGATGTCTACCTTCCAATGGAAAAAAAAAAAAAAAAAAAAAGCTTACTTAAAATTGTGAGAAACGTTTATCATTTTCAAAGAAATTTTGAGCATTTTTTTTAGTTGTAATTACTTCCAAACTATTGAGTTGTACACTTTTGACTTGCATATGAAGCTTGGTCACATATGCAAAACTCCAAAGACAAGTAAAACCATCATTGACAAATTGTGCCCCTAAAGGAAAGTGTGAAAATCAAAACTTAAAATCTCCATTCACAGAAGTCAAGAGCCAGAAGTTATAATCTCACCAACTATAGGGCTAATTCTTGAATCTTACCCATGATAACGACATCAACACCCATTAAGACCACAACCAAGATAATGACTACAATTAAGGAGCAATTAGACAAGTCATTGTCACCTTTTGCATGAAAATTGTTATAATTCAAATCAATGTATGCGAGATGCAAAAATAAATTTAACAAACCCCAACAATCATTCGAGATAACGATCATGAAACAACAATTGAAAAGTATGGTAAAAATTATACGAGAGCTAAGATAGATATTGGAAGTAATGCAATGGCTCTTACCTCAATAGGTACAGTCGTTACGTTGACAACAAACTAATGAGATGAAGACCTAATCACAGTGATTATTAAAGTACTCGTCGTGCCTATTTGGGTTACACATCAAGTATTTAACTGCACACTCTACTGTTGTCGTGTAGTATGCCACCTTCAACGAGTCCTCAAACTTAAAATCACTACTTCAATTCATCTCTTCATCAATCTGGACATTCGGAGGTTTGTTTTGGTGATTGAGGATTTGAGAATTTGGATTAGATAACGTGGATAATAGTCTTCTTGAAGCGCAAGTTTGTGGTAGATGGTGAGCTTGGAGTTAGAAGCAATGAGCAGAAAATAAAAAGGGGAGGGGGGGAGGAGAAGAGAAGGGTGATGAGTTTTATGTTTTTATAAATTTTCATATTTACTACTTTTGTGTGTGTGAAGAATACGTTGTTTCATTGTAGGTTAACATTGAAGTTTTGACAGATTCCAATCAAAGGGTTAGATTGACATCGTTTTAGTACTCGATGGTGTGAATTGCAAATTTTAAAAGTTAATTGATCGATTTAGAAACAATTTCAAATTTAAAGGGTGTAAAGTATTTTACTCTAACAAATATTATATGTATTGCGAAATTCTAAAAGTCAATATTTTTTTTTTCCTAATCAGGATATTCAGATTTTTTTGAGTGTTTGATTATTTTCTCAGATGTATGCAGTCCATCTGTCCTACATGTACCTAGTTATTGCAGGAAGAAATCCTATGTAAAAGTCAGTCTCTTATATTGTCCACAATGAGAGAAATTAAGCTTATAAACTACACAACAAATTATTCAATCAACAATATTAATCGTATGCAAGCGTTGAAAAGAAACCTATAAAAAGATATCTTTTTATTCTTTAAATGGTTTTTAATTATCTTTCTTCCTTTGTGTTTATACACAAGTTGGACCATGTGATTCGTAAGGCCTTACGCTATGCATAAACTAATATTATGATTGTATATCTCTCACAGAATTATTATATATTTAGTTTTTTTTTGGTTTGGATTGAACTTAGTGATTAAGAGAAACTCAAAGTCACATGGATTAATTAAATTCACGATTTCATTACCATAAAACAAAACACCTGTCCTCCCTAATAACTTTTATATTATTTTCCTTTTCATGTTTTATCACTTAAAAATAATCTCAGTCAAAGTATCCATCTGAATTTTAGAAGAGTAATGTACTCCAAATTTTATTACATAAATCCAACAAATCAATTTATCAACTCATAACAAAAAAAGAAAGTAATTGAAATTTTATTTATATATATTTTTGACATGATACTAATCATATTTATTATCTTGGTTTATAATTCTTTTAAAATAAAATGTCTAGTTTATTAATCCAAAAAATAAGTACTAGTATTCTTCCATTTTTTATTTTTTATTTTTATAGGAAAATCTTTAGCGGGTGGTTAGATTTTTAAGAGGGACGGTTTATCTAGAATATACACACAACACAAGGACGCAGGAGACAGGACCACCACAGAGGATTATCCATCAAAATCAAAATCCCAAATTCGAATTTCTGCGTTTTTAGTTTTTACGATTCGTTTAAGATTTTTGTTTGCCTGTTTTTAGTTGAAATTCATACTCAAAAAAACATGATGTGGGACGAGTGGGACGACAACGTAAACACCGACCACGAACAATCCGACCGACAACAAGACTCCCACCTTAATTTCGATTTCCTCTCTGCCTTGTCTAAACCCAAGGTACGCTATTTCACACCCTTTGTTCATTTCTTCTATTTTTTTTGCAAGTCATTTCTTCTAATTTTTTTATATTAATTTTGTTGTTTTTTTTTTTTTTTTTTAAATTTTTTTATTTGATAGGATTACTATAAGATATTGGAGGTGGATTATGATGCTTCGGACGATACCATTCGGTCCAATTATATCCGCCTAGCTCTGGTTTGTATTTTTAGTAAATTGTATATATATTTTTTATATTATTATTATTATCGAAATGTTATTATGATTTTACTAATAAATTACTCTGTAATTTTGTGCCTGAAGAAATGGCACCCGGATAAGCAAAAAGACCAGGACAGTTCCACTTCCAGATTTCAAGATATAAATGAGGCATATCAGGGTCAGTTTTTTATTTTTTTTTATTTGGTTAGTAAATATATCAATATTACAAAGTATTTATGTGTTTGTTTTGGTGCATTGCGTGATGGCATAATTTGTAGCATAGACATTGTACTAAGGCTTTCGATTTGATTTTTGCTGTTGAACCATAAGTGTTTTTAGTGAGTAAAGAAGATAAGCTACTTTACTGCTTGTGTATGTGCTTAGTGTCGTATATTTTGTTTAGAGCCGGTCTTAAGCCCGAAAAAAGGAGGGTTGTGGTAGTTTGATGGATAGTGTAAAATTTAGTCACTGCTACAAATACGTTTGTTGAGGATCCATGGCCAATCCCAAAAAATTTGGGACTAAGCTTGGTTGTTGTTGTAAATTGTAACAGTGTATTTGTTTGGGAATAAAATCTCTGTGTAGATGCATTTTTAATCTCATAAGAATTTCGAAGTTGAGTGAGTGGAGTGGATGTGTTGTTCAGAGGAGGTTCTGACTTGTGAGCTGATTGGAGCTTTTTTTTTTTGGTAAAGAGGAATATGCATTAAAAACTAGGAAGAAGATAGAGGTTCAGGACAACGCCTGTTAGAGTACAACCCTTGGCTATCAGCCTCAAACACATTCAAAAGGTCCACAGGCGGACTAGAAAACAAAACAAAGTCTAAAACTTGAGAACATCCTAAATTTGCTAAGCGATCTGCACAGCTATTAGCCTCGCGGTAGACGTGCCTGATGCGGTGCTGGGAAAAACTAGTGACCAATTGCCTGCAATCATCAAAGAGGGTAGAAAAAAAGGGAGTTAGAGTAGGTTGGGTTAGTAAACGCATCAACTATGGCTTTAGCATCTAGTTCTATAACAATAGCAGTCAAATTCATTTGTTGGCACAACAACAACCCGTCCCTGAGTGCCCAAAGCTCAGCCAAGAAGTTATCTGCCTTCCCAATTTTCCTGGCAAAACCCGCGACCCAATTTCCTGCGTCATCCCTTAGCAAACCCCCTCCCCCTGCTATGCCCAGCGAAGAATTGGAGGCTCCATCCGTGTTAAGTTTCATCCATCCCGGATCAGGTTTCTCCCAACGAACTTGCCTGGTAATCATGATTTTGGGATTCTTAAATCAGTCAGCACAATGAAAGAACTCTGTCGCTTGTCTGGCAATTTCCTTTGTAATTCTCGGATTAGGACTGTTTTTCTTGAACACTACATGGTTTCGCTGATTCCAAATTAACCAGATTGCAAAGAGAAACATGATATCCAAAGGAGGGTCTTTAGCAACCTGCCCTTTCCTATGGCTACCATTAGTCACAAGCCACTCCCCGATATCTTGGGTAAAGAAGGTGCTGTTTACAGCTTGGATTCCCAGTTGAAACCAGATATTTTTAATCACATGACAGTCACGGAGAGCATGGGTAATCGTTTCTACCTCTCTGTGTCACAAAGGACAGGCGGTGTCTAATGCTATACCTCTCCGAGCAAGGCAATCTTTAACTCCAATACTGCTGTGCATACACTTCCAAACAAACATTTGTATTTTTGGAAGTGTATGGAGCTTCCAAATCCACCTCCCAGGGAAGGAGTGCACCTCCGAGGAGCTTGTAGCTAGAGTGCATGCGCTCCTCAAATCAAAGGCACCTGATGACAATCGTTTCCAAGCCAATTTATCATCACCTCTTGTGATAACAGGGGTGGGGATTCCTTGTATTTCAGCTTTAATATCAGGGGGAAGCTCAAAAGGAACGAGGGACCAATCCCAACCACCAAAGCCAGCAACATCTTTAACCTTTAAGTCTAACGAATCTTGTGGAATATATAACTGGTTACGAGTTTGTGAATTAAATCCTACATGTTTTGTAGGTAGTAACTGGTTGAGTTTTTTCTTGAGTCTAATGTGTGAGAGAATAGGTAAGGTTTTTTTTTTTTCATGATATAGCTGATCAATGTATCAATATTTGTTATTGCTAAAATTGGTGAGTGGCCCCTTTTGCAGTTCGTGGTGAGTTTTGGGAAGAAGTAAATGAATTATTTTAAGGATTTTGGGTTCTAATTGTGGTATTGACACATGAATTTAAGAATTAAGATGTATGTATAAATGGATTTCCACAATGGTGGAGACTGCAAAGGTCTCATTATAGGGGCCTCCTTGTGATTACTGTTCAGCAAGGGTGTAAGATTTGTGGATTAAGAGGCATGCTCGGGGGTGTAGATTCCTCTGTTAATTTGATACTGTACTTGAGTGGATTGGTGTTATTTTCTTGAAGTGACAAATGTTGTCTTTGTCAAATTAACAGAAAATTTCCAGAGCCTATTGATTTTCTTGTGTAAAAAGATCAAATTGCTGCTTGGTCCAAACTTTGACTCAACCCTTGTATTGTTTCACGTATATGGTATGAACTTTTGAGCTGCTAAGTGTAAGTTTTCTGGGAAGTATCTGATTCGAAATGTGTGAAAATTTCATGTAATTGAGAAGCATTGAGAGAGAGACATGGGAAATACAAAAGAATGAGTGGAGAAATGGCAAGAGAACAAATTTGAGGAACATGATTTCATTGCAAAATATGTGTCACAGACCTTTCTTGTGCATTGCCTTGTCAATTCTTGTGAGTGTTCTAGGTATTTCCTTAATTTTTCCAATACACTTCCCATATAAATAGACTCACCCCTTTGCCAAACAGGTTTTCTAGAAAGTGCCTTATGGGGAAGTGGTTCCTAGTACAATGTGTCTTGGAATCTTCTGAATGTCCTGCTTTAGTGTTTCTATAACAACCCTCTTCATTTCCCTAAGGTTTTGTATCTATTATGAAATTTTTTACCAGTAATTGTTTCTAGTGAAATAAAAGAGTGATTACTTATTTGGGAAAGAGGTTGCTGCTGTACTCTGTATCTTCTCATACTATTCGGTAACTCAATAGGCCAATGACCCAATTCATCTAATGGCACCCTTCCTTGTGAAAAGCAAAGGGTGAGTATCAAGTCTTGGGTTCAACTCAAAGCAGCAACAGGTTCCCCCAACAAAAAAAAAAAAAAGGAAGACAAAACTCAATAAGATTAGCAACCAAGCACGACAGAGTCACTCAGATTCATTATGAGGTGGATATGGATGGAGGCTTGAAGTTGCAAGTAGAGTTTAGGATGGTCCAATCCCATCACTATCCCTAAAACAAGGTTGTTGAAATTAATGATTATGTTAGGATCAAGATGATGCGTGTTTAAGGTTTTATACAGAAAATGAGAAGGTGAAGAGGGATGTGGTTGAGGTAGGAACTGGTGGGAGTGATCCAATCACTTGTAATCTGATAGTAAATAGTACCCTAGACAGTATGTTATGGTGGAACAGAATATCTGCAACCAAAATAATCAATGTTGGGCCTTCAAGTTTATCTTGGTCCAAGGTATTGTATAATTCCATTTTTCCCTTATAAAAATCTTTATTATATAGGGACAACATTCACGTCTGTCTGTCTATGAAGAAGTCCACTTAGATGCCATTCCTTGACCTCTCAATCCCCATGTAACACGTCTTATTCCACGGTTTGATTGTGCCACAAGATAGGGTCCTTGACTTGACTGAATAGTAAATGAATAGTTATATGGATGTCAAAGGCTGTGTAGAGAGCATACATCAGCAGCTAATATTAATTCTTCACTTCTCTTCTTTTCTCAGCACATTATGCTCATTTCATAGAATTAGTAACAGCAAAAGAATAATTTAAGTAGCAATCTGTAATGTGTAACAATTTCTTCGTGTTTAACAAGCGTTTTTCATTTTATCCAACAGTCCTGAGTGATCCTGTCAAAAGAATAGAATATGACAAGAAAGGGATGCTTTACGTCTATGATTATAATATAATTGTAAGTGTTACTCCTATTTCCCTGCTCTACTAAATGTTAATTTTCCTTCATTTTTTTCTTATTCACCTTGTAATTTTTCATTTGTTGGCTGCAGGAATATCTCAACCGTTACAAAGGCCTTATATTAACATGCAATGGTCTTGGATTAAGGCATTCAATATGGTAAGTGGAGATAACAAGCACAGATCTCCTTCAATGCACTTGGAGAAACTTTTGTGGTGCGTGGCACAAATTTGTCGACACTTTAAACTGCATAGTTGGGGACGAGCGCTAGGTCGGGATGCATTAGTTAGTTTAATATTATGTTATGCTCATGTACAAATGTAAGACTTACCAACATTTTGTAACTTCGTCTTCTTGGCCATTTTACCTCTTCTTGGAGGTTTGTTGATTATATATGTCACCTCTTTGGGTAAGATATGGCCAGGACATAATACTTCCATTCTTATTTTTTATTCTACTGCAGTATTACGAAGTCTCACATGTATAATCAAATGATCATGCAAACTTTTGAACGAAACTACCCCCGAGAAAAACTAAGGATGAGAATAATAGACAGTTGAGCCAATGAAAACCAGTAGGGATGGTAAAAACATTTCACTTTGGGAGAAAGTTGCATATATATTAGATACCTTCTCTTATAATATCAATAATTATCTTATATATTTGATTAGATATATGTGTCATTCCAATCACGTTGTGTTAGCCCCACAGTTATGTGGGACACGTTATGAGAGAAAATACACGTATGATATATCTGATACATAAAGATACTTTCTCTTATGATACATGATTGCTTGACGTTAGATATGAAAAAATGTTAGATCACAGTACTTGGGAACTATGTTCCTAACCTAATGTCACTATTCCTTAAGGGAATGACCTCCTTGTGTATTATTTGGTGTTTGTGAATTGGGGTGATAGTTTTGTATTGTTACCATGAAAATGTGTTCTAATGCCGTGAAATTCTATTATGGTTCTTTTCATTTCATGACACCTAGTACAAGAAATCTACTATACATATAAAAGAAATTAAATAATTGGCAAAAGATACAAAAAGACTTAATTGAGTTTTTTTTTTTTTTTTTTTTTTTGAGAACTAAATACATTGTTCAAGCAGCCAATTTGATGTGCTCTAACATGAAATTACACTCATCATAAAACAGTTGGTCAATAAATTTCAGCTCCAAAGGGGTTTCCTTCATTTCTTTTGAATTGAGAGCATAAACTGAATTCTATCTTATTTTATAACAAATTGAAAAATATAGGAAAAATTAGCTGCAAATAAACTTTATAGTTTCACAAATAAAAAATAACAAATTACATTCTACTCTTTAAATTTTAACATTCATGTCTGAAGAAAAACTAAGCAAAGCTTGAGCTTGCAAGTGAATTAGATTTACAGAGATCAACAAGAAAAGAAGAAAAGAAGAACTGAGAGTGAGAGAAGAAACTGAGAGTGAAAGAAAGAAAGAGAATTCTAGAAGAAATGCTTGCTTAATCAATACAAAGTACAAATGGTTCAATATATACAACTGATTGACCTCATAACTGTATAATTACAGTTCCTTAAATCACGAAACTAATCCCACTAAATCAGGGAAACAGTTAAGCTCAATAGAAACTAACTGTCCTGCCTAAATCTAACTAACTCTAAGCCTAGGAGTGACAGCGTGGCATAGGCTCATTAATCCAAAACGGTGTCGTATAGATACTCTGTTTTTGTTGTTTGAAAAATTAGCCGTTGCTATTTGCTGATGTAGAGTTGGTTAGCACTTTTAGCTTGGCAGTGGCCTGAGGTTTAGCCTTAGTCTCAACATCCCCCCTCAAACACAAGGCTGAATCAGCCAAGAGTTTGCCACAAAGAAACAAAAAAGGAGGCCCAGGTAAGGGCTTGGTGAGAATATCAGCATAATTATCTTTCCCAGAGATGAATTTGACCCCCAAATCACGCCTAATAACATTCTCTCTGACAAAGCGATAATCAACTTCAATGTGCTTGGTCCTGGAATGAAAAACAGGATTGGAAGCTAAGGCAATAGCAGAGATGTTATCACACCAAAGGACTGGAATGTGATAAAGATACAAACGAAGCTCCTTGAACAAGGAACGAAGCCAGGACAATTCAGCAATTGTTGAGGCCAAAGCATGATATTCGGCCTCAGTGGAAGAACGAGAAACTGTGGACTGCTTCTTGGAAGACCACAAAATTGGATTAGAGCCAAGGAAGACCAATAATTCAGTTGTAGACTTCCTATCAAAAGGGTCCCCAGCCCAATCTGCGTCTGAAAAGGCTGAGAGTAAGAGGACCTGGAGAGAGATGTATGCCAAAATGTAAAGTGCCTTTGACATAGCGTAGAACACGTTTGGCAGCCTCCAAATGGGTAGTCGTGGGGTGTTGCATAAATTGGCACAATTGATGGACACTAAATGCCAAATCAGGGCGAGTGAAAGTCAGGTACTGTAAAGCCCCAACCATACTCCTGTATTCAGATGGATCAGATAAGCAAGTGCTAGTGTAAGGAGTAAGTTTGTTGGAAGAGCAAGAAGGGGTCTTAGTTGGCTTAGCATTCTCCATGTGAAATCTGTGGAGAATATCTGAGGCATACTTAGATTGACATAGAGTGAGACCAAACTTAGTAATACAATCTAGATTCCAAGGAAATAGGAAAGAGCACCAAGATCTTTCAATTCAAAAGAATGGCTGAGAGCTGCAACCAGATGTAAAATCTGAGGAGGATTATTCCCTATAATAATAATATCATCCACATAGACAAGTAGATTGATGGTGGTGTGAGAATTGTGATAAATGAAGAGAGATGAATCTGCCAATGAAGCAGTGAAGCCAAGATGAAGAAGCTAAGAGGTAAAACGCTCAAATCAAGCTCTAGGAGCATGTTTGAGGCCATAGAGAGACTTATGCAACCTACAAACTTGCTGGGGAAATTTAGAATCAACATAACCAGGTGGTTGTTGCATATACACCTCTTTGAGAATGCCATGAAGAAAGGCATTTGAAATATCCAATTGTCTAAGAGGCCAACTGAAACTCATAGCTATAGCCAAGATCAATTTGACTGTTGCTGGTTTAACTACTGGACTAAAAGTCTCAGTATAATCAATCACAGCTTGCTGATGAAAACCTTTGGCAACCAACCTTGCTTTATATCTAGCAATGGTGCCATCACTGTGCAATTTCAGTTTGTATACCCATTTGCAGCCAACCAAATTAACACCAAGTTTAGCAGGAACTAAAGACCAAGTCTGTTGCCTTTGTAATGCAGCAAATTCATCATCCATAGCTTTAGTCCATTGAGGATATTGGGAGGCTATTTTATAGGATGGGGGTTCAGTGTATGTGTAATCAAGTATGGCTTTGAAACATAGTTTAGGCTTGGTAATACCATTCTTGGATCTTGTTGTCATGGGATGAGTATTGGTGACAAGAGGTAAGGTAGGGATAATAGTATCTGTTGGTATAGGGCTGTGGTTTGTTGAGATGGTGTTGTGGGAAACAGTGGATGGAGGTTGAATGGGAGGTGTAGGCAAGTCGGATAAGAGGACAGAAGCATCATCAACATGTGGTATATGACTGGGAGGAGCATTAGAGGTGACAGGTTGGACTTGAGGCATAGGAGTGGGAGAAATAGTGGGTGAGCTATCTGGAAGAATAGTAGCAGAAGGTATATAAAGACCTAAAACAAAAGGTTGATTGGTAGAGTGAAGATAAAGAAGGTTTGACAACCAAATATCATGAGAATGTTGAGAAACATCAGTAGTAGACTTAGAGGCAGTAAAATACATGAAGGGAAACTTAGATTCATTGAATAGAACATGTCTAGAAGTGTACAAATGATTAGTAGTTAAGTCTAGGCACAAATATCCTTTGGAAACAGTGGAATAACCAAGGAAAAAACATTCTTTGGTCCTGTTTTCTAACTTGTGATGTGTGTAAGGCCTAAGTAAGGGATAGCAAGCACAACCAAACACCTTGAGGTGAGTTAAATTTGGATGATGACCATACAGTTTGTAACAAGGTGATAAAAGACCAAGAGTAGCAATGGGAAGAAGATTAATAAGACTCACAGCAGTTTGGACAGCAAAAGACCAGTACTGAAATGGTAAAGAAGCTTGTGAAAGGAGTGTGATGGTGGTTTCTATAAGTGTCTATGTTTTCTCTCTACCAGGCCATTCTGTTGAGGAGTGTATGGACATGAAATCTGATGAGCAATGCCATGAAATGCAAGATAGGATGTGAAATCTTTAGAAGTATATTCACCCCCACCATCAGACCTCAATGTCTTGATGGTAGTGGAGAATTGATTCTCTACCATAGCTTTGAAAATGAAAAATTTAGAAAAGACCTCAGATTTATTCTTTAGCAAATATAACCAAGTAAAACGGGTAAAATGATCAACAAAGAGCACATAATACTTGTAACCATTAACAGAATTTTGAGGTGCAGGACCCCACAGATCAGTATGTACAAGCTCAAAAGGTGAATGTGCAACAAATTTAAAATCAGGGAAGGGAAGCTTATGTATTTTGCCATGAAGGCAATGTGTACAAGTATTTACAAGATTCATACACTTATTAAAAGACAGTTTTATTTGGAAAAAGTAAACTAAGAACTTGGTGATTAGGATGTCCAAGTTTGCTGTGCCACAGAAGCCAGCTAGGAGTGGTTGTGAAAGCTGAATTGTAGAGTTTAGGAGAAAGAAGAAGCTTAGATGCTTTGTGAGGGTAGATTGGATACACCCCACCTTCACTCTTGCCCTTGTAGAGCACTTTCCTCGTGGCCAAAGCCTGGATAGATAAGATGTTCTCACCAAAATAACACCAACAATTGTTATCTTGACATATTTTGTGGACTGATGCAAGATTAGATGCTATTGAAGGAACTCTTAGAACATTTTTAAGATGAATGACAAAATTTTGTGAAGGAATGAGAGAATTACCTATGTGTGAGATTGGTAGGTTTTGCCCATTTCCCACTGTGAGATGTTCTCGTCCATTATAAGGTTTGGGAAAAGAGATATGATTAAGGCTAGAGGTGACATGATCAGTGGTTGCACTGTCTGCAAGCCAAGGTTGATCTTGTGCAATCATTGAGTTGGATGAAGTAGCCATTGCTGCTAATTTTGTTGGTGGGTGTTTACCTTGAAAGGCATAGTCCATCCTATGATAGCAATCAATAGCTATATGACCAACCTAACTACAAATTTGACAGATAGGTCTCTCTGATCTTGTGCCTGGTGCTTGATTTGGTGAAAACTGATTTGGGAAAAACTGATTTGTAGTAGAACCTTTACCTCTACCTTTGTTGGTATTTCCTTTGCCTCGACCTCTATTGGAAGATTGATTGTAGGAATTATAGCCACTGTTATTGTCAGACCTAGGTGCAGTGTTAACAACCATAGCAAAGGTGGAATCTTTGATTTCCATGCCTTCATTCAGTGATTCTTCCTTAGCATTTAGCATAGTAGCTAATTCATCAAAACTCAACTTTGTGCTTCTAGTTCTGATTGCTGACCTGAAAGCACTAAATTCTTTGGGAAGACCTTTAATTGCAACATGTAGTAATTCCTCATCATCAAGTAGGACACCAACAACAATTAACTTGTCCCTGATGACCTTGATTTTCTGCAAATAGAAATCTACAGAATCAGAACCCTTTCTGACATTATGCAATTCTCCCTTAAGGTTCATAACATGAGATCTTGAAATGGAAGAGAATCTATTTTCCAATACTCTCCACACTTCTAAAGTTGAAGAGCAACTAACAGTCAAAGCAAGAACTAAAGGTGTTAATGTGGAGCTAATGAAGGTAAGTAATGCCTTCTCTTTAGATTTCCAAGTGAGGTAATCTGGATTAAGAATAGTTGTCATTGAACCTAAGAGATCCTTAAGAAACTTCTCTGGAACAAGTTGAGCTTCATCAAGAAGTTCAATCATTGAGTAAGTCTTTAACACCATTGAAATCTGGTGCTTCCAAACTATATAGTTGGAATTGTCGAGCTTGATTGTCATCATGTTTGACATATTTGATAACCGCAACAGAGGCTGATTAACCAAACTCATTTGAGAGATTGATGTTGATGCAGACATAGTAAAGGATGAAGTTGTTGAAGTTGAAGCTACTATTGTTGCGTTTGTGTTAGCTGAAGTTGTGCTAGCAGGGACCGTAGGTTGCTCTGATACCATGAAGAAAAACTAAGCAAAGCTTGAGCTTGCAAGTGAATCAGATTTACAGAGATCAACAAGAAAAGAAGAAAAGAAGAACTGAGAGTGAAAGAAGTAATTGAGAGTGAAAGAAAGAAAGAGAATTCTAGAAGAAATGCTTGCTTAATCAATACAAAGTACAAATGGTTCAATATATTCAACTGATTGACCTCATAACTATATAATTACAGTTCCTTAAATCACAGAACTAATCCCACTAAATCAAGGAAACAGTTAAGCTCAATAGAAACTAACTGTCCCGCCTAAATCTAACTAACTCTAAGCCTCCAGGAGTGACAGCGTGGCATAGGCTCATTAATCCAAAACGGTGTCATATAAATACTCTATTTTTGGTGTTTGAAAAACTAGTCGTTAACTAGCCGTTGCTATTTGCTAATGTAGAGTTGGTTAGCAATTTTAGCTTGGTAGTGGCCTGAGGTTTAGCCTTAGTCTCAACACTGTCAAGTTTTCCGTATCTTCCATTTACTGTTAGGCCAAAGGGTAAATTACATTATTGAAATTTAGATTTTACACCTTAAAGTTACATTATGTTGACATTAACAAACATGCCCATATTTTCCGTTAAGAGCTTCGTAAGCTTGCATGTTTGTTTGTTCGTCCAATAAATGATATCACATGGCATAATGGAAACGGTGTGGCATAATAAAAATGACATGGTATCATTTTATTGGCCGAACTAAACATACATAAACGGCACCGTATTGTATGGTATACTATCAGTCTATCACTGACTAGTGACCGCCCTAAAAATTAACTTGCGAGGAAAACAAAAATTGAAATCCCTAAAATTGAAGTAGACAAGAGCAAAAATGGCGAGCGAGGAAGATAGCGCTGTGAAGGAGCCATTGGATCTCATCAGACTCAGCCTCGATGAGCGCATCTACGTCAAGCTCCGATCCGACCGTGAACTCCGCGGCAAACTCCATGTACCTCTCTCTCTCTCTCTCTCTACCTTGTATAGTTTCATCAATTTGTAGCCATGTTGATTTGGTTGGTTTTGCGGTTTTCAAAGAATTTTCTGGGTTTGTATTTATTGCATTTTTTCCAGGCTTATGATCAGCACTTGAATATGATTCTTGGTGATGTTGAGGAAATTGTGACCACTGTAGAAATTGATGATGAAACTTATGAAGAGATTGTTCGGGTATGTTCTTTTCATTTCAATTTTGTTTCTTTTGTAATCTTTTTTTTTTTTTTTTTTTTGTTGAAATATTTTAAAAATGTAATCTTTATCTTAGTTGGAAGCTAAATTATGGGAGTGGAAGAGATAAAAATGGATAGAGGTGCACTTGGGAGTGTTTTTAACTTTAAGTCTTAGGAGAGCTTTTTTTTCATTAGCTTATTGGGCTTAAAATTAAGCTGGGCAAAAGTTAGGAAGCATGGACACTTCATTTAACGTGTTATACCCATGTCATACGTTTCATGTTATAATTTTCAGAAATTGCTCATGTTGCTGTGTCGTACCCGTACCTGTACCCGTATCCGTATCCGTGTCAGTGTTAGTGTTCTTGCTTCTTAGGGCAAAAGTACAGTTTTTTTCCTGATAAATTCAATAGCATAGTTACAATGTGGGAGGGGGTATTTGAACATTGAATGTCTTTATTAGAAACACCAGGAGGTGCCAGTTGAGTTACTAAACTCTTTTAGGGCAATAGTACAATTGTACATAGACTAAATAAGCTGAATGAGCTGGAAAAGCTCGGGCAAACTGACACTGTACAGGATAGCAATCTTTTTTGTCAATTGAAAAAGTATGCACATCTAGATTTAAAAAGCGTGTGTTTCTCTAGCATGAAGTTAGACATACTCTTGTGGAGTACTGTTTTCTATTGCTGCATTGAGGAGTTGGGTCCTGTGTAACTTAACTGCCTCAGATCTTGAGAGTTGCAGTTATGATTTTTCATGTCTGAAAAGTTTTTGATCTAAACCCATCAAAATTTTGTACAAGGAAGAACTGGAGTCAATAAGTTTCTTTATCAATTTATACTGTGTAATCTACTCTTAATAAAAAAAAAATGGCAAATGATGTAGAAATTTCATACAAGTAGAACTTGTTCGAAGGAACCACCACTAATAAGAGTTCAAGAAGATATTAGCACAAATGCATAATATGCACATTTTGGGGATTACTTGTTAATAGGAGCATGTTTGTAGTTTTGAATGTACTCTTTAAAATAAATAAATAAATTAGACAAATTATGTAGAAATTCCATATTAGTAGAACTTGGCTGTAGCCTGGTAGGAACCACCACTGAGAAGAAGTCCAGAACATATTAGCACTAATGGAACCACATCCCTCCATGAAATACAATGCCCTTAATAGGAGCATGTTTGTCAGTTCTTTTATACTTGTCAAAAAGTTTGTCGGCTCTTTTTATGAATTGTTATTGTTTACATTCTAATATTTAAGAAAAGCAACCTGGAAATGATTAGGAACTCTTAAACTTTTGTGAAGCTGATGGATATGGTTAGTGTTACTATGTGGTAATATAAAGAATGCAATATTTTTTTGCTACAGTTAGGTGAGGGACGTTTCCTTGGGCAGGCTTTGAACCTGAGGTGACTCACCAAACATGCAGCTGAGCCAGGAGGCTCTTGGCTATAAGAACGCATATTCGACTAAATCATGTTGATATACTAAATGGAAATTGAGTAGTGAGTAGGAATAAAAATTAGTTGGAATATAAGTTGCTATAATGATATAAGTTTACTATTCATCTTTATAGTTGTAACAGTGAGATATGACCCAAAAATCCACTAGTACACTGAAGCCTACATCTTTTTAGTGTGATATAAGTATTACTATCTTTTTGTATTCAACCACTATCCAATCATCTACAAGTCCAAGAAGCCTCTTGTACACTGAAGGCTTATGTAGCCTGCTGCAGATAAATCATAAATGAAGGATTTTGAATTCTTTGAAGTCAACTATTATGAAATTGTTTTTAGGATAAATAAATAATAAGAGAAATAAAAAGACTGAAGACTCAGGAGTGAGAGAGGAGAGGGGGAAGTGGGAGGAGATGACAAAGAAAGAGGGGGTGGTGTAGGCAATTTGACAGTAGTTGAATAAGTTGGGGAGGAAATCAGTTGTGGATTCAAGCGATGAGGAGCAGTTTGCAATGGAGTGATTGGGTCTATTGAAGGAGAGGGAGGTGATGGGTGGCATTGACAGTAGAGATTGACTCAAGCCATAAGGGTGGGACATGATCAGAGAGAAAGAGAGAGTGAGGAAGAACAACAAGAAAACAGCACCACCAGCTTGATGCTTTGGAGCTGTTTTGGTTGGTTCTGTACAATTATGCCTTCATGATTTTCATTCACCACCAGCTTTTTCTTTTTCCTTATTTATTTTTTTTGTTTTGTTTTTGTTCAAGTTGTTACCCAGCTAACGTTATAGCTATTCCCTTGCTTTTGAGGAGAAATAGTTGTTCCTTGGACATGAGGAAGTGCTATTCCTTGTAATCAAAGCCACAACCAAATGACAGAATGATTAAATCTATGAAATACGCTAAGCAGTTCACGTTATAGTAGGCTCACTATGTTGGTTGAAAAAAATCTAATCCCATTCTCCTATAAAAGACGAAAGTTTGCAAAATCTAATCCCACTCGCGTCCAATACTTATCTTGGGGCATTTTATGATGAGTATTATTTTTATTTTGTTTCATGAAAGTGCTTGTCATTTTCTTAACTTGTATGTGTGTATTTGTGTTTTTTAACTGATTACTTTTTTTTTTCTTCCATTACAGACCACAAGGCGCACGGTGCCATTCCTTTTTGTTAGAGGAGATGGTGTGATATTGGTTTCCCCGCCACTAAGGACAACTTGATTTTCTAGTTGTAGTGCATGGTTCACTCTTGTAGGACACCTGCTATAGTGCTATCAGATATTTTATGGAACTGTATTCTTAACCTTATCAAGCTTATTTTGCATAGCAATGATGAATATGTTTGAGTTATATATTATTCTGGATTTATCATACTGATTTAGAAAACACCCAATTTCTATCCGTCTTGCACTCTTTGTTGTTGGTTCCCTATTCATTTTTGCATAAAAGTATAGTACATATTTTTTTGTGATCTTTCAAAATCCTGGGATTCACAAGGCTGATACATAGTTCACAGACACATAGGGTTATTTGGGATGGCTGAAAGAGAGATTTCTACACTGCTTTGTGACCTGGTAAGGGTTGTATGCAACCAACGTCTCATAATATGTGAGGTCCAAGGGTATGTGGTTCCCATCAACTGAGACATTGGTTGCGCTTAAAAATTTGTAGCCTTTATTTTGATTTTTTCCACTAACACCCTACTAAAATATAGGGTTTAATTTCTTACGCCCCTAAAAAAAATCAGTTGTGTCAAGAATAAATAAAAAATAGTGATTCTACAAAAGTTTATTTTGATGATTGATTTCCTATATGCATACTTAAATGATAAATCTACAGCCATTCAGCAAAAAATAAAAAAGATAAATCTACAGCCAAACGTCTATCTTCCCTAGATCACAAAATTATGTACACATGGAATGGCAAAAGCAAGTGGCAAAACATCCAATATCATACTGCTCTAAAGAATGGCAAAAACAATTGACAAAAGAACCAAAGCGGGGGGTAAATGATAATAAAAAGGGAAGGTTCAATGCTTATATTCCTTTATTTATTTAGGTAAATAGTAGGAAGGGATCGAGTTCAAATCATAGACATAAAACACTATAAAAAATATCATTACCATTGTGTTATCATTTAAACTTCGATCAATACTTATATTATTGCATAAAGAAAAGTTGTACCCACAAGACTGGAAAGAGGGAACAAATCATTTTTGTTTTTTTAATTAAAAAAAAGAAAGAATGAATGAATGAGTGGTAGGAGAACTATTCATGACACCGATCTCCAATTAGATTTTTTTTGAAGGTTCAATGCTTATATTCTTTTATTTTTTTTAGGTAAATAGTAGGAAGGGGTCGAGTTCAAATCATAGACATAGAAGACTATAAAAGATGTTATTACCATTGTGTTATCATTTAAACTTTGATCTTATATTATTGCATAAAGAAAAGTTGTGCCCACAAGACCGGAAAGAGGGAACAAATCATTTTTGTTTTTTTTAATTAAAAAAAGAAAGAATGAACGAATGAGTGGTAAGAGAACTATTCATGACACCGAATCTCCAATTAGATTTTTTTTTTTTTTTTTTCCTGAATAATCAGATTCTAGAAAATCACTACTCCATCATATTCTGGTACATGAAATCTGCTCTACATATAAAAGAATATAATTGGCAAAAGAGATACCAAAGAGTTAAATACATTGTTGGATGGAGGTCAATTTGATGCGCTCTTAACATAAAAGTACACTTATTATAAAACACTTTGTCAATTAATTTCAGCTCCGGGTTTCTTTTCTTTCTTTTCAATTGACAACAGAAACTGTACCACCTCATGAAAATTGATAATTTCTTACAAACCACTGATTAAGTAGATCAAGATTGCAAAATTGATCAAACGGTGGCTGCCCATACCTTTGCTCATATTATCTACACCTACTTTCATCAGTGTTCATGTTGCTTCCCAAACCCATCAAGTTAGTTGACAATACAGTTGTGGAATCCAAGCTCTCTAACATACCAGTTCATCAAGCAGTTCAAATGCAGACAACAGCCTCCTTTCTCTGCAAACCAATTCAAGCACATGAACCCATGAGTCAGGCTCTGGTTTAAATCCCATCTCTACTAATCCAAACATTGCAATAGCTGCATCATCTGCCATATTAGCCTTGCAAAGGTGAACCAGCAACTCATTTGAAGTTGCGTAATGTGGTACAAACCCCCTACCCAACATCAAATCCAACAACTCTGTTGCCCTCTTCAACTCACCTTTTTGGCACAAGAAATTCAACACAATCCGGTAACTTGCTTTGTTCAGATAAACACCATCATAAGGAAGTTTCTCAAGCATATCAAGTGCCTCCTCAAACTTACCTTCTCCGCATAGTCCTTTAAGCATCACGTTGAAAGTCACAGTATCAGCTCTACATTCTCTTTCTTTCATCTCTTTGAGTAACTCTGTAGCTTCATCAATTTTCCCAGCTCTACAGAAGCAATTGATTAAAGTAGTGTAGCCAATCGTATCAGGTTTCAGACCAGAGCTCTTCATCTCATAAAAAAGTTCCTTGGCCTCTTGCACTCTTCCCTCCTTACAAAACCCATTCATCAGGGCTGAGTAATTGAATACATTGGGACTGCATCCATTGCTCTTCATAAATTCCATTATCTTCCTAGCCCGGTCAACTTTCCCTCCACGGCAAAACCCATTGATCAAAATATTGTAAGTTAAGGCATCAGGCAAGATCTGATCCTTTGAGACCATTTCCTCGAACAGGTCAATAGCTTCTTTAAGTCTTCCACTTTCACAAAGACCATCCATCAGGGTTGAGTACGTAATCAAATTAGGATAGGAAATCTTTGACTTTTTCATTTCATTAACAACTTCAAATGCAGATTCAAGATCCCTGCTCTTGCAATGGTGCTTAACCAAGATGTTAAAAATGCAGGTATTTGGCCTCAAGTTGAGACTCTTCTTTGTATGCAAGAGAAACTCTCGTGCTAAATTAATTTGGTTTGATTCAACTAGGAGATTGAGACAAGTACTGATGGCTTTGAGAGATGGCTTTTCACGAACATATGGCTGGATGGCATAGAACATCTTGAGCACTCTTTCATGCATAGAGGATTTTGAAAAATGCTTCATGAGATTAAGGAATACACCCTCATGAAATTTGCAAGTTTCATAAGTCATCTGATGCAGAACAGCATCAATGGCTTCAAACTTCTTGGACCGTGCCAGCTTGTCGAGGATAGTTGCATAAGTGGCGCCATTGTGATTAAATCCGTTTTGCTCTGCTACCATGTTAAATATTTCAAGGGCATGTTTTGGATCTCTCTCACGTTTGATTAAGTTGATGGCAGATTCGTGAGAGATATACTTGGGTTTCCTCCGAGTATCTATTGTTGTAGTAGTGGTTTCGGGTGGAGGGTCTGGTTTGGGCAATGCAGCTTTCGACATTTGAAGAGGAGAGATCCATGGAAGTGAAGATGAGCATGCTGATGGAGGAGAGGAGGAGAACCAGCAGCGCCTACCAATTGATACTGCCATAAAATTCATGAAAATTGTTGCTGTTTTCAAAGGGCCTCATCATCTGAAGAATCATGAGAGTCTATTAGTCTTTATTTGCGCAGCGATTAATTTCATAAAATGGTGTAAACAGATAGACCTAGAAATGAAAAATCAAGCAGGCAGCGGCCCACTTACATATGTTATAAACTAGTAATGAAGAACAAAATCTAGAAAATAGACAAACCATAAAGAGAACACACACAAACTTAAGACTTGTCATCCAAATAAATTGCAAGCAATAGCAAGAATGCAGACAAGAAATATCCCATCTGACGAATAACAGTTGGAATTTAATTAAACCATTAAACAAACAGATAACAGAGCACATACTAAGAATCAGTGTATAAATCTTCAGAGCCATTTCTTCTGAAATTAATCAATCATCCAACACTTTGGTATCTAATTAAACAAAAAAGGTGATATTGTTCCTCTGTTGATCAAAGAATTTCAATATCTAGGAGCATCATGATCATCCATTGGGGTTTCAAATGAAAGATTTGAAGACCTTTTGATTATAAAAACTGATTGTTGAGTGACCAACTGACCATTCAAACCTTTCAATTCATAGATGTGGACTTGGACCTATGAATGGGGACATTCCTGAAACTCACAAGGAAGTGAGTTAGACAAAAAGATAAGAAACATAGACCCAACAAAAAAAAGCCAACTTGGATTTAGGGAAGCCTTCACACTAACCAAGAGATAACAGGAAACATAGATGATTCAAACATCACTGTGTGTCAGGTTCCCAGATTTTCTTTTTTCCCGAGATAATTCAAGTGTTACAACAAGTGGGGAGGGGGCATTTGAACCTCATTCTCTTTATATAGGAGACCAGGCAATCCCATTGAAGTATAAAAGCTCTTAGCTCCCAAGAGAATTTAAAAATACACTATCCAACAGTTTCACCAGCTCAACCATGAATGAAATTTAGAACACCAATCATAATTGCCCATGTTTTATTTGAAAACTCATTACCAAAAAATCAAAACAAAAAACAGTGTGTTATTACAGACCTACTTTAGCACTCTCCATCTTCAAGCAATCACAGTAAACAGTATCAGTACTTGAAATTCATCCTGTTGTTTAATTGAAAAAACGCTCGCCTTAAATAAAAATTGGTAATTGAGATACCACCTTTAAAGCTTAATATCAAGAGGGGGACCCCAAAAAAAGAAAAGAAAAAAAGACCCACCATTATTTTGATGAAGTAGCTACAGAGAAATGTAAAAGGACCCATTATCCTCAAAATATTGAAACCAGAAAAAAAAAAAAAAATTACGATGAATTCAAAGATGTATATTTTAAAAAACTCACCTCAAGGATTTACGTTGCTGAAGCAAGTGTGGTGTTGTGATCAGGAATCATTTTTTTTTTTTTTTCTCTCCAGAGAAAGTCATTTACAAAACCTCATTTATTAATTATCACCCAAAACAGAACTTTTTTACAGGCGGTGGTTCCGGCAGAATGACAGTAGCAGGAGGCTGACGGTGGTGGCGCCCTCAGATTTCTCTCTATCTCGCTCGCTCTGTATGTGCCTTTACGCTCTCTCTCTCTCTCTCTCTAATGCTAATTTAATTATAAAAAATTTAAGAATGCAGAGAATAGTAAAAAAGAAAGAAAAAGAAGCTGGTATTTAATCCAAATAAACCCAAATCTATAATTTATTGAAGTAGTGAAAATTCAAGAAACCCATCCTTGAAATCCAATTGAGCCTATGAACTTTTTCTTTAAGAGTATTACCTTAAAAAAAAAGTTATTTTGACAGGCCAAAAAAACTATTTTATTTATTTTAATATATCACTTTATTAATATACTTGTGAGAGAGTTCTAATAGTATACTACTCCCTTGGCTTCACAGCTTATAAGGCAGCAAGTGGGGGGGTTTTCCTTCGATGTGGGACTCTGAGCCAAAATCGATTACAAGTGCAACACTTGGTCTGAGGCAAAAATAGTCCCCACAATACTTTATGTCACATCTCTTATTTTAATTTTAACACATCACCATTAAAATAACTTTAAAAAACCCCTTAAAAGAAAAAGAAAAAGAAAGAGTAAACTTATGTGCATATAAAAAAACTAAAAAAAAAAAGAAGAAGAAAAAATAAAGAAAGAGGGAGTAAAACTCATCTATGAGTTAAAAAATATGTAACTTTTACATTAGATATAATTTGAACTCATATATATGTGTAATTGTGATTATTTTAATTGTATCGTGCATATGTATGAGTTATATACTAATATATATATATATATAGAGAGAGAGAGAGAGAGAGAGGTGCAATGCAGTGCAGTTTTCTTAACATAAAATCGCATACTGCACCGCACTTTTGATATCTAATTTAATTGCTATTTTTTAAAAGGAAATTTTAATTGCTAAATGGTTGCACTAAATTACAATAAATTTTTTTATATATAAATAACAAATTTTTTTTTATGGGAGATATGAATAACAACTTAATTGACCTTATTAATTTTTTCTATGCTTGTTTCTAAAAATAAAATTAAAAAATTTCTTTGCACTAAATAGACATAAAATCTTAATTATTGATATCAATGATCAACTTTTCTTTTCTTTTTTCTTTCTTTTGCTTTTCTTCAATTATTTTATTCTATTATAATAAGCGACTTCTTTTTGTTTTTTTGTTTTTTTCTCTTATAATTTCTAAGTTGATTTAGAAATCTAACTTTATTTTACAATTTGAAATCCTATATTTAGCCAAACTCTCAACTTTTCCTCTATTGGTTTTTTTTTTTTTCCTTCCCCTCTTTCCTCTTTTTGCCTAATAAAAGTCGAATTTTAGAAGTTGTGGTTATTCCTAATTTGTTTAAATATAAAAAAACGTGGTAAAAGGTAGTTCTGTTCAGTCACAAGAGATTGACACATACTATAAAAGAAAGGTGTCGTGAGACTCGTGAGAGAAAACCCACAATGAGATAATCTTTCATCTCTGTCTTTCAACTCCAATTCAAACAGAAATTCCCAAACTTCCACAGATTTCAAACAAAAAAAATCCTCATCATCATAAAAATCCAACGGCCACAATTCCACTCACACCGTACACTCAAACACCACAAAACCCAATATATATACACCCCCCACACAAAAAAAGAACACACACACACACCCCCACACACCAAACACAAACCCATCTGTCTCTTTCTCTCTTCGATACTCTCTCAAAGTCTCAACAATGGCGACGAGCATCCCCGAAAACCTAACCAGAGACCAGTACGTGTTCCTAGCAAAGCTAGCTGAACAAGCTGAACGCTACGAAGAGATGGTCCAGTTCATGCAAAAGCTAGTCCTGACCTCAACACCAGCTTCGGAGCTCACAGTCGAAGAGCGAAACCTGCTCTCAGTGGCTTACAAAAACGTGATCGGCTCGCTCAGAGCCGCGTGGCGTATCGTGTCCTCGATCGAGCAAAAAGAAGAGGGTCGGAAGAACGAGGAGCATGTGGCGCTCGTTAAGGAATACAGATCTAAAGTCGAGTCCGAACTGTCTGATATCTGTGCTAGTATTCTTAATCTTCTCGAGTCGAACCTCGTACCCTCGGCTTCGGCGAGTGAGTCTAAGGTGTTTTATTTGAAGATGAAGGGTGATTATCATAGGTACATGGCTGAGTTTAAGGTTGGTGATGAGAGAAAAGCTGCGGCTGAGGATACTATGTTGTCTTACAAGGCTGCTCAGGTTTGGTTTTTTTTTTTTTTTTGGGTTTGGATTCTGTTTGGTTGGTGGCTGAGAAAATGGAGTTCTTTTTTAGGTGAAGGTCTTTATTGGGTGTCAAAGTTTCAAACTTTGCGAACGATCTGTGAGAATTTTACGATTAGGTAGCTTTGGTTTGAGGGTTTTGACTTTGTGAGTTTTTAAAAGTTTTTTTGCTTTTTTGGGATTTTGGTTTTGGGCATTGTTACGTTGGTTCCTGAGAAAATTGGGTTTTTTTTTTTTTGGTGCGTTGAATTGGGTGTGAAAGTTTCAAAATTTGTGAACGGTCTGTGATTTAAAAAAAGAAAAAGAAAAAGAGAAAAAGAGAAAGAACTTTAGGTAGCTGTGATTCTAGGGTTTTGACTCTTTGAGTGTTCTAAGTTAGTGAATGTGGCTCTGCGAAATTGAAGTGTTTATAAATATGAATTTTTAAATTTGTAATCTAAAATAAAAACTGGGAATTTTGATTGATTTTAAAGGAAACCGGTTTTGATTAGAATAGTGGGGTTGAAATTTCAGGATGTTGTTTTGTCTAATTTATGCAATGTTGATGTTTTGTGCTTTTGAAGGATATTGCACTTGCGGATCTTGCTCCAACACATCCAATAAGGTTGGGTCTAGCTCTTAATTTCTCTGTGTTCTACTTCGAGATTCTCAATCAGTCAGATAAGGCTTGCAGTATGGCTAAACAGGTAAGATTGATCTCCTTTTGCCCCATGAAAATTTCTCAAAATCATTTCCTTGTGTTTCTGGTGAGCTTGGAAGAGAATGATGTTCTAGATCTTTTTGTTTGTTAGTCCTTTTTCTGGATTTTGAGATATATGATTTGGCACAGCTAAGCTAATTATGGAATTCATTGCAGTTGAATGAGTTCCCAGTTATGGGATATTTTTTTAAGTTTAAGATTACCATTGCTTTCATTGTATTGTACTTTTTGTCAGCAATGGACATTCATGTGGACTACAATTGTCAAAACTGGTTTATATGTCATTGAATTAGAGGTACGGTTGGTTTTATAAAGGGCCTTTGGTCCCCTATCAAACAAAGCCGTACTAAGTCCAAAGCATAACTTTAGTAATTGGTTATGACATATTTGACCACAGGCCAGTTAACAGAAAAAGATTTCTCTTTAGATCTGTCCATGATGAACCTAAATTCGGCAATTTCCCGTTCTAATCATGTTTGTACTTGTTTACCATCAAGGTAGTCTATTGACTGACAGTGTAATGCTTATTCTTGATTTGTTATTTAAGTCTGCTTTGCTTATTTAATAAAACTTATGAAGCATCTGGAGAAAAAAAGAAAAAGAAAAAAAAATGATAACAATCGCTTGCATGATTGCCTAGCCAACAAAAAGGATGGGAAATCAATTGTAAAATTTCTTTTTTAAGTCTTTGGTATGACCACAACCTATATTGACGCTATGCTCCTTTATGCTAGTTGTAGAAATGAAGTCAAAAATGTTATATACGCTCATGAAAATAAATAAATAAAAGTAAAAAATGATAAGTGTCATTTATATGAGGCTGAAAGCCGATGGTAGAGGATTTTTTTGGTTTACATCACAATTTGGACCATCTCAGCTGGAAGTTTTATAGTCAGTTTATGAACTTTTGTTCTCTCTCTGCAAGTGAGTGATGAATTATGTTTCCAGATTATAGGATTCTGATGAGGTTGGTTTGGAGTCAGAAAATTGCCTAATAAGATGCATATATAGTCCCACCTCTATTCCTTTGTGTGTTTGGAGGAGTGGCTGGGTAATATCGTAGTGAAACTGTTATGGCAGTCTACCCATGTGAATCATTTTGGGTGAGATGAACCATATGGAAGTCTACATAATATGGTTGATTTATTGTACTCTAGTAATAGTTCACTTTTGGTGTAGTATTTCCAAAAGTTCTTAATGTAAATTATTAGGATGCAACTATTTCAAGTGAAATATGCTGCATTAAATGCCAACATTAATTACTTACTGAAAGTCATACAAATGAAAGCTTTAAATACCTGTGACCATGTTCTACTTTTTCATAGGCAAAGTTTCTGTCCTTTTTCCTGTCATCTAAACGTCTGAAATTCATTGAATTTTATTTTCCTTTTGTTTAAGGCATTTGAGGAAGCCATTGCTGAGCTAGACACTTTGGGAGAAGAATCATACAAGGATAGCACCCTTATCATGCAACTTTTAAGGGACAACCTCACTCTTTGGACCTCTGATGCACAGGTCCCTCTTTCTTACACCCTCTCATGGCTATATCTAAGAATAGTATATGTTTTTCATGATTAGAGAATTAATTGATCAAGATCTAACGATTGGTTATGTTTGCTGTCTTGCAGGACCAGTTAGACGAGCCATAGAAGGTATTGTAAGCTTGATCGGTCCTTTTCTTCTACTGGTGGAGGTGGGCTTCGAATGTCATTTGTGTGCTGATTAAAAGTGTGTAATATCTTGAAAGACTCTGGGTGTCAAACCCTATAACATGATGTTTAATATTCAGACTAAACTTGTTCTCTTCTTTGGAAATTGGTTTGGAAAGGGTAGCATTTGATAAGAGTACCTATTAGCTTTTTATATGATGCAAACTTCCTGTGTTGTGGTTAATATGAATATTAGCCTTCCGATTATAATTTTTTTTGTGCTTTCTTTGTTGCTGAAAGGTCTATTGTTCCAGGGTGTTTATAACATTTTCTTTCTTCAAGCGCCAATAACTAACAGATAGCCCGCAATGGCTATCAACACTATGTCGAGTATGTCGCTATCAATCCCCGACATTTCCAATGATATAAGCAGAGTCATTTTATATCTGTGAGGAAGTCTTTTACTAGGATTAAGGTGTATGTGATGACCTATGAAACCATGGTGATTTAAGCCTTTCCATGTGATCTCACATGCGTGTTGTGTTGGACCAAGGGGTTGGAAAGGATTAAACAATGTATGCGTGACGAGATTACAGTTGCACCTCCATCAGTCCCAACTACCATGCAATATTTTAGCATGATATAATTGCAAAACAGCTATTTCAGGTTAAAAGCATCCACCTCTCAAAAAAAAAAGGTTAAAAGCATCCAATAATTTGCTTGCATATGGTCAATCTCTAAGTTCCATCCAAGTTGAAGATGCTCACGTGGGTTCCACTTACAGATTACAAAAATCCTAGAGCAATTGTGCCAGGCACACAGCAAGGCAGATCATTCTTATTTCAATGAGACGAGTACACGAACACAATTTTCTATATCTGTTTTTTTACAACTCTCGAGGTGGCATTTTGTGATTGTTGTTAATATCTGGTTCCATCAGGTTGAACCTCACGTGGGTTCCACAGCACATGAAAATCCTAAGCAATTGTTAAGGCACACAGCAATGCAGACCATTCTCATTTCAATAAGTAAATGGGCACAATTTTTAAAAATCTTTTTTACAATTCTCGAGGTGAGTCTATAGAGAAACTCAAAAGCACAATTTGTAGCTTCAACTTTTATAGAAAAGATAATGAAAATTTGTCCCTAACCCCTCTCCTAAAAACAGCTTTACCCATCAAAACATAGAGGCTTCTTTAACTGGCCGATTTCTATTGCCAAATTATCAAGGCAGAGTCAAAAGGTTCAATCAAAGTATGGTTAGAGACCAGGAGAACAGAGATAGATATGTTATCATAGAGAGGAGACCAATGAACTCCGTCTTAGATCATAATAACAGCCGATTTCTATTGCCAAATTACAAAGATGACACGCCAGTTTATTTGAGTCTACAGCACACACCTACATACAGTCATATACACACCCACTCAGATTCCATCCACACATACAATCCAAAAGGTAACACTTGAGACTTGCAACAAATGCTTAGACAGCTTCATCATGAGAGAGGAATTCAGTCCCTCGTGCTGTTTTTGATCCATTCTAGATACTGGAGATTGCCACCAGTTATGGGCAGAGAAATTACTTCTGGCACCCTGAGAGAGACAAAAATAAGAGGCATAAGAGGAAAGAAATGTTATGTTTGTCCAAAGGGTTCTTTTACTTTCAGTATCATGGGAATGCAGACAACATCTAAATTCTCGGCATAGATTTTGTGACAAAAGATCAAATAGGTAAATAAGACAGGATTGTCTACCGCATAGCATGTAAATTAACATATGTCTACCACTTTGTTTTTCCCCTTATGCCATCACTTTACTTGCAACTCAGCTTTTTCATCAATTTATTTAAGTAGAAATTACGACAAAGAAGTTTTTGCCTTACTCATATTCATGGTTTGCCTTGACATGCTCTGTCAGAGCTTCTAAAAGGGACTGCCTAGTCTTGATTATAAGAAGTTCCTCAGAATCTGTCTGGATCTGTCAACCAACAATACAAAACCAAGAGAAATAAGCTAGACAAAATGTTGTAAACTTATTCAAGCAAGTCACTCTTGGTTATACAAATAGACAAGAACATGTAAGCCGTCCAGTGTGAAATGAAAAGCTAAGAGCTGGAAAGGTTGATTTCCACTCTACTCTATATTCAAATGGTAATCTTGATTAATGGGGAACGTAATCCATACCTCTCCCTTCCACTCATACACTGATTCAATACCTGTAAAAACAAAATAAACATGGCTCATCAAAACTTCAATCAATGACTGACACCAATTTCATTCTTCTTCTTGTTTTTCTTTTCTTTCTCTCCCTTGTTATGCTAAGACCCAAACCTACAAACTGTCGCAACCCAGTTCCACCTAAGCCAAGGCCTTGATGCCAATAAATATCAAACAGAAGAACCATAAAATTCAAGTACCAACCCGCAGAAATGAATTCAAAGAGAGAGAAAAAAGACATTCTTGCAATCAATAGATAACAGAATATTATGGTTTTATTTTACACAATGAATGCATAAAACAATGTCAACCAGAAAATTCAAGTTCAGCAGGTGTATACATATAAACCAACCCATATACAGATCAGTCCCTTTCAATATGCCATTATCAAAACAGGGGACAAGCAACTCTATGTTGTATCTATTGAGAGATAGAACCATGAATTGTATACCTGGTACTCGGTTTACGCATGCTGCAAGTTTTTCTCTAACAATGCTTTCAGCCAACTTCTTACCTACACAAAGATTTCCCCGATATTAATTAGCAGTTTAGGACTCAAATCTTCCAACATATATAAATGACTTAACAGCCTGAAATCTAAAACATACAACTAAACAAGTACATACCACAAAGTGGAATAAAAAATCTGAGCTGAATGGTTAAATCACTACCATACCACAATATATTCTTAAAGCAGAAACCCCTTTAACAATTTCTTAAGAGAACCAATGAATGAAACCCAAAAAAAGAAATAAACCAAAAGGACAAAAAATGACCATCACCATATATAAACAAAAGGGTTAATCAGTCAAATTTGATCAATCAATTGGATTTTTAGTTCATTAATTCAATGCATTCAGATTGAAACTAGGTTATTTTGCTTTTAAAGTTTTCCAAAAAAAAAGTGATTTCAACATTTGATTTAGGTGGATGAAGTGTAACTTTATAAACTGTAGTTAGTTCATCTGGTAAAGTCTCATGCCATCAAATAAAACGATTGAATCCCGCCTACATCAAAAAGAAACTCATTGTATCTAAAGGTAAAAAGCAATCATCATGGAAAGCAAATGCAATAGGTTGTGTTGGGAACATAAGGGAACAATGGAAGAACACTTTGAGTACCGCTCCCTCATTCCTCGACTATCATGCGTTCATGCATACCACTTTGTTCAAGCAAAACTGAATTTCACTAGAGCAACATTCTTAAACTAGGTTTTCTTTCATCTTTAATCATTGTTCATTCTTGCAATTTTAAAGTAGGATCTTCTCTCACACATCACAACCTATATATATAAGCCACAATGGGAAAATCAAATTTCGGCCAAAACCACACTTGAGAAAATAAATAGTTATCCTAAACACAATATGGTCTGGTTAACTGGCGCCTTAGGACATTCGTTAAGGTTGAATTTTATAATGCAGTCGAACCAATACTATTACATCTATTTCAAAAGCAAATGTATGACAAAATCGAAGAAAGCAAAAAAAACACAAACCTGCTTCTTTGTTAGGGACAGTTACATAGACAACGATGCTGGGCACAGTGTTGCCACTACTACCTTCCATTTTAATAGTACGTACACTCTTAGCTGGCGATTCACCTCCAAACTTAGATCTGTGGAAACCCCACAAAACCAAAAATAAAAACATACACACTCACACACAAAAATTCAACGTTACCCCCATAACTAAAAATTGAAATGACACAAAAAATCTTGGTGATGTTGAAGCAAAACTATATAAAAGTTAAAACCCATAATAGAAAAATGGTGGTGGTGGTGGTGGGTTGGGTTACCGTAAGAGAGGAACAAAAGGGAGAGACTGAGCACAACCCGTTTTGAGAGAAGAGGAGAGGCAGAGATTGGAGAGGCCAAAGCTGAGCACGCAAAACGCAGCACCGACTAGGGGCAAACGGCGTCGTAGTGTTGAGGAAGAGAGGAGGGTGGAGAAGGACGAGGTTGCACTTGCTCTGGAACAGAGCGTGGATACCATTTTTTGGCGATGTGGGATTTATTGTGTCTTTATAGTATACGGGTTTGGGTTAAAGTTCGTTGCTTTGCTTGATGATCTTGCTGTGGAATAGGAGAGAAGCAAGTTGCCGGCACTAGAAGTTACAGATTGTTCTGATTGTGCCACGTAAGGATGGAATTTAATCCAACGGTGGTCGTGTTTCCAGCTGGATTGATATTTTAGTAGGTCCATTTCAACATGGGCTCTTTTTCAATAAAGAGACAATATTTATCACAATTATTTACATGGTGTTTATGTGAAAATAATATTGCACAAACAAGTGTATACCATAATTTTTATCCTTGAAAAAATAAAATCCTCTATTTGATGTCATTTCATCCACACTTCCGTACCATTGACACAATTGTTGATTGGTATTGGCCGGTTGATTGTCTTCCCTTAATTATGCTTGTGTGGATTCTAAAATATTTTTGTTTATATATTTGTGGAAGCTGTAACTCAACAACCTAGGGCTAATTGGTCTCAGACCTCCAATTTATTTGTATTGTGGGCTGGGTTTAACCCACAATAAAAGATCTCTGAAGTGATTTTTCCTTAAGTAATCCACCCCTAGCCTCGCTTTTTAATTGGGCTACGTCAAACTAAGCTTAACCAAGCAAGGTTTTAAACAGCCGAGCTCCCCTTGAAAGTCCTAGCAAGACTTCTGTCCCTAAGACTGTGTTCTTGCTTTACTCCTGTGTACCACTCTTTCGATTTTTGTTCCAACCCCTTTTTCCTCAATCCCTCTCTCTATTTATACCCTTCTTTGAGTGGGGTAGTCATGATGAGGGAATCTCTCGTGTGTCAATGGGTCCCTCTACTCACGAGACGTCAGTGGCTTCTTCAACTTGGGCTATTGTTCCCCCATACCAAATCTTGTGTCAGATGAGGGATCTTTCCTTGCAATCGAGGTGACCCTCTAATAACTTGTACTCGATGCCAGATCTTGTGTTCAGTTGGCTAATTCTCCCAAGGCACTATCCCGATTCCTTGACACACTCATTTGAGGATACACAGGCCGAGGTATTCTTTTCTCGAGTCCTCTTTTTAACTCTCGGTCATCATGGGCCATTATTGGGCCAAGGTCATCATGGACAGGGCCCATATCATTCGTGATACAGGCCCACAATTCTTGGCTTCCTACAATATTTATTTGAAATTACAAGAAATATTGATAATTTTCTATGTGAGCCAAATTTTCAGTCTTTTTACTATCGAAATAAATGGAGTGTGCCCACATCTAACATCTGTTTATTAAGGTTGATGCTCCGTTCTCTCAGCCCAAGCCTAGGCCCATTGCGGCCAATACAAAATGATAGCTGAATTTGGTGGTCTAGTCTGGATCCTGAACTAGTGGACTGGAGTACAATATTTAGCTCTAGAAACCAAAGACAGCACTGCTTGATTTTCTCTCTAGGTAGGAGCATTTCTTTTTCTTTTTTCTTTTCTTTGAGCAAAGGTAGGAGCATTTCTAAAAAGTAAAATGGACCAAACTGTTGTTATTTCGATTTCATTACTCCTAAAAACTCCTAGCTAACCTTGCCTTCATTTTTTTATTTATTAAAAAAAAAGCTTAGCTCAACAAGTCAAAATGAAGTTTGATCAAAGCTCACCATTAGTGACATAGTTTAGGCCCAAGACATAGTTTTGATTTATGAACCAAAAAGGACATGCATTTTTTTTGTCAACCTAGTGGCCCATTGAGTTAATATTTGGGACTACATTTTCCGCTCCTGATTTACCTAACCACAAAAAAGTCCTAGACTACTCGTAGCAAATTCAGTGCAGCAGTCTTTTATCTGCATTAAATTGGAAATGTTGGCAGTAAGTGGCAACATTGTCTGACATTTTAATGGAAATCCAGTGAACACACTTTCGGCTAGAGACATAAATGTTGACAAATAGCGACACATTTTACACAGTCATTTTGAACTGGTCATTAGAGCATTCTCGTCAAATAATGCTATGGGTGTGTAGGGTCGGATTAGGTTGAGCTAAGGAGATTTTTTGACTCAACCCATTATGGTGGGTCAAAACAAATTTAACCCAATTCAATCTATCACATAAATCTAATCTAATCCAACCCAACTCAATCCAACCCAACCCAAATAGGTCGGGTTGAACCCATAGATTGGACAAATTTATTATTATTATTATTATTATTATTAAATTGAGTAGAAAAAAATATAAATATAAATATTTTAAAAAAAAACTCAAAAATTAGTATCAATATAACTCTTTAAAGGTAAACAACACTAATGACTAAACAACAATAGTAATTTACTAGGGTTTGTGTAAATTAATTGGTTTTTATATAAGATAGGAAGAGCTGATTATTTTAAAAAATTTATTAATTATATAATATATTTTAAATATATATATATTAAATATATGAGTGGGTCGGGTCGGGTCGGGTTTGGCGGGTTTGGAATTTTATAACCCAAACCCAACCCAACCCGTTATCAAAAAAATTTTGTAACCCAACTCAACCCACCAAGCACTAAAAACCGACCCAACCCGACGGGTTGGGTTAGGTCGGGTTGGTTTTAGCAGGTTAGCTGCACACCCCTAAATAATGCAAATATTTTAACATTTACCATATCAAAATCTTACTTTATCAATTTTAATATATCACTTTACAATTCACCCAACATTAAACATTCTATTTTTTTTTTCAACTTCATTCAAATAATATTATTTTTATTTTACTACTGTGTCTCTCTCTTTCCACCATTTTCTTCTCAATCCAAGCAACCTCAGTCATAGCCACACCCACGGCTAGCTACTGCCAGCCATCGCCACCATAAAAAAAAAAAAATTAAATAAATAAACCACCAGCCGGTAGCCACCACAATCCCCAACTACCAAAATCACAAACTCAAACCCACAACCTCATCACCACCCAAACCCACATCCTCATACCACCATCAACCAGAAAAACAAAAACAAAAACAACCTAGAGACCCACGACTGCCACAACTAGTACCGCCTCAGCCACAACAACCACACCTCAGTCACGGTCAACCATTGTCACAGCCACGGTCACACCCCCAACCACCACAATCACAACAAATTGCAACCCACCACATCCAAAAAATATTAATCACCCAAAACCACCATCAATGACACCCACAACCTGAAAATCCGAACCCCACCATCGCAGCCCAACCTTACCCCAATACCAATAGCCACCACAAAACCCACCACCACCCACCCACCTCATTCTCAACCCCAACCAAAACCCACCACCCCGATCTCAACCCCATCAAAACCGTCTCCGAGCACCACCGATACCCACCAAATTAGACCCACGAAACCCACCAAATCATGACCACAATCGCCGACCACAAACCCTTGAAGCTTAACGAAGAGTATATGAGTTTCAGAACGGAGGCAGTGTGATGAAAAGGGAAGGGAGATGATACCTAGGTTATAAGGGAGAACCAAAGAACGAGAGGGAGAGTCTGAGAAAGTGAGCCGTGTCTGAGGAGAGAGAGAATTAGAAATCAATAAAATATTATACAATCTTGCTACAATGCGCTCTCAAAAATGAGAGCGCACTGTAGCAAGATTGCAAAATTTTTAGCATATGCAAGTTTTGATGGAGTGGGTTTTTTGGATTTCAGGTGCTAAAATTTAAGATTTAGCATTTTTGCATTCTTTGATGAGAATGCTCCAAGCATGATGTTCTAACAAAGTTACAAAATTCAATTTGAACTAGCCATTAGCAAGATGATTGTTTTGGAGTATCCTCGCTAAATAGTTTTTTTTTTTTTTTACCAACGTGCATAATTACTTGTAGTTGTAGTTGTAGCCATAGTAGTTCCCTTTTCATTGTATGTACTGTGTACATTTAACTATTTAAGCTTATGCAGGGATAGATGGAGCAACATCCTTGTATATTTGTTAAAACATCAAAGTCTAGGCGCCAATTGAGTATTGGATTGATTTGCAAATGGTGGACTTTTAAACCATTCTCTTTATATTGTTCTAATAATAACAGTAAAGCATACTTCTAGAGAAATTTTATCTCCTAAGTTTTTTTTTTCCTTAAATTAATAACTAAAACAATGGGAGAGAGGAGATTCGAATTTTAGTTTTCCTAATTAATGTGAGCAAGTTATAGTACTAAGCTACAAGGCTCTTAATCTTCTTCTTTTTTTCTTTTTTTGTGTGTGTGATCGGATTTTTGGATTTTGAAGGGAGGGAGCTCTTGATCTAAGTTAGATAAACTGCCAATCTCTGATTTGAAATATAATTATCTCTATTCATCATGTAAATTTAAATTTATACATGAATTTTTAATGAGATAGAGATAAACTCCAACTTTTTGGAATTTATCAACAAAATAAATCATAAGAAATCCTAACTCAAATTTCAAACTAATTTATCTCATCATAAACCAAGTTAACTTATTGGAATATATCATAAAATATTCATAGTCTAATCTAATTTATTTAAATCAACCACAAACACTATTCACCCAATAGGGCCAATACAAATAAAAATAAGACACGTTAGTATCATTTTTTTAAACTTAAATAAAGCTTTGGCACCAATCTAGACATCCCACCGCTTTGATAAGTCATGCTTTTACAACATTTTGAGGCTCCAAATGTTTTTACTTCCTATTAAAGGTGTAGTTAGAATTAGATAGTTCATAGCTGTTGGTATACTTAGTAGATTTTATAGGTTATTTTTCATGATGATGATATTAATGCCTACAAAATAATTCTCAAATGATGTAACAAAGACAATATATGAAGAGTAAGTATCATGCCATAATGGATTAGGAATTAGGATGATGACTATTGAGTGTTGACTGATGTACAAAGACAATTTTGATGCCATAATGGGTTTAGGATGATTAGACTTATAAATTTTACAGGAAGAACTACTTCAAAAGTGATCATTACCTATAACTTGTCTACAACTTAATAAGATTTTCTTATTCTTCATTGTAGTTACTTTTTAGCAAACAATCTCCCATAACATTTATATGACAAAATTGAGTTACAAAACATGACAAAATCAATGAAGACATTCAAGAAAAGACATGGCTTATTCAAGTGTTAATGTGTGAAGACAAATGAAGCAAAATGATTCATTCAACTAGATGATTTGAATTATGGTTATGAATGTCGTTTTAATCAGTCAAGGAAGCACAAGGAACTTTATGTCAGGTCGGTTGCTAATGATATTATCCTAATCACTGTTTTAGCATCCCCACACTCACAGTAAGTGTGCATTTGACTAGTGCTATAATGTGAAACATGAATCGAGATTTGATAAAATTTAATATAAGCTTCTCTCTAATAGGGACAATACTTGCTTAAAATTGGTCCCATGAAAAATGTAACCCCACACTTACCCCCCTTTCCCCAAGCATATGGTCCCAAACACCACCCCCAAAGCATACATAACCAACAATGGCTTTTTCTTATAAATTTTTTTTTTTTTTTTTTTTTGAGAACTTTGATAAAGACACAACTTGAGCCAAGACAAGGTGACTTTGACAGCTCAAACTGGATTTAGTAGAATATACATTATTAATTTTAGAATGTTATGACCAATGGAAGACCAATATTAAACCACATGACCAATTTTTAAATAAAGCAATAGACAAAAAGAAAGACCCTATTTTATTCCAGGTGAGTTTTTTTTTTTTTGTAACATTTTTTTTATTAAAAAAATTTGAAGATTAGGGTTTGTCGTGGAGACACAGAAGATACGGCGGATGTTCTGGATTCTTTTGATGGCGGACCACGGCGTTGTATAGTTGAATTGCTTTGCACATGCCTAGGAAGAGATTTAATTTTTAGGCAAAAAAAAAAAAAAAAAAAGGTATGTTCACGACATTTTTATAAGTACTTTTACAACAAATCATAAATGATAGATCGATAGATTGTTAAGGGTTGTTATTAGTGAGCAAAAAAATAATTTCAGTATTAGGTTTAAATTAAAACAAATAACAATTCACCACCTATAATTTGTTGTGAATGTAGCACTTATATATAAAATAAAAAAATAAAAAACACATTGAGAAAGATGCATTTTAATAGAGAAAAAAAAATTCTAGTTGTAATTTTTATTTCTTTCCAATTTTGTATTATACTCACTAATCTGTTTTGTAAGTAAACGCTGCTGATTTGTTTTATATGCTGTGTTAGTTTATATTAGTGGTGAATCTCAAGGGATTATTAGTTAAAGACTTAATTTTTGGTTATTAATCTATACTTAGCCAATACCTTGGACTAGATTCTTGGATCTGGATTAAGATCACTGGTTCTTTTTTTGCAATTGATATTTGATAATGTCTTATTAAGTGGTCATTTTCTCAGGAACGCTGACCCAAAAAAAC